>JAJKFL010000042.1:29305214-30522714 GCA_021186555.1 Reticulitermes speratus | reverse complement strand
TCTCTTCCTGGGTATGCCTCCACCACTCTTGCCATAGGCCAAAAGGTTCTTCCTTTTCCTTCATTCTCAATCAGTACATCTCCCACTTGAATATCCTGATGCCTTTCCCCTCTTCCCGGCCGTTGAACCAACTGGCTCAGGTACTCCGATCGGAATTGTTTTCTTAGGTTCTCTCTCAAAAGCTGTTGATATCTCAACCTTTTGTTCAGATCTGTCTTATCCAAATGGTCCAAATCTGGTACTCCCACCAGTGGAACATCCTGTAAGGTACATTGCAGGCGTCAGTGGCAACGGATCTCGACAGTCTTCCGAAATATAAGTCAGAGGTCTGGAATTTACTGTTGCCTCACTGTCACATATTATACTCATTGTCTCCTCGTAGCTCAAAGAAGCACGTCCTAGAACCCGTCTCAGCATTTTCTTGACCATCTGAATCAGACGTTCCCACCAGGCTGCAGTGGGGGGGTTGAACTTCCACTGGATTCTCCATATAGATGCATCAACTTCAACAGCGGCCCATTCTGTGGTTTTGAAAAGATTATCTGCACCCACAAAGTTGGTTCCATTGTCACTATATATGACCTTAGGACGCCCTGACGAGCAATAAATCTTCTAAGTCCAAGCAGAAATCCCTTTGTACTCAAAGAGGTTACAAGTTCCAGGTGTATGGCTCTGTATATTGCACATGTAAACATTATGATCCAACACTTTCTTCCCTCTTTCAAGAAAAGAGGGCCTGTAAGATCAACTCCAGCAACTTCATATACAGAAGCATTCCTCGCTTTGTCTTCTGGAAACCTCAATGACTCTGCAACCGTAGAACGCCTGAAGTGAGAATCATGCCGCCGGGGTTCTAATCCCGCCAGGCGCAAGGAGTTTTCTCTTGTCCGAAACCGTCTTTACTGGCTCTCGGGACCACGCAGCCTCCTATTCAATAGGTACCAGGGTTCCTTCCCGGAAGTAAAGCGGCCGGGGCGTTAAGGTGATCCTTCACCTCCAACTAGTGCCGAGGACAAGAATGAGTGGAGCTATACCTCTACTGCCCCTACATACGTGGACAGCGACAACTTTACCTTTTACCTACTCCATGACATACGTAAAAAGGTCATGAAGCCGAAAGCCATGGACGTTTGTAACAGACATGACAAATATATTTTACATTGTCAGTATCCCAACGCCTAAAATGTATGTAATAAATCAACTGCCTCTGGCTTGTAAATATACAAAATCTGAAAGCGACCTCTTTGGTTTTGTGAAAAGTGTAACAAGCCCAACACACATGAACATCAGAAGATACTCCGCATCTTATTAAACCATAAAGACTCCGGATATAGAACTCTATTCCCTAATAATCGGATGAGAAACATAAAAGGTCGTAACCCTATTTACAGGATGTATTAAAGTTGTCTTAGAAGTTATCCTTGTATTTTAATACATGCCAGGAATGCCTAGGGGCTAAGTGAGAAAACTGTACGAATTTGAATCTCGGCTTTACGCTTCGGTCACTTTATTCCAAGAGAAAGCTCTCCCCGTACCAGGGGCGGCTCGTCCATAAGGGCTGCAACCCTCCCAGAATTCTGAGAAAAATTAAGTATCTGAATAAATGGTTCCTTTAGGAGATACGTACGTTGTGTAAAAGAGTATATATGAAATCACTTTAAATCCAAGCACTCACGAAGGACTATGAGGAAAGCGAGTGTGCTGTGCCCTACCCAAACGTTGCGCGTTGGGTCAGCCCAGCTAGGGCGAGTGGTGGGAAGAGAGTGGCAGCTAGGTCGCGGGCCGGGCTGCAGACACTGCAGCCTAGAGGGAGTTTAAAGGAGGACTTCCTATATCTGTTCACCTTTTCTAACATTTCAAACACTGGAATTTTGGTAACCATTTTTACGTAGCTCTTTCAAAGCTATATTTGAGAATGTTTTAATTCTAGTACTTGCCATTTTAAGATATACATGAACAAGAACATTCTGAAGTAGTTATATGGTATTAATTTTTCGCAATTAACTCTCATCGAGAAGACTAAGGTTGTGCAACACATGGTTTAGTTATTTCTCAGTCATAATCAAGCAGAATAAAAACTTATATTAGCAAACGTAACCCTGCTATGTACCCTAACATAAGTGGTTGTGTGGCTTAGCTGAAAGAAACAATCTGTTAGGCCTGCCGTTTAATCACATAATAATCCTATCCCCGTCCTACCATAAGGAAGTCACACGAGCCGCCACTGCATGGTACCGATTTGAGACTGGGGTTCCCAGAACCAAACTAGACACAGTGAAGAAGAAAATCCCAGTCTCTGCCGGTAATGCGAGCCCAGTAGTCCGTAGCCAGCCACTTTAGTCCCCGAGCTACCCCTCCTCTTCCTATTTCGTTACAGGCCTATGTGATGTTGATTTGCACTGTTGTGCAGTGCATCAATTTTGCAATCAAATTTCATTTCCGACGAGACTTGGGGGGGGGGGGGAAGCCGGCACAAATTACCGGGGCCCGGCGGTCCGGAAAGGAGCCCGGGGCCCAACTATGTTGCATATGTTTCTGTATTTCTCTGTAGTATAATTATGTGTCGATTTCACAAATTAATCCCTTCAGACCAAGCCCAGGTCACTCTGCAACTGAGAGTCAGGCTTTCCGATTTAGTGTAAATATTTTTAGCTGGTCCCCCCTTGCTGGCGGTGCCTAATATTTTTTTTTTACAGGGGCCCGAACCCGCTCGCGGCGGCCCTGTCAAATTTATCCTAACTCATTTTAAGTGATATTTTACGAAATTAAAGCTCCTATTTTCTCTGATCACAACGTCTCACACAACTCAACGTGTGGAAATACAAACATGCCATTTTAACTACTATTCCATTGCCTTTGGTGCTGCACTCTCTTCATCGGCCCGTAAAACAAAGACAAACTTTTCAGGATCCGAAAGCTAAACTGATTGTTGTTGTCCTTGTTTTCTTGGGACTACCTTCCGATTAACTCCGGGTTGTCACGGTGGTAGCCCTCTCTTAATTACATACGTAAGGTATTTTCAAATCTTTAAATTTATTAAACCACTCATATTTACATTTGTCTCATTATCTATGTACATCTATGACAAATGCTTTAGTAGTTCTTCTTAATACTTTCTTATACGCCACCTTTTGTATTTTTTTTTTTTCATGGCGCAACAGCCCCTAGTGGGCCAGGGCCTCCTCATTATCGAGACTTCTTGTACTCTATCTCCTCGTTCTTATTTAGCCAATCTTACTTAGGAATCCCTTACTTCATTTTCTAGTTTCTGGGCAACTCAACATTATATGTTTGACATCCTCTTTGCAACTTTCTTTCTCCATTTTCTTTGTGCTTCCTCTCCATTCCCACACTCCTGCTAACAAACACGCAATCCCATTGCTTTCCTTCCCAGTACGACATTCTATATAATATCTCGTACCGCAACTAAAATTCATGTCAAGGAAATATTCCGACATTCGGGCAACGTTTTCTGCCGTTCTATATCATTACAGTTTTATTTTAACCCTTTACTTATTTCTCTTAAATTGGGCCTCTACTTCTGTTGGTTCAACTACACAAATTTTAGTCTATTATTATACAGCTCCTCTTTCAACTAATTAGCCGAACTTCTCGCATTCTCATTGCCTTTCTGTCATTCGTAGCATGGTCTTACAGGTTCCTCTGTATCCATACACATAATCCAATGCCAGTATTCATGAAATTAAAATGACACCCAAAATGAACCTGCTTGCTATTATAATAGATGAAGGGGCATAGCCTAGTCAGGATAGTGATGTAGCCGAACATTGAGTTCGAGCCCCTGTCGAGCCTCCCCACCCATCTACGTTTGGAAAGGGAAACATTTGTGTGTGTGTGTGTGTCCAGCCTTAGCCTGAGGAAGGACCCTCTGATCCTCCGACCTTCTAGTTTCGCTCTACGACATGGGTGGAGGGACAGAGGGCAATAAGAAAAGCGAGTGAGGTTGGTGACAAGGGGGAGTAGAAAGAAGCGCAGAAGAAGACCCGGCGACCGGCAACAGTCGGTTTTTAGAAAAAGAAGTCTGTGGAACCATGTTGTAGCCGGCTCTGATATATGTATTGTTGACTAAATAAAGATGTGAACCCCAATCGAAAATAAATTATCTCGTCTTTGAGGGTACTAGTGAGACCAGCAACGGACGGCGACAGTGATTAACCTGCGGGTTGAATAACTGAGGAACCGTTGGTTGATTCCCGTCAGGGGCAAGAAATTTTTGTCTTCTCCAATTCGTCCAGAACGTGTCTGGACCTCACCCAACCTCCTTTTCATTAGGCACCTGAGGCTGTTCTCCCGGAGGTAAAGCGTCCGTGGTTTGAAACTGATTTCTCCCTCCATCTCGTGCCGATGTTTAGAATGTGTGGCGCTATGGCGTGCAAAGGGAAAATTTTACTTTCTTGTTGCTTTTATACATACTACACGACAGCCGGACTTGTACATGACTTTTACATGTTTTCGAATAGAGTTTATGGATAACGTCACCAAGTATTCAACAATTATGAAGTGATGTAATAACAACCATTAATTATATTAGTTCAGTGACATTTGAAATGTCTCCAAACACTGAAATCTCATTGCAGTATTCTGTTTACTATCAATCATACGGGCGCAACTTTTGAACAACTGAATGTGCTTGTAACACTGCATTTCAAGACAGGGATAACACACATAAAAGATCAGAAACTTGAGCAAGCTTAAGAGTGGTATTGTCAAAAGAGTAATAATTGTTAATAATACCAGTCATATTTCTTACCAGTTCGTGTTTTGTTATGTGCAGCCGCCTCTCTCACATCCGACCATCCTGGGCAACTAGTACCGACTGCAGTTGCGTCCTTCGCCCTTAAGGTAGCACCACCATACAATATATTGATCAGTTGCTAGGTTACCGTGGTGTGTCACTGCCTCCCACATGCAGCAAATTTTTTTATTTCAATTTGTTCCGCAATAGTGGAAACCATGGTAGACAGCTCAGATTTTTGTGACACATTAACAAGGTTTGTTGCGTCTCACGATAAATCTGACAGTGAATGCACAACAAAAAAAGAGGCAATGTCAATATATTTCGAGGACATTGCTGAGAAAATGATAAAGTTTCCTGAGGTTGACCAAGAGGAAGCCAAAAGAGAAATTTTCAACTTAGTAAATAAAAAAAAATTGGACTCTGCAGGCAGAAACAGAAGCCTGTGCAGTCAGTTCCTTTCCAGTACCGACAATATATACCAAGCCCTCCTTTATACCATAGTCATTATTGAAGAAGAGCCTCCTTCCAATAAAACCACCAACAACCAGCCATGATTCCCATGGGTATTTTTCCCAGCCATTTGCACATGTTCCTGAAAACCTGTCTGTAAAGCATCCTAATTCAATGCAGCCCCCAGCTGAATGAAAGTTATGCCTCTTTTCAACTTATTTATTTAACACCCTTCTGATTTCAGTGTGGTATGTTTTACATTTAGTCTTAAATCATCAGTATCAAATGAACACAATATGAAGATCTTACATCATAAGTTCTTCCTTGTATGCACAGTGATGTTATTGCTAATATTTATTAAGAGTTGCCACTGAAATAAAGTACAACATTTTTAGTCTTAATAAATAATAAAATAGCAACAAAAAATAAAGAGAACTTTACTCCATTAGAACTCAAATTAGGTAACAAAACTGTTCCACTTACCCAAGCTGCTGAGGTTTTTAATGACTATTTCTTAAACACGGTAGACGCTCTAATTAATAAAAAACTCAACTTCGACCCCTCTATTGGTTTACTAATGGAAGCTTTCCCTGGTGGATTTCTCAAAACTATCAATATTCCAATTACAGATGCAGAAGTTAAATGTAAAATCCTCTCCATGAAAAATAAAAATTTGAGTGGTTACGACGGTATAACCAGTAAAATTTTAAAATTAAGTGGTGATTATATCAGTAAGCCTCTCACTATAATTTTTAATAAATCACTAGCCTTAGGTACTTATCCAAACCATTTGAAGTGCGCTAAGGTTCAACCTCATTTTAAAAAGGGTCAAAGGTCGCTGATATCTAATTATAGACCCATTTCCTTACTGACAGGTTTTTCTAAAATCTTTGAATTACTCATCTTTCGTACACTAAAACAACACCTAGGACAACATAACATACTGGTCCCAGAACAACACAGTTTTAGAGCAAAGTATCTACAGTAACCGCCACTTATAAGCTTGTCAAACAATATTTAATGCTTAGAATAAGAAAGATTATATAACAGGAATCTTCTCTTCTGTGATCTACCTAAGGCGTTTGACTGCATAAAGCTTTCTATCTTACTTTCAAAATTGGAATGGTATGTGATTAGAGGTGCAATCTTGAATTGGTTATATTCTTACTTGAGTAACAGGAAACAAAGAGTTACTCTAAATTTTTTAATCTTTCCATTATTTTTCAGACTGGGAAGTAGTTAAACGTGGAATACAACAGAGATCTGCACTGGGTCCTTTGCTGTTCAATTTATACTTAAATGACTTTCCATCCATAGTCAACGAATCTTCTTAACACCATACTTTTTGCAGATGATACTAGCATACTTATTTTATCTACTGATTATAGTGAATTAAATTTCAAGTTAAATTCAATACTAACTTGCATTTCCAATTGGTTTCAAAAAAATCAGTTAATCCCAAATCTGAATAAGAAAAATGTAGTTAAATTTATTCCCTTTCAATCGCCTACTTATCCCTTAAGCACAACATATAATGGTCAACTCCTTAAAGTTGCTGAATCTATTAGATTCTTTGGCCTACAACTAGATAGTCACCTAAACTGGAAATTGCATTCAGAAGAACTGTCAAAAAAGCTGAGCTGTCAATTACATATCAGGAAATTATTTTATACACTTAATCTAAAAACATTACGAATGGTTTATTTCGCATATTTCCATTCTATAGTCAGTTATGGAATTATTTTTGGGGGTTCTTCAGCATCAATGTGAAACGTTTTCTTGATTCAAAAAAGGGTTTTAAGGATTATGCTGGGACTAGGACATAGGAGCTCCTGTAGGGAGGCTTTCAAGAAGTTAGACATACTCATTAAGCCTCGGACCTGGACTGATTCTTTGGTACAACTTAAGCAACGGAAAAGGAACATGAGATTTGGAACATGGAAAGTGAGGAGCCTGTACAGGTTAGGGTCACTTATGACAGTGGCCAGGGAGTTAGCGAGGTACAAATTAGATTTAGTGGGTGTACAGGAGGTTAGGTGGGACAAAGGAGGTACAGTAAGAGTAGGGGATTATACTTTTTTCTATGGAAAAGGAAATGAAAGCCATCAACTGGGAACAGATTTTTTTTTTATTGTAAATCAGAGAATAGTATCAGCAATTAAGAGAGTAGAGTTTGTTAGTGATAGGAAGTCATATATAGTGCTGATAGGTTGCTTGTGTAATATCATTGTTGTGAATGTGCATGCACCAACTGAGGAGACAAGTGATGACTCAAAGAACAGTTTCTATGAGGAATTAGAACAGGATTTTGATCATTTTCCTAAGTACCATATGAAAATATGGAAAAAGTCCTGGCAAATGTTAGTGATATTTTTCAATAAGCTACTTATTTCAGGCCAAAAGGGTCATCATCAGGCTTTATATAAAAATATAGAAGGACATAATTAACTTCCTTTTATATTTTTAGATTAAGCATGGTAAGAATTAGTGGAATGAGAGTGAGAGCGAAAACCTCAGTGCCACTTTGTTCACAACAAATTTCACACGGACTGTCCCGGCGTCAACTCCGGGCTCCTGCGGTGAGATGCCAGCGACTAACTGCCTAAGCCATGGCTCGACCCAGTACACATGCCTAGCATTGTAACAACAGACATACAACAGACGCTGCACGTATTGTTGATCATTAATAAAATATACTTCCATCAATTCTATGAGATTGATTATTTGCAAGCTAAGAACAACCAACCAATATCCACTACACAATCATAATTAGCTGTTGAAATTACTTGGTTGCATAATCTTGTGTAAGGGAAAATTAATAATTACTGATTACTGATACGTGGGTTGCGAGACTCTTGAAATAATTCTGTAGACGTTTAGGCCCTTCAGTGTTACGAATAGGCCTACTGCTTTAATTTTCAAACTCCATGGAACAGGGTCTTTCCTGCGAATCTAATATTCCCTGAGTTAATCGAGAAGTTACCCAAATTATATACAACCCAAAGGTTCATTACCTTGTGCAGAAGACTAGGAATAATTTTCACTTACATTAATTCATTGTAAGGATTTTACTTATGATTTCAGTTTATCGTGTCGGTGGATATCCTGATTAGGATATTACAGGTGATGTGCCGTCGAGATAATACACACTAGAGTAACCTACCCCAAAACACGGTGCACTTATTATTTTACATCTTTAACTTCACAAACTAGTGTTTCAGGATTGTTTCTACTCAGAATTAGTTTCTGAACTAATGAATTATTTTTTAGACATGCGGTAGAACTTGAGCTGGGGCCCCTACCTGCACGGGAGAGCACACAGACACATTCGTGTCCTAAAGGAAGCAGGATTTATTTTACTTCAGCCTCTATATGAAAATTAACGTATAAGCCTCGCTTTTAAATTATTTGACGGATTGTAATAACATTTAATTTTTGAAACTTCTGTTACGCTATTAACATTCTTTTAACTCATTTTAAACGGTAGGCCTATTTTACTATTTGGCCTAAATGAAGGTGTATATCTATCTTTTGAAGAATTAGTCAGATTTATTACATTTCATTATACGAGTATTTCTGTATGTACCTTTATTAATTTTAATTTACTTGCAGGACAATTTTCCTAAGGCATCTCTATAATTTGTAAGCGTATTATGTAAGTCTGGCAGATTTTAATAAAACCTGATGTGCAGCAGCAACATTGTACAACTGCCTTTCATTCATTGCAGTTCGTTTCAACACCGTCATTATGGGTACTTGACGGCCTAAAGAATCTTTGAAGCCCTTTGACGCATTTTAATAGAAGCTAGGTTAGAGCCTAAGTTCTGCCAGTCAATTGGTGTTACTAGCTACCCAGTTTGCACTAGACACCAGACAAACGGTTTGTGTAAATGAAGCATTCATTTTAATGACACCCTGAAGATAACCTGCATTTACACTTTGTTTTTTGTTGGTATTCATTCCCCCTACTGAAACTAAATGCTTGTTACGAACCCACCCTCCTATTTTTCTGCATGTCTGGCAATAATTTTGGGGGGGGGGGGAGGGGGGGGATTTTTACATAGGTATCGATATGCGCTATTAAAATGTAGTCTCCCATCCAGAACTGTGGTTAAGTGAAATAGCATAAGTGTTTCCGTTTAACTAAGAAAAAGGCGCTTGCGTTCCATAATTTACATAGGCAAATATGTAGATAAACTAACAGGTAGGTATAAAAAGGCAATGACATAACAAACAAATCAATACAGTGTGTTTCAGGGATAATCTGCCACAATCGGGGGAATGTTCCTTACGTTAAGCTAATTTACATAGATATAACCAAAAATACCTGCATCAGAAGTTGAAAGGTTACGGATATATTGACACGAGAAAAATGTGATCTTCTTGCGGTTCCACGTGGTGTACCTGTTTAGTGTGAAACGTTAACCGCACAGGTCAGGCTTTGAGCCGATACCGAAGCCAAACCACGTAGTGGCGCGAGTACGCCTACGATGTAAAATACTTGGAAACCTAAGGATGATTTTTACGAAACTAGTGCGAGTATTTCTTACGTAATCAATGTCTTTATGTCACTCACACGTTAAGGTTAAGTACAGGTGTTAAAATTACAGAAACTACAAATTCCACCTAATTTTAATGTCTACTTGGTGAGCAATAAATGTATAACAGCTCTCATTCCTTAAAACTTCTCTCGCCATTATTTCCTTAAGATTTATATTTCTGATAAAGGTATTTTTGGTTATATCAATGTAATTTACCCGAAAGAACTTTCTCCTGTAATATGGCAGATTCTTCCTGAAACATTCCATAATTTATACCCTCTACATGTAAATTACATACCTATGTGAAATTTTCATACACTAGAGCTTAGTTGCCAATCTGCATAATATATCAGATCTCTGCATTTGTCTAACATTTAGAAATGATTAGAAAATCTAAGGGAGCTAGGAAAGTAGTACTAACCAGCAAGAAACTTTACTAGAGTTAAATATTCTTCAAAGATCTGGTAAAATACATAAATTCATGATCCTCTGTCCAGGATCCAGTGGCATTAATGTCACTTATGTTCTGAAAGTTCTTGAATCCAATATGTCAGTAAAACTGAGTGTAAGAAATTAAAGTTTTGATGTTGTGGTGGGGTTACTGGCATAATATTCATGCACACACATGAAGAGAGCAGAGTACTATACCTCATAAGCCTACTTTCATCTTTTAAGAAAAGTAAATAGGGTAGAAACTGGGTTCAATAACACCTGAATGTTTTTGTATAAGTGAAATCATATATTTGTCACACCTGGTATGAATTTGAGCCGAGGGCAAGTGCCATACTTATCCAAAATGTTTTCTTCTTACCATTGTCACAAGAGACTATGGTAGCCTGAAATATTTTGATAAACAAAGATTAATTGATTTTCCAAACACATAAAAATTTGGATGGCATGTGTACACACACACACACACACATACACACACAGATAATTCAACATTTGTTACTACTGTATTTTTAATTATTATTATTATTATTATTTTATACAAATTTTAACACATTTATGTTTTCAGTACACTACAGAACATAATATTCATAATAATTATTTTACTT
Source organism: Reticulitermes speratus (assembly GCA_021186555.1). Taxonomy (NCBI): domain Eukaryota; kingdom Metazoa; phylum Arthropoda; class Insecta; order Blattodea; family Rhinotermitidae; genus Reticulitermes; species Reticulitermes speratus. The sequence goes on along the minus strand of JAJKFL010000042.1, from coordinate 30,511,906 downwards.
TTTTTCCAACAACAACAACAACAACAACAGCAACAACAACAATAATAATAATTTAATAATAACAACATTCAATAGCCACTTAATGTTGAAAAGAAAAATATATATAATCCCTATTAAAAATACAGATTTATAAATTACTTACTTTGCACAAAAATGTAACAAATGAAGCTCCTGTGTAGGAATTACTATTCCCATGACCAGGGGATGGGAATTACATGGAGACATTAATTCACTTTTAAGAGGCAGCCTGCATTTAAACCCTCAGTAATGCTATAAGATTTGTCACAAGCTGAATATATGTGAAATATGTAAACTGTCAAACTGCATGATCGTAAATCCTATCGTCTCAGTAGCCAAAGAATCTAAGTTCTGCACTATCAATGCATGTCCAATGTTACAGATATTTCTCAAGTATCATCAGTTGCAATATAATTAATGTTAGGTTATATGAGATTTGAAGTTTTTATATCAGCACTTTTGAGCTTTACTTGCTTATAGTAACATGTTGTTTTGGATCACAAAATTCGAGAGCAAATAACCGTCTCCATCTTCAGCACAATACCTAAAAGTCAATCAGTATTCAAAAACCCTCTCAAAACCTCCTATTGAATATAATCTGACACAAATTATTTCAACATTTTTTGTTTTGTGTACCATGCATTTTATCATAAATTTAAATCAAACCAATAAAGGCATAAGATTATTGGTAAGTATAAGATATATTTTTTCAATCCCTACATATGTTTCGGAAAATAGATTGCCATCTTCAGGGGGTATGTATCAGAGAGCTATAAGTGCTATCTACATCCAAATATAGAGTACATTATACCTCACTGAACATGAAATACCCACAACATAAGGGACAAGATCCAAAATAGATCAACTAAACGCCTGTATGCACAACTAAGCACTAGTTTTTTGAAAACCACTATAAACTTTTAATGTTTACTATTTTAGTATAGATTCATGTAAACAATTTGTATAAATTTTATACTCTGGGATTTTAAGGCATATTTATTTTTAACTATTAGAGGCATAGGGTATTATTGTTTTTAATCTAGTCCATCTATATATTTTGAATCATGACATGCATAAAAACTTTTACTGTGAAAGCATATATTGTATATTTGGATGCAGATGGCAATCTATTTGCCAAAACATATGTAGGGGTTGAAAAAATATATCTTATACTTACCAATAATCTTGTGCATTTGTTGGTTTGATTTAGACTTATTTCAACATAAGTGAATCTAAAACACAAAATCTGTCACTGAAATATATAACGCAAAAAGATCAGATGTTAAAAGAGGCGTTATTATAAACCAAGTGGAATACCCACAGAAAATTTACTGGAAAAATTTGACAGCTCTTGTCTCTAGTTAACAGCTGCAGATAACCATTCTAATAATATATTATTATATATTATGACACTTAAGTGACACTTTGGCATTATGATTTCGCTGAGCATACATGCTGTATATTTGAAAATTTCTTGAAAGACAACTTGGTAGATAAGTCTACAGGTACCTTACTTTGGCAAAGAATCACGCCTGTTCTGTTCTTTACTATTTGTTCTGAATTTATTTTTCTTCTAAATGAATAAAAAATTTTTAAAATTTTGGATATGATCTCCCTCAAATAGTATAAAGAAAACTTGATAAAATTAGCAGTGTTGCTGTGTGATCTAGAGACACATTTTTCTGGCAATAATTGACACAATAATATAAATTAAAGCATACTCTCTACTTTCATTTGTTGCTGCCTTCTGACATTGGTATCACATTTACAGGCAGTCATCATTTAATGGTGAGCTTATGTTCCAGAAAATTGCAACATAGAGAAAAAGAAAATGCAATGGAGCAACATAGCCAAGTGTCACATTCAAATGTATCACAACTCATAGCAATGCTGGAAGGATAAGCACAACATTACATACGTATGCAAAAATGGACCAAACAGAACCCATCTAAAAACAGATATTTGCTCTTGCAAATTATGGGAAGTGCTGTGGAGGGTTGGGAAAAGCATTCAGTCATTGCTTCTCACACAAATATTATGGAATCAATACTGACATCAAATATCCCAAATCATTATAACAACATACATATCTGTATGTATGTATTAAACTGATTTATTTTGTTAAGTGACTGTTTAATTCAAAGTAAAGAAAGCAAACCCTGTTTCTTAAATACTTGGATTTTGTTATGCAAAGACCTATTTCATTAACCATTACCATTGTCCAAAAAGTCCAGTATGTGCATGTGAGAAGCATCTCAACAAATATCTATTTACTGTTTAGTCAGCTGTCATCAAAGTAACTGTTATTTGTTGTTATTTATATGGCTGAACCTCAGTTTCTCCAATTGATGAAAACTTACTATGAGAGTCTTTCTGTTGCTGCAGATAAAGTGGACCTGTACTCTACAGCACAGTCTCTTTGCATAACTTTCAAAATATGTCTAAAGAGAATGACAAATGTGATGTGGCACTGGCTGAAATATGCACTGTAAATCCACATAGACACCGAATGGCAGACAAATAATTTGCTACTGGAAGAGAAGTATAAATCATCTTATCGTATATTCTATAAGAAATTATACTGAAAGCTTATGATTTCGTTTTTGCTTTATAATGTTCAAAAATGTACTTATGTTATACACAAATTGGTTCATGATCCTTAAAAAGGTAAATATTGAGCCTTGATATTGGAGAAATGCAGTTGAAAATTGCCAAACCCATGGCTTACTGCTACCAATTTCTGGATATATATCTGCTTCACATTCATACACTGAATGTTAATTCCTCATCTTTCAATCTTGATTGACCTGTTGCTATACATTACAGCCAATATTTATGTATACCAATCTGCTTGACAATAACCTTGCCAACTTTTGCATCCATTTTTGAAGAGTTTAATACCAATATATCAATATTTTTCAAACTATCTCTATTCTTACTTTATGGCAAACTCAATGTAATCTTTTTTGAGCGAAGTTTCTAATGACAAATTCTATATCTGACAGTTGTATACCATTGAAGGATCAATGAATATAAATAAATAATAATAATAATATTAATAATAATAATAATAATAATAGATAGGCACATGCAAAAACTAGTGTTCTTAAATTAAAAATATTGCTTCCCATAAGAAAATATTTGGCTGGATTTCTGCTGTAACAATGTCAGAAATATATGTAATGGAATTCCTGCAGTCTTTTTATGTCCAAGTACAATTATATTCCGCCCAGTAAAGCGGACTTTTGGCATTAATGTAATGAGAAAATTTGGCCATTAATTATTCTTGCATTATGCTTGTATAAGATCCCAAGACTCTCAGACAAGAAATAAATAAGCACCCAAATCATACCACATATTTTGAATATCGGTTTTACTCTTTGCAAATATTTATAATTTCCCAACTCTGCCCCTGCAACCCCTTTTGTTGGGTTCTGCATTTTGCACCTCTGGGACATGATAATATAAATTCATGGTTTGTTATATGACAGTCCTTGACATACAAAACATTAGCATTTTCTTTAAATATAAAGTGTTTTTCATTGCTGTACTTTGCTTACGAGCACAGAAATGTTCTATCAATATTATATACATAATTATTCATATATTTTGAGCACTTCATTACTTAAAATTTCTGTGGACAGAACCATATGTATATGTATGTTGCGCATTTATGTTTTAGCACTGCATAATTGGTGCACACATTAGTGTCGAATCTGGTGTGGAAATAATACTGCCTCTCCAAGAAATGCGCCATAATTTTCCAAACACCAAGTGCCTGTGAATACAATGCAATTCCATTATTTTTAGAGAGAGAAGTCTGTGAGTGTATGTGGTGGGGGGAGGTGGTATGATTATGCTAGTTCATTTAGTGATGCAAAGTTACAAATCATAATATTGAAGCATCAGCTTGGTTTCTCTACAGTGGGTGACAAAATGAAGTGCAACTTTTCCTAAATATTGTCAAACTACCCACTTAAATATAACTCATAAAAAAGACACACAAAATATATGGATAAATATAGCGAAGTCTATAAGCACAAGAATTAATCTTAGAAAATTTACATTCAATCTGTTATATGAAAAGTGTTCAAAACCAAAATTACATGACTTGTGTATAAGCACATAGTGTTTGAATAAATATGGTATAACAAAAGAAAACCAAAGATAAATTTTAAACAATTTATATTATCTGCCATAAAAATTGATAATCTGTTATAAAAATGTGACATGACTTAGTTACTTGCAATTATCTTCAACAGACTTTATTTTATCTTATTTTATTTTATCACTGTCAAATTTGGTTACCGGTTACCAAACACTTTTTATCCACTTTCTGTTGAAATGTAGATTACATAGGATTAATATTAAATTTTGAAAGCCTTGTGGTCAGGCCCATAGCCAGGGCAGTGCAAGTGGGTGCACTGCACACACTAAAAATATGGCTGCACCCAGTAGGAATTTGCAAAATATCAAAGACAAACATGCTGATAAGAAGTGAACTCCATGAAGACAATATAACGAAGCTGATCCACGAAGAAAAGCACAGTTGTGATTGGCAGAGAGCATGAGCAGCGAATGATAGATATGTAATAGGCTCACATGTAAAAAATGCGGTACTATTCTAGTTAGATTACTATAGTGAAAGCATGGGCGCGTTGGCTAGAGTGCTGTAGTGCATTTCACTTCTGGAAACCCTTTTGTTTGCTTTGTCTGCACTGGTCCAGAAGCTTCCACTACCATCATGACTCTTATGGAGGCACATGTCTCGTACATTGGGCTATAGTTTGGAAAGTTGGCGCTGCATGATATTGTCTCAAAGCATACTACAGTCATAAGTAAGGTCACCCATTCTCAAAAATGTATGCATATGCAAGATGTTTTGTGCAATGTTACAGAGCTCATTAATATGATTTTGTGGTCCTGACAAAGGCGCTGTTTATGCATATGCATACATGTGTGTTTTATTAGTTGAGTTTCAAATGAACTTCTTTGGATGTGAATGGTAACACCAGGTTTTTGCCAGCTCACATCCATTATATTGCTAATGACTACAGTTTATCTATACTAATTATTACGTGTTGAAAATTTCTTTTCTCATCCAAGTTATTTATAGCCTGGCGATCATAGGCACAGTCTACCTCTTGCTCTCCCCCAACCTCTGTTCTTCTTTCTTGCCATTTACATTTAATCTTGTGTGCGAGGGTACCTAAATTTCTCTGTTCAGTGACAGTATCTTCCAGGGTGCTATTTACTCGTCGATATGTGGCCACTTGTTTTTTAGGAGCTTCTTTCTCCACCTCTGCATTTCTGGGCACTTTTACATTTAATCTTGTGTGCGAGGGTACCTAAATTTCTCTGTTCAGTGACAGTATCTTCCAGGGTGCTATTTACTCGTCGATATGTGGCCACTTGTTTTTTAGGAGCTTCTTTCTCCACCTCTGCATTTCTGGGCACTTCAAGAGTAGCTCGGGTTTGCTCTCCTTGTACGCACATAAGAGGCGTCTGCTGCCCTTCATATACACCCTCACTCTGCTTACTTTCTAAATTTCCAGGCTGAACCATGCTATAACACTTCTTTCTTTCACAGTGCAACAGGAAGTGTACACATCTCTTCCCCAGGAGTGTTTCAATTCCCCATGTAGTGATAAAGATATCTTCTCTCTTATTTCAGCTAGCCGCCTCTGTCTTTGGAGCTTATGTATACATAATATATGTACATAGTGTATGTATAATAGAGCATTATATACATCTCTTTAACCAACTAATGCACACTTATTATTCTTTATTATACTATACAATTCACCAGAAAACTAGTCCGACATGTTTCAAATCCCTATTTTGGGATCATCATTAGGGACTTGGATTGTGAATTACACAAATTACAAATCAACAATAATGGTACATTTTAAAGGTACAAAGTTAAAATGTAGGATATCTCAGTTGTTTTTTGGGTCCACTGTGTATCAGAAGTTGTGTGTCTACACACGGGCCGAAATTCTAGCAGAAAGATTTTTTTCATTTGAGTTTGTTGCGGTGCGGAGGGATCGTATTTAACCGTTTCGCTGCGAAATCCAACTTGAGAATCGTCACCTTAGATGCGGCAGAGCTCTTTGATGGGCGTGGGGAGTTTGGAGGGCGGGAGTGGATAGTGCCATATTATTAAAATTTCTAATTTTATACTTTAAACAAGAATATGAATTCAGCTTTCGAAAAAATGTTGATAATTTTAACAGGCACTGTTGAATAAATAAATTGTTACAATTGTAAATACTTTATGTAAAGGGCAATTCAATTTTGATTTCAGGCTTCCGCCGCGATGTTGATGTAATCTGTGGTCTTTTGGGTAATTACACACACGACGCCGTGTAATTACCCAAAAGACCACAGATTACGGCAATTCAATTCTTTATTATATTCAATCCAACCAGCCATACGTGTGGCTCTGGACACGTCATAATTTGGCTACAAATACAAAATTAATAATGTGTTACAGGTATTCGGTATAAAAGGTATTTACTTAATACCGATGATATTTTTAAGTTTCCTGAAAATTGGCCCAAGAAAGGCTCTACATTTCTTATGGGCATAAGTGAAATTACAGTTATTGTGCAATGTGAAATCTTATATTTTCACAGTACATAACGTCTTGGTACTGTCTGTACCACGTCACGGTGTACAACACTCGCGATCTTGCATAGCAAATAACTAAGCGGCCGTTAATACTGAATCGATTGTTTTAATTATGTCAGCAACTGAACGAATTCTGCGTAAGACATTCTGTGTTATTTTTTTAATTTCCTGTCATCATATATTAAATCGTAGGACTGTCTGGGACGTTGTACTTTTCGATTATGTTTGGAATAGCTCATTCTAACCTGCCCCAGCAACAAAAAAAGCGAATCTTTTTGGTTTTATTCCGTGCGGTGTGGTGTGCGCTGGCCTTCGAAATATAATTATGTTCATTTAATGTGTTATTTTAGGAGTACTTGTTTTTATTACTGAAAATGTACCATTCTCTGCAAGTGGCTAGTTAGAAAATAAGAATATAGCGTTTGTTTTATTCCACTTGTTAAAATGACCATAAACGTTGTCACTATAGGAACCACTGGTTTCAAAACTGGATATCAGTTTTGGCAAACCTTAGCATAAGTTTAAAATTTTTCCATTTTCTCTTTTACAGAGCCATCCACACCCGCTCTGGTGTCGACTTAGCCTCTTATTCAATTGATACCGGGATTCTCTTTGAGGGGTAAAGGGGCCTGGGCGTGAGGTTGACCATTCGTCTCCATCTAGTGCCCAGGTTAAGAATGAGTGGAGTTATACTTCTACTCTCCCTATATGCCTTCATGGCATGGACAGTGAAAACTTCAATTTGTTAAATTTTACCTTATATTTTCTACCTTATGATATCCACAAAAGAAAACTCAGTCTTGAAATTTTTTTTACAAGCAGTCAAATAGAATAATCGGTTGCCTATTCACTGATTACAAGCTTTTCCAATAGTACTGCACTCAGAAATCAAGACATGTATCCTTCATGTGTGCATCATTTTTTTCTGTGAGTGTCAAGATACTGATAGTTTCAGTGTACACAGTGTATATTATGAAAAAGAACTAAAAGGTTTGTAAGATTTATCATATACTCATCTATCATACTTCAGTGACTTGAAACACGTTCCATAATTTGTGCTCTGGCGAAAGAAAGGGATACACATCTTACTTAAATGGGCTCAGTGTGCAGAATGAGTAGCATTTAAGGCAAAACTACATCTGATTAACACATGTGCTACACAACAGTTCAAATTAGCTCTGATCTGTAACATTTTGTTGTATCCACCTCTGTAACAATTTATAACAGAATTAAACAAGACTTGAATATGAATGAGAAATACTTTAGTGATGTGATGTGTCATTTTTGTCACATTATCAATTTAGGAATTCACTGTTTTTTGACATGTGGACTTCAGCAACTTCATCAAAACAGAGTGGTGTAAAAACAAAATTAAGTATAATACAACTCTGAAACCAAAGATTTGCATAACAGAAAATTTTGTTGCCTCAGTGAAGTGCCAAAAAGAGAAAGTTTCATCTTTTCATATTTTTGTACAGATTCAAGTGAGAAAATATTTAATAGTTTCAAATATAAAAAAAAACCATAACATATACACATATTTCCTATGGTATTTGTAATGGCTTATAACAGCATTGTCTTTGACATTTTGCCATTAAATTACCAATACTACAAAAAGTAAATCTTACCAAAAACTTTCAAGAACTGCATGAAATACACACTGTTTTTCTAAATCTAAAATTTATGCCACATTACGTAATAATGCAACAATAAGTTAAGACCACTCTTTAATTTTGACTTATATGAGGAATTGTAGTGAATATGAGCTTGACATAAATTTAAATAAATATTAAAGAAATCCCTCTTTCCTACAATGCAGTTAAGTTTCTTTAATCCAGCACTGACAGATCTGGACAAGTGCTTGATTATCAAATATTCTGGATTATCAAACAGTATTTATAGTGACATAATTTCTCACAGGTAATTTTTTGTTACTTTGCAGCCAGCCATCAGAGAAAGTGTAATTGTCAGTTATTTTCATTTCATCATATAAACACTTAGCTATTCCAATTATCATAGGCCAACTCACTGGTTTCAGAACACATTGCTGTAAACCATTGATACAACACATCTTGTCCATCTGCCAAACTAACAGGAATTCCAGAGTATTGGCATCAATATTAAAGAAATTGTACTGTTTGTATTATCATCATTATATCATCACCATTATCATTGTCATCATTTCCAATTTCTCTTTTATATTGAGTATGTATGCCAATACTTATACGTACAAAGCAAGTGGAAAATATTATTAAAATCTCGTGTTTTAGCAGTTATGACAGCCTGGAACATATTGGAAATAAAATGTTTCAGTAAAATGCCATTTAATTTGTTACTGTCTTGTACAGTAAGCATGATTACAACCTACAGAGATGTAACATAAAGAAAAAATATTTTCTCCACAAGATGACTGCCTTTGTAGGAAGAATGAAATATTCAGGGCCTTTATCCCCAAAATCTGAATATCCTTCTTCTATAAAAAAGTTTCCTTTATGTTTTGCTTCTTATATTATGTGCTCGTATTAACCTGCATAAATCCACGGACCAGAGTCCTTCTTGCAAATGTATAGTTGCTTGCAAGTAAAGAAATCCAGCTTCTATAAAAACCAATTTTCGGTATTATATTCACAAGAGTCTATCTGGATGCAGTCCTAAGTCATATTAATCCCGTTCACATCCTCAGGTCTTGAAGAAATTTTGTAAGAATTTCTTTTCTCTGTTATGTGTGATATATGTTCCAGCCAGATGCTCCTCCTTGATTTGATTATCTTCATAATATTTGGTGAAAGTACAAATTATGAAGCTCCTTATTATACAATTTTCTGTAGTCCTCTATTACTTCTTCTGTCTTAGGTCAAAAAATTTTTCAACTCCCTGTTTTCAAACACCACTACTTGGTGTTCTTCACTTGGTGTTACAAATCATATTTCAGATCCATACAAACAAATATAAAATTATAGTCTTCTATATTTGGATCTATATATTTTCAAATGCACGATGGGAAGACAAAAGAATTTGAAACAAGTGCTAAAAAGCATTTTAAAAATATAATGTGCTCTTAATTCACTCATGAATATAACTTTGATTTGTTACTGTTACTGCCAAATATTTGTAACTTGCTATGTTTTCAAAGGATTTCTTAGTTATATAACAAAATAATGGGATTCATATATAGCTGTAACACAGAAGCCAATTTTCCAAACAAAAGTACATCTTTAAATAGAACTCTTATTTTTCTCATTAATTACACAACTTCTGAGACAATTCCACCTTGTCATACATAATTACGTTTTTTTAATAACTAACACTTTCAAAACTATTTGTCTTGATATTTTAAGTCCACATTCCAAGCACAGAACTCTTGTAAGGGCTGAATAATTCGCTGTCTGAGGTCCCTATCACTGCATATAGCTGCGGACAGCATCGCATGGCCCATGCCGACGAGAGCGGGGGGGGGGGGGGGGGGGGGGGGGGGGTTGAAGCCGCCGATACAAATTACCGGGGCCGGCGGTCCGGAAGGAGACCCAGAGCCGGACTTTGTTGCATATGTGTTTGTCTTTCTTTGTAGTATCATTATTTTTCCATTGTGCAAATTAACCCTTTCAGACCATTCCCAAGTCATTCTACAACTGGGAGTCTTTCCGATTTAGTGTAAAGATTTTTAGCCAGTCCGCCCTTGCTGGTGGGCCCGAAAATGTTTTTTGACCGAGTCTCAATTCCGCTGTCGGAGGCCCTGGGTATGGCTGCTGCTGCTCTCACTTTGGAATTTCCAGGCAGCATTATACTTCATTTGAAAACATTTACTCTGTTCAAAGTGCATTTAGCCTATAGACTCAGTCACTGTGGAAATTTTTGAAATGGATAGATAGGGCTTTGGGTTTGTCTACAGTGCTTTCTTCATTAGCTTGCCTCTTTATCTCATGCCAGCATCTAGCAATAACTTTCTGCAGTCTACTACTGCCATGCAATGTTGAGCAAGTCAATAATTTGTTTATGTGTTTGTTTATTTATTTATTTATTTATTTATTCATAGGTGATTTAATGACATTATTAGTAGCTATATAGCAGGGGTGCCAAAACACAGCTCATGTATATGTGTGGCTCACAATTGCTGCATTCTGTCAGGCAGTAAGCAATGTTGTTACTGTATGTTTGACTTGATGAATAAATCCATGGCTCTTGCCTAAGTTACCTCATACATTGCGGCTCCTGAAGCTTGTCTATCTTGTCACCCCTCTTATATAATGTAGACTTGTATGACGAAGAGTAAACACAGAATTGAAAAGGCTGTGGAAGGAAACAGCTGTAGCCTAATTTCCAGTACTATACTGCCCTTGGACACAGCAACTAAAAAAAACCATAATAATCCTCACTCGGAATTGCCCCTATCCAGGCTAATACTTGAGCTTACAACTACTGTAACACAAAGCAGGAATGCTGAGCGTTGCCAATCTGTCAACAACTCTGAAAATAGGCTTGCAGTTAAAAATGTGGGATGTCATCGTACAGCAAATACATCATCTCCATAAACAAATAATCTCGTGAGACTTTAAGAGTCTTGAAATAATAAAAATTTGTTCAAGGAATTACATTTAATAATATGTATTGTAGTTCTGTGTAACACAAGGAAATTGATATATGCTAATATATATTCAGTCAAAAATCATACTGCCAGAAGGGCATGCTCTCATAGCTATAGCTATTTTGTCTTAAAATAAATCAAATTGGATAAAATTTGAAGTTATCAAGACGGCGAATTTTAAGAGTGTGGTCTTCCGCAGGTGGGCATCCATAATTTTTTTTGAGGGAGGGGGTGGCCCTGTTCCTTAAGTTTAAATAATTTGTTATAAAATTATGTTACAAATATAACTAACATAACACTGTTGGCAACTGCATTTATATGCCTGGCAATATAACTACATGTTTCATGACTCACTCACCTAATTCCAATCACAGGATTTAACCTTCTTGTTTTTTTTTTAATTTCATCTAAGACATCCTTAGTTTTTTATTTTATTTTTTTAATTCTCATGTACTCGTCATCAGCCGATTTCAGCAGCTGATTTCAGCTGCTGAAGGGTAAATCACGTAAAATGTTTGGTATCATCATGTCTACAAAATGTTTTTTTTTTAATTTTCGATTTGGGGGGGTGGGGATTTGCAGCCCGGCAGCCCTCCCCCTTGGGTGCGCCAGTAGTCTTCCAAATGTAAAACCATGCGGTTTGGTTGACTGGAGAAACTTGCTGCTCCGTTCTTCCTTCCTTCTGATGGAGGCCACAGGCTCTTCCTAAACATTGATATCTCTCTACCAGATTACAAGGCATCACAGCCTGGAAGACTGTAATCCTCAAAATTTTATGTTAAAGTTAAAATTAAATGTCAACATTTATTTTAAATTTAATTATAGATGTGATGAAAAGTTCTGAGATTTCATTTGAAATAACCAAAAGGATTTATTCTTCGATTTGTCTGTTTTTGTACTTAAATTTTAGCATATTGAAACACCAGCTGTCAAGTAAGTAATGTAATGATACCTTTGTACAGCTTAATATAACTTGGTTCAGAAATATCCAACAGCCTATAAAAATTCATTTATAATTCAATGCTATAAAATCAAGAAATTTCTCAGTCCATTTCAGGCATACATTAATGAATTCATATCACTACATGATTCAGTAGTGCTATGGACTCTATGTGTAACAGGAAGTTCCTGCTGTTGCATCTAGCCAATGCTAAGACCAGAGGAGGGGTACATATTTCCTTCTGGCATATGAACTGAAATAACTTTGCTATGCCACTGGATATGCCAAGTCATCAGGTATGACACTGTATCTTATAACAGGAGGTGCCGTCTTACTTCTTTCATCACCACGAAGAGACCAAGATTGTGGTGGACATGTCACACATCTCCTAACAAATATTGCCATGCCAAATATTGCAAATATTGAAAGAGAAAATGCAAAGAATACTAGGGCTTTGATTCCATCCTGAGCCTGGTGGTGCTGCAGGACTGGTATGTTGGTTTCTGAATGGTTCTTCATTTCCACTGTATGTAGCTCTTCTTTGATTGGACTGACACCAGAAGAATTTTCCCCATGATCTATAAGGCGAATAATGAACCTACCCCTTTCGTGTGGCCAGTACTGCGTTACTTGCCTTGGATTAGGCAGCAGCCATGTTTGGCCTGCCAATTGTAAGTTATAAAATGGTGCTTCAAACCCTCGGAACCATTTCAGAGCACTACCTCGCCAAATGTTTTCAACTGGCACAAAGTAACAGCGGTCACAGTTCCTGTCCAAGACCCACATGTCCAGCAAATTATCATACGCTATGAGTAGCAGTGTCCTGTTGTCGGCATCAACTGCCTGTAGAATTGTCTTGGCTTCATCTGCCCAAATGGCATTTCCATTTTGGTTTCCAAACGGAATATTAAGCTGCAGCTGGCCTGAAGCTTTAAGGGTTGCATTACTGGCATCGATTGTATACACAAGTCGAGTGGAAGTTGCGTTTGTAGCTCCATACGGTGGACAAAGGATGTACACAGTACTACCAGTTGATGTATAACGAACATTTGATGAACATCCTGGCCACAGGGTACCCTCTTCTATGTACACCTAAATAAAAGCACATCCTTAGTCTACAAAAAGTAATTACAAAAAGAGAAGAGCATTTAAATATGTTGACCTGCAGCAGTATCTTATCCTTCCAAAGGTACAACTACAGAGCATGCACGGTCTTCACAGAATAATCGCCAGCCTTTCATGCTTGACAAAAGTGCATAATATGCTGGTATCGAAATTCTTAACAGTCTACTATATAGTCTCAAAACTTGCTTGAATAAAGAGACACAATCTTCAGTAACATTAAGAAGACAGGCCATGTACTTAAAACGTAACATTGAGGCGCTTTTGCGTAGAAGTTTTTGCAATGGAAAAACAATAAGTATTAAATATTCGGAGCGGGTGTCTGTATTCGTGCCTTAGTTATGGGATATGCAAGATTATGCGCCGCATTATATTGCCATCTGTCTTGTCTGGTTCATCCATATTTTACCACATTATCTCATATATGGCACTATTTAAAAAAAAAAATTATTGAACAAAAATGTGTGTTGTGATTTTTTCTACAACTTTGTCTGAAACATTTCTCATTCTAAGAGGAATTCAGCGAGATATTATCATAAATGTACATAGGTCTTCAAATAAATTATCCGTTATTCTTGTCAGATTCCAATCAAATGTGAATTTTCTTTACAGATTTTCGAAAAATGCTAAAATATTAAATTCAATGAAAATCTGTCCAGTGGGAGCCGAATTGCTCCATGCGGACGGACAGACAAAGAGATGGACGAATGGACAAACAGACAGACAGACAGACAGACAGACAGAGATGACAATGCTAATAGTCGCTTTTCGCAATTTTGTGAAGGCGCCTAAAAAGATACTTCTATTCAAATTTCTTTTACTAGGTTGATAAATTTTTAATGTTTAAAAATGATTCATAACCTGTTTTTAAGTTGTTGTTTTACACAGCATAAATTTATAAGATGTGCTAATAGCTGTATATATATCTGCATATATTGTGACATTTGCCGATCCCAGTGTCCGCGCGGTCTAAGGTGTGGGTCTGCGGCCGTTCGCTTGCTGGGATTGTGGGTTCGAATTCCGCCACGGGCATGTATGTCTGTCTCTTGTGAATGTTGTGTGTTGTCAGGTAGAAGTGTCTGCGTCCGGCTGATCACTCGTCCAGAGGAGTCCTACTGAGTGTGGCGTGTCTGAGTGTGATCGTGAAGGTTCGATAATGAAGAAGCCCTGGCCCACTAGAGGCTGTAGCGCCATTGGAAAAAAAAAATTTTGACATTTATGTTAATCTCCCTCTTCTCCTCCCCCCCCCCTCGTTATCACTTCCTCCTCCAATAGTTTAAATTGCACTTTTATGACTGTTTAGTAATTTTTTAGACTTATTCCATATTTTATTGTAATTCTGACTACCTTTAGGATCCACAGAATGCAGGTGTATGTATGATGGTGTGTATGACATAATTCTGCAGAAATGTATTTGCCCTACATGCATTATAAGCAAATGTGTAGCAAACAATATGAACTTACAGCCCTGACGATATCTTATGGAATACAAGTCAGTCAGAAAGATACTACGTACTTAGATATGATTTGCAGAATACTAGTAATTAAGAATAGGTTCAGGAATTTTCTGTTTGCCATCATTTTTCTACTGGCTTTGAGGCCCATCGACCCCCATATTCAATGAATACGTGGAGTTCTTTCTCCATAGATAAAGAGCCTTAAGTATGAAGCTTACCATTCACTTTTATCAAGTGCTAGAATTAAGAATGCATGGAATTTTAACTCCAGTCCTTGGGTGGTGTTAAGGCATAAGGGCTTAAGTCAAGTTACGCCTGAACAGATATAAGGTGGCATTTAAGTATAACTATCACATCTTCCAGAACAGCTGCGTTACTGACTACTAATTATGTAGTGGGTTCAAATTTTAGGAGAGACATTCAATAATTAATGAAGCGAAACAGAATTGTCATATGGAAGGATTACTTTCAAGAAGGTAAACAGTTTAGAAGTTGGGTTGAAATCTCAAATAAATTCTGTGATTTTGAAGAAAAATTTGGATGAATATGTGGATATAAATAAGGAGTGAAAAGGTATTACCACCAATATTGAAACGTGAGCCGCATAGTTAAGAGTTAAACCAAAAGAAACCATGACTTGATAAAGAGTTATATTAATTATTAGATTATTGCAAGAAAACTTAATTGCAATTGTGTAGAATCTGAGCTACTAACATATTCTAAATTATTTTCACACTTCACTAATACTTTCTTTATTATTCCAATCTAATAATAAGGCTTCAAACCTGATCACACTAATAGTTCAGTGCCATATACAGGATATAAAACTGAGTTTGTAGTCAACATTTAGACATGATGCCTATTAATCGATGCAACATGTAAAATAAAGCGTGTTTGTTTCCTTCTTGAACGATAAGCGGCCGCCCGACGCTGCTCTAGCGTTACGTCATATGGTGAGTCTCGGGAGGTTTAACAGTTGGTGAAGAAAGCGAGAAAAATATTCGCTGTGATAACAACCTTCAGAAAATCCAATGAAAATTCACCAGTGCTACAGCAGATTCTGGAAAATGTTGCCTTCCTAACCGAATGCAGTCAGTATACAGGCGGAGCACGTTATTTACTCCCAGGGGTTCTTGGATGGAAATTGTTGAAATCACAAGTCGTGCACTCATCGCACACCTAACACCAATTTTTCGACAAAAGAGTTCGTGAATAAGTCCTGGATTTTCTGCACTCCAATACCGGCTGTTCTGAGAATTAATCTATCCACGTAACGAAAACCGGGCCTCATAACAGAAAAACACTACGTGTGGCACACCTTCTCCATCGTGTGCAGACTGAAGAAACCAATTACACAAACGCATTCCTGCAAGCAGATTATGTCCCTTAAAAACATGAACTACAGTTCCCTTACATGGTCGCAATTTTAACGACTTTGTGGGCCTTCGTGCAGACGTTTTCGAAACACTCCTCTCCTGAGCTCAAAAATCTTCCACGACAGTTTCCAGCAGACTCATATTTGAAATACAGATGCACTAAAAACAGACGCTGTTCAACAGTGTACCTGAGTCGAGGCATGCTGTTACATCACTGAAGGACTGAGAAATACATTTACCAGCAACAAACCTAATGATTCATAGTGTCTGTTATCACCAATAGCTGAAGTAACACTCCCGTTTGAAAACAGTGCGAAAGAGCTTACAGGATCGCGTAATTAGGCGCGGTCCCCTACATTCCCATGATTTAACACATTGTGACTTTTATTTGTGGGAAGTTTAAAAGATAAAGTGTATGAAACAAATCCTCGCACTCTGGAAGAACTAAAAAATGACATTCGCCATGTGATTTCAACAATTTCCGGGCAAGAACACCAGAGAGGAAACAAAAACGTCTTCCGCAGTTGTACTGAGTGCACTGAGTCAGGGGGGCAAACTTTTCAGCATCTGCTGTAGCACTGGTGAATTTTTATTAGACTTTCTAAAGGTTATTATTACAGCGAATCTTTTTCTCGCTCCTTCACCGACTGCTAAACCTCCCGAGACACGGCGTATGACGTACCGCTAGCGACAATTCGGGCGGGCGCTTATCGGTCAAGCAGGAAAAAACATCCTATATTTCACACGTAGCTGTACAATGAATACTTCCACCTTTCATAAAAAAAAGTTTTCATTATGGCTGAAAATATTTCTGCCTAGATTTAAAGTTAAAGTAAACGTATTTATGTGTACAGTCAAAGTTATGAAAACTGGATGAATGCTGGCTAATGCACTATTCACAAAAGTAACTGTATTTTGCCTTCCATTCAGTAATCTCTTCATAATTAATGCAAAGTTTCTCATGTAGTCAGGTAAATACTGTTTACCTTTTGCTGCGCCCAGTGCGACGTTTTAAGATCAAACTTCCAGAGCGTTAGAGGAATCACTTTCAGATCAATTGCCACAAGCAGTTCCTTGTTAGTGTCACACCATGCAACAGGTTGGCCCCTGGACCTTTCATTGGAGTTGTAACTTACTTCAAAGTCTGGACAAAAGGCTTGATTTGAATACGAGTCTTCTGTCGTAACATCCTTACTTAGTTTAATATCCCTCTGCTGCATGCTGTGTGTTGATGTGCTAGCTAAATTCTGAAAATTTGTCTCTTCATTTTTTTCCTCAGTCAGTTCACTGTAACTAGTGTTACTAGAAATATTTTTCACTGAAACATCAAAGTTTAAATGCTCCATAACCGACGGACAGTTTTCGTCTGTTTCTAGGGGTTTTTGTCCATACTGAACAAAATAATCTGTGTTGTTCGATTTTCCTCTACTTTGGGATTCAGTATAACCCCCAAAAGAACTGATATTTTCTTTAACAACATTTTCAACCACAGGTGAATGTGCTAGAAAGCTTTCATTGCTTTCTTTCTTAATACTGCCAAATCTTTCATAGATTTCTCGATTATTGAGAAGAGTATTTGTTTTTCTGTTGTCCAATTTTATTGAAACTTCCGAAGTTTTATTTTGGATTTCATCGTCTTTTGATTTCTTTGAATTGTTTTCAGTATTTTCATTGTTACTGTAGTTACTAATCTCTTCTTTGAGGTTCTGCTTTAATATGGTGTCATTGCAACCATAGTCGGGAAGTTGAATATTACCATGAACAACAGAAAAATTTCTGGTAACATTGCTTTCATGTCTAACTGTTCCTGTTGGCATTGCACTGTTGTTTCTGGCACTCTGTCCAGTGCTGTCGCAGCAACAGACATAAGTTGTCCATTGTTTGTCTTTCAGTTCAAGCTGCCAGACTGTGTCACTATGGGAACTTCTTGGGCCATAAACCGCCAATGTTCTCCCATCCAGCCTCTTCCCCTCACTGCGGCCACAAAGAACTACGCCTGAATTGCTACTTGAGGTGCCACTGGCTTTCAAATTGTGCCCCTCGTTAAAAAGGTTTGTTCTTAGAAGAATCATTCCTCCAGCATTCCCTTTCAGCTTGTCATTAGGGAAAATTCGACTCCACACCCGAGCATTGGTGTCATAGCGCCAGAGGTCAGTGTAAACTTTTAGTTTTGTGTCGTTTCTGCCACTGTTTGATTGCGCCTGACGACCACCGAATAGCCACCAACTGCTGGCAGAACTGTCAAACCACAAAGATGATCTTGTGCGGGCTCCTGGACCACGAGTCTTATTTATGAAGTCTGACATCATCTGCTGTGGCCATTGCTCCCACTGCCACTCTGAAAAATACAAAACCAGTTACTTGGCTTGCATTTGACACCACATAATATTTGTAGGGGCCGTAATAGTTAGGATGTCTTTCTTAAAATACCTCCTGTTTTAATATCATTACCTCATTATGCATCATGTTATGAAAAGGGGAATTTTGAGACTGATTCAAGTCAATATAACCTTTATGTCATTTATGCAGGAAATCTTACTAACCAATTCCAGGAGACCAAATATGGCTTTATAACCAATACGTCTGGTATGGGTGAAATGTCACTTTCATATCGTAGGTTGTTACTTTGTTATTTTTAAAAGTCTATACTTTTAACACTTTATACATAAATTTCATTGAAGAAGCAATGACAACATAAATCCCGTACCTCATACACAACATACAGCATCGCTATTAAAAGACCTACTATTTCAGGAAAGAAACCAATACTTAATTGTTAGGCCGGCCCGAGACGTGTGGGATCCCCGAGTAGGCAACTAATTTGGCGCCTCTTCGAACCGATATTCTTTAAACATTTTAGGACTAGGACAGAACTGACAAAGCTTTTTATGGACGCGTGCCAAAACTGCGGATAATTTTCGGAGAAATTCTTTCGCGTGCCTATGGGGATGCCGAGCAGTAAATAAGGTCTAGGAGTCTGCCATCGTCATTAATTATTAGTATAGTGTATATTTATAATAAGAATATCCTCGAGGAATGCGATATGGAGGAGATTTGGGAAGCAGCTGAGGCTGTTACTACTTCACATTTTAAAGACTAAAGCAGTAAATACCTTAACTTAAATGTTATAATCATATATCACTATTATTATTATTATTATTATTATGAAAATTATTACAGAGAAAAAGAGAGAATAAAATTCTTGAAAGCATTCCTAGGATACATGTTTAGAAAAAGAGTAACGCTTCTAAATCATTATAAATAACACAGCTTTATAAATTAAATATTGATAACTAGTCCCTACTTCAAAAGAGACAAAATTAATAACTTTCTTACAATAATAAAGGAATAATAATAGTTTTATAAAAAATTGGAAAAATTGTTAATTTTTTACAGTTTTTATTTATACTTTTATTTTTTTCTAATAGGAAATTATAATGTCTTATAATTAGTAACAAATTGTTATTGCTTAAAAAAATTTTACAATTTAAAAGGAATTATTAGAAGTAATACCTTATAAGCAGTAACGTCACCGAGGCAGTAACGAACTAAAACTATAAACCTTGATTTTCAGTTTTTTAACCAAATAATGCACTTTTTATTTTCGTATTTCTGTTCAATTAACCCTACATATGTTTCGGCCGCGAACAGAAATACGAAAATAAAAAGTGCATTATTAGGTTAAAAAACTGAAAATTAATGTCAAGTTGCACGGTGAACACAACGTGAAATTCTATAAATCTTGGTCCATATTATAATACAAACACAAAATAAAAGCAAGGGGAAATCAAGTAAACACATTTTGCTATCAAAATGCTTCTGTTGTTGCACCAAGGATGATATATCCGTTACAAGGTTTGTACTTCGTTGTTTTGCGCGCTATTCTAACTTCTTCATTAAGGCTACTCCTATAGTTAGACTTGCTAAAGTTAATTACTAAAAAATGAAACACACGAGTTTTCTACACTTTTAAAACAGTCAAAATTTGAGAAATTTAATTCCAGAATTTCAGAAATTAATTTTCGGCAATTGTCATTGTTGATCCAACTAACCGATTTCTTTCAATATTTTCTAGTTCACATCTTAAATTGACAAACTCTTGCCTCTAAGTTCAGCTGCTCTGTAAATCAAATTTATCTCAGAATTATTCACATAAATGCATTGAAACCTTCACAAATCCAGTTTCTCTGATGTTAAATTGTGTATTTTATGAAGAGAATTGTTCCAAATTTGAATCAGTGACTTGAAAATTGTATTTGAAGGGTCTGAATATCTGGATTTTTATAACTTTCGAAATCAGTCTTATGCTGGGATATATTTATAAGTGCCGTTTTCGACATCACGTTTAAAAATTTTTTATTTTATTTCAAAGCGTTTATGTTGCCAAACATGACATTAGTTGTTTTGCATGCCCCTGTAATTTGGTGTCAAAGTCGTTCATATGCAAAGAAAATCTGAAAAATAACATCAATCTACAGATCCAAACGTCACATGATTCTTGAGATGACAATCTTTTTCGACAAAAATTCAGGAATGTCATCCATTCAACAAATTGATGAAAAACGGAACCTTTATAAAAGGCAAGGAACATTATCTTATACAAGTAGGCCTTGGTACAGTAAAGTCATCCCGCTCAGAAAATTCTAATATTGTCAAACTACAGGTTCATTATCCCGGACTACATAATAAAGCCTGATGTTTGTCCTCTGCTATACTACATTTCCTGGCACATCCGTCGATGAATCTGTAAAACATCGGCTACTTTTGCATAATATTTTAACACACGGTGTCAAGTGGTGTTTTAACATGTTTTTAACGAATTTTTAAATAACTAGGCTTGTGTATTTTTATTTTTTATTTTTATATGTTCTGTGAGTCTTCCCTGAGGATGGTGTGATGTTACACCGAAACATGTCGGGAGTTTTATAAAGTTGGTTATATTGTACCTCATTATTGTGTAGGAGTTGGAGGTAATACATGTGATTCTAACATTGTCCTTTATCCAAAGTACGCCTGCTTTCGGCAACCGCCCTTATTTAAGGCATTTTAGAATGTGACAAAGCTCCTTCTTAGAATCTAGGAAATACGGTAGTCAAATATAATAGTGTAAAGAATTTTCATCTCCGAATCTTTGTCTATGTTAGCACTTGTTATTTTCTTCCAAATGTGTATGTCAGTGGTGCGCAAACTCTTTCAACGGCGGTCCGCTCAGATAGGAGTGATTTGGTCATGTACTACAAAAGGCTTTTAAAACATACTCTCAAATATTGAAAATTTGAATTATATTTAATTCCCTTTCTATATTTGATGTCTTTTCTCTGAAGTTCTGTAAATAATTTTGACAAGTGTTAAATTTTGACAGCTACGAAAGTAATGGAATTTGTGCTAAAAACTCATACATGCCAGTTGAGTCAGAAGTCGCGTGTGGAGACTTAAGTTTACTGGCACCATATTTCCGATTATTCCTGTGACTCTTAACGCCTATTGTAGGTTGGGACTCGTCTAGCTGCCTGGCTGGTCTGCCCCTTAATCCGGCCCCGCATGGTACACATATTAACCCCTGTGCTTTAAGAGGTTAATGTGATGAGACTAATCGGTGCAATAAACTCAAAATCAAAGCCACCACTCAATTAATTCCTACATGATGGGACTGTATTTTTGAATGTTATAAAGTAGTCAATTTTCACAAGTAGCTCTGTAAACGACGCATTTCATATTTTCAAACTTATTTTCAAATTTGATTCATGAGACAACGTCTCATTCAATGTAACGTTTAGCTAAAATTGATGGAGTTCAAATGTCAGCAGAGGTGCTGCGATTCTCGTCGTTGCCATAATCAGAATGGACCTGGTCATTAGCCTACATGGATGAGAGTGCTAGCCATTATCCATTAGGAAAGTACCGATGCAAAGGTAGGTGTGTGTGTGCCTGTCTCCACTTATGAACCTTTGAAAAATTTGTCATTTTCACTAAAATTTGTAAGAAAGCCACGGCATCGGAGGACATACCCCATTGTTCTCCTCTATTCCTTAAGCAAAATACTCACATAATTAACCTCACTGAATCTTTATTGTTGGCATCCCGTGGTGCTATGCAATGAAATTCCTATTGAAAATGTTTAAATTTTTAATTGGAATTTCATAAAATTACCGATGTTGCATTTTTTCTATTACAGTCACTAGAGCGATCCAGACACAAAAAACTTATGCCAGTTCGTAACCAGTTTTCCATTTCTGAGAAAGATGTCTAAAATTAAAACTAAAACTAACCATACTTCCAAAGTAAGGAAATTGCACATTAACTTCAATATTTATCTTTTCATTATGAAAATAACTTTTCCAATTCAATATATTCTGCATGTCTATGTACAAGACGAGCCTCTTTTTTTTACTTCATCTTCTAAATGGTGCAATGAGTTTGATTGGAATTCAGTATGATTCTCGGCATTGCGAAGTGCCACGCAAATATAATTTGAATTGAAAATAGCCCAACAGAAAGCCCTTTTTTACGGAAGGGTCTGAATCACTGTTTCTCAGATTTTGTTAACGACCAAAAGTCTTAAATATCATTAGACATATGACGCAACAGCATACCTGTCAGTATGTACTAAGCATCCCCCATTTAGCCCTTGGAGAACTTACGTTCGTCTAAATTATATATATGACTTCAGATCTTGTCCATTATAAAGAACAGAACAGTTAATATTATTGCTTCAAACTTTTGGGTTGTAGCCCGGCGTCAATTTTTGGTGTATAACCAACGTTTCGGGAACACTTGTTTGTCCCATCTTCAGGGTCTTAGGTAAAAAAGTTAATATTGTTTAGGGATATAATAGCCCTTTAATGTGTGAATCATATGGAACACATAAATCTAATATGTGGCAGAATGCTAAGTTTCTTTTGTTACAGTATTTGCTATATAGTTTGCTATTGGCTTTAAAAAGTTAAGCCATCAATTTCGCTTCTTCATACTAGGAGTTTATGCAAATTAGACGGATATCGCTTATCAAAATTGTGTCGCGGCCCTGGATTTAATAATACCTGGCCTAAATGGTCTTTCCGTTTTATGTATTTAATTACATACCTACAAAAATACCTAAATTTGTTTCAAGTAAATGTTAAATACTTTAAAACATGTATATACTTTTTGTTATGTGTGCGTCGACTCAGCCTCTAATAGAAATGAGTACCAGAAATATTTCCTGGGCGGTGAAGGCGGCCGGTGCCTAGGGCCAACAACCTTACAAACTTCATGTGCCGATTGTCTTGAAATCTGGGAGCCTCAACCTCCTGGAATCCTCAGGGCCTGTACAGGTATTGCTATACCTTTATACGGCACATACATCCTGGTGGGGGCGTGATTTTCCGCACCAGTCCAGACCAACCCGGAGGCCCACCCAGCCTCCTGTACAATGGGTACCGGGTCTCTTTCCCGGGCGTAAAGCGGCCGGGGTGTGGCGTTGACCACGCAAATCCATATAGCGCAGAGGTTAAAGAAAGAGTAGAACTATACCTCTACTCCCTCTCTGGGCCTTCACAGTCTCTTATAGGGTCAATTTTACTTTCACGTTCTTATATGGCACGTACAAATTCAGTCAGTGCAACGTATCTGACTCACGTAAGAAACTGGTTATTCGCGCAAAAGGTAGAAATGAAAATATGTTTCTAAACCAAAACTCAAGTAAAACAATAACTAAAACACTCAGAATAATATTAGTGTCATAACAGAATATGTGTACTCAGAACCAATTAGATATCATGAAATCCTGGTGTTATAAAATGCACAGAATCAAATAGGAAAACGACAAAAATTACACACAGAGAAAGCTGTAAGAAAAGAGAATAGCACACAGTAAGCAAACTGGATCCAGTTCTCCAAGCGTTTCGCAAAAATGCAATCACCTACAGGTAATATAGCAACGGAAAACTACACACAACAACACACACAAAACAAAGGAAATATGTACAACATAATATAAAATGGAGAATAAGGAAGATGAGCCAGTAACATATTGTACCAAACTGTAAATATGTACAGAGTCTCCACAATAAATTCATCACTAACAATAAGAACAAATGAATTAAAAGGTAAATAAGTACAGATTCTACAGGCCTATCATTTTTAGGAAAATTAATTTAATAACGGAAAATTATAAATAATAAAAAATGTCACACAATATGAATCAGATTAAAGGCCTGATGCTTATACAGTGAGATAACTAAACATGCAGTAAAAGTGACAAAACACGGTAGTTTTATTTTAGGTTAAATATGCTCTGTTGTCAGAACATAAGACGGGTGTTGGACCGCATACTTTTGTACAAATCCCTTTCTTCAAAATTGTTACTAAATTCGTTATGATGTACCGAACGGCAGTGATGCTGTAAACATTCATTGTTCCGTTCTGTTACTTGTTAAGGCAGTGTTTTGTCACATGTCAGGCACGTTAATTTAAGCATTCAAGTTTAGTGTACATGTTTAGTCTTTGTGCTTTTATATGTAATATCAAAATTTTATAATATCAGATTTTATCAAAACGAGTTTAGGGACAGCTCCTTCAATATAATGGCAAAATATTTCCGATGCTAAATTAAGCACCGTGTAATGGACGCGTGTGGGGTGTAGAAATTAATTTAAGGCATTTTAAAACTCTACATTAAGTGCATTGAAACGGTCAGATTCAGGGCCCGACCGCTTTATCCCTGAGGAAGGATTTTCCGGTATCTATTAAGTAGGAGGCTGGGTGGGTCCCAGCGCCCGCATGAAAGCTTTGGAGAAAATGTCCCGATTAGTCTCAGTATGTAAAGCTTTTATTTCCTCTTCAGACGTGAATAATTTAATTATGTATATTTCGATATGGATGCTTTACAATGTTGCTCTAACAAATACTGGACCTATAGATGTTTGTACCGACGTGACTTGAACGCCGTGAGGCACCACGTTATGCATCAGCACCGTTTGAACCTGCCACATTGCTTAGTGAGTTCGGTTGCCTACCAACCGGGCGGTGTTGCCATGGGTTACCGGGCACTTGAAGAGACGGTCTTCCTCGGAAGTAAGTCGATCCTTGTTTTCTTGACGATTTCTCTGGAAATACTGTTTCCATGCAAAAATGCTTAGTTTGATCCCTCAATTCTAGTCACTCTTCGAGAATGAAGGTCGCAAACCTGACCACTCACCTCCATTCAGGGTCGAGGTTAAGAAATGAGTGGAGCTACACCTCACTTCCACATATGCCATCACGACACGCACAAGGACAACTTTACCTTTACCTTCGAAAATAAAAGAAGTATGCTTTATATGCTAATACATCCGTGTTTTAATGTAAAGTATCATCACAATTCTTAGTTATTACGTTTCATCAGACTCCAAAATTTAGATTATGCTTTATTTCCACGAGTTCTATAGTGCATGTTATTGTTTTCCAAGCAAGGAAACAGTTATAAATTAAATGGCCTTCTACCAAGAGACCCTAAGTCAAAACCCCTTTGGCCTTCAATAAGGGTTGCTACAGCCCACTCACTTTCGTGACCACCTGTTAACTTGACGTTCTTTTTAAGATCACTGGTCGGACCACTCAAAATATTTCTCTTTACTAACACATCCAGTTCCGTCAGCTTCCTACCCATAGTGAATGAGGCTCTTCCCACTAGTAAAATGCACCAAAAAAATCCACAGTCCCTTACATTATGCTGAAGCCATATATATGCTTATACGTTTCCTTTACTTCTGAAATAATAGCATACTATTAAAATGAATCTTACAAAAATAGTTGCGGGTGTTAACTTTATTAAACTCATGCTGAATATAGTGCAGTTGTGGAATTTTATGAAAATGATTGTTGTCCTCTTCAGTCAAAACACAGGAAAATTTTAGAGCACTGAGTACTTATCAATCACAGTGCTGTCGATTACTTTATCAAACAGTCCTAATTGTTTTTATGGGCATTGACACAGAACGGGCATGTTTAGAATTTCTGTCAATCCTGGAATCGTCCGACTTCAGTGACTAAAGGATTTACAAAGCCTTCAGTTACCGAATCACAAAAAAAAATAATTTAAAACAAAGAAAGAAAGATATATACATTTCAGTTTTGTGGCTCTCATGGTGGTGACTGAAAATTATTGTATTTTGTGTTCTGGCGTCATGTAAACTTAAAAAACATACGAACGTTTCAGAAGATTCTGCTGCTTCCATTATTATGTGTAGACTTCTGTGTAGGCCTACATCTGCTTTAATGCTGAAGACAGCAGAATCGCCTGCAATGTCGGCACATTTCTACCAGAATAAAGGGTGTCACAAATCAGGCAGAAACCTTCCAAATATGAAGTTGTCCCTTTACTTAAGCACCCTGATTTAAAGACGTATGAGGGAGTGTAGGTAAATTTTCAAGTCTTCTTAACCCCGACATCCTAAGGAGTTGAGTTGTCAGGTTCTTGATCCAGTCGCCTCTCCTCCGGAGCATAGCCTCACTTTACACAATGGACATGAAACTGAATTGGCCTCACGTCTGTCCTGGAAGCGGTGGCAAGACAGAAAATCCTTCTCACTGCAGGAAATCGAGTCCCAGTCTTGCAGCCTCTAACCATTCACTTTACTAACTAAACCATCCCAGTGTATACTGTACCTACTAGCAGAATACCCTAATGGTTAGGCTATAGTGATATCACCACTACCCTGTTATCATAACAGAATTTCTAGAGACCAAACTAGAAACAAAGCTTTGTCCAACACATGAGCCTTCCGCAAAACGCGGTTTTTCACACCTCGGTAGTGAATATATCCAGTTGAAAATAACTAAATATTATATGGAAAAAAATCCGAAGGCTAAAAATTATAAATACACGCCGATAAACGCAGGCGGTTACTCATTTAACCGCCGCAGTAGCTGGCAGCATCAACTAACCAAGCACTGTTGAAAATGTTTAGTTAATAGAAGTGTGTATACTTTTAAGAAATCGGAGGGGGCCGTAAGTGTCCGCGTTCAGGTAACCCTATTTTTCCCCTAAGAAATGTGGGCAAAGCTGTTTTGCTCAGCACGGTTTTTGCCAGGAGGCTGTGAATATTCTCTTTAACCCCCGCGTTTGACAAGAGATCACTCTACTCTTACGGATACTACTTATTGACCGTCTTTTTTAGAACCTCTGAACCTCCTGGTTTTGTTCTAAATCATATTAGATTGTAAGAGGTTTAATTCCTACTGAGGATCTTCCGAATCAATCGCATATTGCTGCGTTCACGACTGGGAACGTTGTGATGATTAATGGTTGAATGAGTGTATCTGGCGTCAGCCAGATGAGTCGTCATGGCGACGGGATGGGGAAGATCTTGTGTGTTGTTATGGTAACCTGATCGATGCGGCAGGCAGCAGAGAAAATCGACCCTTTGTACAGAGCTGGTCACTTGGAAAAGCGAGTGTCACGTGGCAAACCAGATCACACCTGACTCCGAAAGAAGCGGCCGATCCATAGCGTCTACATTTGCCCAAGAAACGCCGCACAAATTTTCTGAACGCTTCAGAAGATAATATCTTGGATACCGTATATTTACGAGGTGCTAGCCAAAAGTTCAGCTAACGTACTAAAATATTTTATCAGTAACAACCCCTCTGAAATTTAACCACACATTTTTATAGTTTTAAGGATACTGCTAACAACATCCGTTACAATGACTACGGTGGAGCCATCTTTTCAAAACTGAAACATTAAAAACCTGCCTTCGATCAACGATTACTTAAGAGTGCTTTCCTTCCTTAGAAATTTTATAAATCAAAAAACGAAAATGCGGGACGTTTAAATTGTGGCAATATAATTTCTGAATTTGCATCGAAAGAAGACAGGAAAATTCTATAAAATCTATTTAAATTCCTATTCTAAACTGTTTTTTTTCAGTCTTTTGTGCTGTACTTTAGTATTACTTTTGTATCCAATGTGGACAAATTTTACGTTCTCCCCGTTTTCTTGTTTGATAGTTTGCTTATGTCCCTGCCCCGCATTTAGTTTCGCAACTGGCCCCACATTCATTCTCGTCGGCACTGCGTAAAAGCCCTCTAAATTAAGTAAGTGGATAAAGTCCTCGACGAGTTATGATTGGGTCAGCTGCTCTTAGTCTGACCCCAAGAATCATTACCGCATTTACATCAGTCGCCGTTGGTCCCTACCTCAATCAAAATTAAACACACTCTCTTGCGCTCTCTCTCTCTATCTCACGCTACTGTACTATGCGTGTAAGAATCTAAAATAAACGGAAGGTGAAACTAATGTGTAGTTCTTTCTGTGCACACTATTAACTGACTGCCTCGATGCATTGTACGGACCTTTTAATTCCTTACTTTCAGAAGCCTTCGGTGCACTGTTAAGGCCGTGAATGTATTTTAGGGTACTACAAGTTTAAAACCTCTTCGTGTTGGGCAGTATTTGGAATTTAAAGCCCATTGCGAGTGAAGAATTAAACCTGGTAGTAAGTAAAGTAGCCATTAGGCTGAAAGGGTTGTGGCATTGTGGAAATTTGGGGCATAGCTTTTTCATTCTTAACCTCAGCACTGTTTTTAGTAGAAGGTGCCAAGTGGTGCGCTTCACTCCTCAGTCGGTCTACCCTCGGAAAAACATTCCTCAACATGCATTGCACCATGGGCTGGGTAGGACTAAGAGCCAATCTGGACCTTCTAGAGAAGATATGTCTCTTGCTCCTGCCGGGAATCGAAGGACGAGTCCTCGGTCACTCAGCCCGTAGCCTATTCTCCACACAAAATAGAGGGCAGGCAAGAGGTATTGTAATATTATCTACGCCGGTTCTCTACAAAGACATCTGTAACTCGAGAACAGGTAGCTGAAAAGGACTTTCAAAGTCGGAGTATCCGAGGTTTTGTTCTGAAAAGAACTGAAAACAATGATAGGGCCGGTTCTGCTTATTCTGGATTGTATCAATAGGGATAAGGGACTTGGCACATGACGTATTTTTTGTTATTTGGTCACTTAAAGATGACGTCAGTGGCTCAGACTTACATATAAGCCTATAAATTCAGGTGGTACAAGTTTTCTCTCTTTATTTCGTTATTTAGAAATGATGTCAGCTACTGAAACTCTATAGCGTCGGTGATAGATAAATGAATATGGAGAGTCGGTTGAGTGATACCGATATACGACGTAGGACTCGGAGAAACCCCTTTCTCAGTGCCGATTTTCCATCTCAAATCCCACATTGATTCACCTGGCTTTTCCGAGGTGAGATAGCTTTATTCAATTATTAGGCTTCCTTTACGACGTGAAAAAAAAACCCCTTATGTGGTGACCCGTCCATCCGTATGTCTCTCTGCGGCCTAGAAGCAGCTACCAAATAGTTGGCCAGATTTTTATAAAAGTTTACAGGAATTTTTATAAGAACGTCGCTGAGCAAGCGTGAGTTTCATGAAAACGGATTCGGTGAGAGTGGTGCTTTACTTACAGGACTAAATGAGTTTCCACCATTACTTTTCTTATTTCTTGACTGATTTGGGTGAAGCGTGTTGTGTCGACACGACATGCTTCATACACTCCATCTGGACGAGATCTCTATGGATCACGTAAGATCGAGACAGATGGTTGTTATCACACCCCATACAGAATATAAACAACTACGAACTTATATACCTGGAACGGCTCACTTTTAATATCACAATCATGTAATTTTACGCTCATTAACTTTGTGTATTTTGAATTTTAATATTTTAATATGTTATTCGTCCCAATAAGGGCGCTACAATAAATCCCTGATGATGGCACCCCGGTGCCGAAATATGTAGGAGTTTAATACTTGTCTTGAATTGCATTTTATTAAGTCATATGTTGGTTAATGTATTAATTATAAGAATGTGCACAGTATGAATAACATAAAAACCGTTTTGTATAATTACTGTGGAAAGCGGAAAAGTTGTGGGAAAACGTGCGTTAGGCATAAAAGGTGTGTTCCCCCCCTCCCCCGCAACTTTCGCACAAAACACTGTTCCGTCCGATAAATATCTACCGAGTTAAACTACAGGTCCTCACAGAAACGTACGTATGTCTTCAGGTTAAGGGTCCGTTATTTTTATCTTTATTCATTCACTCATTCATTCATCCATTCATTCATTCATTCATTCATTCTGTTGTCTGCCTCATGACAATTCCATAGACTCTTCCGAAGCGAGTTCTCCACGTATTGCGATCTAGTACTTCCTCTTTCAATTTACAGTATCCTCTATCAAGGTCATAAGTAGCTTCTTACGTCTTCTTCCTCGTCTTCCCGTCACTTCTATCTTTCCCTTTATCTTTCCTTCGATAACGTTTCAGAAGACAGTTCCTAGGCAAGACGAGACCAATTCAATTAGCCCTCCTGCATTTTATTGTTTGCAGAAAACTCCTCTTCTCCTTGATTCTTTTTAACACTACTTCATTCCTCACACGATCGGTCCAAATGATCTTCTCCATCCTTCTCCAGCATCACATTTCAAAACCTTCCAGTTATTTCTCATCTACTTTCCGAAGTGTCCAAATTACAGCTTCATATAAAGCTACGATCCAAATGTAGCATTTTACCAGTTTCTTCCTTAAATTTAAGTTCAATTTGCTGGTGAAAAGACCCTTCTTCTTGTTGAATGCTGCTTTCGTCATGAAAATACTGGATTTAATTTCATGTGTACATCTTGCATCATTTGTTATCATGCTACCCAAATAGCTGAAATATTCCACATTCACCAGTTGTTTTTGATCTATCATAATTTGCATTGGGGATGGTTGCTTTGAGATTTCATTACCTTTGTTTTCTGCACGGTCATTTCCATTCCATAGCATGTTCAAATTTCAATTAGTCTATCAATCATTACCTGTAGCACCGTTTCTGCCTTAGCCAGTAGCACAAGGGCATCTGCATATTTCACAGTGCGAATTACTTCTCTTCCCATTTTGAAGTTCACAAACCCTTCAAGAGCTTTCTTGGTAAGGTATTCGCTGCACAATTTGAATATAATTAGCGACAAACAGCATCCTTGCCTAAATCTTCTTCCAATCTTCACACTTCTTGCCTCTTCTTAGTTCAGTTTTATTTTAACTCTCTGATACATGTGCAATTTTCTGATCGATATTATTTCGCGCCAGTCGATACCAGTTACCTTTAGCATCTGCATTAATTTGGTCAAGTTTACACGGTCAAATGCCTTGTGGCAGTCTATGAAACAGGCACACAATTCCTCATCTATGTAGCTCCTTCTGATATTATTCTCAGTATCCCAACTGCGCCCATAGTTCCTTTTCCTCTTCTAAATCCAAACTGATCTTCTCTAAGTGCGTCCTCAATTTTCCTTCCAATCCTTCTTCTAAGTATGATCGCTAGTATTTTTGCTGTATGTGCGATGAGGCTAATTTTGCGATGGTCGCTGCATTTTGTAGCTTTTGAGTTCTCCATTAAGGCAATTATTGTAAATTCAATGAAATCCCTGGGCCACTGTCCAGTTTCATATATGTTGTTGATCAGTTGTGTCATTATTCTGAGACCATCTTCTCCCAACAATTTAAGTACATCCCCAGGTACATCATCATCTCCTGTGGCCTTCTTATCCCTCATCATCTTGATCGCTTTTTCCACTTCACTTTGCAAAATATAAAGGCCTTTCTCGTCTGCATCTACTTCCCCTTCAGTTTCGACTTCTAGGTTTTCTGGTCGATTAGGTTGATCGTAGAGCTCTGTAATATAATTCTCCCAAATTTTCATTACTTGTCTCTTATTTACTCTTATATTCCCTTTAGACTCTTCAGTGCCAGTGTTTTGAATAACACGGTTTCCTTTCCAATCTGGTTCCTTCATATTCATGTACATTAAATCATAATGTCCCGTTCTTTGAAATTCCATGATTTCGTTACATATGCTCTCAAGATATTCCTTCTTGACTTTGTCTGGGGCCCTTTTCAATTCGTTCCTCAGTCTTCACTAGTTCTTTCTTCCTTTTTCGTTGTTTACATTCTTCCATTTCCCCCGTTGATCCATTTTATTGATCATTTCCTGTGTAATCCATGGTTTTCTTGCTTTCCTGTAGACTTTCCCAACCAAATCACTCATAGTAACTAACACATAGTTCTTGATATTGTTCCACTGCACTTCCACATTCCCAATTTCACATTCGATTGCACCGAGTTTCTTCTAGAGAATCTTGCACTTTCTGTTGTTGAACATTTAATTTCTCCAGATCCCATCTTGGTTTTCGCTTTTGGAAGCTTATAATTTTCTTCAATCTGGTGCAGATCTTCGCAACCAGAAATCTGTGGTCAGAGTCAATATCTGTTCCAGGCATTTTTAACTTATGTTGTCCAAAATTAAATGTTTTGACACATTTACATTATTTATTCGGTTCATTGTGACAAGTAAGAGACTAAGTAAGACAAACAAATGCACTATTCTATAATTTATGTATACCATATTTTACATAGCTCCGAGCTATGTAAAATATGGTATACATAAATTACAGAATGGTGCACTCGTTGCTGTTACATAAGTCTCTTACTTCTTTTGGCACAGATTGCATCGAACTGACATGATAGATGGTCATACATGAAGAAAAGAGAAAGCACGTGTTTGCAACATTCTTGTTGCGAAAGCGCCACGAATCGAAAGGCAGATCGTTTTCCTTTTTCGGTGAATCCTGTAAACAGAACAGTTACTTTAAACGTTTTACAATATTAATACCACGCAAGGGACAACAGAAAGCGATCAGGTAATTATGAAGAAAGTAACATTTACGTCTTCCGCCACTCTTTTACTGATGTCCACGTCGCTATTGTGATCACCTGTACCATTTTTCTGTCAGTGGCTTATTTAGAGACGCGTTCAGTATGTAGAATATAGGCCTATCTCTCCTTTGTTACATGGTTCTGCACTAAGAAATAGGCAAGCAAAAATCAATATTTTAAGTAAGAAGATGTATGTAGGCGTGAAGGTAAAACCAAAGTCAGGCCAAAGCAATTGAATGTGGTAACCTTCCCCTTTTTCTAACCGTCTGTCGGCCTAACCCCGTGAAATAAAATAAGGAGAGCCACTGTGATTATTACAGAAAATAAAATTCTAATGGCCACGGCAGGCATAGAACTGCCTTTACCACCACACATTAAATTGTGGGTCTCTTTACCAAGCTTAAAATTACGCTGACCTAAATATTGGTAGTGGTATTTCCTAGACATAAAGTGAAGAAATCCCCATGTAATTCGACAGATATCATATATATATATATATATATATATATTAGCCTACATATGTGTGTGTGTATGTGTGGGTGGGTGTGCGCGCGCGTGTGTGTAAACCCAAATATATATATATATATATATATATATATATATATATATATGCTAAGACGTTAATAAGTTACACACATCACATTAATGTAAAATGCTATGCATGGCACCAGAGAACCAGACGCGCATCAAAGGGGGCCTCCCGGGCTGCAGCCTCTGCAAATCGAAATTTTAAAAACACAGATTTTGTAGACATGATAATATCAAATGTTTTACGTGATTGACCCTCCAGCCGAAATCAGCTACTGAAATCGGCTTATGACTAGTTCATTGGAAATTTGAAAAATAAAATAAAAAGCTTCGGAATATGTAAATACAACTTTTAAAATAAAACATAAAGTATATTGTACGCTTATCAATAGTACAGTCACAACCAAAACATTCACTTGCAATACGTAATCAGGCTACCGGTTTCAGCTCAAAGAGCCATCATCAGGCCTATGGTAGAAAACTATGAAAATTAAACTCCATACATTTGGTAAGAGGAAGAACTCTCCCCTTTTTTACAATTACATATATAAAATATATATCAATATATAAATGTGCTGCTTAAGAGAAATATATGTTAAAATGTAAATATAAAAGATGTAAAATACAAAAAAATATAAACATAAAAATGTGAATATAAAA
This sequence comes from Reticulitermes speratus, assembly GCA_021186555.1. NCBI lineage: Eukaryota > Metazoa > Arthropoda > Insecta > Blattodea > Rhinotermitidae > Reticulitermes > Reticulitermes speratus. Next base: position 30,477,855 of record JAJKFL010000042.1, on the reverse strand, counting down.
AAATGGCGTCAGACCGTATGATGTGGATGTATGTGCGGCAGGGCAGTACTGACGTAAAAGATCAGTGTCAATCCTGTACATTATATATGGATCTTCATGCGACCGGATAAATTGGTCCTTCAGGTAGATCACTTGTTGTGTACACTTTTCTTCACTCCCGGTATTTAATGTAGTATCCACGTATGTACGAAAAACTAGGTTTTTATTTTGTGTGGATACTTTACCTATAAAATACAAATCGATCTTCACTAATTACTAATGCAATAAAATTTTGTATCAATAAATCAAATGATTAGTACAAAAAGGTACTTACAGGAGTTTGCGTATTAGGCACGTATTTTCACATAAAGTATATATAGCCTCAGGGTCCACGGAACCCCACTGCCCCCTTGAACAATTCTGGTGCACGACTGCATGGGACACAGGGCCGAAGCATGTATGCCACCAAGTGGCATTCCTTTTCGTAGAATAGGTTAAGAGCCACGGAAAGAGAAGTCTGCATGTCTTTGTTAATGTTTGTTATTGTTATGTGTTTATGAAATGAGTCGAGACCCTGATAGACTTTACAGAGGTTAAAGTGGATAAAAGACTTTATAAATTGTGAAATTTAAATGTATTAGGATATATATAAAGTTTAGAAAATACTCATTCAATGTCCAGGATCACATTCACTTTCAGCGGAAGTCTGTCGTCCGCTCACAAAGAGTAGTCCCGTCAGGATCGCCAGGTAAAGATATAACCTACACCATTTGTGTGTCAGTTACTTGTTGAAATAAGTAATGTTTCAGATAAATTTAATTATAAATAATTAAGGCAGCAACGACTTTGTGCATAGTCCTATAAACATATAGACCACCTGGTATCTGTCTCGATTAATTACGTCCACAGGGTAGAATGGATTAGCTACGACATTATTATTATCGGATCGCGTAATAATTTATATTTAGCTGCATAAATGATAAGGCGTCGAATGAACTGGAAATATACTAATGAAATATAAGCAGATAAGGACACTGTAGAAGTTAATCGTGGCCTGTTTCAAAACACTGTCACAGCGAGACAGTAAGACGATGCAGCCTTCACCTCATTTATTAACTAAAATATTATTATTTAAATTGGGCTAACTAACTAATTAACTAACTCCACGGAGCAGAGTCCTTCTTGAGAAGCTAACAGGTCCTTAGCTAGTCAAGAAATTATCCGCATTTTATGGAACCCTGAAGTTCATTACTGCATTCACAAGCGCCCGCCACTTGTCCTTATCCTGAGCCAGATTAATTTAGTCCATGTACTCATCCTACTTATTGAAGATCTATTTTAAGATTATCCTCCCATCTATGCCTAGGTCTTCCGAGTGGTCTCTTTCCCTCAAGTCTCCCCACCAAAATCCTGTATCCACTCCTCCACTCTCCCATACGTGCCACATGCACCGTCCATCTTCTTCTCCTTGATTTGATCACCCGAATAGTATTTGGTGAGGAGTACAGATCATAAAGCTCCTCATTATGTAGTCTTGTTTAAATTGGATTAAATATTAATATGATGTACGCAATTTACGTAATAAATTTCTGCCTTGAAGATTCTTGTTTTAAGAAGCAGCTGGACTATATTCCAGAGGCAGTCCGAATCTGAATCACACAACCGGCGACTCTCGGGCAGCCTTCTTAATTTTTTTATTGAAGGTCCCCGCAGCAGATGCTACGGACGCACCGCAGCCTTGACGGCTTATTGTGCAACCCTGTGAGGAAAATGATGTTCTTTTTCTGCTTTTCCATTTTAATGGAGGACCGGTGGAATGAAATTGACAGGGGAAAACCGGAGTACTCGGAGAAAAACCTGTCCCAGTGCCACTTTGTCCACCACAAATCCCACATGGACCGACCCGGGATCGAACCCGGACCTCCGCGGTGAGAGGCCGGCTACTAACTGCCTGAGCCATGGCAAGGCCGTCTTCTTAATTTACTTAATCTTCTCAAGCAGCAGCAGACAGCTTATGCTTCATGCCACATTCTTCAAATAACCAAAGGCATACAATGATAAATAGCTTCTGAATTGGATTTAATGTTATTAGATAACCTACAAACAATTGGCTTTTTTTTTCATCTTTAGTGTTCGAATTTTGACAAAGTATCCACACTATTCCACTTTAGAAAGATCATGACATCGCGTGCGAGGCTACGTAACGTCTATGGTTGCCACAGAATCACCAAATACTTAGCTCATAAGTAATAAACATGCCATCAATGTTTCCACTGATCTGTGGACCAGGGACTGCAAACCCCTGTCATACTTGATCGGTACATCTCCCCACTCCACCGCACCACCCCTCCTCGCCCCTCCACGGTCAGTTTAGATCTCTGTAGCGGGAAACACCACACAGCGAGAGAGCGATGATACGAAGAAGAAAGAGAAAATACAGCTGCAAATGTAGAGATTGATTTTGATGTTGCGAACACACAACTGCCTTCTACTGACTCTTACCCTAAGATGATAGGCGATTCTTATTACATTCTGCGCTTTTTCAATTCTTTGGATGGCTTGAGACTATTTCTCTTGGAACTATCGCCGCTAATGGACCCATTGTTCATCCCCTGATCATAGACGAATTGGTGATGCAATGAAAACTGAAAGGGGAAGACCTAATACCGTACAAAAGCCTGGGCCAGTGCCACTTTACCCAGCACAAATTCCATAGTAACTACTCTGGGAGCGAAGCCTTGTCTCCAAGGCGAGAAGCCTGCAATTAACCGCCACGTCTGTTTACTTACTTCAAGAAGCGATGGCTAACTAATTAACTAACCTGAGCTCTCTCTATATAGAGGGACAGTTTACGGGCTCAATTGAGATAAACAAGGCGACACGGGATAACTTGTTTTTTATTTTTATTTTTGACAAACATCAGTCAGAAAGGTTGGATGTTGTGCTGAATGGACCACTTAAGAATCTGACCGGAATATCTAAGTCGGTCAGGAGACTAAGCGGATGGATTTTCTCTTCCAGGCATGGACAAAGATGTCCCTTTATCCAAACCGTACAGACCGGCTCTGGGGCCCAACCAGCCTCCTACCCAATGTTTAACGGAGCTTCTTTACCTGGCGGCAAAGCAGCCGGACAGCGAAGCAGATCACTCGCCTTCATCTAATGCAGCGGCTGAGAATGAGTGGAGCTATACTCCACTAGTCCATATTATGGCGTGATAATTCATTAAGATAAAGGACACTTTGCCTTTGATTTTATTCTAGTAAATAACGCTCTCCGAAAACAATTTTTCAAAATACCCCCACCTCAAACCACTCTCTCTTCCAGATACATACAATAGAAAACCGCCACCAAACACACTGGTATTCAGATTCCAAGTGTTTCTAGGCGACGCATTTTCCTGCCTCTAGTTTCTATAAAAACACATGCAATATTTCGGTAGCTAGCTCTGATTTCTTCACAACTTAAGAAAGAACAAAAACTATGCAACATATTCTTTTGGGTCAATTGGCTAGCAAAAGCAGAATACTTGTGTCATGACAGTAACACACCATTCTCACATCCCTTACACTTACCGAGGGATGTTGTTTCCGAATGTATTTAAAGACGTTCATTTAATTGGGCACGTTATATAGCACGCAATAAGAGGATGAATGTGAATGATACATTTGCAATGACGTAAACTGGTGGTGGTCTCTTTTAATACACTAGAGCAACATATTTTTTAGGGCAAGAGGAAAACCAAGACAGCTTCAGGTACTACAATAATCGATCTCCAGATACCCCGAATATGAAGCAGAAGTACCTTACTAACTTTCGGCAATTTCGAAAGTCCAACACCTGAAACACGAAATCAGCTATTGGATTCATTCTGAGCAAGTTCAACTCACATAATTACAAACTTAGAAATTTTTTCCTTGCTCCTCTGTGTGTTGGTTTCAAAGAAGTTTTCCCATCAAATTTCAGTAAGAGATTACAGTTTCCAATGCCTGCATGGTCCAAGACGCATAGTTTTTTATGCCACTTGAACCTTGTGGCGCTGTTGGTTGAGGCACTGCGCTACAAGCCAGAAAGTCCTTCCGGCCGCACTATGTCCCTGGAGTAGACTCAGCCTCTAACAGAAATGAGTACCAGAAATATCTCCTGGGTGGTAAAGTGGCCGGTGCGTAGGGCTGACAACCTTACCACCTTCATGCACCGATTGCCGAGAAATTCTGGGAGCCTCAACCTCCTGGAGTGCTAAGGCCTGTAATGGGAGCTATACTTGAAGCTTTGAAGCACGAAGTATCGTTTTTCTCCAGACTTCGCCAGCTTGTCCTTCTGATAAGAGTAGTATGAATATAAAAATGTGTGTGTGTAACATTGGTGGAATTATGCTAACAGGGGAAAGCGATGTACTCCGGGTGGGGGAGTCTCATAGCGCCACTTTGTCCATCACAAATTCCGCATAGACTGAGAACTCCGCGGGAAGAAGTCGGCGATTAACCGCCCGAAAAATGGCACGCTCTTTAAGGCATAAACATGTATTTTCCGAAGAATAAAACAGTCTTGCTACGCCCGTTGTCCTTATAAGAGTAGCATGAGCATGACCAGTATAGAGCACTGGTGGGAAATCATGTAAATGGCGTTTAAAAATGTCTCCTACCTCACATAAAGCACATGCTATTTAGGGAAATCAATGCTGCTTATTCTGAGGGTCTAAAGAAACTTATAAATACATTCTCCGTGAACTACAAAAATTATTATTTTTCAAGCATGTGGTTCATTCTGAGTTTACAGAGTTAAATTAAGCAGTTTGGTCAGGGGTTCTCATGCTATTTGAGCACTAACATTTCAGGAAGTTACTGGCTTCGCGATCTGATGTTTCTTCATTCCGCAGGTACTACCATCAGTCTTTTTTATGAAAAGCAAAAAGCCCGTTAAAAATTAAACGAAAAAATTTTGCGGTTATCAATACCACACTTCGCCATACAGCACTGATTTTATTGCTCTCCACTCAAATATGTTATAGTCCCTAAGGAACACACCGACATCACGACTTCTCTGACTATGCACTGCATGAACATTGAAAGTTCTGAAAACACAACTACATTCACAAGCCAACTAACATACTAAATTTTATAGAATAACAACACGTACTAAAAGGTGCTGCTATCTGCAAATACGACATGAACCACTTCAGAAGAACCTGGATGCTGCAAATATCGGATCTGCATGCCTGCCATTATTCTATACAGCTGCTGTCTTTTCCTATTTTTTCGTAATTACTATCAAATCTGACTGATAAGAAAAGAAAAATCAGAATTTATACAGATATATTAATTCATAATAAAGAAGACACAGCTAGGGATCCGACTGTAGCGCCAGAGAATAACAATACAGTAATCCGTCTTCAACAGTGGTATTTGGTTTCCACTACTTTTTAATTTATGTAAACACAAAAATATTGGTGGCATCAGCAAAAAAAAAAAAAAATCCACGTATGTTCGAGCTGGAATATAATGACAACAGAAATTATGTTTCTAACTTTCAAATTATCATTGCAGCATGTCTTTCTTTTTGAGTTCTTTTAAGTGTCTAATTTTAAACCTGTTGCTACGTACCTATGAATAATGAAGAAACAGATTATTTAAGCGGTAATGAGAATTAACAGCAGCTGCAAGTACCTGAAATTCAATTTTCAATCAGGCCTTGTTTCGGAACGTAACTATCGGGTTAGCGAGGGTGTGCTGTATGATGAAAAGAATGTAAGTTGCCCATACTACCTACTACCTCGTTATTTTTCATACTGGGAAGTAGTTAAACGTGGAGTACCACAGGGATCTGTCCTGGGTCCTTTGCTGTTCAATTTATACTTAAATGACTTTCCATCCATAGTCAACGAATCTTCTTAACACCATACTTTTTGCAGATGATACTAGCATACTTGTTTCATCTAGTGATTGTAGTGAATTAAATTTCGAGTTAAATTCAATACTAACTTGCATTTCCAATTGGTTTAAAAAAAATCAGTTAATCCCAAATCTGAATAAGAAAAATGTAGTTAAATTTATTCCCTCTCAATCGCCTACTTATCTCTTAAGCACAACATATAATGGTCAACTCCTTAAGGTTGCTGAATCTATTAGATTCTTTGGCCTACAACTAGATATTCACCTAAACTGGAAATTGCATTCAGAAGAACTGTCAAAAAAGCTGAGCTGTCAATTACATATCAGGAAACTATTTTATACGCTTAATCTAAAAACATTACGAATGGTTTATTTCGCATATTTCCATTCTATAGTCAGTTATGGAATTATTTTTTGGGGTTCTTCAGCATCAATTCGAAATTTATTCTTGATTCAAAAAAGGGTTTTAAGGATTATGCTGGGACTAGGGCATAGGAGCTCCTGTAGGGAGGCTTTCAAGAAGTTAGACATGCTCATTGTACCTAGTATGTATATTTATGCCATGGTGATGTTTGTAGTAAGAAACCCAGATGTCTATCAGACTAATTACATACTTCATGGTATGAACACGAGGCAGAAAAATAAACTTCATATACCATTCGTGAAACTTTCTGCTATTCAGAAAGGAGTACTTTATTCGTCAATAAGAGTATTTAATGCACTACCTTCTAATATAGTCGATCTCCAAAGTAATACATCCAGGTTTCGGAATGATTTACGAAGGTATCTTAGAACGAATGCTTTTTATTCTGTTGATGAGTTCTTGTCTACCTCGCGCGCTGTTAACTAAAAATATATTTAATTATGTATAAATTTTATGATGTATGAACTAATTTTAGATGTATTGTTACTATACCTAACTACGGACAATGGATTGCTATTATTTGTATTATTGGACGTTACTGTGCGGATATATAATGTGGGTGTGCTATTTATAATTATTAATATTCCATTTCTCATTTGTTAAATTGTTTGTATTGTGTTTCTTTGTAACTTGTTTTGTTACTATTGGACATAGATGCTATTTGCATCCGTATCTTAACTATAACCACTTTCATATTCAACCCGTGTATGGCGGAAGATGGATCTAAGAAATAGGAATGTAAATATAAATATATACATATACTAGGGCCACAAAGGGTCTCATGATTTCATCCCTCTACACATCTCTGCAGGCTTTCCCCTCCAGCTTATTTCCCTATATTCACCTCCAGTCATCTAGGCCTTCTGTTCAAACACATGCTGGTACAGATTACCACGTAATAACCTTCGCTAACATGCACTTTAGGCTGATTGATATTGACTGAAGGCGAATCTAATAATCGGCAAAGAGGGAGAAGCCTCGAGCACCGTCATCCCAACCATCTATGGGACTTCTTTCTGTGGCGTCAGTATAATTTCTTGTAATGTCACTTACTTCTCTCTCCAGTTTCTTCATCTCTCTTATGCCCGAACATTTTTCTCTCCCTTCTTGACTTTAAACAAGCTACCTACCTAAGAAGTCTTACATTACAATTTTAAGTACAGTCAGCATAAAAAAAACTACTTTATGATTTTTTTTTTCAAAAGCAACTTGTCGGCCATGTATGCTGGGCCGCTTATTTCATACCTCAAACTACTAAACGGCTTCTGATTAAGTGATGTATGAATAAATACACATGATTTCTTAACCACACAACACCAAACACAAGTGTGACACCAACCAACAATATAAAGACGGGTTTTAACACGGAAACGTCTAGCGGGAACCCCGTCATTCTTCAGGCAGGAAAACACCACAAATAATTAAGATCAAGAGCACTGTACTGTACTGTCTTATCCACCGCACATAAACAGGCAATCTACAGTTCACAGACCAGGGATCCACTACGAAATCGCCTACAGTTTAACTGATTATCTGTTTTTATACATTCTATATATTTTTAATATGTACATACATTGTTAGTGTTTTGTGCAAGCTTACTTTCATACGAATCCCTGATGATGATCCCATGAGGGATTGAAACATGTTGGATTGATTTACGGATACTGTAATATAGAATACCTGAAAATAGAGTGCATTTTGTTGGGCTGAGTATTGTGTGATTTGATTCCGCGATATGTTGTTCGGCCCAGAGGGGGACATCATGTAATTTGCGATAGTCTGAATTATTTATGAATTGGTTTTTTGGACACTAAACCATTCCTTGTTTTATTTTTATTTAATATATGTTCCTAATGTTGCGTAATGTAAATATAAGCAAGAATACTTAAACTCCTCGGACTGTTCTCATGTAGGCCTCCTTTCATTAACGTTGTAACACGTCGCATTAAAGTTATGTAAGATAACACAAAACTTAGTTGTGATTGACGGCCTTCACCCCTTTACTTTGTTAACAACACTAACGTTAGCGTACACTAGTACTCCTTCAGATGTACATCATGCCATGAAACATTATAAAGTGCAATCTCAATTCCTCAATACCCCGGCAGTGGGTGTGGCCTCCCATCCTACTCACCTGCCACATATCCCCTGTCAGCAAGTGTGTGCCCCGAGTGAGGACCGGTTTCTTGTGCCCCGGCCTTTACTGTCCCAGCACACATAACCACTGCGACCACTAGCACTGTCCACCATTTCATTGTTGTGGGCATTCTACATGCCACGAACTCTACAGCTGTACTGCACGGGTAGCCGGGCTCTCAAGCATCCAACCAACCCCGCGCATGCCATGTTGCTCCTAGTTTATGATTATGATTAGTATACAACTCGTGCACAAACATCACGTCTACCAACGTCGCGTAATCTGGAACATCACCACACCTAACGCTTATGTTATATATTTTACATACGTCGATCAATCCAATTGTTTGCTTGTATTTCATTAAACTAAACTTTTTGTAACCCTTAAATTGGAAAGGACGTGGCAAGAAGCGGTCGTGACGTATAGGGATAGTCGGTGTCTTAGCTGGGATTCGTAACGCTTGCCTCCCCAGTAAGTCTTAAATGTTAGTGTTTGAGCCGACTGAGGCAAGAAAATAGATTGGCGGTGACAAGCACTGGAGACCTAAGCGATAAGAAGTATCAAGGAAGCTGTAAAAATTTATTTATGGCGATAAAATGAAGGAATAAGGGGACAAAACAAGAAACTCATATAAAATTTGGGTTGATTACTTCAAGGTAAGTGATCACTTGGACGAAGGGTGAAAACATTAAAATCAATCTAGAGAAGTGTAAGTTGTAAAGCCATTAACTGGATTGCGGCTCACGATATGGTCCAATAGCGGCTTCTTTTGAACATGACGATGAAAACTTGGGTCCCCTAAAAGGTATAAATAGCTATAAACTGTTCAAGCAAAGACCCGTACAACGACGTTATGCATGTGTGAGATAATGTCGGCCCCTGGGCGAACTTTTAAAGCACACCGTCTCCTTTTCATATCTAATATGGAGCTGGGACAGCTCAGTCAGTGTAATATCTGGGGCAGGACAAATCTGATTTTACTTAAAACGGCTGACTGTAAGTAGAGTGAATGGGATAACAGTGAAGAAAGCAGTAATTTATGGGGGCAGGGGGGACGTGGGGAAAGTGAAGTGAGAAATAGCAATATATATGGGGTACCAGAAGGAGCAAAAAAAGAAGAGGGGTTAAGAGGGTAGAGTAATGGGAAAGGGACTTGAGGGAGAACTGCAAAGAAAAATTTTGCCCTGCAAAGGACAGAAGGTTGAGTTGCTTCTCTGAACCGTCCAATTTGTTCAGCCACAACTGTCCTTACCCATCCTGTCCCTGTATCCACTCCTGCTTATTCACCTACCTTAACAATAACTGCCTCTAAAACAATGGTACCTACTGACCAGACTACATGGAGTCACATGCCAGAAAACGGTTGTCTTCAGACCTACCACCATGAGAGCCTCAAACGAACTACAGCATAAAACATGTCAAGCTTGTCTAATTAGTACACCTTTTACCGTGCTGTATTGTGATGGTACACAGTATGTTGGGTGGTTAGACAGCATGGCTCCCAATGTGAAATTTACAGCTTGCAGAATTTGGTTAGAAAACCTAAAAGGAAGATATCATTTGAAGACCTTTGTGTAGACAGGACACTAGTAAAATGAATCTTGAATACAATTTGATTAAATGAATTCAGATGTCTCAGAATAGGGGCCAGCAGCAGGCTGTTTATGCTAATGATCATTAGGGTTCCATAAAGAAAATTATTCACCAGCTTCATGATTGCTAGTTTTGAAGAATTATGCTCCAAAGACAATAGTGCCGGCTGGAATTTTTGCAAGGTGATGCACATTAACTACAATTAAAATGACCATATTTTTTAATGATCAATGCTGGACTAGACAAGAACATACGTCACTTAATAAAAATCCTTAATTAATCCTCAGACTAAGACTGTATTAAATTTAGGTTTGTTGTTGTATACTTTTATTGCTTGCTAAATGCAAAAAATCCCAAACTTGTGCAAGTGCACCACCTTGCACTTTGTTGCCAGCGCCCGTCCACAGAGTAAGTATGGCTTTGGATCACAAACTTATTAAATGTGTTGTGCATTCGGGGGATCAAAACAATCAGTCTTCATGAGTTCACAGAGATCTGATTTTCTTGTAATGCCCTCCATAAAATCAATATTTTCCATCCAAAATTTTTCAATGTGAAATATTCAATAGATAACACAAAGTTATGGAAGTGATCTACAGCACGCTGTATGGTGAGGGAAGTAAGGAACTATAAATTAACAATTACGTATGGTTTTTCAAATTTTGACAAGCGGTATTGTTCATATGAGTCTTCTGGGCTTTGACACTGTGTAGGAATGTGGGTTGATACTTTATGTCTAACTGGATGTAATACCATTACCCGATGATGGAGGCAAGTTTCTCTGAAACGTCGGTGTTAAAGTCAACCCACAAATCTACATGCTCTAAAAACCTGTAAGACAAACATCTGAACACTTATGCAGTATTTACTGACCGATTTTTGCACAAAATTTACGCTAATAAAGGTTCTGATGACAGTTTGTCATATATATATATATATATATATGAGTAAATAACCTCAAGGTTTCTTACTGCATTTGTCTTGTTCACACATGAACAACATTTCACATAAAATATGCAGGTACATCTATGATCTATATCCACATAGTTTCACATGCTTAGCTAAAGTGGGTCAGTAGTCATTTAACTGACAGCTAAATGCAGTCTATTTGGCAGCCACATTGCTACTATACATTCTTCAAACAATTAAAAGTGACACAGTTTTCAAGAAATGTTACAAATCTTAATTTCAAGACCTTAATTGGTGATAACTTGTTTCTACTTCACAAATTCACATGGCCAATATGTTACATTGTTATCTGAGACGTGAAGTTCTCACTGAGGACACTAAGAAGAAAACTGTCTTCCAGCAAGTAACACTGTGTAGTCCAGCAGAATCTTAGCAATGTTACGTCTTCAATATACCCTCTGAGACTACATATGCACTTAAACAGGCTTCTCTGAGCATAAAAGGTAAAGTTGTCCCTGTCCATGCCATGAAAGCATATAAGGGAAGTAGAGGTATAGTTCCATTTATTTTTAACCCTGGCACTGGATGGACAGTGGTCAAGTTCACATCCTGGCCACTTTACTCCCAGAAAAGAACCCCAGCACCCACTCTGAATAGAAGTCTCGGTGGGCTCTGGAGCCAGCCTGGATGTTTTAGAGAACAGCTTGCCCCTGCTAACATTCGAACGTCAGATCACCTAGCCCATAGCCTAGTCACAATGCTGACTTCCCTGTCCCAGCTCCCTCCTTTGAGTATACCTTATCCTTAACTGTACCCACAGGCAAAACTTTATAGGTGTCATGTCTCGAAATCACAGTAGCCACTTAAAGGGATCCTCCTTCCAATCATGCTACTAGCAAAAATCTCATTAAAACGGAGAACAAAAATGCAAAACATGTAGACATCCAGCTTACATGACGTGCAAATCTTTGAAGCTGTCAGTATGCCATTACAGGCTAAGTACTAGGTATTCTTACAGCATTTGTAAATAGAACTCACCAGTTAGCATTCCTAAACAAGGAAACAGCAGACCACACAAGTTCTCCAGTTTGGTTCAAGGTGGTATAAACAGCATTGTGGCACTAGTAACATTCCAGTACACAGCTTCATACTAACATGACCAGACTGAAATTTACATTCACCCTGAATTTCTAAGCATGTCTTTTCTTCAGTACTGCATTTCTCCAAGAGCAATACATTCACAGTACCACATAGGTGATTAATTAAAAGTAGACTGTGAAAAGTATACTTACAATCACAATGCTTCACTACCCATATCTAAAGCCCAAAATTAACTTTTTGCAATAGCCCAATGTTCAACACTATTAATAAAACAGCTTACCTGTAGCCATGATCATAGTATAGTTAAATCTCATTACACTTTCACAAGTAATTTCCATCAAATATTACACAAGTAACATTATTTCTCCATCTCCTTATCATTCTTCCAAGTGGTTGCCTTCCACAAAGTTTTCACATGAAAATTTTATAGACATCTCTTGTTCCCCATTCAAAACACATATCCAGATAACGTCTTCGATATAACAGTGATAATCTTCACAGACTACCATGCAATCTCAGCAGGATTCACATGTATTAAAATAAAACTGTTGTAACTGCTATATATGCATAATACATTGAATCTTCCTACCACCAGCAGCACTGCTTTTGGCACTCTGCCATCAGGAGGTAGATGCATGAAGCAATTCAAAATGTTAGATGCAGAGAACCAATCTGATCAGGACAAACACTCTATTTAGTCTTTTTACATTGGCAGTTCAATCAACTTGGGTTTCTAAGTTTAAGACAAACACTGACTATGACATCTAACACAGTTTTAACACAAATGCAATTTTATCTAGACTGCCTAGAAATGATAAACAATTAGAATATTACTTACGTGTTTTGGTCTTTAGGCTGTCATTTTAAGCAAGTTTTTCCACTGGCTTATATACACATATGTATAGTGCCATGCTCACTATGAAACAGCACTTCCTTCAGACTTTTACTTTTTTAAATGCAGGCAATGATATTAGAGTTGTGATTGGTCGGTCTGTAATAATAGTTGTTGCATAGATTTAATTTGATCTGTAGCAGCCATCACTAGCCCCTACTTTACATAAATCTCAATAAACTTAACTGTTTTATTACAACTGTTCATTATTAGGCTACATTAAGATACAGGGCTCATTAAGATTTATGTACCTGGTCTGAAAAACTTTTTGGTAGTAAGTAAATACAAGGAAAAATAGCATGTCTTAATGTAGGTTAAGATCCATGCTGTTCCTTGGCTTTGTCACTTATGACTATAAACTGTGCTGTATGTATGTAGTGTTAATCCATTTAGCAACAGTATACTTTTATCCGCAACACAAATCAAAAACTGCAATAACATATTTGCAGAACATGTGTACTCCCAATATTGCACTGCTCTCTTTTATAACCTTGGTATGTAGGCATTACATTAAAACACATTCATGTACTGTAATCCCTCAGTTTACAAGCTTAATCCATTCCTCAAAAATTGCTCACAAGGCAAAAATTCGTACAATGAATACTATTTTCCCATTACTTGCCACATCATAAATGTTAACTGGTTCCAGAGGTCAAAAACTTCTTCACAAACACATGATGTTACCCTTAATACAACAAAGAATGGTACCTAAGTGCAAGGAGAAACAGCAGTACAGTGAACAGGCGTTCTTACAGTTATGTGTTTTGTCGTATAGGGTGTCACACGCGTCACATATGAACTTCTTCGCCATAGCAGCCTTAATGTTTGTAATCACATTATAGTGACCCTTTTCCTCGTCATACAGTAAGTATAATTTCTTGTCCAAAATGGAATTTCCAGTAAAAATGAGTCTATCGGGACTTAGTCCGTCATAAACTATAATTTTATAGCCTGAAAGATATTCCTGAAACTGCTGAAGTTCCTGAACGCCTCCACCGTTAGACAAATCAACACCTGAGGCCCTAAGGAGTTCTTTAACCGGTTTGTCCAATCGATTTCCATTCCTATATGCCTTGTACTCCGGGTCACCATTTACCTGGGCCATGGCAATAACAAGTGCGTGAGCCAAACACACGGAAGTAGCCTTAACAACTACGATACTCCTCTTGATGGCACCAATTACATTGAGTGAGCACCCCTTTGTTTTCACTCTACCGTTACCTGCCGGCATTCTAACATGATCAAAGTGCACCTCCAGTTGGTCGGTTAATCCAAACCTTGCATTACTCTGAACTACTTTTCCAAGAACTCCCCACACTAAATCAGCTTCTAGCTCATCACAACGCTGAAAACTAATGCCAACTACCTTATCCCTCAGATTTTCAGTATTACGTATCTTTATTCCAACAAAATCTCTACCAGGAATTTCATCTACAAAGTAATTGGTTAATTTAGTAATGCATTCCTTCAGATACATATAAGGATCTTGGTTTTTACCCGGAGAGTTAAATTTAATTAGCAAGCTACGCCCGGTCGCATCAAATTTTTCAAAACACTTCACAGTCTCATCCAAATTCGTAAACGGTAGTTCGTCTGCTCTTTCTGACATCTCATTATTTATGCCACGTGAGATAGCCTCCAACTCAGGCTATCTGCCTGTTCATAAACATTTTCTTTGCCATAATATATAACAAATCCTATGATTTTACTTACTTGTAATAGATTAAACCACAAAGTGTACAACGCAGCTTACGGTTGCCTTCAAACGTCTTCCGTAGCAGCAAAGTAATCTATCTGTCTTAAATTGCGCTTTAATATACAAAATGCGCGAACGTAATAGAGAACACCATCCTACTAAAAACAAGTCTGAACATGTTCATCCTATAACACATCCATCCCTCACCCTACTAAAAACAGGTCTGAACATCTTCATCCTATAACACATCCTACAACGCCGTTCACTCTTTTCTTTACATTCGCTTCCTGTCGACTCAATCATCGGCCCAAGTGGACCCAATACTACTTAATACAACAAAGAATGGTACCTAAGTGTGAAAAAAATGTAGCAATAATGGTCAATTACTATATTTAAATAACATTCATAGCCATTAATGTATGCATAAACGATAGTTATGTCATGGAAAATGCGTAAGGACAGAGTGAGTAAAAAGCAAGCTTCACAAAAAGCTACAAGAATAATTAAGTGATGCTGCAAGGCTGCTGCGTATGCACAAACCATTCAGAGATGCCATGACATTCTGCACATTTGAAAAGATTCAGGAACCCCTTATAGCCAAGAAAAGGTCCTGGGAACAAGAAGTAGTTTTCAAGAGGAAGGAGCTTGTATAGGTGAAAATTGGCTCTCAAACTGAAAAACACATATTAATTTGTGCATCCTGTATAAAGCGAAAACTCATAAAATGACAGTTTGTATACTGAGGCATTATTGTATTCACATTGGTCTGTATTCGCTTCAGTCTGTAAAACTATAGTAATGTGGAAACCAGTGAAGAAAGTGAGAATAGAGAAATAAATAAGTGTGAATATGTTAAATACGCAGTCACATATAGACAGTTGATGAGATTATCTTCTAATCTTACAAGGAGTCTTGGATGCAGGTCGATTCTTTGGCAAGAGCTCTGTTCTTCACCAGAAAAGACTAATTCAAGGAAAATGCAACAGACGGGACACACAATAAGCTGGCTCAGGATAGGATCCAATGACAATCTTGCATGAGCACAGTCACTGACCTTCAAGTTCCATAAAGAACAGGTAATTTCTTTGCCAGCTGAACAACAATGACTTCCCACGAATAACCCTTTACCATGAAGTCTATTAGCTCAGGAAAGATAATCACCTATGTACTGTACAAAAAATGTTATCACAGTTATATTAACTGAGGACTTTGTGTTTCCCAGTCCCATTTGTCAACAGCAATGATATACCTGAAAATTAGGACCAGTGGCTTCATACCTCACCTTTTTCAAGGTGACATTGGTAACTATCCCATTATTTCTATTCAGTGCCACACAACTGCCAGAATTGAAAAGGCAGTATTATAGAAATTACCACCACTATCACCAACTTCTCACAGTCATTTACTGTCATAATGAGGGTAATATTCATTGTGAAACACATATATCTCAAATGAAGACAACATGCTTTTGCTGCAAAAGATACACTTTTCAAATAACTAAAATATTTATATATATATATATATATATATATATATATATGTAGAAAGCGCTGAAGGGTAGGAAAATACATCTTTGTTTATCATTATTTTTCACTTTAAAATCACAGCCCAACTCGTCACTTGTTAAAGCACAGTCTGTTAACGTATGCTAAATGTTACAATATCCTACTCCATATGACAGTCACTAATACCTTCGCCTACTAGAATCCGTTGACTTGTCTCCAGCTGGAACTTAAAGCTCTTTGGAGCTTCAAACAACAGCACAATTGTGGACCCAAGATGAAACTCGCCAAATGGCTGTCCTTTGCACATATGAATTTTTTCTCCCTGTAATCCCAGAAGGGATGAATCTTGATGCCGGGGCTCCATCTTCCTCCATTTACGCTGATTTGTTGTCAGTTCCTGAAGAGCAAACAAAACTAGAATGCTTGCATTATAACAAAATTGTGTCTGTGAGATTTGAGGTCTCTACAATAGTTTTGTTTACAATTCAGGTGTTCTGGGATGTGACACTGTGTTGCTAGGTTAGTGTTTCCCAATGTTTTGAAGGAATGTAGGATCTCAATATAGTCTTCTCGGGCACTCAGCCACGTTAACAACAATGTTTCGGGGACTGGCTCTGTCCCCATGCTCAGGCAAAACTGATTTAACACACTGCTCGTCTGTCCCGTGTTTTTCTACCTGCCGCGGCAGGGACAAACAGACCGGCTCGAAGTGCCCAAACAATTAAATCAGTGGGCGGGCTGTTAACTGTTGTGCTCTCACGCCTCGCTGTGAGGTCCCTATCCGACGTATTGCGGGCTGCCAGGCTCTGCTGAGTATGTAACCGCCATCCCTGTTGATGTTGTCCGGATGTAATTTTATTTCAATAGCTTCCTTTATTATGCGGTCCATGTATCCCTTTGTCCTGGCTAGTCTGCAGGTTTTGTTGAATTCTACCCTGTGGCCTGTTTCCAGGGCATGTTGTGCTACTGCTGATTTATCTGGTTGACCCAGTCTAAGGTGTCGCATGTGCTCTTTGCGCCTGGTCTTGATAGTTCTATTTGTCTGGCCAATATACGTCTTACCGCATTCACATGGGATGCCCGGTGTATATGGCATCCCAGTTTTGCCTGAGGATGGGGACGGAGCTAGTCCCCGAAACGTTGTATTTAAACAAGTTAACGTGGCTGAGCGCCCGAGAAGACTATATTGAATCATGTCGCCGCGAAAGTTTTAAAACTTATATAATGTAGGGTCTAACAATAATCCAGCCACACAGCATTACATCCCTGACAATCTGAATCCTCAGCACTCTGTCACATGTGAACATTATGCACAGCGACAAAATCTCATGTACTGTCTCATAAATGATGCAACTGTAACTATTTTATAGGAATTTGATTGTTTAAAGAATCTGTACCAACAGGAGAAGAGACCTTTTGTCTTAAGAAAGGAAAAGTATCAGAAGGCTGGAGAAAACTACATAATTAAGAGCTTAATAATTCACAGCTATCGCCAAATACTATTAGTGTTATTAGGCTGAGTGGACTCTGTTAAATATCTGGCACTGCTATTTAAGGTATTAGCACAAGGAAGTTCTGGGTCCCTGTTGCATGGTGGGTGACATGAAACTGAGATGTCTGTAGCTGATGCTTGAAGGTTTGGTCTGTTGGTCATCAGTATTGGAATTCTCTGTAGCAGAAACTTCTTTATTGCCTTCCTACAACAATGACGTTGCCCAAAATTCTTCCACTGAATATGGTGGGATTTAAGGGTAAATTCCAATGACCTGAAACCCAAGGCTACTTGACAATACATCTTATTGAAAACAGTTCCATCAATGAGGTCATCTTAATCATATGTCTAGTTTTCACAAACAGATCACATTTCCAGTAAAATGCAGATTTTACTGTTCCAGAGAATGTGATATCCAACGGTGGAAGTCTGTGTGAAGAATGGGACAAGACAGTAATCACAATGCCACTTTGCCTGAAAACTTACGACAGCAGACATCTGTGGCTGTTATGATTGTCTGGTATTAAAAGAATTGGATTTTCTGGCTCATGTTTCACAGTTCACATGAAATGGCATAACAAAACTACGAATAATTCCTCAATAGTCCATCCACATTTATAACAGCTACAGATTGCACCTGGAAGGCCAGCTTTTTCCACAAGTCAGGCCATCCTCTGTTGCGATAAATAAATAAATAGCAAAAGCAAGAAAATTCCAGCTGCACTTGCAGTGCAAAATGAGCAATTCTTGCCTCTCTCCAACCAGGTGACAGAGCTGACCCTTTTCTGACCTTTCAGTGTTAGAATAAGGCCTGGTTCTTGGACAGCCAGTAACCAAGACTCATCCATATTATAAACATGTGTTGGTGGAAATTTGTATTTTGGCATCAACTCTTTTACATTTTTGAAAAACAGGGTCATTTCATTTTCTTTGAAACCCAATATCCTACTGAAACTGGTGGCTTCCGGTTTCCTTACACTTACAGCTGGGTTTCTCTTTAGTAATCTACACAGCCAGTCCCTTCATGCTCTACATCTATGTCTTTCAGTCACATATGACTTGATTTTCTTGCAAAGCCAAAATCTATACAACACAATTGCTCTGGACTGAAAACTTGAAACATTTTTGCTAACAGCATAATGTTTTATAATGTTTTCCTCTTGCTCTGATGTAAATACAAAATCCCTCCTTAATTCTGGATTATCCATTTTACCTCTACAAATCCTTTTCTGTAAGGTGGTAAAAGGTATATTGAATGATCTAGATACTCCCCATATTTTCCCACAATCCTGAATGGCTTTAATGACTATTCCTGGTGTTTTCCTTCATCTGTGCTGCCTTACGAGTTAAAATGTTTCTATTCAGGGCACTCTAGAAAAACTCTAAATGAAGTTGCAATGAAAATAATGTGTGCCATGTCTTTAACAACTGTTGGGCATAATACCAGTCAAAGGTGGCAACGGCGGTCATTTCTACTGCCATTACCTGCAATACATGACCTATAAAGGAAGCCATGTGCTTAAAACCCATCACAAAGTTATCAGTAATTATGTGGGTAATCATGACATACATTACTTCACCTGCATATGCACCTACACAACACTGTGTGCGAAAATCATTATTGTGTATTTACAACAGTTTTTCAATGAGGACTGCTGGATGAAAACAGCAGAAATCATTTCATCAAGCTCATGAGACAAATACATACAAAGGAACAGCAAGGCTCAGTGTAGTAGTTTACTGTGTGAAATATTAGGTAGCAGCACTTGCCACAATATTTTATCAGGTACCATTTATGAAAGAATAACCAACTGCCATCCCCCATGCTCCCCTGTATGAGAAAATACAGTCATACCTTGTCACAGTAGACATGTATGGAGCCAACATTTGTTGCACCAATGGCTGTGAGTGAGAAGAAACCATATTTCCAACGACCAATGTAGACAGCCCGCTCATTCAAAGTGAAGAGGTCAGGTATCCACTGTGCTACCTTTGGGTTCACACTCAGTAGCTCTCCTGCAAACAAAATGGTTCACATCACATATCTTACTTAAAGAATCACAAATGAACTGTACGTAGGGTATTTGGAAAGTAATGCCTCTGCACAAGTATCTCGCACAAGCGATGTGATCTTGAAGCAGTACTTGTGCCAACTTATTCACCATTCATTCAGCTTCAATTTGCCATAGGTTATGGCTTAGAATAGAATAGAATAGAATATATAATGGGTTCAAGACCTTAAAGACCCGATGCACGTCGGCCTTTTTTGACAGGTACTTTGTGCCCCCTTATTCTCTAACCTTTCTCTCTCTAGTAAAGAACCTTAACCAAGTCCACAACCCTTAAAGGCCAGGATTGATCTTGGATGAATTTTCCTAATCCTACATGTGAGACAATCACAAGTCCATCGCATGCAGATGTTTTCTTAGAGTCTTGTGGCCAAACATAAGGCCATGAACACTCCAAGTTATACGTAACAGAAGAATATATCAAGTACAGATTCTGGCCCTAAAACATATTGGCCGGGCCCTCCTTTGTTAAATGCCTTCAGGTTCCCCTTATGGAGCTCCTATAAAAAGAAATGCTCCATTTCCAGAGCCTTCTATTACATGTCTCTTGAGGTCCTCAGTATAGAAGCCCTCCCTCCAGGTTCCCCTCATGGAGCCTCTATAAAGAGAGAGATGCTCCATTTCCAAAGACTTCCTTGACTATCTCTCGGAGTCCCCACTAAAGGAACCCCCCTCCAGGTTCCCCTTACGGAGCCCCTATATAGAGAGAGATGTTCCATTTCCAGAGCCTTCTTCTACGCATCTTTCAGAGTCCCCAGTAAAGAAGCCCTCCCTCCAGGGTCCCCCCACAGAGCTCCCATACCGAGAGACGCTCTGTTTCCAGAGCCTTCTTTTACCTGTCTCTCAAAGTCCCCCACGAAGGAGCACCCCCCTTCAAGTCCCGCCAACGGGGCCCCTATGGAGAGTGATGCCCATCTCCAGAGCCTTCTTTTACATATTTTTTACAGTCCTCAGTACAGGAGCCCCCCACCCAGGTTCCCCTCTCAGAGCTCCCACAGAGACACATGTTCCATTTCCAGAGCCTTCTTTTACCTGTCTCTCAAAGTCCCCAATAAAGGAGCCCCCTCTCCAAGTTCCCCCAATGGAGAGAGATGCCCATTTCCAGAGCCTTCTATTACGTGCCTCTTGGAGTCCTCAGTATAGAAGCCCTCCCTCCAGGGTCCCCTCACGGAGCCTCTATACAGAGAGAGATACTCCAGTTCCAAAGCCTTCCTTGACACGTCTCTTGGAGACCCCAGTAAAGGAACCCCCCCTCCAGGTTCCCCCGATGGGGCCCCTATGGAGAGAGATACCTGTTCCCAGAGCCTTCATTTACATATCTCTCAAGAGTCCTTAGTGGGCAAGTTTTTCTGATAAAAATAAAAACTCACCTTTCTCTCAAAGTCCCTGGTAAAGGAGCCCCTCCTCCATGTCCCCCCGACAGGGCCCCTATTAAAAGAGATGGCGGTTTCCAGAGCCATCTTGCACATCTCTTGCAGACCCTAATGAAGGAGCTCTCCTAACAGTAATCTGTCTCTCAAAGTCCTCAGTAAAGGAGCCCCCCTCCAGGTTCCCCCAGAGGAGCAACCTTTGGACAGAGATGCCCCTCTCCAGAGCCTTCTTTTATATCTCTCTTTACCCAGAGAACAGAAGAGCCTCATTTTAGGCTCACAGATCCCAGCCTCAGTCCTTTATTCTGTCCCAGAGCTGTCTGTAAACCAGACAAGCCTTTGGGCCAAGAATCCAGTCTTCCCTGGGTAGGAAAATAGCCATACAAAATGGGTCCAAATTATATATAGGCTGCATGGAGTTACTTCCATTCTAAAAATGGATTGAGACTCATGAAGTCTACTCCAGGTTCTTCTTCCAGAACTCCTAAACAAAAAAATGTTCTGTTTCCAGAGCCATTAATTTATTCATTCATTCTTATCTCTTGGAGTCCCCATTTAAGGAGCTCGCCCGCAAAATATGGGGAAAAGAATATGGTCACCATCCACAGAGACCCACGCAGATGAAAGGCCTACAGACAATGGGGTGCGGCCTTGTTCCCCAAGGGGATTATTTACAACACTGCTATTACTACCCCAGTGCCTTGCAACCTTCGGCACAATTCCCTCCACCTTGGCTTCGGTAGACCAGAGCCCCATTAGCCAGCATGTGTTATGGTAACCCTCTACAGGGTATCGCCTCCACACCTGTTACCACCTCCCACATGACCAAGGTATGGATTGTCAGCATGTATCAGAGTAAAACCTCTCAGGGCACCTCCTCCACACCTGTTACTATCTCCACATAACCCTGAGATACAGATGAGGGGTTGGATTTATGGGAGGCTAGGGTACGGCTTGGTAAACATGGTGGTTTGTGTTGTATTTGGTTCAAAATGGGTGAACTGTTCTCTCCCATGTCAAAGCACATCAAACAACGAGCTGTTACTGAGTTTTTGATACATGAAAATGCAACTCCTACTGAAATTCACCAGTGATTATTGGCTTTCTACAGTTAAGATACTGGATATAGAATAGAATAAATACAGAAGGGCGGGCACCACAGTGACCCATGCACTTCGACCGTTATCGATCTTTTGTGCAACCCTTTAGCTCAGTTATTCAGCAGTCCTGCACCTTGAACAAAGTGCAGTAGCTAACTGACACAGATGTCTTCAAAGTCACCTGGTTTCATAAAATGATGACCCAGGTGCCTGAATCTTAGTGTGGCCAAAGCCTCACAGTCACAAAGAACACGTGAGGCCGTTTCAGATGCCTGTTTGCATCTATTACACTCGGGACTGTTTACCAGCCCCAGTTTAAATAGGTGTCCTTTGAGATGACAGTGTCCTGTTAGCAACCCTGTCATTATTCTGAGCTGGTTTCTGCTCAGATTGAGCAATTCATCATCTTTTCTTGCACAGGGTTTTTTTTAAGACAGCCCTTAGCCTGCTTTTGTCCACATATGGACTGCCAATGCTCCTCGTCTTTCCTACTCGTCCAGTCCCTGATAACCCCCCTGGCAACCTTTGCAGATATACCAAGTGCAGGCTCAGGCCCTATGAATGGATGTGAGGAGCCCTGTCTGGCTAACTGATCAGCTATTTCATTGCCATCAATTCCCATATGTCCCGGCACCCATACCAGTTCGATCCTGTTATGTTCTGCCAGTTTCACCAGGGATTGATGGCAGTCCCAGACTAGTTTAGAATTTATCTGGTAGCTGTCAAGGGCCTTGATGGCTGCCTGACTGTCAGAAAGAATACAGATGTTCCTACCTGTATAGCCCTTTTCTATATTCTCCATTATAAAAGCCTTAGTGGCATATATTTCAGCCTGGAATACCATGGTGTGGAGCCCAAGACTGAAGCTGTGCCCCCTTCTTGAGCCCCATCTATACACACTAACACCAGTGCCTTTATTGGTCTTGGACCCGTCTGTGTACCAGACCAGGCCCCCTTTGTTGTCTGGGTTGAACCCATTCTGTCATTCACACTTGTCAGGGAACTTGACTGTGAATGGCTTGTGGTATGCATATCTCGGAAGCATCCTGTCAGACCCCATCTGTAGGATGGGTTTGTGCTCCATATCCCTAGATTTTTTGGTGTGACCAAAGTTATTAGATTTAGGTTTCCACTGCTGGGAACACATTAGCCTGTAGATCCCTGCCTGGGCCTCTGCCTCAATCTTCACATGAAGAGGAGGAAGTCCCAGGAGGACCTCCATTGCAGACGTTGGGGTCATCTTCATCGCCCCTGTAATAGCCAGACAGGCTAATCTCTGTGTAAGAAAGGGGTTTCTTATATAGAGAGCAAGAGTGTTCTCGAAGAAAACCTTTCTACTGGTATCGTGACCTGAACGTGCTTGAAACTTCAGGGATTTGGTGACAAAGAGTCACCCGCAGTAGCGTGTCAACTGGTGTGTATAACAACACCAACCCTCCTATAGCGCCCAGGCGGTATCCGCCCCTGGGTCGTCTATCCGTGGTGAAGCCTAGCAGTACTCCACTGCGTCCATCTTCACCCTTCTCTCCTATAGTAGCGCTGCCACCAGTTAGTTTCGGAATTTAAAGCAGATTACTAACAACTGCTTTCAACCTTCTTATAGTGGGGTGTTCATCTCAAGAGTTCCCTTACCGAGTAACCCCACTGGTGTGCCTAGCAATCTAGCGACACCTGATTCCCTCTGGGTAATCCAGTCAGCTAAGTAACCGACTTATCAAAAATATTACTTCCTGCACAAAATTAACTTAATTACTTGGTTGGGATATTTTTACCACACTTATTTGGATTTATCTACCTAATTCCTCATTAGCAAAGCTAATAAAATCACTCACAATTTATATAACAAAAGTAAATAATAAAATTTATTTAAATCTACTAAATCCTAATTATCCAACATCACAATAAAATAAATTCCCATTACTAATTTCTCAATTAATCAAATAACTAAATTTTCTCTCATTCAATTTACAAAGTCAAAGGTTTCTATACAATTTAATCCAATTTAACATTTCCTACACAATTTCATATAACCTATTCATTTAAATCTTCAAATTACTCTTCAAATTTTCTACTAAATAATATATTACCCGTTCAGTTTGGCCCACTCACACTTGCGTCAACTTCACACAATTTTCCTAACTAAATAATTGTGTTTGTTAATACTTCATAATAAAATTCATCAATTTCAAAATTTCATTTCAAGTACCAACTCTCAAATTTAACATATAAACAAACCAAAAAAAATTATTCTTTTGCCAACCTACCTTGTGTTACAAAATAATCCATGTTCCCTCTGGATACATCAACATCAGTTGCCCATTCATAATTCCAAATACTGGCACGTATTATACTGATGCATAAGTATAGCATTTTCACTGCCAACTTACTACGTAACCACAAGATAAGGTGCTGCACTGCCATTTCTCTTTATATTAACTTAATTTCTGCGTTACTTTCAAATTACTCCATCAAAATATCTTCACACAGATAATTAAGTATTTCACAATTAATTTCACATCTTAATTTCTTTGTAAATTTAAACAAGTTACAATTTAAAATCCACTGTCCAAACTGTCTCACATCCTGCTCCAAATAAAATTCCGAAAGAAGTGTCCAAAAAGCGTCCTCCAACATTGTTCTCACCTATATTTAATAACTTCCAAACCACACCCTGTTTCGTCATCAACATGGCTACCTCAGTTCCTCTCCAAACTTTCCATCCAATCAAATTAATGCATTTACTTCTAATCCCTGTATTAACTAACCAATGGAAATCTTCATTACCTAATAAGGAATATGCTGATTCTGTGGTTCTCATGTCCTCCAACATGCAAGTGTAAATTGCTGAGGTTATCATTCTCACAAATCCAAGTGTGTGTGTGGACTAACTGTTACAAGTTAACTTAAACTCTATACCTCTAAGCGTATGGAATTTTCCACACTGTATTCTAACTATACTCACAAATAATTTGTTACACAAAATTCATCTATGCTAACAGCATTCCTAAAACCAAAAATACATCACTCTCATTCATGCATAAGTTCACTTCAATCTCATTCACTCACTTTAATTACCAAAGTCCCCAAATTCTAAATAATTCTATCTGCATAATCATAATAAAATAATAACTAATCAATCATATCTCATGCACCAATCAAATCCCTCATAACTCAGTTCCTCAATTCCTAACCTGCTTAACTTCATCAGTCTGCATGTTTTCCTATAAACCTCACAAATCTTGCTTTAGCACACTTGCTAATGAATACAACACGTAACTAGCTCTCTTTCTACATACCTATCCAATTAAATGTAACCAATTACAATTAAAACAATAATAATCCCTCTGTTCATCAAACTGTCATCTTGTTAATAAACCTCAAAGCCTAATTCTGGCATCACATAACCTGCCTTTACATATATTCCACTGAATCCTGTATTCACTCTACCTCCATCTCTGTATAAGCAATTTCACATAATTCTACCTGTTCAACCCATCATTAATGTTTCCAAATTTCCATTGCTAACAAAAAAAAATGCAAAATTCATAAAAACTAACCCATAGCTGGATCCTAGCCTTAAGTAAAATTTTTAAAAATGTAACGTATCCCATAATCTATCAATTAAAACGTCACTCCTGTTTTAATTCACTACATCTGTATCTTACTGAGCTCTGTCCTGCTGACATTGTATCTAACCCTCGGCCACCAAACCACGGAGCCATAGGTCAATACGGGTCTCATCACCATGTTGTAGATCAAATGCACCACCCTGGGTTTCAGACCCCAAGTTTTACCAAACGTGCCCTTACAGGTCCAAAGAGCCCTGTAGGCCTTATTCATCACATTTTTCAGCTGTGCCTTCCACATCAATCCCTTGTCCAAAATTAAGTCCGAGGTATTTGACCTCAATAGTCAGCTGCAAAGTGTGTCTGGAGAGGGTTGGTTCCTTTAGGCCCCTTAAATATCTCTTCCGGGTGAATGGTACTATCACCATTTTTTGTGGATTGATAGACAGCTGTGTCCTATCACACCACTGTTGTACAATACTCAAAGCCTCCTGTAGAAGCTCTGAGACAGTGTTTGGGAATGTTCCGCGGATAAGGATAGCAATGCCATCTGCATATCCCAGTGTATAGTAGCCACTCCCATTGAGTCCTCCTATGAGTTCGTCCACAACCAGGCTCCACAGCAGAGGCGATAGAACGCCCCCCTGTGGACAGCCCCTGGCCACAGACCCCTCCAGAGTTTCTCCTGCAAGAGTGGCTGTGATTTTCCTGCTGCACAGCATGGAGCCGATCCAACGACAGATCGTGTCTTCAAGCCCATGCCGTTTGGCAGCCTTTATTATAATGTCAAATGAGATGCTATCAAAAGCTCCCTCAATATCTAGAAAAGCTCCAAGTGTAACTTCCCTGCTTTCCACTGCTTCCTCTATAATGTGTGATCGCATGATGCAGTGCAGTTTCAGTGGACTGCCCTGGTTGGTAGGCAAATTGGTATTGATGTAGGGGATGTAGCCCCAAAATCTCGTCCCTAATGTGCCCGTCCACCAATTTCTCCATCGTTTTCAGCATGAAGGACGATATGCCTTGGCCTCGGTATAGTTGACCTTCCCGGGTTTAGGGATAAACGTTACCTTGACCTGCCTCCAAGCTTTAGGTATACACCCTCTTGCTAGGCAGGCTCTAAAGATATGGCACAGATGAGTCATTAAATGTTCGACTCCTTGTTGCAAGAGAGCAGGTACAATTCCATCAGTCCCTGCCGATTTAAATGGTTTGAATGTGCTAATCACCCATCTTATTTTAGACTGGTCAATGACCCTTTTAGACAGTTCCCAGTCCTCCCTGTGAGCAGCAAATGCTCTCAGGTTTGGCTGCCCCTGTTCTTCCAAGGTTACTTCTTCTCCAGCAGACCCTGGAAAATGAACTCTGTATAGTTCCCTCAGGGTCTCTTTTCCAGATTGTATCAGCCATCAAGTAGTTTAATAGATTCCACCCTGCTGGCCGACTGACTGGCCATGATCTTCATGAGTCTGGCCCTGTCAGGTACATCCTCAATCCCCCCGACAGTAGTCCCTCCAAGAGGACCATTTGGCTTTTATAATTTCTTTGTTGTAACAGGCGAGGGCCGCCTTATATGATTCTCAGTCACCTGTCATTTTAGCTTGATTAAATAGCCGTCTTGTTGAAGCTTTAAGGCGGCTCAACTCTTTGTTCCACCAAGGAACCGTCCTTGGTGAAAGAACCACCCTGGCTGGACAGTTTTGGTGATAGGACGAGAGAAAGGCCTGTTGCAACAAGTCATCAGCCCGCTGTACATCCTGCACTGAGTGTATAACTCTTGGTACAACCCCTAGATTTACCTTTAGGTCTTCCCGATGGGATTCCCAATTGGTTCTCTTGGGGTTGTGATTTGTGAGTCTGGTGACTTCCAGGTCACCCACTTGAAACACTATGTATCTGTGGTCTGACAAAGAGATTTCATCAGATACATGCCAATTAGTCACTAGGTCCCCTATCTTGTCAGTCCCTAGTGTCAAATCTATAACCTCCTTCCTATTACTAATTACAAAAGTAGGCTCGTTACCTTTATTAAGAATACTGAGATTCATGCTAACCAAATATTCTATTAAGCACTCTCCTCGTGGATTGATGTCCGTGCTCCCCCATATAATGTGGTGTGCATTGGTATCACATCCAATGATGAGCTGCAATTTATTCCTACTGCAGTAGTCAACAACTTCCCTTAACCCCTTTGATGGGGGTGGTTCATCTGAATCATAGGGGAGGTATGCCAAGGTTACAATAAGTTCCCTCTTGCTCCCTCCTCTCCTGTAAGTCACCTTCACCGTCGTCACATCCCTAGAACAGAGCTCTGACAGTGGAAAGGCATGAACTGTGTTTCTGACAAAAATGCAGGTTCTAGGAGCAATGCTGGGTCCAGCAGAAAACAATGTTCCTCTTATGTTGCGTAACCCTCTTATTCAGTCCCCATAAACCCAGGGTTCCTGAATAAGTTCTATATCTATCTCCCCTGTAGCAAGTTTTTGGCAAAGAAGTGCCGTCGCCGCCTTGCTATGGTGCAGATTAATTTGAATAAATTTACATTTTCTGGACATCTTGGGTCTGTTTGTCCTTGACTTTTGTCAGATGCTCAATGTCCCTAGGTTTGCTGGGAATACCAGCTCCCTGGGGTGGTTTGCCAGACTGGCTGGCCCCCTGTTGAGCACAACTAGGCAGGTCCTTCTGTGCCACAGCGTCCCTGCTTTTGATAGGTTCTTTTAATTCGTATTTTCTCCATAAGAGTCCCACGAGTAATGGGGAAATAAGTCACCACCTGCAGAGCCCCTTATGAGTGGAAGGCATAAATATAACGGGTGCTGCCTGGTGCCCTGAGGGGATTGTCAACAACACTGCTATCACCACCCCAGTGCCATGCAGCCCTCGGCATGATGCCTCACACCTTGGCTTGGGTGAACCACTGCCCCTGTTAGCCGCCTATAGACGTTACCCCCCTCCACGACGGGGACGCCACAAGTTGGATTTTGGAGGGGTACTGTGGATATAAGTACTGTGCATCACTGCTTGAGAAAATTGAGGAATAGTTGCAGAAATCTGGACCTGATCGACTGGCTGCAGTCTGAAAGGCCTGTCACCGCAACTCACGATTTGAACAGGCAAAAAGAAAATCGAAGAAAATCAACTTCAAAACTTACATGAAGACCCGAAAGAGGATGAAAGAATGAATCAATCGCATTTGCCACGGGTGGGGGGAAGCCGACGATTCTTAAACATGATAACACCAGACCCCACACTAGTGCTGCCACTTCAGCAGCGATAGCATCAGATGTGAATTTATTCCACACCCTCCCTACAGCCCAGATTTGGCACCATCTGACTTTTGGTTTTCGCAGCTCTAAAGAAAAATCTCAAAGGAATTCATTTAACATGCGATGAAGAAATGGTTTCGAGAACAGCCTGAAGAATTCTACACCGACGGCTTCAAAAAACATGTTCAGTGCTGGCAACATTGTATCAAACTAGAGGGACACTACATGGAACAATGAGGTATAGAAACAAAGTACACATTCGGAGCTATATTTTGTGTTTTGTTTCATTTCTATAACTTGTCTGTATGTAAATATACAAACAGGGAGGCATTACTTTCTAAATGTCCTACACAGCATTTAACCCAGAGGAAACAACACATTATAAATCAATGGCTCTGGAAACGGAGCATTGCATTTTATAGGAGCTGCCCAAAGGCTCGTATGGATGTCCTAAGGCTTGTCTGGTTTACAGACGGCTCTGGAAATGGGGTCATCTACATCTCTGACACAGGGACGCCGTTGAGGGAACATGGAGGGGGGATCCTTCAGCAGGGACTTAGAAAGGTGAGTTTCTATTTTTATTAGGAGACCTTGTTCATTAGGGCTCCGAGAGATATGGGAATGGGTATCTCTTTCCATGGGGCCCCGTCGGGGAAACAGGAGGGGGGGCTCCTCTCCTGGGGTCTTTGAGAGACAGGTAAAAGAAGGCTCTGGAAATGGAGAGTCTCTCTCTATGGGGGCGCTGACAGCGGAACCTGGAGGGGGGGGGGGCTCCTTTACTGGGGACTGAAAGATATGTAAAAGAAGGCTTTGGTGACGGGTGTCTCTCTCCATAGGAGCCCCGCTGGGGAAA
The DNA here is from genome assembly GCA_021186555.1 of Reticulitermes speratus. Classification (NCBI taxonomy): domain Eukaryota; kingdom Metazoa; phylum Arthropoda; class Insecta; order Blattodea; family Rhinotermitidae; genus Reticulitermes; species Reticulitermes speratus. The sequence goes on along the minus strand of JAJKFL010000042.1, from coordinate 30,448,012 downwards.
CTTGGAGGAGGGACTCCTTCACCAGGGACTTTGAAACATAAGAAAGCTCTGGAAACGGAACATGTCTCTGTATGGGGCTCTGAGAGGGGAACGTGGAGGGGGGGGGGGCACCTTTACTGGGGACTTTGAAAGATACGTAACAGAAGGCTCTGGTGAAGGGCAATTATCTCCGTAGGGGCCCTGTTGGGGGAACTTGGAGGGGGACTTTGAGAGACAGGTAAAAGAAGGCTCTGGAGACAGAGTGTCTCTGTGGAAACTCTGCAAGGGGAACCTGGAAGGGGGACTCCTTTGCTGGGGACTTTTAAAGATATGTAAATGAAGGCTCTGGAAATGGAACATCTTTCTCTATGTATGGGCTCCTTAAGGGGAACCTGGAGGGGGAGTTTCTTTACTGGGGACTCTGAGAGACATGTCAGGGTAGGCTTTGGAAGGGGAGCATCTCTCTCTTTACAGAGGCTCCGTGAGGGGGAACCTGGAGGGAGGGCTCCCACACTGAGGACTACAAAGACATGTAATAGAAGGCTCTGGAAAAGGAGCATTTCTTTTTACAGGGGCTCCATGGGGAACTTAGGTATTTAGCAAGGGAGGGCTCGGCCAATAGTTTATTGGGCCGGAACCTGTACTTGATATATTTTTCTGTTATGTATAACTTAGAGGGTTTGTGGCCTTATGTTGGGCCACAACACTCTAAGAAAGAATCTGCAGTTCAGTGGGTACAAAGGGCCTGTTAAAAAGGCCTACATGCATCAGGCCTTTCAGGGCTTGAACCCATTATGTATTCTATTCTATTCTACATGAATGACATGATATTAATCTTGGCTCAGAGAGAAGAAAGGCTGAAGGACTCCTTGGATTACATCAACAAAACAGCTGACACCACAATATACAGTTCACCATGAAGACTGCAACAAATGCCTACTTGCCTTTCCTGGACATTGACATGTAAGAGAAAAGATGGCTTTCATCTAAAACACTTTAAACTGCATGAGCAGGGTGCTATTCAAGATGATTTGCCTCCCACCCAGGGAAGCCTTTGGCCCGGTCCATGCTGTCAAAGATGCCCTGGGCCTAGGATCACCAGGCATATACAGTATCCTTGTTAATGTGGAAAGGTGTCTATTGGAAAAAATTAATCACGCCATGAAGACCAGGGTTATTGAACATCACCACCACATTCAACTGCACCACCCAGAGAAGTCAGCCATAGCAGAACACAACACTGACCTTAGCCATCGACTTCTGCTCAACACCAGCAACCTGGTGAGGAAATCCAGGCACACAGACCAGCTCATTCAGTAAGCAAGAGAGTGAGCTGCACATCAAAAACATAAACTAGGAAAACAGACTCTCACTAAGCAGCTCACAGAAGCCTGTCATCCATTCCCTGCCAAAAGGCAGCTAACATTCTCCAGAAACAGAAAAATCTTGCCCTTCTGAGGCAGTATTACCAACATTAATACATGTATGAAGTCTGTCACTCTCTACATTGAACCTCCCAGTTACCTTATACATGTAACTTTCACAGCTCCCACCATTTGGGGCCCAGAAAGGGCCATTTAGCCCACTTGGAACTCTCAACTCCCACTGCCTTGGTGCAAGTCCTCTCCCCCTACCCTTTCCATAGCTCTGATTGACCAAACTCCTGGAAACCCTCCTATATATTCAACACATTTCCTCCTCCCAAACACTTTAGCATCAACTCGAACCATATTAAGTCACCCTTCAGATGGAAGCAGCATGTTCCTCCAAATATCACAACACAGTGTAAACACCAGAAAACCCTCATCTGAGTAAATACACTTTTTCACACAAGCTTTTAATAATTTTAGATTTGTGAACTATTATTTCTACTGTAAAATGTGAAACAGAAAACCTACTGAGCCATGAATCAGAAAAGGTTAAAATGTTTGGACTAGTATTGATTACATAATGGAACTATGAAGTTCTCAAGGAGGTAAATGCTGATATTATGGCTTCTGGGTTGTGATCCCATGATACCAGTGTTTTGGAGGAACCTACTGCCTCTTTTTAGGGTAAAAGATGGCAACAGAAGGTTCTTCCAAAGAGTGGTACCTATCTATCAAACGATGAGGCATCACATTCCAGAAGACCATAATGTTGATATAATGAAAATTTTGCAACTTGGCTACTCTTAACAGTGTTAAGGAATGAATGTGACAGTGAAGTGGTAAGCACTCGTACTTCATATAGCTTAAACATTCAGTCAAGACTTTAAAATAGGTGCAGACTGCCTTTCCACACTACACGATCTACAGAGCTGATACAAGAAAGTAATGCTGGTAGATTACAATTAATTCAACATGAAGTCCTGCCTCTAATGAAGAATCCAGAAACACAGGGACTGCACTTGAAAACCCAACCCAGCACACGGCAAGCTTAACAGCCTTACAGTTCCTCATATAATATACATACTACACAATACATACCTTACTGCATGTTAAAATAGGTGTTGGAGATGACCTCCTTCAACTCTCAGACATGATTGACATATTAAATACTCTTTGAAGTTCTTGTCTAAAAATTGCTGATACTGCGTGTTAAGTTTAATGGCAGCTGTGTGACTCAAACACCACCAGTCCTATCACCACGTGCAAGGTACACTGCATCAATTAGTCATACAGTCCATTTTAATCTGTTGTCTGTAACAGGCATGTAAAGCACAGTGTAACATACAATTCTTTTGTTCCTGAGTATGCAGTACAGTTTAATGCACAGGATTTTTGTGTAAACCTATATAAGGAACAAAGCATATGAAGAGTGCCAACGAAAATTTTGAAATGGTTTCCCAGTGTTTCAGTTCCTTCAAAATCAAGCATGCTGGAGAGTTGAGAGAGGTAAATTCCAACATCTACTCTAACATGCAATAAGTTATATTCTACAGTATATATTATGCACATTGTATGTGGAAACGTAATGTCATTAACCATTTACTGCCGAATGTCGCCTATAGGCGTCGCCCTTTAAATGTGCCACGAAGCCGAACGTCGCCTATAGGGGTCGCTAACAGTGTGTCGAATTTGGAAGCATTTTTTTTCACCCCTATCGCAGGTACTGCGAAAGATTTATACTGGGTAGGTCTGGTGAATGTCATGGCTTCCTTGTGGAGTGAGAATTACTACCCCTCCATCCCTCTAACCCCTCCAGAAGCCCGTTTTAGATGTCAACACATTTCAAGTGCGCAATTCTCTGGCGTGACTAAGAACGTTTCAAAACACAGCATGCTTTAGTTTATGTCTGGAACTGGAGTGTAGTGTAGCTAGAATTATAAGAGTGGGATATGATACGAATACTGATAGACGACCTGAAAGGTTGTCAGTGGCGAACTGTAACGCGTAATTTTCAGATGAAATTATTACACATAAACTGGAGATATCCGCGAAAATCCATGTTTACAGCTACAGGGGGCTCACAGACGTGTCTCTTGTAGTTCTGGGGCACTCTTTAGGCGTTGTGGGGCAGTAATGTGCAACACACAGACGTCAAATATAATAAAAACGTCGTGCGGGATGTTTACCCAGCATTGACATTGTGGCTTTAGATCTGTTTTGCTCTCACCATACAAGTAGCCGATATATTCGTCGCATTAGGTTTCTACAGCTATGCCCAATAACACAACAGTCTTTGTGAAGTGGCACCGAGACTTTTTGACGACTTAGAGAGACGTAAAATAAATTCATGCCGGACAGAACGACCGAACAGGAAAGACATGCCCCCTGACTTTGGACCGAAAAAACTGAAACTGAAAAGGGGCGACGTAAGGGTGAGGACCAGGGGAAATTTGACAGCGTTAGTTTGGAAGGACAGACGAGACGTTTACATGCTGACTAACATGGACCCGCCACCAGCAGAAGGAAATGTTTGTGACAACAACCGCCCTGTGAAGCCTCACATCGTGGCACGGTATAACCGGCACATGGGTTACGTCGATAATTCTGATCGTATGGCCAACAGCTATTCGATGAGTCGACGTAATTTCAAGTGGACCATGAAACTGTTTTTCCACCTTCTGGATCTAACAGTACTCAACTGTTGGATTCTGTTATCTTCATGTGGGGCTAAATATGCCCACCGAGATTTCAGACTTCTCCTGGTGAGGAATTTGATTGAAGAAGCTGGAAGAAGCCAAGATGCCCCCCCCCCCACCCCAGTTTGGTTGGAAGGCCAAGTGCGGCTGCAACAAACGTTATGAGACTAGGCAGCCGTCATCACCAACATTGGCCAGCAAAATCAAACAAAATACACTGCCGTGTTTGTTCAGCGCGCGGCGTCAGAAAGGGAACCACATATAAGTGCGCCAAATGTAATGTCGGCCTGTGCGTGGTGCCTTGTTTCGCGGACTTTCACACAAAAGTGAACACGTAAAACACCAAAATTATCTATTGTGATAGAATAGTGATCCAAGGTGCCACGGATCGTCTGCAGCAGACAGAAATATGCGCGTAATAAAATATTTACACTCGATTTTATATAATGCATGCAATTCACAGGCCCAAATTTATTATAAAAATATGTGAACATTTTTTCCCGAATTAATCAATTCATAAACACACTACGAAATTTTATTTCCTCAAATTTGATGCAAAAGTGTATGAGATATGATTTTTTTTCTAAGAGTAAGCGTTAAGAATAGAAATCCATATTTAAAAACCTCGGCAGGGCGCTGTTGCGCAGGGGCATTTAAATCCGGCGTTAAAGGGTTAAGCCTGATGTGCATCTGGGTTTGGTTTTCAATTGGACTCCCTGTACATGAAGAATTTATGTGGGAGAAACCTCTTACAGAGTGGTACACAGAAACCCTCATTACATGTTCCTTGATTTGAGGTTGAGGTTCTACCTAATTTAATGTACGATCTTAGTACTTGAAAGCCAATAGCCTCTGCATTAAATTATATCCATTTAAGCTTTCCTACTTTAGTGGTGAAATCTGCTGCTCCCAAACAAATCCTTACATGGGAATTCACTGTAACCAGCACATACATAAGAAGGGTAAGGCACAACCATAACACAACATGGTAATGCCAGTGAACCTTTGTAGCATTTTCACGACACAATATCCTCAGCAACAACTAATTCTAAATGTCATTTAGTGCTTCTTACCTTGGAAATGTCTCCTGAAGATGACATCCCAATGGACAGGTGAGTGGAACCGGTGGTAATCTCCTGGAGCCAGGTACACCACACACTGATACAAATTGGTGTCTTTGTTAAGAAGCAGAGACTGCCTGTAGTCAGGTGGAGGGATGCAACTGTAGACAGCATCATTCAACATAACATCCTAAATTTTGTATGCAACTGAATGCTGACAAACATAAACCTGAGGAATCTGGTCTACTGAAATGTGGTGCTGCATCCTGAGTGGGCAGTTCATGCTGTTCCTTTGAAATGTCACAAACCACTCACCCAGTTACATCACATCCCAGAAGACTGTAATCCTCAATCACACCACTGAAAACCACAAAACTTGCATATACAAAATTCTTGGTATGTTTCTTTTTTCTTTTTTAAGGAAGTTAATACAGAAGGCAGAAAACTGGCAAAATATGTACCATATCTTCCAGACTATGAATAGTACTTTATTTCCTGGAAATATTGCCTAAAATTGCTATATGGTATGAATGTATCACAGGATAACATACAAATGCGTGTGACTTGTAGATTGTAAAGTGACTTTTCTCTACATTCAACCTGCTCATTAGAAAGATTATGTACAATGGTAAGTCAAATTGTGAAGTGCAGGTACAAGTAACTATTCTTCGTACTGTCAAATAAAATCATCAGAATTGTCACTGAAAAAAGTAGTCATGTTTATTTTCATCTCACCTTCCAACACGTTTATTCAGTTCACACATATTTCAGAATTACTGATAGCATGAAAATCAGTTTGTCATTATTTTTGTGTAAATTTGTGGTCCTAAGATAACATAAGATGATAAAGGTTTTAAATTAAGTATGATAAATTACACAGGGCACGCAGTGGCATAGTTGGTTCAGGCACAGCGCTACAAGTCAGAAGGTAGCGGGTTCGATTCCCGATGGTGTCACTGGAATTTTTCATTGACATAATCCTTTCGGTCGCACTAAGACCCTGGGGTCGACTCAGCCTCTAACAGAAATGAGTACCAGGAATATTTCCTGGTAAAGGCGACCGGTGCGTAGGGCTGACAACCTTACCACCTTCATGTGCCGATAGTCTAGAAATCTGGCAGCCTCAACCTCCTGGAACCCTAAGGGCCTGTCCAGGCCTGTAATTGGATTGCTTTACCTTTTACCTATGATAAAGTACATCACAGAACACAACCACTCATGACACCTTCGACCTCTGCCAAGTTGATAAAATGATACATGAATGGAGCACTTAGTTCTGTAGGTATTGATGAATTTTAGCTTTAAATACAAGCAATAAAATACTTTTCCTAGAAGTCATTCTCTAAAAGTGAAAGCGTTACTTTCATGTTTCATGATGACTGTTGAGCCACTGTAGTGACAAATGTGAAGTGTGGTACAGAAACAGGTTACAAACATGTTCTGTACATATATTACTTCTTTCATAAGTTAAGAAGTATTAACACTGTAATGTCATGAATTTAAGTTATGTTTACATACATCTGTATATTTCAAGTCATAGCAGACTTTTCTGAAAAAGGTAGTTAATTGTAGTAAAAAGTTTTAATTGCCCTGGATAGTTCAATCAGTATAGCAGATGTCTGGGGTTACATTTCTGCCTGTAACATGAATTTTTATCTTTTCCCTCTTACACAGAAAGATTGAAGTCCACCAGCCTCCTATCAAACCGGTATAAGAGGTCCCATTCTATTGAGTAAAGTAACTAAGCGTATGAAGCTGGCCCGTTGCCACCATTTATAGGTGAGGTCTAGATGAAGCTTTCCATATGTACTACTGACATGACATGTAAGCAAAGAGACAACTTAACCTACAGCCTCGCAGATCTCTCTATATTGCACTTATTCAACAACTTTACATTTGTGGCCTCCTTCTCGGTTTTTTTATGCAGGCTGCGATGCACTTACCTACCTTCATATTACTGCCAACAAAAAAATGTGCAAGTGTATGGAACACACAAAATCAACTACAATTTTACAATTAATAAGTAATGTTATAACAATTTACAAGTGACCCATGGATCAATAAAAGTAACACATTATGCAAACAAATATATGTTTACCTGAAGTTAAATACCTGTGTAATATTAATACACATCATAAGGAAATAAAATTCAGAATTTCAAAACAGAAGTTAACCCAGTACTGTCAGGCATGTCACTGGTGATGACCTTGTGGTCAGAGCAAAACATTAAGTAGCATTTCCAACTTCCCACAAAAACTTTGTCAAAACTTTATTTTACCTCCCTTACCACCTTATCAACATGAACATGCCAGCAACTCCCCCCCCCCCCCCTCTTTCTCTCTCTCTCAAGCAAATGCATTGCATGGGTGTGCAACAATGAATGTGTTAGTATACTAATTTCTAATTTAGTACTAATACCACATTTACCTGAATCCAAGACAACTCTATTCCAAGACGACCCCCAAAAAATAAAAGTCTGCTAAGAAAAAGTATTTTACTATTAATATCATACACTTAATATACAAAGCATGTCAGATTCTATCTACTTTTACCAATCAGTGTCACTGTCTCCATCTTCAGTCATTGCCTTCATCTTCGTCACATTCACTCTTAACATTCCCATCCTCTTCACTGTCATTCCACAACTTATCACCATCAGTCCCATCCACTGCATTGGATATATACAGCACTTGAACCCAGAAAGATTCACAGTTTTCACCACAGATGGTGTTAGTGGTGTTAAGAATTTTAAATACATGTGTTCTGGATTTTACTGTTGTGTCTGTGGCCTGATCAGCCTGAGTTCATGGCTCTTTTTATGGTTTTTAATTTGTGGATTTGTCCATGTTTCATTTTTGAGTCTTGTAGTTAATTTTTAATTTTTCAACAGCCATTTCCTGTTACTACCCTTGGACTAGATCTGTTCTCAGGTGCATATCTGAACAAGTTACTGTTTTTATGGTACCTCATCATCATCATTCTCTAAAGGCTAAGCCTTGTCACTGCAACCATAAATGTCTGTCTTGTGCCAGTCTTTTCAGTTCGGCGTAGGAGTTGCAAAAGAGTTCCTTCATCAGATTCTTGATGTAAGAGAGCCTTGGTCATCCTCTACTTTTCTTCCCCAACACTCTACCTTCCATGATGTTGGTAACAAAACCATTATGTCTCAACAAATGTCCAATAAGTTTGACTTTCCTCATTCCTACCACTCTTAATATTGTTTCTTTTTCTCTTGCCTTCCCAATGTCCATGTTTCACTTCCATATGTCATGACACTCCATACATATGCTTTTATAAACTTCTTCCTTGTTTCAAGGCTTAGATTCTTGTTCATAATAAGACTTCTCTTATTTTGGAATGCCAACTTTGCAATGGCTATCCTTTTCTTTACCTCGTTTATACATCTATTTCCATTGGTAACTATACTTCCAAGGTAGCAAAATTCTTTTACTTTGTCAATCCCTATTCTTACTTGCGCAGTTCTTCCCTGACTCTTTTTACATATTTTCATAACCTTAGTCTTTGCTTTGTTTATCCTAAGTTTGTATTTGCTTAAAACTTTTTCTAGTATATGTAACATATTATTCATATCTTTCTCTGAATCCGCAAGGATCGCAATGTCATCTGCAAATCGTATACTATGTATCTGCTTCCCATTTATGTGGATACCTTTTGTCTTCTGTTTCGTCATAGTAATTGCTTCTTCTATAAACATGTTGAATAAATAAGGTGAGAGAGGGCATCCTTGTCTTATACCTCTCTTGATTGCTGCTACTTCCTTATTTCCATTTATCTCAATTATCGTGTTTTGGGACCTATATAGGGCCAAAATCGGTCGTCTATCCTTCCAGTCTAAACCCACGTCCTTCATTGTTTTAAAAAGGAGCTTCCAGTTTACCATGCCAAGCACTTTCTCTAAATGTATAAAGGTGACATATGTTGTTCTATTTACTTCCAGTCGCCTTTCCAGGATTAGACGTAGAGCTAAAATTGCTTCCCTGGTTCCTTTTCCTTCTCTAAAACCAAATTGGTCATCTTCCAGATTTTCTTCAATCTTCTTTTTAATTCTCTTCTTTATAATATTAAGCAGAACTTTTGAAGCATGAGACAGGAGCGATATCGTTCGATAATTTGAACACTCCGTAGCATTATCTTTCTTGGGTAATGTGATCGTTTTACTCTGTACAAATTCTTGAGGAATTCTTCCTTTTTCATAACAATCTGAGATAATAGTAAATAGTATCTTTTTCATACCCTCCCCCATGTCCTTTAGTAGTTCTGCAGGAATATTATCTGGTCCTGTAGCCTTATTGTCTTGTAGGCATCGTATTGAAGTTTCAAATTCCCTCCAAGAAAGGGGTGGGCCTTTCTTGTCTTCGTCCACCATATTTTCCTTTTCAATATGTTCTTCCTCATCCTCAACCTCATCCCCTTCATACAACTCTTCTATGTATTCCTTCCAACGTTTACTGACCGATTTTTCATCGAAGAGAATTTTACCTTCCTTGTCTTTCACTATATTACTTTTGGTTCTCGGTTTGTATTGCAATGCTCTTATCTTAGCATATGCCTTGTCTGTTTTTCCACTATCTATGTCTTGTTCAATATCTTCACTCATTTCTTTCATCCATTTGTCCTTTTCTTGTCGACATTTAAGTGTAATTAAATTCTTAATCTCTTTATACTTTCCAAAATTTCCTTTCTTCTTCACTTTATTTCTTTCTTTTATAAGTTCAAGGATTTCTAGTGTCATCCACGGTTTCCTTGGCTCTAGTTTTCCTTTACCCAATACTTCGTTTGCCACGTCTCTTATACCAATCTTCATTTCTTCCCACTCTGTTTTATCTGTATTAAGTTTGTCTGTTTTCTTTTTAAATTAATCTAAAATGATTTCATCCTTTAGTTTTTCTAAACACCATTTAGGCTGAAATATCTTCCTTAATTTCCTAAATTTAATATTGCACTTTGCAATGACTAGATTGTGGTCACTGTCTACATCAGGTCCTGGATAGCTGTGACTTGATTTAATTTGGTTTCGATACCTTCGCTTTACTAATATGTAGTCAATCTGGTATCGTCCACTATCTCCTGGTGCTTTCCACGTATACCTTCTTCGTAATGGTACATTAAAGAAAGTATTTGTCACCACCATTTCATGTTGTGTACCTGGTACCTGTGGACTGAGAATAGCTTCCGAAACGTCCTGCTTGTTTAAAAATTAAGACACTAGATAAAGTTCCAAAAACGAAGATTGTGTCCATTAACTTCAGTTGTGCTCTATTCTCTCTTTTGTTTATACATGATGATTTGGCAATGTGGGGCCTGGTTTGGCTCCTCATGGTCCGGTTCAAAGCGATCCGGTTTGGCGCGGCGCGGTCCAGTTCGGTGCTTCATAAGCAACTTTAAGACAACCTCACATATTTATGTGGGAAGTTTAAGGAAAAACCCTTGTCTTGCATTTGAGTAAATACAGTATATCGTTTCTAACAAAGATCAGGGTCTTCTGGCAAAGGTTGCATTTTTCAAGCAAATTTTTATTTTCCAGTGGTGCAATCTTTATTATTGGGTATTTTATGCTGACTGTCGCCCTCGGTGGACTAGTGGTTAGCGTGCTTGCCACTGGACCCAAGGTTCGCGGGTTCGATCCCGACTGAGGGCGATGGATTTTTAAGGGTGATAAAAATCCGGAGCACCACTTCCTTCAGAGGGGAAGTAAAATTTAATAGATCCAGTAATGCTCGTAAGCAAAATTCATCGGCCATTTCTCACCCAAGTCTCCTGACTGGCTGCCAGATGGCTCTGGCAGTCACATCAGGATTTAGTACAACAGCGAGGCCAGTGGGCCGGTCATCCACTGCCACAAATGCACAAAACCAAGTAACCTCGGAAAGAGGAGGCCCAAGCCCATACAGGGCTGTCGAGCCATGGTTATTATTATTATATTATTATTTTATGCTGACTGGTATTAGTGTATTACAAATGTGGCATGTTCAAATATACAAGCACCACAGGCATTGCAAAATTAGCACATCTTCAGATGTTGCACACCACACATCAATCCTAACATGATATGCATATGGCTCTCACTCCAGTTTCTTATATTCTAGCAAGTTTTTTTTGTTACACATACTTACTTAAAAAATAATGTTGATGATCTGTTTGTTTATTATGTAACAATGCAAACTTGAAGCATAATTTACACTACAGACCAGACCATTTCCAAATAAATTCAGATTATCAATACACCAATTTTGGCAAAGACCGAAGGTAAGAGATATGTAATCCTAAAACACAAATATCACCTTGATTGCCAAGCCATATAGGAAAGAGGCATCATAAATTCTTTCAGTACATATTTATTCTAATGTAAGTTACACTTCAGTTGTTAAGTGCAAAACACCATCATACCTGCATCATGATTCATGTGGTCTGTGTATGTATGTGCAAGTCTGCTGCTCCATGTGGGTTCCCCAAGGAATCCCTGAAGTGAATATGTTACGCCCTTCACCTGTTCCACCTTGCACGTATTAACAGGACCAAAACTGATCACACGACCATCTGCTGGTGATACCTGAGTAACCACAGTAACATTATTCATAAGCAAAGTAGGAAAATGTGGGTGAACTATAAACCCACCTATGATTAAGAATTTTAAGCACTCAATTCAAAACTACAGTTTTTATTCTGAAAAATTTGTAAATTATAGTGGTATCATTGCTCTCAGTTTTAATAAGCACAAACCTCTGTATGTAACCTGTAAGGATTGGCCCAGTGCATATGTTACTCCTCTCATACATAGTAGCAAACATGACAGACACAGATGACTCATTGATACATAAACCTAAGACTCAAAGATAGGAAAACATTAGAATTTCCTTAAACTAGACTACATACACTTTTCTGAATATTTTAACTCAGAGGCTTACCAAGGCAATAATTTGTTAATTGATTATGTTACTGAACACTGACCACACCAGTGCAAGTAAATAGACTGAAACATGACAGAATAACTGTGCAATCAAAAAGAGTGACAAAGATCTGAAGCCAGGTTTGCCCGGTAACAAGCCTGTATACAATTTACAAGACCATCCAAGTCCTTCATGTTCACTGCTTGCCTGCAACTATTATGCTTTGACATTTCCATCCTGTAAGGATGAGGAAATTCACCCCTCCATAATCCAGGCAAAGGACATGTTTAGGCCTAGTAGTCCTATATTCAATGTTTTAACTTGAGCAGAGATAAGTAGTGAGGACTGCATACAGAAAAATCTGTTCTGTAAACACAAGGTATAAAACAGAGAGATTCATTGCATTGCCTCAAGACCAGCAGGTCTCCTGTGTCTTTCATGCTATATCCTGGATTTGTCCTTCACTATTATGAAAGTCAAAGATACCTAAATATTGTAGCTGATCCAATCTCCCACCTGCAAAATCCGGAAGACAGAAAGAATACTCACAATGCAAGCAACATCGCTGACAGGCCGAATACCATCCTTTAATGGTCGACAAAAGAATTCTGCTAAACTTTTGTACACTCTAAGATCTTCATGGGCCGCTTCTTCTAGGTTACAATTAAATGTGGATGCATAGTAATTGTACACCAATGGCCGAAGCAATGGAGGTAATTGCTTGCTCATTACCCAGCCCCATACTCGACTCAGGATTCGGAGAGGAACAGCTCGGTAGCATGTGATCTGAATGTGAACAAAATTTTGTTATCTACAACACAGTGCTCTACACTATGAAGTGGAAGTCCAGTCAACTCCCAGTTATCAGGGCTAATGAAGGAGATAAAGTGCATATCACAAATAACTTAACACCACTGACAAGCCAAGATATTCTGTTCTGTATTATTACTATGCAATGCATCACAAATTACTTAACCACATTTTACATGCTTAGGGCTACACAAGTGACTTTCATATTAACGAAGAGTCCAAGATATTGGTTTGCCTGTTTTCTGTGAGGATTTTCCTTGCAGCTGTGATATCACTGTATTCAAACACACGTTAACCAATGTAGTCTACCAATATGTCAACACAATGCAGTGCCAAATTAAGCAGTCTACAATATAACTGTTAGCAATTTGCAAATTAAAACTTAAAAATTGTGTATAATCCCATAGAAAGCCAAAAATTGCTCAGAATTTGGGAACTGTGAAAACCAATACTTGTGCTGTGTATATATGCTTATACATATTTCTGGCACACATTGCCATTGTGTACAGACTGACTTGTGGAGCATAGCTCCCATTCTCCCTTCTTGTGTCCCCCCCCCCCCCCCAACCTTGGAATCACTCTTACCTTAACTTCCAGACAGTCAACTTCGTCTAAATTTCCATTTCAGCTTATTTTTCCAAATTCAATTTGAGGACACGAGGACAACATGTCACAGTCCCTGCTCTGGCATTGTAAGTGAAATATTTATAAGGGAAATAATAAAATGCCATCAACACAACTAGTGTATGTTATATCTTTAATGTGCCACATTAATGATGCAACATACACCGGTTGTGTTGACAGCATTTTATTTCTCTTATTATAAATCTAACACAACAAGATGACAAACATAAAAATTGAAATATTTAGTTTATGTTAATTTTGGTACAGTGTGTTGATCAATCTAATTACAGTAGAACCCGAATAAGAAGTCTTTCAAGGGACCAGAGGATTAGGGACTTCTTAAGCGGGAAGACTTATTAAGAGGGAAAGCTTATTAAAGCCTTTTTCCCCATAATTTGACTGTAGTTACGGGCATGTTCAGCCGCTTTGCCACTTCCACTCGGGTCAAGGTACGATTTGATTCCACTTCTCTAGTCACCCTCAACTTCTCTTTCAGTGATAAGGCTTTGCGTTTTATTCCTTTCTGGGTCATGACTACTGCAATAACAATAAATATAATGAAAACGTAACCAATTAAAATACAGAAGAAGACTCGTTCACATGAATGACTGCAGTTACTAAACAACGTAAACACCACCAACAGCATCTAAACAGACAACGTAATGCACATAACTTACTGTAATTGCAACAATTTTCTGGGGTGTAGGATTCAGTAATAGACATATGCAGATAGTAATACACAGTACCCAGCAGTAGCACCCATCAATTGGTTCAATTGACATAACCTGCATGTTACTGTTCAAGACTTAAAGCAGTGTGTTGCCGTGTTGCTGTTCGGGGCACCTCGGTAGAGATCAATCGCATCATAGCATATATCGATAGTCTTATATATCAAAACTTATTAAACGGGTAAAATTTCATAAAAGATCATACTCTTGGTATCACGAGATTCGACTTCTTAGGCGGGAAGACTTATTAAGCGGGAAGCTTCTTATCCGGGAAAAATTAACGTACGCATTATGGATTTTATTTCAGGACTTTAAAAATCAGACTTCTTACAGGGGAAGACTTCTTATCCGGGTTCTACTGTATTAAGTATAAAATCCAACTAACACATGTAGTATAAGAATATCATATATTCATTATAGTTATGTGCCGTGTTATGGCACAAGGTTGCCTGCTGGAAGTACTCATTGAGAGGCCGCCTGCCATCCTTCCATCTCCCCTTGTTTCCCTTTCCCTCCCTTTTCCTCTTCCCCTGTGGTTCTGTTGGTTTGTCCTTAGAGGGGTTAAGCACAGTGATCATCACTCTGCGACCGGACTCCATCTGTTACGTATCTAAATTTGGTTTAGGACTTTGTTTTAAAAATTATGTTTCGGTGCAGAAAGGGAGTGGTTGTTGGGATCTTTGGCAGTGTTGTGGGGTAGTTTGATTTCATTTTGGGCTGCCACAGCATTGTCAAGTTATTTGTTTTGGTTATTATGTGGAGCCTTCTTCTTTCTCTTGTCAGAGAATATTATTGTGGAATGAGTTGCAGTTTGGAGTTTATTTCTTTGGTATGTTGTGTGTGATAATTTCAAACTTATTATACAAATGTAAGTATGTGTATATATTTCATTTGCTTGTAATAAACATGTTATCCTCTTTTGGATGGTACAAACTGGTATGCTGATACTACAATGTGCGCACCGTACTCTCTCACTGCTTCCGCGAGATATCAAAAGAGTGAGACAGCAGAGCAGTTATACTATTATATATATATATATATATATATATATATATATACACACATACTATACATTATATAACTACAATGAATATATTACTAAAAGTTGTTATTTGGATTTTATACTTATTACTACGGGCATTTCAGAAGTTTTTGTATGATTTTATTGTAATAACAAAATACTAGATAAAAATACTATTGATATTCCTGACTGTAAATACACATGTCCTCTACTCAATGGAATCACCAGCACTGTCCACACACTTTTCCCATCTATGTGGTAAACGATCAATTGCAGCTCTGTTTTTGTCCGCGGACGGATGCTTTAAAGAGGCAGTGACAGCAGTGTTGATATCGTCTTCCGACTGAAATCGTTTTCCCCGAACATGTTCTTTCACACGTGAAAACAACCAATAATCACATGGGGTGAAATGTGGAGAGTAGGGAGGATGTGCCAACACTTCTCAGCCCCAACGTTGCACCAGATTTTGCACATCATGATGGCGATGAGGTGTTGCGTTGTCCTGGAGCAAAATGGCACCACACTCCAGCAGTTCTGGTTGTTTACGGCGAAGAGCCGGCCTCACCCTATCAGAAGTCGGAATCTCGCCAGCAAGTGTTTACCATATCCTCACCAACAGCTTGGGGAAAAGAATAGCTTGTGCAAAGTGGATTCCACACGTGCTCAACGATAACCAAAGAGCCATGCGTGTTCTTCTCGCCACCACCTATCTGCAGCATTGGAGAAATGAAGGCAGTGCATTTCTCGATCGCATTTTAACGGTTGACGAGTTATGGATGCATTCATTTGACCCTCAGCTGAAACAACAGAATGCTGAATGGCGCGCCCCAATGTCACCGAGGAAGAAAATTGCATGGAGCAGTCTCGGTGCTCTGTCCTGTTCTTTAGCCAAAATGGGCTTGTGCTTGACCATCCCGTGCCAGTTGGCACCACGGTCAATGGCCCATATTACTGCTCACTCTTGCAGGATAAGGTGAGGCCGGCTCTTCACCGTAAACAACCAGAATTGCTGGAGCGTGGTGCCATTTTGCTCCAGGACAACGCAACACCTCATCGCCATCGTGATGTGCAAAATCTGGTGCGTTGGGGCTGAGAAGTGTTGGCACATCCTCCCTACTCTCCACATTTCACCCCATGTGATTATTGGTTGTTTTCACGTGTGAAAGAACATGTTCGGGGGAAAACGATTTCAGTCGGAAGACGATATCAACACTGCTGTCACTGCCTCTTTAAAGCGTCCGTCCGTGGACAAAAACAGAGCTGCAATTGATCGTTTACCACGTAGATGGGAAAAGTGTGTGGACAGTGCTGGTGATTCCATTGAGTAGAGGACATGTGTATTTACAGTCAGGAATATCAACAGTATTTTTATCTAGTATTTTGTTATTACAATAAAATCATACACAAAACTTCTGAAATGCCCTAGTAGTTTATGTTCGTTTAACTCACAGTGCCAGGCACGTTTTGTTTGTTTCTACTTCATGTGTGTTACAAAAAGGCCAATGAGCTGCCAAGTGAGGCAGATTGTAAGCAATTTTATGTTTGTGTTATCACACAACATCCAGTTGTTGTTAATTATTAAACCTTGTTACCTTACACCTTCACATACCTGTGCTCATTACTTGTATCCCTAGTGTGCTTCCTCGTTTTCTTTCAGCTGAAGGGGCCGCATATTCTCCAACTCAAACTATGAGCTGAACTTTACATTGTTCATTCATTTTCAACTACTTTTCCCAGTTCTCTCTACACAATACCAATCAGTTAGGTGTTACAATAATACCTCTGTATTACACAGAAAGTCTTATCAACAGTTCCTTTCGAGCTCTAGCTAACCACAATCTCAGATTTGTTATTTCATGTCTAGTGGGTGTCCATATTGTCCAATATGACCACAATTTAAATTTATGAATAAACTTCACCAAAGGGCACAAATATTAAATTTCATTAAAACCACTGAGGCAGGGTGCATCATGTCTCTATTCTGTTATTATTAAGCTATTGTATACTAATAACAAGCCTGATATGTGAGCACAACAAAGGGCCAAACAGCTACCTCACAAGTCAGATCTGAGGTTTTAATGGTGGTGACTATGAAGGTAACCATCTTCTGGGATATGATGTTGTGTAATGCGCTATATGTGTACTGACGTTTCAGACAAACCTGCTGCCTCCATCATCTAACCTGATGAGTTTACTCTTGACTTTGTCCACTGTCCTTTACAGATCATAGCTTGTCCTTCAAGGTGAGGCCTCAGTGGTGTGTGTTGATATATGCGTGCATATACAGTCAAACCTCAATATGGTAACCTCTGCTTCCGCCCCCCCAACACAGTGCCACCTTCACTTAGGGACAATGGAAGTCTATGAAATTCCCTACAATACAGCAGTTTGATTTATTGCCACTCTCGATATACCACCCCAAATTGCAGTAAACTAACAGTGGCGCTATGTCGGGGTTTGCCTGTATATGAACAACTGTGTTTATCCAGATAAAGAAGGTCTCCGAAATGCTAGACTTTGCTCTGAACTAACACAGCCATTTGCCCAAGAAATTTTATCGCTTTCAGTTGTCATAAAAACATAAAGCACTAAACAACCTTACATCATTTAATACCACTAAACACAGACCAACTTCAAAGGCTGTTCAAATTAAAATACACATCCTGTGAGCTTTGAATTTTCAGCTCTGACCAGGAATAATCGCATACGCAAGACATGTCTCAGTCACATGTTGTTAATCTTTAAATGCAAACTGCTAAGATCTGTAATGTAGTTATCACCCAAAAGGTAAATTTACTTACTTCCCAATCCTTTGCTACAACCACAGTCTTACTGTCAGTACTGTGCTCTTTTCGTCTAATGTGACGCCACTGCAAGACAGCAAGTAGTACCAATCCAACCCCAACAGGCAGGGGTCTCCATAATCGCTGAAGATGTTGCCTAAATCCGTACCACCTCCTCCTGGTACTGTTTACTGTATAGTAAAACATACTTGTGTTAACCTTGATTTCAAGATCTGCACTCTTCTGGGATATTACGTAGCATCGTGTGGTAAACAATTACCACATGATGCCGCGTAATATCCCAGATCTCATACTTGTGTTAGTTTAAACAAAGCATGTCATGTCAGAAGTGGGATAAAACCAAGCATAAAGACAAACGTTTCACCTAGACTTACCCACATAAAAATAATATTAACTACTGCAGAATCATCTATGTCCAAATTATGATGCAAACCCACAATCTCACGAACCTATATTAAGAAGACACTATCATGCAGTATTAACATCAGTTACTGCAGTTACTGTGTACAGAGTAATTTCTTATTTAATATTTTTTATCAACTACTACAAAAGTTACATAGCATTGAGTACTCAGGAAATGTAATCAGAAGAATTAAGAGGAAATGGTCATTATTTTACACTCCACAAAAATGTAACTGTAATGAAAGTGTCATATTTTTCAAAAATCTATTACTGCACAACACATTACGAATGGAACAACTCTTCCTCCCAACCGAGAAGTTTATGTGGTCAAGCAGCTAGTATTATCACACTGGGAGAAAATGAAGGAGCATGAATGTGAAGCAGCTCCAACAGAACGATGTACATTAGAACTTTCATGACTGTGCTAGGACAGAGAGAGGGATAAACTCACAAATAAGTCTACACTTCCCTTTAAAATTAGGAAATTGGGCTAAAGCATCAGTGAGCAGTCAGTCTTCCAGCTGATATTCACACTACATTCCTACACAACATTCATGACAAGATAAATGTGTCTGAAATGTTTACAGGGTTTCAGTGAGAAAATCTGACGAAAAGAAAACTATTTGGAAGACCTATGCATACATGGGAAAATAATTCTTGACCAGTTGAGGAACCAGTAGCTTCTTGAGAAGGATCCTGCTCCAAAGACTTAAAGAACTGTTTCTCAGCCTTTTTGAGCCATAACCCAGATTAGGCCAATAGCTTTACCTTACAACTCCAAAAATCAGAAATAGAGATGTGTAAAATAAAAAACATGAATCAGTATGACAAATGTGACCTTTTAATGATTTAATAAAATGAAGATAAACATATAATATGCATTTACATACTTCAGCATGAAGCTGAGTTTAGTACTGTGACTCCTCTTATGGCTCTTATATCTGGAGTTTGTCTTCATGATCTTGTAAATTTCAATTTCTCCATGTTCTGCGAGGTATTCCTCAAATTGAGAAAATGTTCCCAACTGTACAATAACTTCAACGAAAAAATGATAATTTTGTTAGGCTGATCCAATTATGTCTCATTGCGAGGCTGGCAACTGTGGTAGCCAATTGCATGTGTCATTTTTTATACCATTATGATGAAGCCAACATTGCTGAGTTTAGTACTGTGACTCCTCTTATGGCTCTTATATCTAGAGTTAGTCTTCATGATCTTATAAGTTTCAGTTTCTCCATGTTTAGTGAGGTATTCCTCAAATTGAAAAAAATCTTCCCAACTGCACAATAACATCAGAAAAAAAAATAATTTTGTTAGGCTGATCCAATAATTTTACATTGAGAGGCTGGCAACCTTGGTAGCCAATGGCATGTGTCATTTTTTATACCATTACGATGAAGCCAAATTTGCTAAGATGTCACTACAGGTGATCACACTTACAAAACATACCACTGTTAATAGACTCATCAAAGCAGTGTGGGGCACACAGTTGGTTGAGGCACTGCGCTACAACCTGGAAGGTTGCGGGTTTGATTCCCGATGGTGTCATTGGAATTTTTCATTGACATAATCCTTTCAGCCGCACTATGGCCCTGGGTTCAACCCAGCCTCTAACAGAAATGAATACCAGGAATATTTCCTGGGCTAAAGGCAGCCAGTGTGTATAGCTGACAACCTTACCACCTTCATGTGCTGAATGTCTACAAATTCTGGGAGCCTCAACGTCCTGGAACCCTCAGGGCGTGTCCAAGCCTGTACAGGAATTGCTTTACCTTTACCAAAGTAGCGTCAGTTAGTAAAAAGTAAAGGTAAAAGGTAAAGTTCTCCCTAGAACAGGCCATGAAGGCCCAGAGGGGGAGTAGAGGTATAGCTCTACTCTTTCTTTAACCTCGGCATTAGATGGGGGTGGGTGGACAACTCCACGCCCCGGCCGCTTTACCCCCCGGAAAGAGACCCGGTACCCATTGTATAGGAGGCTGGGTGGGCCCCAGGGCCGGTCTGGACGGCTGCGAAAAATCTCGCCCCCACCAGGATTCGATCCCCGGACCATCCAGCCCATAGCAAGTCGCTATACCGACAATGCTATCCCGGCCCACGTTAGTAACTTAGAAAAAATTACAGCAGATTTAACAGCAAAGTAATTTACTACAACCAAAAAATTATGAAGTTCATGCCTTAGCTGGAAAAGTGATAACTCTTGTTTGGAAACCTGATGGTGGTGGTCTCTCAGAATGAATAATAATCAGTTCCACATATATGCTGAAACTCTGAAAAAATTTAAGAAAAGGATAAAAAGAGTTCAAAGGAAGAAAACCAAATCATTCTGCACCATGGTAATGCAAAGCCCCACATCAGTTCTCAAATGCAAAAAGCAGCTGAGAGTTTCCAATTCACTGTCTTGCCACACCTACTATATAAGACCATGTGACTTCCCCTTTGTCCTACACTTAAGGAACATCTAGGAAACTTCTATGATCTGTTAATGTAGTAAAACTGCTGTGAAGCTATGGTTTAATGGTAAAAGCTCCAGGTGTTACTTGTACAGAAACACACACACACACACACACAAAAGAAAAAATAAAGGAAGAAAGGAAATGAAAAGAAAAGAAAGAAATAAAGATCTTCATCATTGGTGTAAATGTACTGAAGTTAGGTTTTGTACACAGAGAAGCAGATTATATTATGAAGAATTTAATGTAAGTTGTACACCTGATTGTTTCATAAAACCTTTTCAGGCAGTCTAAAATGTGCCTGACTGAAAGTATTACTTTTCAGTCCATTTTCATATACAGAGAGTAAATATTTAGGAAGATAAGCAATTTATACACAGACAATAAATCATGAAAAATTTGTCTCAGTGGTAATCACCTGATGAATCAGTCGACACTTGAGCTCGGCACTGCAAACTATTATGTTGAAAACATGTGTGTGTTTGCAGGATGTTGTAAAATGTAGCAGTGCATCCAAGGGCCTTTTCCTGACATACAGAACTAAAACATAGCAACATACTATTATTGAACCTTTCTTTAATCCTTAACTTCCGGCTGTCCTATATATATCGGATGCAAGCTAGAACCCAAGAAATGTATTTTACATATTTAGGCAAAAAGGTTATTTACTGCATTTTTAAGACATGCTGCACAATCTCTGTTTTTCCCCCACAAAATGTTGTATATTTCATATGTTATCTTTCTTGGTTCATATAGTTTTAACATATAACATAAACAAGGTGCTAAAATTTAAATATCCAACCCCAGTTTTTAAATGGTGTGTTACATAACTATAAAGTTGATTGCTAAGACTACACAGCATTGAAGTACACTTTTATTAAACCTCTCTTCTCTCCAGGCCAACAATAAGAAAACGTTCAACATTCATATAATGGTTGTTAAACCACCTTTAAAACAAAACAACACTCAACATGGCACAACATAATTCTTCCAGATTTTTTTGCTTTAGGTACCTGACTCATCTTCTCTACAAAATCACCACCTTCCCCTTCCAACAAATTTTAATTTTTGTGGTTCTTGCTACTGTCAGCAGCAGCAGTGGCACTAGTAGTAGTAGTAATTTTGAATTTATCAGTCCAATACATATAATGCATACTACTTTATATGAAGCTCAAATATAACTAGATTTATATAAAAAAAGTAACATATCACACAAACAAGTTTTACACGACAAAAACACATGTCATTACAATTTTCTAGTTTTATTCAACACTTTTTTGTATGATAAATATTTAATTAAATATATAAAAAATTACGTTAAAATTAGTATTGCTATATTTATGTTATATTCTTGTCTAGTACTTCCTAAGGTATTGCATAATAAAATAGAAACTGGTATACAACAGTGTTGTTGTGGGAGGAATGATGCTGTTGACACAATCAACATAATATAACCTCACATAAACCTATGCTATTCTAAATTATCCTGAACTAACCACAACTATCCTAACTAAACCTAGCATATCCCATCCTGAACTATCGCAATACCGAAGTGAAATCAAGTAAACCAAAAGTAACAGTAAACTTCTTAGGAGTGAAATACAGCGTGAAGAAACAAAGTGTACAAGTAAAATATAGATATCGAGTGAAACAGACGAGTACTTTTATCAGCGGCAACATCAGGGAAATGGTAACATGACCACGTGGAAGACTATACAACGCCACTGACCACGATCGCCGGCAGCACCAAAATACGCTAGAGCGAAACAAAAAAATCCTATAGCACACAAAGCAAACGCTACAAACTATTTCCAAACCGAAGTCTTACCCTGATTTACTTGGGATATACCAAAACACCATCGCAGTTATCTTCACACGTAGCAACCTCCCTCTTTACACACTCTGAATCTACTAATGTTCTGTGCTCTGAATATCCTGCAAAAACCAATGAAAACAGAGCATCCGATTGAAAACACGTGCTTCTTTCACCGAAATTATATACCTTCAGAAAATGATCAAATATATTGGTATTATCTACCGGAATAAGTATTTACTAAAACGCAAGGACCTGCTCCAGTCTTACATCAAATATCTTCAAGTACACAATGCAAACAAAGTTCAGCAAAAGCCTTCTATTGGTTAATTATGATGGACGGAGTCAATGTGGACGTATTCTATGATGGCTTCACCCCGACGGCGTTGCTGCTGGAAAGAAACCACGGATTACGGATGAGCCACGAATCATATCCTGCAACGTCGTGAAGCTGTTTTGGTCACTACGAAATATAAAAGTATACATGGCTGAAACGTCAGTTTAGGCGGTAATTAAAGTAAAAGTAGATTTCATCCTAGAACAGGCCATGAAGGCCCATAGGAGTAGTAGACGTATAGCTTTACTAGATGGTCTGTGAGCTCTACTCTTTCTTAAACCTCGGCGCTAGATGGGGGATGGTTGACAACGCCATGCCCCAGCCGCTTTATCCACGGGAAAGAGATCCGGTACCCATTGTACAGGAGACTGGGTGGGCCCCAGGGACGGTCTAGACGGGTGTGGAAAATCTCGCCCCCACCGGGATTTGATCCCCGGACCGTCCAGCCGGTAGCGAGTCGCCATTCCAACTGCGCTATATCAGCCGACCTTTAGGCGGTAATTGAATTTAATACGTCAAACGTCATTCCTATTCAGCATCGGTATCGTAAATGAAAGCCATCTTAACAGTATGTTTTTCCAAAATCGCTTATCTTCTGTTTCCTTCCTGTCTTATCCTAAATCTCAATTTTTAACCAGGACAGTCCTGTAAAAGGACGTCCAAATTGTGCAAGATGTGATGTTCTTCATCAGTGTTGCCGAACATTCTTCTGCATTGTTACGCCTTGTACACTAGTAAATAGTCACCAACATTTCAAAGGATTGTAAAGCCTTTGTCGTCAGGGACATGCTGTCCAAGAATACTTTTCTTGCACCACGATCCTTCAAAACAGCCATAACTACTTAGAAATCGGCACAATGCAAGGGCCCAGAAGATATGAATCTTCATGTTTCATTTCATTTCTTGTTCCGTAAATCCTTACAAGGTTCTACCACCAATATGGATATGGACACAGTTGATACTACTATGTATAAAATTTTTGCTTAAATATAAAATATTGCTTAAACCAAGCATTGTCATAATAATCAAACAAAATTGGTACAAATATTGCAATTACTGAACATAACCTGATATATAACTTGAGTTCTTATAATTTGCTCAAGACAAATATATCTGCTAAACCTTGTACAATTTTCATAAAAACCAAACATAGTGTATATTTCTTGTAAAGAACAACTAATCATACTGCGGCACATCATAATTCTTAAATCAATCACATTATTGAACCATTAAAACATATAACTTATAAAGAAACAATCATACAGCAATATATTATATCTATTAAAATACACATAAGTAAAAACAATAATCATACAGAACTAAGATCTTTCTTGATATACAATCAGAATATTCATCAATTTTAATAATAGTAGTAATGGCAGTAACCTTGTTCGTCCAATAAGTCATACATGTAACATCGAACATGTCAAACCAAGGTACAAGATAAGAATTTTTAACTATATATTTCATACCGTAAACATTCTCAACTTAACACAGACAACAACCGTAGTTATTTAAACCACTATACATGACCTGTGCAATTTATGCCTTCTTAGTATTTGCTTTAAAATATTCTTCCGAAGTATAAAAGCAATTCTCCAAAAGGTATTTCTTCAGCACTGATTTGAATCCTTTCTCATTGTGAAGTAGATCCTTAATATTAGTTGGTAATTGAAAATCCTACTTCCTGAATAGCAGATACCTTTCTGGAATAGTGTTAAGGAAGTTGAAGTTACGTGAAGATCAGAGTTGTATCTTGTAGTAATACCATGTATCTGAATTGGATCTAAACAGTTCTCTATTTTTACTGATAAAGATGAGTATGGACAGTATATATTGTGATTGGAGCTGTAAAACATTTAACTGTTTAAATAATTCATGACAAGAGTCTCTTTTTTTAATATTCATAATGACCCTAATTATTCTCTTTTGAATTGTGAAAATACATTTACTATGACATGAGTTGCCCCAAAATATTATGCCGTATGATATGACGGAGTGACCATAGCAAAAATAAATTGTTATCAGAACATTTAAGGAAACAATCGGTTTAATCAATCTTATAGCATAGCAAGCTTTATTTAGATTGGAAGTTAATTCTTTAATGTGTTCCTTCCAAGACATGTAGGTATCAATAGTTAAACCTAGGAATTTTGTACTAGAGATGTTAGTAATGTGTTTATTTGCAACGGATACTTGTATATCAATTTCTTTGTTCCTTTTAGTTAAAAATTGCATTAAATAAGTTTTATTATAGTTTAAAAATAAAATATTACTTTGAAACCATCTAATAATTTTACAGAGAAGTTGATTAATGTTTTTTATGAATTCAGTAGGCATAGGTTTAGCAATAATAATGCTCGTATCCTCTGCAAATAACGTAGGATTAGATATCTCAGATATAGTTTTTGGGAAATCGTTGATATATAAAAGAAAAAACAATGGGCCAAGAACAGAGCCTTGTGGAACTCCATATTTTACTTCTTCCCATTGGGAGGAACATTTATTTAAATAATTGTCATTTATTATCACTCTCTGATATCTACTTGATAAGTAAGATTTAATTAATTTATTAGCTGTGCCTGTGATACCATAAAAGTTCAATTTGGATATTAACATTTTATGGTTCACACAATCAAAAGCCTTTTGCAAATCACAAAACAGTCCACCTACACACAATTTATTATTAAGTGATAATAGTATATTATTTATCAGGGTATGTGTAGCAATTTCAGTGGACAAGTTGGGTTTAAAACCATATTGTTCCTTTGCTAATAAGTTATTATTACTTATATGTTGGTATAACCTTTTATATATAATTTTTTCAAAAATTTTTGAGAAGGATGGGAGCAATGAGATGGGTCTATAATTCGCAAAATTCGTCCTGTCATCTTTCTCAAATAAGGGGTTTATTTCCGAAAATTTCAATCTATCTGGAAATATTCCTGTTGATAGGATCCTATTACCTATATAACCCAAAGGAGATAATATGTATGGCGCACTTGCTTTCAAAATTTTGGTTTATATTTCATCATACCCATGTGAATTTTTTTCTTTTAAGAATCTAATAACTTCCTCTATTTCCCCAGTGGTGATATGTTTTAATTTAATATTCATAAATGGTCGTATATATGCGTCATGTAGGTATGTGATTGGACTAATGGAGTCTGATGCAAGTTTTCCATTATTCATAATGTTTTCATCAATTATATTATCTACAACAGTTAGAAAGTATTTATTAAAATTTTCTGCAATAGTTGATCATCAGTTATATTATCCTTTATCTTCATCAAAGCTGTATTATTAATGTTGCTTTTTTTTTGCTATTGTTCGTAAGTTTATTTATAATGTTCCATATTGATTTCTGCTTATTTTGAGAATGCATTAAAAGATTAGTATAGTACCGTTTTTTTTTCTGTAATAATGTCCTCAGATAATATCTTGCAATAATTTTTGTAGTTTGTTTTTATGCTAGAATCACTACTATCTCTGCTCATTATAAAAAGTTTTATATTATTTATACATGAATTTCTAATTGCTGGTGTTATCCATGCCTTTGCGTAACGTTTTTGATTCACCGTTTTCATGGGAAAACATGCATAAAAGAGTCTAAGATATGTATTTACAAAATTGTTAAAACTTATATTAACATCATCATTAGTAAATACATCCTCCCATAGTTCATAACTTAGCTGGAGTTTGAAATCATTAATTGAATATTTGTCAATTTTCCTATTCATGTTTTGAATTCTACATGGTTTAAATCTCAGCAAGAAAACTGGGTATATGCTTTCTTGTGGTTTACGTCTCAAGTCTCCTCTAAATGATCTTCCACTTGAAATAGATTCTGTGTCTAGGCCAATTCTATATGCAGATGATACAAGTGTATTGATTTCAGGTAATAGTTTGCAGGATTTGCAAACAAAGTCTGTAACGATATTTAATTCTATGAGTAAATGGTTTACAATGAATGGTCTCTCATTAAACTTAAAAAAAAAACACAAATAATTAAATTTGACTCAAATTACTTGCAAAAGGCACCATTTCAATTCTTTTAAAAAGATAAACTTATAAGGGAAAATATAAATATTAAATTCCTTGGGTTAAAAATAGATAAACACATAGATTGGAAGATACATATTATGCACAATTTGCCAAAACTGAGTAATGTATGCTAAGCAATTAGATGTATGTCCCACTATAGTAATATTGAAACACTAAAAATTATCTACCATGCATATTTTCATTCCATCATGAAGTCTGGCATAGCTTTTTGGGGTAATTCGACGGACATTAATAAAGTCTTCAAATTGCAGAAGAAAGCTATGCAAAATATGATGGGGATTAATTACAGAAGTTGATGCAGACCAATTTTCAAGACATTAAAAAAATACTGCCAATACCTTCCCAATATACTGTATATTGTCCTTAATGACTTTTCTGGCTCATAATTTGGAATATTTTACCTTTAATAATACAATCCACAGCAAACATACAAGCAGAAGATTAGACCTTCTTATACCACGAGTTAAGCTGACCTTATATCAAAAAGGTGTTCACTATATGCATATTAAGATTTTTAATGGCTTACCCAAGTGTGTTGCTAATTCAGTGAAAGACAAGAAACATTTTGTACAGTCACTGAGAAACCTTTTAATTAATCAATCAATCATTTTATTCTGTAGATGAATTTATGACTATTTTTGTGATTTTAACACAGAAGCTGAGTTATGAAGCATAATACATATACTTTACAGGGACTGTGGACTATAATGCTTATTCTACATTTCTATTATATATTTTAAGGCTTTGTCACATACCTGATTTCGTAAAAGTGCTTACTATGTGAGCAATAAGATTGTATTTCAGTTTACTACTGACCATTAAATGATAAGAAATGTGGTAGTTTATTAAGAGTTTTTATTGATTGGTTTATATTGTTTTAGTGATGAATTCTTAGCCTATTGTCTTTTGTGTCCATATTAAATATTGCTTTACAATGAGTATAAAACATTTATATTATTTTATCATGTACTGTATTGGACTGTGGTATTTTGTATTACACCAAATTTGTATGCATGTTTGTATTCCAGTGTCATTTTATATTATGTGTGATATTGTGTGTGTCCAATATGACACAATTGCTTTGCAATCATATGTTATTTTAATGACGTGTTTCATATCCTGAGCCATTGGGTTACATGATGGATTTATGATATGTAAGTAATGTAAATGTAAATAAAAGCCAGACTTGTGAGTAGAATGAAAGGTCCAGGAGCTACCTACAGAGTGTGATTTATTGAAATGTTACAGAGGTAGTCTTACTGTTAGAGAAAGTTCTTGAGTGAAACTTCTAAAGGAGAATATCATAAGTAAAGTCATAGGTCCTTCAAATAATGTCAAATATATGTCATTCAGTGTCAAATAATCACAAGAAACTGTATCACTTTAGCTACTGTACCCAGATCATTAAACATTACTTATTTTGGCAGAAACATTTATGTTTGAACACATTATCTAC
The DNA here is from genome assembly GCA_021186555.1 of Reticulitermes speratus. Taxonomy (NCBI): domain Eukaryota; kingdom Metazoa; phylum Arthropoda; class Insecta; order Blattodea; family Rhinotermitidae; genus Reticulitermes; species Reticulitermes speratus. Next base: position 30,419,488 of record JAJKFL010000042.1, on the reverse strand, counting down.
TTTAAATTGAACAGAGTGATAAACAAAGTTAGTTCACAAACATTAAAATCCGCAAATAATATTGATACCACTGAACATTGATAGTCAACACCACATTAATCAGATCTTAATACAAAGTACAACATTAGTTCACAAACCAAATGTGTTTTATGTTTAATAACTGCTAAATAGCAGTATTTTGGCACAAGGAAAGAAAACAAAACAAAAATGTCAGCTTATGCCCTATTATTTTGTAACTATTCTTAAATTCGTAATAAATTAATCTTATGTTACTGAGCAATGAACACTAATTTAAGAAAACAATTTTCCTATTAATAAATACTGACATGTGATGTGCCTTCCACATCGTAAAATGATAAAATAAAGCACTAATCTTATAACTAGTTCTTTCTAGGTGTTTAAAGTAATATTTCATGGCTGGGCAGTAAACATTAATTCTTAAATAACCACTTTTCATGTTTAATCAATAGTGCAAATAATTTTAGACACAAAGAATTAAAAGCAAAAAGTATTCTTATTATAATCTTTAAAGTAAACATTTTGCTTGAATTTGTAATAAACCAAACTAGAGATTTATATGGCTAGTGCTAACTGTTTAATGATAAATACAGAAAAATATGATCATTGAACATAAAACCATGAAACTGTGTCACTAAAATAATGGCCACATATCACTTTAAGTCATGGAAACTATGACAAAATTCTAAGGAATTATATCAGTTCGTGAAGTCTTCTGGCGCTTGCGAGAAGGTTTCTCATCTTCCTCTACTGGCAGCTTCATCTACAAAAATGTAATTAAGAATATGTATTATATTATTTTGTTTTTACCATGCTGTTTCTTTCTGGAAAATTAGAAGTCCTATTTTGACATCATGTCTAATTTCATTTCCTTTATTTATTTATTTGTCTAAGTGCCCTATAATGACACCCCTAGCCCTCCTGCCGATTTCACTATAATTTTGCACCAAGACTGAGCCTATGCAAGGAATGAAACGGGATAGAAACAATGACATGATTCAGAGACAAACGTATCTAATTTTCTAATCTGAAGAAATGATAAACACACTAATGTTGAATATCCAAACAAAGTGGTTGCAAACATGATTCAGATTGTTTAGATAAACAAACAAAAACAAAATGCAATAATAAATGAACTAGACCTTTGAATGTTTATGAATTACCAATCTGTTCATGTATCTGACAGATGCAGAAAATCTGATCAGCAATTGACTTCTACATTGAGAGTGTCTCAGAGCTTCCCATACATCACTGAGCCACAAGCATCCAACTCTTCTTTCTGGGCAATTGAACAATTCACAGGAAGCCCTCAGACAACTGCAATGTACAACACAATTCAAGGTGATAATCTCCAATAATTTCACTGACATATGAAGTTATCCTTGTCAGAATGTTGAATAACATTTTGCATGCAAGTCATAATAGTGAAATTCCACAAAAAAAAAATGCTCTCCAGTTTTATCATTCATTCCATAAATAGGTACAATAATAATTCCTTCAAATCCTGTTGGAATTCTTCCTTATTCCTAACAGAATTTAACTTTAGTAGATTTGGAACATGGTTGTTTTACCTCCTCTGTAATTCAATTCCAACAAAATGTTATCAAACTCCACAGACTTAACCTTTTAAACTTTTCAATTGCAGTTTCCAATTCATTAAAAATAGGACCAGGTATCACTACTAATGGTGCAGCAGTATGAATTTTAGTTCCCCAACATAATTAGTTAATATACGGGGTTTAACAATCAACCTCCCAGAATGCCCACAAAGATATCACTTTAAATAGTGAGTGAGCAATAAATAAGCAGCCATGTGTTGTAGTGTGTCTGTGGTTGCATCATGTGTGTTGCTGAAGTATATAATGCAGCAACAGCAAGCAATGGAAGTATTTATACAAGTGTACCTTTTGTTTTGATATTACAATTACTTCCCAGTTTGCATTTCAGTTCTAGTGATAACATGTGTGACTAGAATTTGGAAGTAACTGGCTTCATTTCTGGACACTGACTCTGCTGAATGATATTCTCTTCACCTGATTTTCCTTCGATATTATATATGCAAAACCACTTCCCCCACAACACTTCAAGCTTCATGCTTTACATAATCACTAGATGTGGATTGTCAGTGTGTGAAATGAATTGATCCCTCTCAGGGTTTTGTCTAATGGTAGAATTGACATCACCAGAGATGAACCACCACCTTCACGTTGATTAGTCAGCCAGTCAGTGAGTTTGCTAGTTAGGTCCCTGATTATACAAATGACATTACAATATGATACCTTATTTTATGGTGTTGTCCCAATTCCTGTCTTAATAGATGGTGAAGTATAAAAAGACGCTATCTTATTGTGGTGAATGAACACAAGTAGAAAATTATATACCCATGTCACTGTAAGTACATAAAATTAGGAATGTATTGGTACCTTGTTAATGTGCACTCTCTTCTGCCTGTGGCAATCTGAAGTTTTTGGAGAAAGAGTCATTTCCTTTAAGTCCTGAAAATTTGAAGAATATCACAAATTATTTTACTTAAACATATACCAAATAAGCAATAGACTATGTGACTTTCACGATTAAGGTCCTCTTGGATGGAGCACTGTGTAGTTTGGTACATGTCTTTCTCTGAAAATTTCATGCCCATCTACCAAATTACCTGGTGTGACAACCCACATGATTCACTTGTGTAAGAACCCCAAATTTCACTTATATTGGCAGTCCAGGACTGCTTAACTGTGAGATGAAAACACCATAATCCTCTGAAATATATTGTGTAATTTACACCCTAATTTTGTTTTATTTTGCAAGGCTTTTGTGTGTGTGTGTGTGTGTGTGTGCGTGCATTCCATTAAATGAATATAAAAGATATGAATATAAAACAGACTGAAAAAAACATTATTAGATTTAAATTTACAACACCCACTTAAGATTTTTCTTGATTAAAGGTCTAGAAAGCTTGTCTCCCAGAAGAATACCGAATAGGCATTCTACTGTTTATGTACTCGGCAATATGAAGTAAGTATATAGAGCAGTGACTAACTTTACCAATATTTCATAATGAATTGCTGTAATCCTGGTTTCTTTACACAGCTTAACTGTTCTAAAGGTCCATGTCTTTATACAGTAACCTGTTGTGTTACAATTAAGATAATTTTCACACGCTGGTAAAATGGGAGAGCATTTAGAAATTCTACCTAACACAGCATAAGGACAGTTATAACAACAACCATTCCTGGGTCCACGGCAGCTGTATAGTGGTTTATGTACTAACACTGTATAGACAGAAAAGAGAGAGATGGTGGTCTTAGTATCGTATAAGAGGTCGATTCCTGATCAGATTTCTTCCATGCACAAACTAAAACTGTGACTTCTACCAAAGCTACAATGTTGGTAATGTGAAGAATATCAAATGCTTATTATGGTTCATATCCAATATGAGGTAATAGACTCCCTACACTGGCAATCATTCACAATATAAGTTTATAAGTAAGAATAGCAGGATCTACCTGATCAGCATAGACGACTCAAAAATGAACTAATTCACACCATTAGGTAGGCAGAAACCAGAAAAGTGGTTCAGATGATAAAGGTAGGTTTTTGTCACATACATGAAGATAAAACAGAAATAAATCATCTGAAGAAGGACAGGTATCAGTGTGGCTGTTTGGCTAAAAGCTGGCATTACTTTTGTTTTCTTACCTTTGTGCTGCTGCCCATAGGATCATCAGTCTTAAAGGTGTATTTGTGGGAACTCAAGTCTGCAGTGGAACCAAAATACCGAGGAAACAGCTCATACTTCAGCACCTTTTGGTTTACGAAGCGAGGTATTCTGTCAATAACAATTACCCACTGTATAATCTATGCTCATTTAAATCTTCTATAACAAATATGAAGGTTCATTGAAGACCATAATATAAATTAAAGTGTATGAAACTTGAACTTGATAATATTTATATAACAAAAGTACCATATACCAAGTTTCAACAAAATCTCTCCCAGGCCTCAAAAGATATATGTAGAAGATCAGTTATGCCCATAAGCAAGGAGGACTTCCAAGCAAATTAAAGTGCATGAAGGTAAAGGTAAAGTTGAAAGTTGTCCCCATACACGCCATGAAGGCATATAGAAGGACTGGAGGTAGAGCTCCACTCATTCTTAACCTCAACAGAAGATATATGTAAGTGGTCAGCCTCACGCCCCAACCGCTTTACTCCTGGGGAAAGAGACCCTGGTATCCATTGAATAGGACAGGTGGTGGGCCCCAGAGCAGGTCTCCATGTTTTGGAGATGAGATAAATGTCTTTCCCTTGCCAGGATTCGAACCTCAAATCGTCCAGCCAATAGCCTAGTCACTATACTGACTACACTATCCCATTAAATGAACTTGGTAATAATGGTATATGTGGTTTATATCAAACTTCATCAAAATCTGTTAAAGGACACAGAAGACATACATGGGGTTCCCAGAACTCAGGCATGTACACCTATATAGAACTTTGCCTAGTCACCCGCAAAGTACTACCTTTATGCACAAACACTCCTGCTCCAGCAGTCCTGCCACTGATTAAAGCACTTCTGGAAAGCCTCTTTTGGCATGGCTGTGAGACCTGCAACCACATTCTATTGAATTTCTTCTACAGATACAAAACTATGACCTTTGAACCCAAACTTGAGTACTGGAAAGAAATGGAAGTCACATGATCTCTGGAACAAGGTGGCTGGGGTTGACTGGAATTTGATTCTTCACCATAAACTGCTGCATGACGAGGGAGGCATGACAAGGCACACTGTCACAGTGAAAGATCCAATTGTTGCTGCATTTTTCCTGGCTTTTCCACTGAACTGAATCCCTCAGACACTTCAGAACTTCAATATGAAAGGTGCTTGTCATCATATAGGGAGAAACTTGTGGTATACCACACCCAAGTTGTTGATAAAAGTGATCACCATGGCTTTCTGCTTCACTTTTGTAACCCGCGAGTTTTACTTTCATGGTCACATGATGGTTTTCCATTCACAGCACTAATGTTTTTTTTCACTATCGTAAGCAAAGACCTAAAATTCACCTCCATTAATAATCTGAGACAGGAGGTCTGCTTCTTGTACTGATTGTTCAAAGGTTCCAGCAGCAATCACCTTCCTGGTCTCCATCTGGTCCTTTGTCAGAATGCATGGCACAAATTTCACACACACATGCCACACAGACAAATCTTTCAGAATGTTCTTAACTGACCTATATGAGATATCAATTTTGTTTGCTATGTGTTGAAGCATCTCACAGAGATCTGATGTCACAATTTTGCAAACTTTGGCCACATTTCCATCATTCCTTGAAGTTGCTGGCCTGTTGCTGCAGTCCTTTTCTTCTCATAATTCTTGACAGTTGTGAAATTGGTTGTAACAGTCACATAAAGCAGATTTTTTAACAGCTTTATCTCCATAAACCGAAATGAGGCTTGCAAGATATTCCACTTATGATTTCCATAGTTTGCAAAACAACCTGATGTTCACCCATTGTTGAAGCTGATACTGTGATGAGCAATAACAACACACTTCCACTCCGCGTCCAACTTCGGCACACTAATATGTCCCAACTTGTTCCAACTTGCTCCACAGATAGCACACAATCTACCCTGCAAATTCCATCCCCTTTGCCTTAACAGAAAACATGGTTATTTTGATATGACTGAATACTGGGAAATTTCTGTTCATCCCACACATATAAAGTTCAATTATGCCCACAAACAAAGAGGCCTTTAAAATAAATTAATGTGGAGGAAACTTGGTAATAATTGTGTTAGTTCCAAAAACAGTCAACACCACAATCTATAAAAACACTTTTATAAATTTATAATTTGTTTGCACTAAGTATGACATAAAAAGTAGTGTGATGGATTTCTAATTTAACACCTTGTATGGCATAACAAGGTTTTCCAAAATCTGCAGACATGTTATGTTGTCAGAAGTATGTAAGAGGCCTGCTTCACAGGGCCTAGATTTATCACTGTTTTCCATCAAAATTTCTTCCACTTCCTTATGACACTCAATAGATGTCACACCTTCCTATTCAAGTCTGTGCAACAGGCACTTGAGATGGCACATTGTAACCCATTACAAACTCTGTATGTATTATGTCTCCCCCATTTGTCTCAACATCCAATATTCTCCATTCCTGCACAGATAATGCATTCTTTGACTTAACCACACAAGGCAACTGTGTGTTAATATTTTTGGCCCTTGATTATTTTTGTGTGTCACTAAATAAGACAATGTAAGTAGCATGTTTGTTTTGTGTATATTTATTACAAGTGACAAGCCTGTAGTGTGAATGTAGTTGAAAGTTTATTATAAATGCCATTTTCATACCAGTCAGCTGAAGAAATGTTACTCATTATATGTGTATGGTTGTACAGTTAGGCTTAGTAAGATTCCAAATTTTATAATTTTGACTAAACTTGATTTAGGTTTGATATGTTGCTTTGAATCAGTGAACGTGATGTAATTTCACTTGCACTTGTAGTGTTGGTGATGTGTCTTGCTTGTTGTATTTGTTCTTTGTTAATGTGTTTGTGTATTCTGTTGTTCATTTGTATTGGACTATTTCTACATCCTGCAGTTTCTTTTAACCTGCTAGAAGATTTATTGAATGTAAACCATAAATAAATTAATTAATTAGTTAAAAACTTGGTGTTCTTCAACTGAAAGATATAGAAGTGATCCTAAGAGACTGTAAGAAATTCTTAAGAATTAATCCTAACTGGAGACTTCCAAACACAGAATATGAAGCAGAAGCAGATCACTAAATCATCACTGTCACCATCACTGTCATTGTCATTGTCGTGAAATTCTGGTTCACACTTCATTGGTTCATTCCACTTTCATTCATTCATTCATTCATTCATTTACATTCAAGTCAATCCAAAAAGGTTGGAAAACCTACTGGGTATAGAACAAGTCAAATGAATTAAATGTACATACAAATACAATTACAATTACAAAAGGATCACAATGAATACATTACTACATTTTATATAAGATAAGATAAAATATTGAATGTATGACTAGATATATAAAAGTAGCTGACTGTACAGAGTAAGAAACATTTAACAAACAATATACCAAACCAGAAGAATGTGATACAGAATTCATTATAGGAATGTCTACTTTTTTCCCTTATTAACATTAAAGTATTTGTCTAATGAATAAAAGCAATTTGTATATAAAAAGGTTTTTAAAGCTGTCTTAAATTTCTCTGGGTTATTAGAAAAGTTTTTAATGTCAGAGCAGAGACTATTACAGATCTTTATACCCAGATAGTAAACTCCTTTTTGATATATAGCCAGACTTGCCTGAGGTAAATGAAGGTTAGTACTTTGTCTTGTATTTATACTATAGTTTTCTGAATTTACTATAAATTGATCTTTATTATTACCTGCAAATAAGGGTAAAAAAGATATGTACTGTAACTTTAGTGGTAAAATTCTCAATTTTTTAAAGAGATTATTACAAGAATCTCTACTCCTACATCCCATAATAATTCTGATTACCTTCTTTTGCAACCTAAAGATTTTACAACTGTAGGAAGAGTTCCCCCAAAATATTAAACCATAATTCATAATAGAATGAAAAAGGGAATAATAAACCATAATCAATTTTGTATGAGACATGTATGTCTTAATGGATCTAATTACATAATAAGCAGTACTGAGTTTGGATATCAGCTGTTCTATATGATTTCTCCAGGACAAGGTGCTGTCAATATTCATTCCACAAAATTTAGTACGTGAGACGTTGGGTATTAATTTATCATCATAACCAATCTTCATATTAGTAGTTTGGTTATTCTTGGTTATTAAATGAATATAGTGAGTTTTCTCAAAATTTAATGAAAGAAAATTTTCTTATAATTTATAATATATAATATATATAATATACAATTTTTTTATAAGTTTGAAAACTGTATGGATATCCTTATTGTAATTAGTAAGGTTAGAGCAAGTAAATAATATACTGGTATCATCAGCAAATAATATTGGTAGAGATTTGTTATTTATAATCTTTGGCAAATCATTTATATAAAAAAGAAAAAGCAGAGGTACTAAAATAGAACCTTGTGGAACACCATGTATAATTTTTGCCCAGTTAGAAAGGGTAATATAGCTATGATTCTTATTGTATATTAATACTCTTTGATATCTATCATTGAGGTAAGATTTATAAAGTACACTATCTCTACCAGTTATTCCATAAAATTTCAATTAATACAATAATATGTCATGATTGACACAATCAAAAGCTTTTTCAATATCACAAAAAATGCCTCCCACTATTAATTTATTGTTCAAGGCCTTTAAGATTTCCTTAGTTAATGTATAAGTGGCCTTACTGTTGTCGACTTTGTTCTGAACCCATATTGTTCCATGCTTAAAACGTTATATTTATTAAAGAGTTTCAGAAATCCAGATTGCATTACTTTTTCAAAACCTTTTGAGAATGAGGTCAAAAGTGATATATGTCTATAGTCAGATACATTATTTTTATTACCTTTTTTGTATAATGGTTTTATTACTGAAAATTTTAATCGATCAGAAAAGACGACAGTAGAGAGAGTTTTATTACATACGTAATTTATTGGTGGAAATTTCATCATATTCATGTGAATTTTTTGTCTTAAGAGATTTAATTATATTTTCAATTTCTTTAGTAAATGTAGGTTTACGTTTTATATTTAGATACGGTGTCTTAAAAATTTCTGACATAAATTACAAGGAACTGTTATTAATTGTGTGCCTATTAGTATTACTATGTATATTGTTAACATTAATGTTGTCAGTTATTGAAAGAAAATAGTTATTAAAAGTATCTGCAATGGTTTGTTGGTTATTAGTCACCCTACCCTCAACATTTAAGGAATGTATATTATCGTTATTTACTTTCCTGCCCATTTCCAATTTTATAATCTCCCATGTAGTTTTAAGTGTATTATTAAAATTTATTATTTGAGTATCACAGTTTAATCTTTTAGCCTCCTTAATAACATTAGACAATATTTTACAATAAGTTTTGTAATAATCTTTTATGATGGGATTATTATTATTACTGCTTGCTAAGTAGAGTTCCCTTTTCCGTCTAAAAGAAGTGATTATTCCTAACGTTTTCCACGAAGTATTTCTTCAGCTTTTTATTTTTGTTAATGGGAAACTGGAATAGAATGTCCTCAGATAAGTGTTTAAAAAAGAGTTAAAAATTACATTAACATCTTCACAGTTAAAAACAGACTCCCATATTTCATAGCTTAGCTTGATTTGAAAATCTGCAATAGTGTATCTATTAATTTTTCTTGTAAAATAAGATTGACACTCATATGGCTCATTCTTGATATTATTTAAAATTAAAGGTTGCCCATCGTGATCAAAAAGTCCATTAACTAAAGGAATTATCTCATAATCATCCATCTTAGAGATATCAATGAAAATATTATCAATGGTAGAACTAGAGTCATTATTAAATCTTGCTGGAAAATTCACTGTGCTAAAAACATTATAAGAGTTCAATAGAGCATCCAAACTGTCATTGAGGTAATTTACATTTGTATCACCACATATAACAAGATTTAGTCTAGGATTTTATAGTTTTTTAAGTATCATGTCTAACTAAGTTAAAAAATTATTAAACTTGCCTAATGGAGATCTATAAATAGCCAAAATACAAGTATTTACATAGGTAGGATCAAGTTGAATTGCACAAGCTTCAATATCTTGATCTGAAAAGCATCTATCGAAATTTATAGAAGTGAACTGTAGACTTTTGTGAGCAAAAATGCAAACACTTCCTTTCTGAATAGTCTTTCTGCAATATTTAGCACTTAATACATAGTTTGGTATATTTATTTGATCTAGGTCTATTTGTTTTAAATGGTGTTCGGTAAAACATAATAAATGAGGTAGATCAGAATATAAGTGACATAAAAGTTCATTAGTTTTTCTTCTTAATCCCCTAATATTTTGGTGATAAATTTTTAATCACTGTCTATCAGAAAGGTAATTTGAAGAATACATTTTTTTTACTGATACTTTCTCTGGATATTTTATTGTATGATGCTGAAGGATGTAAACCTCATTATTTCTTTCACCAGTTACTAATATTCCATTGTCCATAAAAATCTTCATGCCTTGTCACTGGGGTTTTTCTTTGTCTTCTTGAAGTTCTAATTACAATATCTTTTGATTCTGATGCACTATCACTTTGAATATCAGATATAACCTCATTATAACTGAAGTCCACTCGGTCATCTTTCCATTTTAAGGTGACAGCGGATCTCTGCTCTCTTGTCAGGATTTGTTTTATGTTACTTGCTATAACTTAACCATCCATTCCTTACCAGTTGTATTCATATCTAATCCACGTTGCATAAAATATTCCTTGGTTAGGTTCGTCTCTATTATTTTTACATCATCCAACCTCTTCATTATTTTGTACAATTTCCTGTTATATACTTGTACCTCCATATTTATGCATAATGATGCAGGTAAATCATGCCTCTGAAGAGCATTCATTATTACAATGTTCATATGTTTCCGGTTTACTACAAAATTTTTGATCCAATTATGTTTTCATTGGTCTTCCAAAATATCTACTTCCAAGGGAACAGAAGTGTCCAGACTGTTCAGGGATTAAGTAGTCATTAATTCTTGAGAAATGTCGTACCCAGTGTTTACTGTATTTTTGTACTGGTTATTTAACCTGAATGTGTTTACTGCCTGTCACATCTGCATGTTACATTGATGTTCCTTGGATATATATATATATTCAGATACTACCCAGAAAACGTCATTTCTGGTATAGCAATTAATATCAGTAAACCACGATAACCTATAAAATATAAATTACAAAATTAAGCATGTCCTCACACTTTACAAATCAACATTTCTTTATACTCTTTGGTCATCCTGAAGTTTATATTCTAAATCTCCCATTTTTCAGTGATACTATACAGAGCTAATACCTTGAGACGTACTTACCCTTTATTTCGAGTGGGTTTGAGAACGCCATCAATTTCAAGGTGTTCAAAAAGAAGCTGGGCAACATCTTCTGAAACATCCAGTTCTTGAGATATGAAAGAAGGACTGACACGACACAACTGTATACAGGCTAAGGTGCGGCGGTACAAACACACTTCCTGCAACAGATATCACTCTCCATGTTAAGTCAAACATATCTCCTTTAAGAATATCATATTCTACAATGTAATACCACAAAGTCAGAAAGAAATTTATCACACATCCCAGAAAAAAATATTGTTCACAGGCACCACTATGACAGCCTCAAAACTCATATTTCCTATTGACCTCACAGGTCCTCAAGTTTGAAAATTAAGATCAACAAGGGGGCCCGTGAACAATATTGCTTCTGTTTTACATCAGTAAGAAAAACTGTTTATTTAATCATATTCATTGGAATATGGTTTGCCAATCATATGCCAGAGGGTAACCTCAGGATACCTTGTGTTCTCAGAAGTGATTTTAGGTACATGTGAGAAACTTACTATATTCATAACAAGACTGCAAATGGTATATTCCACGACATAGTACACAGACTTTGCCAAGGTGTTCTTTAGTTTCAAAATGTCATATGGTCTCAGGGTACACACATAAATGTAATTAAATTTATGCCCATAAGAAAAGTAAGGCCTTCCCTGCGCTAAATTTTACAAAATCATAAGTGCCTGACAACATTATGTGCAGCTCTCTTATACTGAATGAAAATAAATGTGGTAAGTATGGGTAGAAGTTCACTTATGGTGCTAAGTAAAGTATGGCTTTCATAGTACTGATTTTCACAAAACTCGTATCACATAATACATTTCTATGGACACCTCCTGTACCTAATTTTACCCATATCAGACGACAAATGTAGAAAATATGGGAAAACTATTTTATGCAGTCATGTAAAATGTGGCTTTCACTGTACCACTTTTCATAAAAATCACAACTACTCAACGGTATAAAGTGAAGATCAGCTACACCAAATTTCAGCCAATCAGTCAAAAAATGTGGAAAGTATGGGTAGAAATTCATGCACACCCTGAAGTAATATATGACTGTCACTGGGCTGATTCTCATGAAATTTGTGCTTGCTCAGCAGCTTTCGTATGGAACTCTTAGACTGAATTTCGTGGCAATCTAGCTAATGGTTTAGCAGCTAACATCAGGTCACAGACAGACAGAGATATGGCCAGATATGGTCTCCAAATAAGGCATTCTTTATTTTATTTTATTTTTTTTGTTTAGCTTGGTAAAGATCATCTAATCAGAATTAATGTCTATCAATCTGTGCATTATTTTCAAGCCATCACCTCAACAATTAAATGTTTGGAGGCAATGAACAGCGCAAATGATCTGTCAGAATACGACCATTAATTAACTTATGTGACAATTTCTTTAAGAATGTATGCTCTATTGTATTTGTAGAGGTATGAGATAAGGTATTTACTATCTGAAAAACCAGAAGTAAAGCTGTAATGCAGATTCTGTGTTCCCTAAGATAATGCATCAAGGAAAAAACGCACAAACTATGCATTAACCATCTGTCAGAGGAATGCTATAAATGTTTCCGCATTTATATGTCATTATTCCATTATGCACAGTTTCAACGAATTACATGATTGTGGTATGCAGTTTTCTGTTTAGGAGAACCAAGGCAGTTTTCTGGAATCTGAAAGAGCTTCATTCTTTGATGTATAACCTCTATGTGCTTACTTTGAAACACAAGATAATTATGGGTTTCTGGTCAATAATGATTAAGTGTCAAACCTGTCTCTGTTGGATGGAGAGTGACAGAAGCTTTGGGTCTGTGCACCACTGATTCTTGTTAGGTTTATGACAAGCTTCACATACGTGATTAACTGCCATATCAGTTTCTATGTGCAATCCATAACATGCCTGTCAACAAACACATAAGTTTTATGATTACAGACTGAAAAAATAATGAGACTATTTCTGCACAAGGTGCATTTGGGTTCTCACTCGTTTAAAAAAAAGTCTTCTTAAAGTGCTCTGAGGGGCATCTTCAGGACATTAACCATTCAGTATTTCGAATAGCACATTTTCACACAAGCAGCAGCTACAACATATATAACAAAGCATAATATGAAGCCATAAAAGTCTTCTACAGAAAAGTGTTTTTTTGGGGTTTATACACACTGCTAAACTTAAAAATATTAATACAAACCAGAGGAATAAAATACATTTTATAACATTTACTTTGCTACATATAGGACACCTTCCAGATGCCACTAAATTATAGGCCTATAATTTAAAATTTTAATTAAACAAGACAGGGTCCTTTGTTATGCCACATTTAATTAAAAATTTCAAAATTCAACACTCCACACATTTGTTTCAGTCTCTTAACTTTATTTTTACACATAATATGTACAACATACATGTATATGTATATGTATATGTATATGTATATGTACATGTATATGTATGCAAAACATAAATGACATTACATTTAATGAACATCTTACTTCTATAACTTACTGTACAATGGTACTTCCTCACACAGCATAATATTATATAGGCCTACATACGTCATTCCAGTATGAGTAATTCAGCAGATATCTCCATCTTTCCCAGCTTTAACTTCAAGGAAAAGAAAAACTTGTAACTGAAAAACCAATCCATTCCTTGTCAATCAAGCTTTCAGATGTGACTTAACATAAGAGTAAAAGTAAAAGGCAAAGCCGTTCCTGCACATGCTTTCAAGGCACACTGGGGAGCAGATGTCAGCTCAGCTCATTCTTAACCTTGGCACTGGATGGAGGTGTGTGGTCAATTTCACGCTCCAGCCGCCTTATCCCCGGGAAATAACTCCAGTGCCCATCGAATGGGGTCAAGACTGGCCCTGGGGCCCACACAGCCTCCTATACAATGTGTACCGGGTCATTCCCGGGGGTAAAGTGGCCGCGGCGTGGCGTAACGACCCACTCCCATCTAGTGTCAAGGTTAAAGGAAGAGTATTGCTATACCTCTACTCCCCCTATATGCCTTCATGGCAGGTTATAGGCTGAACTTCTACTTTTACCCATTGAACGGGAAGGTAGATGGGCCCCAAAGTCTCTCTGGACATTTTGGCAACTCTCGTTCAAGATGGCGGATGCAGTGGAAAGTAGCGTCAATGGCTCTCTTCATCATCATCATCATCTTTATTACATTCAATAAATCCTCAAGCAGGTTAAAAGAAACCGCAGGATGTAGAAATAGTCCAATACAAATAAACAAGCAGAATACACAAACACATTAACAAAAAACAAATACAACAAGCCAGACACATCACCAACACCACAAGTGTAAGTGAAATTACATCACATTCACTGATTCAAGGCAACAGATCAAACCTAAATCAAGTTTAGTCAAAATTATAAATCTGGAATCTTACTAAGCCTAACTGTACAACCATACACATGTAATAAAACAATTTGTAGATATCAATATTTGTGTAATATACATGTATAAACCATACAATACATAGCAAAAGTTGGATAATAATTACTAACATACATATGAATAATAAACATTAAAAAACAAATACAGTCATTCAGAACATTACCTGAGCTTAGGCTGAAAACCTATTCACAATTAAAATATTCTTCAACAGTATAAAATGATTTAGAATGGAAAAAAGTACTTAAGGCTGTTAGAAACTGTCTGTTATTGTGGGCTAACTGTTTTATACTTAGTAGCAAACCATTAAAAAGCTTGACACCAGAATAGTAGGGCCCTTTTTGATACAACACCAAATTTCATTGAGGTTGAAATAAATCCTGGTTGCGTCGGGTCTTAATATCATGAATGTGAGATACAGAGCGATAAAAATCTCCATTATTGACAGTGAATAACAATAAGGAGTATATGTATTGAGACTTTCATGGCAAAATGTTTAAAGTTTTGAATACATTCCTACACGAATCTCTAGGATGTAGTCTGCACATAATTCTTATAATTCTCTTTTGACTTTTAAATACCTGTATACTATTATTATTATTATTATTTATTTGCGTTCACTGATCCATCATCGGTACAAAACCACAAGATATAGAACTTGTCAATACATCATGCTAAATATAACATAGACAATCATCAAACAAAATACATCTATAGAATGAACACAAAAAACCACACTTATACATCAAGCCATCCATATGAAAGTTGTCAGCAGTAGATACAATCTCTGCATATTGTTACAATAACAACAACAATAGTTAAAATAAGGACTACAAGAATAAGTAAAATTAGTTACAGATGTGTATAAAAAGTATCAGTATACAGTGTTAACAATCTCAATCTATAGATTAAGAAGATTCATCTGTAGTTGTTACATTTAAAACCCTCCATTCCCTGCACTACACCACTACTTCAGTTGGCAGCCTCTATACAGAGTTCTTCAGTTCCTTGAGTTCATCATTCATTCTTCCAAATTACAATTATTTATTCATATCCCAATCTGTTTACTCTTCAGACAATTAGTCAGCACAGCTCAATTCGTCACTCTTTACATGGCCTTGTGGACCAATGTTGAAAATAGAATAGTCATCAAGAACATATGTATAATCATAAGTAATTTAAATTAAACAGTAATTGAACAACAACACAATACTTTGTAATGTTATTAAAATGTAACTCTAAGAATCGAGATCCTTATTTCCAGCTATAATATTCCTCCACTGTGTAGAAGGAGTTTGTGACAAGAAATCTTTTTAGGGCCACTTTAAATTTAGAAATGCCATATGATAGTTGTTTAAGGGTTGATGGAAGATGGTTATAGATTTTGATACCAGAATACCACACTCCTTTCTGAAATACTGTCAGATTTGCTACTGGAATATGTAAATCATGATTGGATCTTGTATTAAAATTATGAACATCCGATTTCATTTTGAAAAAAATCTTTATTCTTAACAACAAACATAAGTAGAGAAAATATGTATTAGGACTGAAGAGGGAGAATATATAGTTTTTTAAATAAATCTCGACAAGAGGCCATGTTACCAGAGTTCATAATAATTCTTATTATCCTTTTTTGGATTTTAAATATAAGTTTACTGTGAGTTGATATACCCCAGAATATTATACCATATGATATGATTGAATGAACTGTTGAGAAATAAACAATCTTTAAAGACTCAGAAGACAAGAGCGGTTTCAGAGATCTGATTACGTAAGATGCTTTATTTAGTTTAGATATAATTTGATCAATATGGCAATGCCATGATAAATTATTATCAATCATTAATCCTAAACATTTTGTGCTTTGTATACTAGAGATTTGTTTATTTTCATATGATATGTGTAAGTCTATTGCTTTAGTGTTTTTGGTTATAAATTGAAGGAAATAAGTTTTTTCCAAATTTAATAATAATAGATTACTATGGAACCATCTATTTAATTGTAGTATAACAGTGTATATGTCTTTTTCAAACATTCAGCTGTCAGAATTAGTAGTTATCAAGCTAGTATCATCAGCATACAGAACTGGGTTGGATAAGAGGAATTCCCCCAAAATATAATTCCATAAGCAATGAGGGAATGGAAGTAGAAATAATACACCATTTTCAAAGAATCAATGGACATAATGGGTTTAAGATTTCTCATTATATAGCAGGCCCTGCTTAGTTTGGGTAGAAGCTGAGATATGTGGGCTTTCCAAGTCAGAGAACTATCAACAATTATTCCTAAAAATTTAGTGTTTGTATTATTAGAAATAAAGTTATTATCATAGCTAAGAGATATTTCATTACAAGAATCCGCCTTTGTCCTAAATTGAATATATTGGGTTTGGTTATAATTTAAGGTCAACAAATTTGCATTAAACCATTCATTTTGTTGCACAAATGCAGTAGTTATGTTATTTCTGTATTCCAGATAATTATAATTACTGATAATTAAACTTGTATCATCTGCGAATAAAACTGATTTAACACCATTCTTAAAAATTCTTGACAGGTCATTTATGTAACACAGAAAAAGAAGAGGACCAAGAATAGAGCCCTGCGGAAATCCATGTTTAATAATGTCCCATCTTGAAAAACTAGTGTGATCAGAAACGATGTTGAACAGTGAGACTCTATGATACCTATTAGTTAAGTAAGATTTAATTAAATCATAGTAGGTACCTCTTACTCCACAAAACTGTAATTTAGACAACAAGAGATTATGGTTGACACTGTCAAAAGCCTTTTTTAAATCACAAAATCTCCACCCACTATTTTTTTATTATTAAATGCTTCTAAGATTTCATTGATTAATGTAAAGGATGCCTTTGTAGTTGAAGATTGGGGTCTAAAACCAAACTGTTCATTTGTAAGAATGTTGTTTACACAGATATGTTGATATAATCTTCTATAAATAATTTTCTCAAATATCTTAGGAAAGGAGGTTAGAAGTGATACTGGCCTATATTTAGACGGATTATTCTTTTCTTCATTTTTAAACAATGGCTTGACTTTAGCATATTTTAACCTATCTGGAAAGTTCCCAGAAAATAGCATTTATTAAACATATAAGTTAGTGTATAACTATATCAGTGTCTTTTAAAAAATCAATGTTAAAATCGCCACATAGATGAATCCGTTTTTGTATTATAAAGAGTACATAATATAGAATCTAACTGAGCAATAAAATTATTGAAATTCTCTAATGGTGATCTATATACAGCCAAAATACATGGTTTACTAAAGAATAACCTCAAAGAACCGAAACAGAGAACACAAAATCGAGAACAACAGAACAAAATGTAATAGATAACAGACAAGAAGGGGCCCCGGTAAGAAAAAGAACATAAAGTTACTGTTATCGTCATTGGAGATAGTCATGCGAGAGGGTGTGCGTCTGAATTTACACACAACCTTGGACAAACCTTTGAAGTCACAGGTTTTGTGAAACCACATACAGGGTTAGAGGTGATTTCAGGCTTCCGCCGCGATGTTGATGTAATCTGTGGTCTTTTGGGTGACTACCTCACGACGCCGTGTAATCACCCAAAAGACCACAGATTACAGGGTTAGAGGTTATTACAAATACGGCAAACAAAGAAAGTGACAAATTGACAAGGGAAGACGTAGTTGTTGTCTGGGGAGGTTCAAATGACAGGAAAAAATGCATCAACTGACAGTCTTAGACACATATCAAACTTTGTGTAAAACAGGAGGCACACCAATATTATGATAATGAATGCTTCCCACAGGTCTGATCTAATAACATCATCATGTGTAAACAGTGAAGTTAGTGTTCAACAGGAAATTACATAAGAGAATGAAGGTGTTTGATCATACAACGTTGGCTTTAATAATAAACTAATTTCCAGTACTTCCAACTGAAAGTTTTTAGGATTAATAATAGATAATACACAAACATGGGAAGTTCATATAGAAATGATTGTACCTAAAGTAAGTGCAGCATCTTTTGAAGTTAGAGTCGTTAAACCTTTGTGTCAAGGGATACCTTGAGGATGATCTACTACACCTATTTTCATTCTATTATGAATTATGGGTTAATATTTTGGGGAAATTCCTCATACAATAATAGTATTTTTAAATTATAAAAGAGGATTATTAGGATCATAACGGGCACTGGAACCAGAGTTTCTTGTAGAGAACTCTTTAAAATACTAAAAGTTTTACCACTGTGATCTCAGTATATATTGTCGCTTGTACTTTTTGTGGTTAACAATAAAAAACATTTTAAGATAAATTCCGAGATACATAGCATCAATACTAGGAATAACTCCAACCTCTATCAACCCTTGTCACATTTATCTATTTATCAGAACGGACTTTACTATTATGGCATTAAGGTATATAACGAGCTTCCTTGTCAAATAAAGGATCTGTCTCACAATATCAAACAATTTAAATCATCTCTGAAAGGTTTTCTTTATCAACATTCATCTTATATATTAGGTGAATATTTTAATTACAAAGAAAATTAATTTGTAATAATGAACTGTTATTAGACATACTCTGTTTTATACGAATTTTGACTACGACATTATAGATATGTTTTAATACATATGACGAATTTTATATAAAACGAATTTCTGTTGCTGATTTTATTTACATTATAGCATAATTAAGTTTGCTGTGGATTTTCTCAAGTTCTTGTAATGTACACATTGTTCTATTAAGAAAACTGATTTGATTTTTTATTCTTTCAAGTTTTGTAATGCTGACATTGTTCTGTTTGTATATTGAATTTGTTTATTTTATGAAACAATATGTGAAAGTTTTATGAGATCCCATCCTTATGTACACAATGACTAGTTCTATATTTATCTTGATATAGAACCATTATATGTTGTTATAATGACAAATTCTACATCCAGTGGTTTGTTACCTATTAAGTAGCTCTAGAATGTATGATAATAAATAAATAAACAAAATTAGTTGGCATGAATTTAAATAGGGAAAACTGTACCCAGCGTGGATTACACATGAATGCAGCTGGAAAAGGACTGATAGCCCAAAGGATAGGGAACAACATCAAAAGAACTCTTACAAGACGGATGACACCCTCATCATCCTGAATTGGAAGGATAACCAAAATTAGTGAAAAAAAAATGTAGAAGAGAAAAGTGATGGTGTGCTAGAACATAAGGAAACAGAAATACAAGCATCAGGAAGAATTAAAAAGCAACAAGTGACAAGAAATTATGATTTTTTATGGACAGTAGGTCTGACAAAAAGAGTATATTACTAGGTCCAGTTAGTAATGGAAAAGATTTCAGACTTTCAAATAATAACATATATCAAACAGAAGAAATCGAAAAAGATATTAGCAGTTCCCCAAAATCAACAAACAATAAAGTACTAAGAGTATTCCATCAGAACATAAGATGACTGAGAAACAAAACAAATAAACTAACAAGCTCTATGCATTCAAATTTTCCACACATATTTTGCCTTACTGAACATCACATGAAACAACAGGAATTAGAAGACATTCACATAGAAAAGTATAAATTAGGTGCTAAATATTGTAGAAATATACTAGAGAAAGGGGGAGGGAGTATTTTTATACATGAAAACTTAACATTTACTAACATTAATTTAGAATGCTTTTAACAACATCTTTCCAAATATAAAATTCAAATCTACAACATAGGAAATTGAAAACATTATTAAATTCCTTAAGCCTAAAAATAGATATGGATATGATGAAATCCCTACTAAATTACTTAAAATAAACTATGTTTATATTAGTTCACCTTTAGATCATATATGTAATACATCTTAATCATCAGAAATTTTTCCTCAATGCTTAAAATACTCCGTAGTGAAACCGTTATATAAAAAAAGGTGAGAGGAATTGCATTTCTAACTACAGACCAGTATCTCTACTGACTTCATTTTCAAAAGTCTTTGAAAAGGCTAGGTACAATAGACTACTCGGACACTTAAATGATAACAACACATTAGTTGAAGAACAGTTTGGATTTAGGAAAAATCTAACAACCAAAAAAGCAGCCAGTGAATTAATTAATGAAATTGTAAGTTCCCTTAATGACAAATTAATTGTGGGATGGATTTTCTGTGATTTAACAAAAGCCTTTGATTGAATTAATCATGATATTTTACTGTCCAAATCAAATTTATGTGGAATAACTGGCAAAGCTTATGCATGGACCGAATCATACCTTAGGAATTATCAAAGAGTGGAGATAAAGATTAAAAATTGCAATTATAATACATTTTCATACTGGGGAGTTATAAAACACAGTGTTCCACAATAATAAATTTTAGGTCCTTTACTTTTTCTTCTCTACATAAATGATTGATCAAAAACCATTAGTGGTAAATCTAAACCAATTTTATTTGCAGATGATACTAGTACACTATTTACCAATTCAAATCTTGAAGATTGTAGAAATTATATGAAAATTGAATTTGATTCCTTAAATAAATGGTTCAAAGCCAATAGACTCTCACTGAATTTTGATAAATTCCACTTCATAAAATTCTAACTAAAAATAGTCCTCAAATTGATCTGGACATTAGTTATGCCAACAAAGTAATTTCTAAAGCTTATGATACAAAATTTCTTGGAATATATGTAGACAGTACACTGTCTTGGAAAATTCATATTGAACAAATTACACACAAATTAAGTGCAGCTTGCTGTGCAATGTGATCACTCAAGCCCTCTATGTCACAGGAAACACTGAAGATGATTTATTACGCCTATTTTCATTCTGTTATGAACTGTGGATTAATATTTTGTGGGAACTCTTCACATAGTGCAAACATTTTTAAAATACAAAAGAATATAATTAGAATTATTGCAGGATGCAGAAG
Source organism: Reticulitermes speratus (assembly GCA_021186555.1). Classification (NCBI taxonomy): domain Eukaryota; kingdom Metazoa; phylum Arthropoda; class Insecta; order Blattodea; family Rhinotermitidae; genus Reticulitermes; species Reticulitermes speratus. The sequence continues at coordinate 30,398,121 of JAJKFL010000042.1, read as the reverse complement.
TAGAGACTCATGTAGAGATTTATTTAAGAATCTAAAAATTTTACCTCTTCAATCACAGTATATACACTCACTTCTCTTATTGGTAGTTAAAACAAAAATAAATTCAAATTAAATTCTGATGTCCATTACATAAATACTAGACAAAAACGTAACTTTGACCAACCTTCATCAAATTTATCACTATATCAAAAAGGAGTCTACTCAATTGGCATAAAAGTATTTAACAGTCTCCCACAAAGTACCAAAAATTTAAGTGATAACCCTAAACAATTTAAATCTGCACGAAAGAATTATTTATATGCTCACTCCTACTCTGTAGAAGAATACTTTAATGTAAATAACGAATAGTAAACTGAGCTTAATCAGTTGTATCAGCTACTACTGTATGTATGTACTTCTTCTATATCCAAGGTATTAACCTGTTTTGGATTCATAGAATGTAAATAAATTAAATTAAGTTCAGAAAAATGTCTTTCCTCTGCCGGGATTCAAACCCCAGATCATCCAGGCTATAGTGCAGTCACTATATCAGCTATGCTATCCCAGCCCCCATTGATTGACATATCAATTTTAAAAAATGCAAAGTCTTGCCATACATGACAGTCATGTAATTAAATTCAGGTATCCCTCCTCTCATTTCAATAATTTGAAACAGTAACAACACAGCATGCCATCGTCTTTATAGCTATTTTAAACTTCTTAAATGTAAGATACCAAAATAATCATTTAAAAATACACATAATGTTTCTTTGTAGAGAAGATGTAGTCAGTGATTACAGTATAGAGATAACTGTCTCCAGCTCATCGTTCAGTTAAAATTTGTATCTATGCCACTAAAGTGTTACAGTCTGAGTATGTTCATCACTTTTATTATGAAACATGTGGTTAAAAATAAACATTTTTAAGTTTTCCATTTTTCCTCTAACAATTCAGAAAAAAGTTATGTGAAAATATTTTTGGCTGCCTTCTTGCTATACTAACAGTCTTCTTACTTGTTACGCACCAGTTAAAAGAGAACTGTTCTCTCTTCTCATCTATTTACAGTTCAGAAGTTAACATATTTATGACATACTCTCTGATTAATATTAAAAATTCAGTAATTTAATATTTTTGCAAAACAGGTAGGTAAAAATAAACATTTCCAACCTATGGCTTAAGATGTGTTTTGGTGAAGGTGACTTTGAGGTACCTATGGTTAAATTATCCATCTCCCTTTTTATTTGTTGGACAGGTGGTAGGACAAATATTGTTGTTCTCTGTTTATATGGTTTATGGTATCTACATTTCTTCTCAACATACTTCTGAGACCCTCTGTGTCTATTAAACATTAAGACTGTGCTTATTTTTTACAACACTAAGGTAAATGTAAGCTTCATTTTCCTTCATTTTTTTATTTCATGGTTAATGAGGTAACTTTCTTGTGAATGTATTTTTGAGGCTGTAACAAATTCAGCAGTAGAATACAAAGATGAAATAAGCATTGTTGTTCTCTTTTATTTTTGTTTTGTAGTTTATAAGTTTCTTGAAAAGGTATTTATTAAGGCATTTTGTGACAAATTTTACATATGAAAAAAGAATCTTAAGTCCTTTGGAACAGGTGAGCAAAAATAAACACAAATGTTTCATTCTATTTTTTGTTAAGCATAAAAGTTAAAATTCCCTCACATATACTTTTCAGCAATCTGTCCATGATACTGGAAACTGAAAAATTTATTTACTTTGCCTGGAATACATAGGTGGAAAGAAACATATTTGACCCATGCCATGACATAACTGTTTAGAAGAGGATAATGTGCAGCACTATGCAAGAAACTTCCCCATGATTCAAACCCATGGCAGTTCTCCAGGATTTTTTATTTCCTTGGTACTAACTACTGATGCTTCACATGTGTACCAACTTCCCAATCATAAAAGGCATAACAGAAATTTTGAAACTATTATACATTGATTTTACAAAGATATGTATAATTTCATAAGTGGAATAGATTTAATCACCATATATTCAATTACAATGATTTCACACCCAAAATATACCATCCAGATTACTTACTCCAAGTTTTACAAAATACATTTCTGTCAGGACACTAAACTGGAGCCACAGATTTAAAATTAACTATATAAAATACAGATGTCTTAGTAAGTGGTTCTTTAAATCAGTAGAACCAAGACAATTACTTTTCACATGTTTTTATCACCACCAGTTAACACTGACTTCATGTAAGAGGCTGCTTAAATGAGCAAAGATAAATTTCACATTGTTGACACCGTGCATCTTCGTCATATTAAATTAAGTTATAAACCAACTGATGCACACTAAAACCACTTTTTAAGTAGCTTTATTATAAAATTGTTAAAATTGTACCCCTACACGTGTTTCGATCCTAGGATCATTGTCAGGGGGGTTTTTTGCTAAAAGCTACAGTCACTTCAACACATGATTTAAAATATTCTATCTGCACTTTGAAACATAAGTTAAAATCTTGTGAAAAGATTCGCTAAAAGTTGTAAAATTATGAAAGCACTGTAGATGGTAGATTGTGGAACTGCTGGCGTGTGGTATTAAAAGCATATGAAATGTTTTTGCGTGGAGCGGAGTGTACTACGTGTTGTGCGGTGAGGAGTACTACGGTGGAGTTCCACAATCTACCATCTACAGTGCTTTTATAATTTTACAACTTTTAGCGAATCTTTTCACAAGATTTTAACTTATGTTTCAAAGTGCAGATAGAATATTTTAAATCATGTGTTGAAGTGACTGTAGCTTTTAGCAAAAAACCCCCCTGACGATGATCCTAGGATCGAAACACGTGTAGGGGTACAATTTTAACAATTTTATAATAAAGCTACTTAAAAAGTGGTTTTAGTGTGCATCAGTTGGTTTATAACTTAATAGAGCAAAGATAAATTATGGATATTACACTCACCCCATGCTGCCAGTGCTCACAAAATCTGCAAAACACCATTAGGCCACTATCCACTCCAATTCCACAAGCACAGCGTATGCCATGCTCTCGCACATCACTTGGAGTCACATCCACACCTGACCAAACCTCAGAAGTTAAACCAGATGCTAGACAAGTGCAGGGAGGAGACAGAAAAAATCAAATAAGTAACAGCACTGTCTCCTTTTCTATAATAAATTAAATATGCACTACTTTTGCTGTTGAATAAAAGACATGAAGTTAACCTTCTGCATAAAAAACAAGCCAGGAAGATGTAAAGTTCTGTAGATCTTAACTCTTCCAAATCCTGAATGCACAAGCAGGTATGTCTGCACAGTACACACTTCATCAACACAGAGGCATCAAGCCCATACTGCACAAATGTGCAGACCTCTATGTTTTTTAATTTGTTGTGTAATTCTCCATTATAAAAATAAGACACAGGATGAAGAAAAAGAAATAAATACAATAAATTTAGTACTTAATATTATACGTATTCTGTGCAGGTTTTACATATATAAGTTTATTTATACCAACTATTGCACACCAATTACATATATTCATTCTATATACTCCTACATGTTTTGGCTGACATTCTCAGCCATCATCTGAGAGTCAGTCTCTATAGACGCACGCAGTATGCAGCGTGTCACTGAATGGTAAAATATATACATGTGTGTGTGTGTGTGTGTGTGTGTGTGTGCATTACACCAGCATTTGACAATTATATGTCAACAGGCAGTTTGGTGTGCTCAGTGAATCTTTCAGGTGCATGCAAGAATTTTAAAATACTCCAAATAATTTGTTGTTTGCTGCTTATCACAAAGCATGCAATGCTGTCTGCTCTATGGTCCAAATCTGTCCACTGCTAAAGAGTTATAATATTTTCATTGTGTTGAGATGGGTCTTGTTAATAGACAGATTTTGGAACAAGTAATTGTAATGGGTTCTGTGAAAATAGCTTACTTTTCATTAGGTCTCTCCTATAAAATAGTATTTGTAATCTAATTGTTTCAACCCTTTTTTCAACAGATTTCTAAGTACTGCTACGAATTATAAATTTATATATACATATGAGTATACATATTTACAGTATAGAGTAATTATCCATTGCTACTGTAAATCAATACCTGGTTGTGCAGGACTACAGGAAGGTAGAGCTACATTTTCTGAGGGCTGTCTCTGATGGGGCTGTGCATTGGACTTTGCAACATCCACAGTTTGGGTTGAAGCAATAAAATCTTCCATCATAACACTGTCTGCAGCATCATTGTCGTCTTCATTTACAAGACTGATTGTATTATCCACTTCTGTGCTTTGATTATGTTGGGTGGATTGTGATTCTATTGATAAGTCCAATTCCTAAAATACACATGTTTCAATTTAATCAGATCACATGATTAGAATAAAATTGCTACTTACACATCATTTATGAAAACATAAAATAAGGATAAGGATGATGAAAGACAGAGGAACCTGTTAAGTCAAAATACAGTGAAACCTCTATCCATCGTTCCCGTTACCGTCGTTCGCCCGCATGTATCGTCTGCCTTATTTGGTCCCGAAATTAGCCCCATATAAATAACACTATTTTTTCCCGCCTCCATTGTTCCTCGAACTGTCGTTTTCCCGCACCAATAGTTGAAAAATCACGGTCCTGACGCAACATTTTCCCGCACTGATAGTTTTTTTTTTAAATTTGAAGCGATGGTTTAGCGAGGTTTAAGGACCGGCATGGCCTAGTATACAAGAAGTTAGTCGGAGAAAGTGCGGCAGTGGACAGCGAAAGCACGGAAGCGTGGCTGGAAAGACTGCCATCTTTGTTGGAGGGCTACGAACAACGTGATATTTACAACGCGGATGAGACGGGGCTCTTCTACAACGTGCTTCCTGATAGAACCTTGGCTCTCAAAGGAGAGTCTTGTCATGGAGGGAAAAACTATAAAGACAGACTTACTGTTTTACTTTGTGTTAACAGTGATGGAACTGACTAACAAGTGCCGATTGTTATCGGAAAATCTCCGAAACCGCGATGTTTCAAGAATGTAAAAAAATTACCCACCAAGTACCACGCGAACAATAAAGCGTGGATGACCACAGACATTTTTTCTTCATTTCTGCGTTCATTAGACGCAAGTATGGGTGCACAAAACAGGAACATTCTCCTCTTTGTGGACAATTGTGCCGCACGTCCAAAGGATACATCGTTTCTAAGAGATGTAAAAGTCATACGGTACCCGGCAAATTGTACAAGTGTGCTCCAGCCCCTTGATTTAGGGGTAATAAAGTGTTATAAGCAGCTTTATAGAAAACACCTCGTGCAAACAGCTGTTTGCTTAATGGATGCAGGCAAAGATACGAAAAAGAAGATAAACGTGTTGGAAGCTTTGCACTACACTGTGGCAGCCTTGCAAGAAGTAACCCAGCAGACAATCGAAAATTGTTTTCGGAAAGCTGGTTACGTGCAGGGACAATCTTCAGGCAATAGTGACGTCGTATTGACCAACGATGACGACGATTTCCGCCAAGACTGGGAAAAGTTCAGTGGCATGAACAAAGATAAATTCGAGGACTACGTCTCTGTGGACAGTCACGTGGCAACCTGTGGTGTAGAAGCAGTGCAGGAGCTGTGCGTGAGCCTCGTGACGTCCGGGAGTGTGGAGCGGGAAGAAGGAGAAGAAGCTGGCGAGCTTTGCTGAGACGCATGAAGCGCTGATGGAAGTAATATCTTTCTTTTATGCGCACAGCACGAGTGACAGTGGTCGTGAAAGTGTTCTAGGCCTTGAAAAATCGTACTTTGAATTGAGGAGGAGTAAAGTTTGCTCAAAACAAACGTCAATGAAAGATTTTCTCAGCAAGAAGTAATAATTATCATTAAATTGTTCTTATCTATAATTTTTAATGGTTTCCCGGTACTATCATTTCCCGTATGTATCGTTCAAATTTTCCGGTCTCCTGAAAAACGATGGATAGAGGTTTCACTGTACTTCATTTTTTCTATATTGTAATTTATTGTATTCTTAGCAAGAAGATTTTTCAGAAACGGTGGTGTGGTTTTACTGTTGTAAATGTGCATGCCCCAACCAAATACAAAAATAATGATAAAAAAGATAAGTTCCATGAGCAATCAGAATATATATGTGACCAGTTTTTCTGATACCACATACAAATTTTCTGGCATATTTCACCCAGAAGGTCAGATGAGACAGGGATGGCACTGAACCAGCAAATGACTGTTTTTTTTTCTGTCAAAATGAGAATGAGGATTATCAAAGGGAAACATAGGTTTTCCAGCATAAGGGAGTAATATTGGCAGTAATGAGAGTAACATTTCTTAGTAATATGATACTGTGAGGTCACTGGTATGGCATTATTGTTCTAAATATATTTTCACAACTGAGCATGAAAGTGATAATATAAATGAGTGTCTAAGAGAGATTTAAGGCTTCCACTGCATTGTAGTTGAGACCTCTGCTCTTCCAAGTTTTCGTGCAGCATAGGCTAGTTTGTCATTAACCTTCTGGGACAGTGTATCAGTTCCATCTTCAAGCATCAAGATGTCCAAGAAGGAAAGACTTTGACTCTTGTCCTGAAACATTCGTGACCAACCAACCTATGCTGAGCAAAAACAAACAGGAGCGAAGACCTTCAGTTTCTATGAGTTGCTGGAGCATGTATTCGATCAGTCTAAGTACCAAATTTCGGGAGATGATTTCAATGAAAAATTAGGTACAGAAAATATTTTCAAATGGATACTTGGGAACAAGGGTTTATATGAAACTAGTTATGACAACAGTGTTTGAGTACGAACCTTTGCCATTTCAAAGGATCTAACAGCACAACATACAATGTTTTCATAAGAAAATATTCATGAATATCCTTTGGATTTTCGTTATGGGGAAAAAATACGTTCCTTACGATTATGTTTTTATAGACATGAGATGGCATTCAAATATGATGGATGTCTGATCTTTCAGAGTAGCTGAGTGGGATACTAATCACTAGCTGGCAGTTGCAGAAGTTAGGGAGTGGCTGACAGTAATTAAATAATTTACATAGAAGTCTCGCATGGACAGATTTGACCTCAAGAAGCTCAATGATGCCGAAGGAAAATAGGTTAAAATCTCACGCAGAGTGTAGACTAGATCTTTGCTGTCCTGGGATGTTACGCAGCGAAGACTGGTTCATACATACGTACATACAAACACATTTCTTAGATCCATCGTCCGTTCAAGACAGCATGAATATGAAATTGGTCACAAGAGAAAAAAAAAAAAGGAAAGAAAAGAAAAGAAAGGAAAAAAAAAGATATAGGTTGTGATTACAACCTTGTTGTGATAGCATACAATTAAAACAAAGTTTTGCAATACAAAATGCAGACAATTGCCCAAAAATAAAAGTTAAGATATATAGCATGAAGTACAATTGAAAGTATAAAATTCAACTATCACAAGATTATTACAATATACAGATCATAACAAGATACAAGATCAAAAATACAATTTAATAGTAATAAAAAGATGACATACCGGTATTTAAAAATAATAGCCAAATATTAATTCATACCATGATTAATAGATAAAAACTCATCTATTGAGTAAAAGGCATTCTTTAAAACGAAATTTCTTAATCCAGACTTAAAAGTCATTATATCATGATGATGTTTTAATATATTTTTATATATTTATATATATTTTTATGGATGAATGACACCTTTTTGTATGGAACTAACTAACTCCATGGAGCAGAGTCCTTCTTGAGAAGCTAGCAGGTCGTCAGCTAGTCAAGAAATTCCCCGGGTTTTGTGGAACCCAAAAGTTCATTACTGCACTCACAAGAGCCCGCCACCTGTCCATATCCTGATAAGTGGGTCCCTGTCACCATGGCATGGCGCGTCCTTGGGTTGTGGATGGAGGAGCGGCCTCTGGATATGGAGGGTAGCTGCGAATACATTGAATAAGCAGTCGCGGACAGCCGACAAGGGGTGGCCCTCCAGCTTGGGGGTTGGGAGAGGTGCTAACAACTCCTCACCATAAAAAATGACCATGTAACGAAGCACTGTACAAAGCCTCGGACCTGGACTGATTCTTTTGTATGGAAGAGAATTTTACTAATGGTAAATGTAATTGATTTTTTTGTCTCGTACTTATACAATGTATTGAGGAATTAGACTGGAAGCTGTTAGTTACCTACGTATCGGGACAACCTATCAGTCCCATTTTCAACAGTCAAGCAGTTGGCTGCTTGACTCTTGAAAATGGGACCGATAGGTTGTCGCAAACAGTGGTAACTAACTGCCAATCCACACTGCGTATCATCCCAGAAGAGCGAAGATCTCATTTACACCACGGTGGAAGCCCGAAATCTCGAAAAGTATAGACTAGGTTATTATGAAATGGAGCAGCACAAAACATGGTTTGATGAGAAATGTTCAAAATTGGTAGAACAAAGGAAGCAAGCCAAGTTTCAGTGACTACAGGATCCAAGATAAATTAATGGAGATAATCTGAAGAACGTTAAATTTAAAACTATTAGAGGTTTCAGGAACAAAAATGCAAACAACAGATAAAATCAATTAGTTTCATACAACTAAGGCAAAACAAGTGTATTACTGACTTGTGTTGAGGTAAAAATGAATAAAAGAAGGATTAGCAACCAAGAACTAACTGGGTAGAGGAGGAGAAGTGTGATCTCTTTGCAGATTCCCATAATATTTTGAGAAGATGGAAAAATCATGTCAGCTATTGAATGCAAATGGGGTTAATGATATTAGGCAGATTGAAGTACATACAGCTGAGCCATTACTACGTCAATCTAGTGCCTCTGAGCGTGAGATGGCTTGTACAATGTTGAAAAGTTATGAACTGCCAGTACTGATTAAATTCAGGCAGAAATGTTCCTGGTAGGAGCTGAAAAATTACATTCTGAGATACATAAACTTATTACTTTTAGGAACATAGAAGAATTGCCAAAGCAGTAGAACAAAAATATTATTGTACACTCTGTATAACAAAACACAACAAACAACTTATATTCATTAAGGTCTGAAAAAGAAGAAGTAACTGGCATCATAATTTCAGTCATTTGCAATTTCCTTGCATTTGCCAGTATGTGACTTTTCTCTACATTCCATTAATCACAGTTCTTTATGCCAGATATCTATTAAGCAAACAAATCAGTATGTCTGCTGAATTTGAAGAAAAATTTGTAAGTTAATGAATCTCTGAACCATGTGACTAGGTGCCACACCAACACAAAGGTAAAGACAATAAACAATTTCAACTTCTCATAACAGTGCTGCTGAAGTTTCAAGTCTTCTGGGGTGTTATGCCATGTAAAACTAAAAATGAAAAGCAATGTAATGATCTGAAAACACAACATTGTCATACTGCAATAAGAAATAAAAGTCACAACAGTTCTTAGGATCAAATATTTTTTCGGACAAATTTAAAATCATTTGCTCCGTGCATTTTGAATCAATATTTCAATTTAATGTACCAATTAAACGCACTTACAACGCATGGTATTACAGTCACTTTACTCCGACATATTTCAGCATGACAATGTCATCTTCAGGGAGTACACACCTAGCTTAAAACCAATTTTAGTAATCTGGATTTCATCTTTAAATTTCATAGCCTGCAGTACATTCTGCTGCTAATACCAGTTAGTATGTGGATAAAATATGTGAAATTTCTGATGTATTGTAGACATTATGTAAAAATCACATTGTAGCACATTTAAAAATATACATATATTTAAACTATAAAAAATGTAATTAGAAACAAAGCTCTGAGTTGTGACAGTATATATTCAGAAATCTGCTGTAGTCCTTGATACAATGTGGACTGTGTCCTCTAAATATATCATTTACATTAAAATTTTGAGGGGCAATATTCCCCACAATATATGTTATAAAGTATATATAATATTTTAGGACTTGCCCTGTATGACAAGTGTACAGTGTGTACAGAATGCAACTGTGTACTAGTCCATCTATAGGTACAAGTATATGACTGACGTGTTGAGTCTGCAAGACACAGGATGACTATGTGCAGACTCAACATGCCAGTCGTATACTCGTATTTATAGACGGACTACTACTCAGTTGCCTTCTGTACACGCCATACTCTTGTCATACAGGTTGAGTCCTAAAACATTATATGTACTTTATAACATACATTCTGGGAAATATTACTCCTCAAAATTTTAATTGAAATAATGATATATTTACAGGACACAGTCTACAATAGATCAAGGACTACAGTAGATGTTTGAATATATAATGACACAACTCAGAGCTTCGTTTCTAATTATACTTTTTGTATTTTAAATCTACTTCGTATTTAAATGTGCTATAATATGATTCATATATAATGTCTACAATACATTAGAAACTTCACATATTTTATCCACATACTAACTGGTATTAGCAGCAGAAAGTACTGCAGGCTATGAAATTTATAGATATAGGCCACTTTACTAAAATTGGTTTTAAGCTTGGAGTGTAATCCCTGAAGATGGTATGGTCATGCCAAAACATGTCAGAGTTAAGTGCCTGTAATATCATGTATTGTAAGTTCATTTACTTGGTAAATTAAATAAAGCTATTTTTCCAGACAGTTTACTCTGAAATATCTTCCATCTTTTTTCATTCCCTTAAAATGAAAGGGACTAGAGACGGAATGCCTCTGATTCGACAGCTAGAATTATTAACAGAATAAATAAATAAACAAACACCGAAACAAAGCATGAAATGTCAATACACACAAACATATACCTGTACTTCTCTGGCACTTCTGGTCACTGTTTTCTTCCCAGGGTCTTTATTCTCCACTTTATGGCTGCCAGTCTTATTCTTTTTCAAGTTATCAAGTATTTTAGTCTCCATTTTGACATTGAATTTGAGAGTGTGAAATGGTGTTATTACTTCACCAAGCTTGCAATTTAACACCTCACTTGGAAACATAAATGCAGAATTGTCAACTGCATAAAAGCCTGTTGGCTCGTAATCATTGGGAGTTACTGAAAGCATATGCAAGTAAATGATATATTGAATCCATCAATGTGACATGTGTAATAAGATTTTAAATTAGCCTTCAAAAATCCTAAGCCAGTAGTAGGGAGAGGGAAGTGTTATTAAAAGGTTTAGTACATGGTTTGGGATACCACGCACAACAGACTTCTTATGAAATCTAAAATAGCATGACTGTAACACAGAAAAACTATTTAACACTTCATGTAAGGACCGTAAATTCCACTATTTCTTGTCTGCCCAGTAAGATTAAAAATTACATACATCTGAAATGGCTATGTCTGTATATTCTAGGATCATTCCCCTACCCATGTTGAAGGCTTCAGTTATGTTACATGTTTTACAAACAAATGAAGAAATGAACAACTTCCATCAGACTTTTCTGAACTTACAATCTAAAATAAAATGTGCAGGAATTAATTCCCATCTCCCAACTTTAAAATATTTATCATGCTTCTACACAGGTTAATTATTTGCTTACTGATACCAACATTTCATATTTTTCTGGTCTAGATCATTATTTTGTTTTTGGTCTACATGATGACCCTATTAGTAACTCATACTGTATAGTGATGAATGTTTACTTTTAACACATTGACAGTGCCAAAATGATATTTAAACATAAGTGAACCACATTCCATGAATTTTATTGGTATTGGTCCTACTATTAACTCACTGCCCCGCCCCCCCTCAGTTTCTATTACCTTTTTAAAAAACTGACAACACAAAACCACTACACAATTTGTCTCTAGAAGTAATATTTCTATGTTCTGTTGGGCAGGTGCCTAATTTGAATCTCGGATGGCAAACTGATTATCCGAATGGATGTTTGTCATGATTTTCGTCATTTCCTCAAGCCAAATGCTGGGATAATACCTTTAATCAGACTTCCTTCTACAGCCCTTCAAAATTCATTATTTACTTGTCACCCTATTACCCAATGCCGTATTAAAACTGGGGAAAAGGGGCAGTTGATCACAACTACACCTTTGCAGTGTCTTATTATACACTGTGTGAAATGTTTTGGCTTTAGCTTAATTTTCATATCACAATGGGATGTCACACATAAAGATAATATGATACTGCCTGAGATATCAAAAAATCATTAAATAAACAACAAATAAGTAAATACACAACCATAAAAATTGCTGTCCCTATTATTTAGGTTTAACAATTGTAACTGATAAGCTAATCTTCAATTAAATTGCAAAAGGAGCAGCAAAATTAATACTTTGAATGAAAAAGAATATTTTCTATGCTTATCAAATTTTAAATTACTGAACCAATGGAAGAAAATTCAATAAATCATTGTGATGTATTTAAGCCGAGCCCAGTGGCTGCGCAGTCTAAGGCGTGGGCCTGTGGCCGTTCACTTGCTGGAATTGTGGGTTCATGTGTCATCCAGCAAGGATCACAAGGAAACAAAAAATTAATATATTTTTCATAGTCATTTACCATGGCAGTTCATAAAAAAAACTGTTTTCATTAATGCAAAATGTCAGGGTAAATGGCAACAGTGTTTCTCACACTTTAAAAATATGTGCAGCCAGTATGTACATATAGATGAATATAGCAGTTCAGACTTATGAGGTTTCATGACATGCCCTTTATAGTGACCTGACTTTCTTTAAATCTGGCTAATGAATTCAAAGATACCTAAGAATGTGCAGTATAAATTAACTCATAAGTCACTTATTATTAAATTATCTTACCACCCTCATAGTAGAGCAACTTCATTGAGATGCCACACTTTTCAGGCAGGATTGGCAGAGACTGTGTGAGCTGGACTGTGGTACGCAACATCTCCAGGGTGCTCTCACGGATTTTAGTGAGTGAGTTGCCCACTTCTGAAACAACTTCCCTTTAAAGACAAGAAAAAACAAAATTCCAAATAAATACAATTCTCATGCTCACGTTTACAGACCAGCATTCAAAAATAATCAAGCAAGGTGCATGGGAAAGAATTGTAGAATGGTATGAGATAGGTTAATAAGAAAACTAGTGCTCCTATGTACAATCAGGAATTGTTACTGCTAAAGGCATGGATGCATCATGTTTCCGCAGGGACATATTTCCATAAAAACCCACCCTTTTCTTGATGTTTCAGACAACATAAAATCTTGGTCAAATTTTTAAGAAATTGAAGGTCAGATGACTTGAAGACCAAGATTTGTCAATATTAAAGCAGATTTCAGGTCTCAGCAAGACACTTAGGTCATTAACCACATCTACATACTTCTTTCATCCTCTTAGTACTTTTTTTTGTAAATACCACCTGCTGTGATGGACTGTTACTTATCTAGTTATTCTGGTAACCAATGGAATAATGGTGTGACTGGTTCTGGTTTAGCAGTCAACTACAAAATTCCAGTCCTTGTTGTTTTATAAGCCATAATGACTCTAATGCCGATCCCAGTGGCCGTGCGGTCTAAGGTGTGGGTCTTCGGCCGCTCACTTACTAGGATTGTGGGTTCGAATCCCACCAGGGGCATGGATGTCTGTCTCTTGTGAGTGTTGTGTGTTGTCAGGTAGAGGTCTCTGCGACGAGCTGGTCCCTCGTCCAGAGGAGTCCTACCAACTGTGGTGTGTCTCAAATGTGTGATCATGAAACCTCGACGAAACGAGGAGGCCCAGGCCCATATAGAGCTGTCGAGCCATAAAAAAAATGACTCTAATATTTTCATTAAACATATTAATTCAGATGAAAACTGCCAATCATTATGGTTTTTATCAGTCCTGATGTTGTCATCCAAGGCACATGAAATTTTGTCATTGACCTTACTTGTGCAGTCTAGGACTGATAACATGAAACTTGCTGGGTGAGAAAGCAGTGCAAAAAGGAGGGACAATGAAGATGGGAGTATGGGTCAGCAACAGTACAATTGTATAGAGAGTCAACTAAACACCAGTCCCAAACACACTGGCCGCTAGAACAGTTGAAAAGAGATTTCTGTAGCTCACAGATGATAGGTGTTTTTGCATAGACAGCAGCTGCTGGCCCACATTGTCTCACCAAGCAGAAATCCAAACCCACACTATCCATATTCCTTAAATACCTTCGAACTTTCAAGTTATCAGTCCTAGACTGTAGTTCTGTAATTCAAAAATGATAGAATTTTCAGAGATTGAGGGGAATTTAGCAACTTAAATGCTAACTTGTCCTTTCCAAGCTAAAAGTAGACACATAATCTTCAAACTTTCATTAATTCTATTCTACTTAATGCTGTCACTAACATACAATTTACACTTAGATGAGATGTGTGGCATATGCTACTGCAAGTTATAGCCAACTCTTACAGGTAACTTACTCATTTGTCTTGTTATTCTTTCGTAATATGCTACACCCACTCAAATCCTCGCCTTTGTATGTGAAGTGGAAAGTGTATGTCTCTAGGGCATTATCAGGACTTGCTCCATCTGCATGGATTGCCAGGATCAATTGGCGTAACTGTGTCAATAAAGACCGGTAAAGTTATACTGTAGTTGGAGTGGTCATCAAATCAAGGAATACATTCTAATTTAAAACCAAAAAATTTTGACATTAAACAGAAAACTGTCCAATCACATTTGAAAAACTGATTAAAGAAAATTGGGAGTTAAATACTTAACTCCTGCTTAACCACATATTTCCACATGTGACACTCTATCAGGTTCATCGTATTTCCTTTGAATTTTTAGGGTGAATCATTTGATTTTGGTCTCCACATAACTTTCCAAACGTTGGGTTACAGGGTAGAATTAATAGATTAATTAAAGTTGGAAGACATTATGGGATGGAAATGAACATGGAGAAAACTAAGGTAATGAGAATCTCAAAACAACCATCCCCAGTACAGATTATGACTGATCAAAAACAGCTGCAGAATGTGGAATATTTCAACTGCTATCATGATAACAAGTGATGCAAGATGTAAACATAAAATCAAATCCAGGATTGTCATGGCAAAAGCAGGATTCAACATAAATAAAAATCTTTTCAGCACAAATTTGACTTAAATTTTACTAGTTGCTTCCTTAAGCAACTAGTAAAATGCTACATTTGGAGCATAGCTTTGTATAGTGCTGAAACTTGGACACTTCAGAAAGTAGATCAGAAATGCCTGGGAAGTTTTGAAATGTGGTGCTGGAGGAGGATGGAGAAGATGAATTTGACCGATTGTGTAAAAAAAGAAGAAGTATTACACAGAGTCAAGGAGGAATATCCTATGTTCAATAAAGTTACGTAGGGCGAACTGGATTGGTCACATCTTGCATAGGAAATGCCTTCTAAAACATGTTATTGAAGGAAAGATAGAATCAAGGAGAAGATGAGGAAGAAGACATGAGCAGCCACTGGATGACCTTAAGGAAGAGAAGATGCTGGAATTTGAAGGACTAAGCACTAGATCGCAATATCTGGAGAACCCATTTTGAAAGAGGCTATGAAGTTTCACCACACAGCCTGCACAATGATGATTATGACAGGCTGAATATGACAGAGGAATGTTTCTTCAAGCTCTGTTCATTTGAATATATGACACATTACCATGTTCAAATTTAATTTACTTTTCAAACATTAAATTATGACTTTCAGGGCTCCTGAAATGCACTTTTGTCGCTCAAAATTGGCAAATAATAGTACTGTGTTAAGTTCATTTTCTCAATATAAATGTATTAAAAATATAATAAAGAAATTACACTAATAATTTAGAACCGAAAATGATGCTCTGTTCATTGATGATTGCTGCAGTACTAAAATAACAGGACATTTTTGGAGAATGAAAACATTTATGCAGACAAGCTGCAAAAATATGAACAAGTGAATTTTATAAAAGGGCTAATAGTATATTTTATTGCACTTCTGAAGCCCCTCAAACCAACATCGAAAAAAAAGCAATTTCTCCTAAGTCAGATCCAGCCTGACTTATAACTGAAAGGCTTAAAACTGTTGGTAAGTAATCTGGTGTGTAAGTCACAGATTTACATTCACCACTGAACATTTAGTAAAGTACAATTGCTTCTGCAATTATACCGTAGATATTTTCATGATGTCTTCAAATGCTTGTTGATTCCTCCACCATAAATTTAGAGGCATCTGTCACCACGATGCATTTTGTACGATGTCTGTTGTATCTAATAAATATGCCTTGGATCAACAGTTTCGATGAAATTTCCCACATTAAGTCATTAGTAAAAATTGTTATTCTACTCAAAGTTTTAAGCAAACTGGACAGTATGAGCTATGACTTCATGTCCTTCAGTATCCTTTAATAAATACTTAGTATTTTATAGACAAAATGTGCAGCCACTGCTAAAATGAGCACTTTCAAATTACATACAGCTTTATCATTGAAATACTGCTTATAAGATAATAACCATCAAATACTAAAATCAACTTAATCAATAGCACACATAAAAGTTCCTACTTTCAATACACTATACCCACCTTACCAAACTTGTTTATAGTAAACCAATTCATACCAAACATGATATATCTATACATTATAAATATAAAGCAAATTTACTTGATTCTGAATTTTAAATAACCACTCAAATATTGGGCAATGAATGTCTTATAACATTACTTTCATGCACTTTCAAAGCCAACAAATTTGCCACTACAATCCTGCCTTATTCTAGCATATTTATTCTATATGTACAGTAGTAAGCTCTCTTGAATTTCTTTCATATCTTCTGACTTATAACTGAGTCACTGGGTCAAAGATTCTGGAAAACTTTAGCTAAGGCCTGAAAATTTTAAAGTATAAAAAACAACACGACTTACATATTTCTTACTGACAGCATCAAATGCACTTTTAAGCCAGACAACAACCTGTGCCGCAGCAGGACACGTTCCATCATCTCGTAATATTTTCAAGCGGATACCCTCAAGCTGACGATCAACATACGCGTCTTCAGGGAACACAGCACGAAGATATGTTACATTAGAAATTCCAAGAGCTACTAATTTC
Organism: Reticulitermes speratus; assembly: GCA_021186555.1. Classification (NCBI taxonomy): domain Eukaryota; kingdom Metazoa; phylum Arthropoda; class Insecta; order Blattodea; family Rhinotermitidae; genus Reticulitermes; species Reticulitermes speratus. The sequence goes on along the minus strand of JAJKFL010000042.1, from coordinate 30,381,193 downwards.
TTCACAAATGATTCTGACTGCACTGCTGAAACTGTTGGGTTTGGCATCATTGAGTTCCACTGAAAACAGTCAGGACAGTTAGATTATTATTCAGATTCGCCAGTAATACAGCAGCCTAGCTGAAGTTCTGACGCTATGCTTACGTGATTATTTACAAATATATGTACATATCTACCTACCTATCTACCTACCTACCTACCTACTTACATACATACATACACACAAACATACACACATACATACATTCCATTTATCCATAAGTGTGTCACAAAGACAATAGGATGTGAAATGAGTGACAAATACACCAAACACAGAATTTTTATAGTAAGTACGTACGTGTGTACTATAAAAATTCTCTATTTGGTGTATTTATGACTTGTTCCACACATACATATGTACCTACCTACCTGCCTACATAGGTACATACATACATACATACATACATACATTCCATGGATCCATAAGTGTGTTACAAAGACAATAGGATGTGGAACAAGTCATAAATATACCAAATACAGAAATGTATAATGTAAAATACTATAAGCATTTTAAAAGACAGCATTATAGATCATCTTTACACATAAAATATTCATCTACAGAGTAAAAGGAGTGTGTATTTAAGTATTTTCTTAAGGATACTTTAAATTTTGCCTTTTGATACTTAACGATTGTCAGAACATGTTGTAAACTGCTGAAAATTTGGATGGCAGCGTAAAATGTACTTTTTGGAAACAAGGTAGGTTGGCATTTGGTCTATGCAGATGGGGTTTATTCCTTGTATTAATATTGTGTATAGGTGAATTTGTTTGAAAATTTTCCTGATTATTGATCATGAAGTTCATTAATGAAAGTATACATTGGCATGGAACAGGTAGAATCTCTAATTGGTTATGTAGACTTCCACATGAAGTTGTGGGTTGTGCACCAGGCATAATTTGATGATTTTTTTCTCACTGTTGGAAGAGTTACCCCAAAAAATTATTCCATATTTTATAGTTGAGTGAAAGTATGCATAGTAAATTGATTGGAGAGTGTTAATGTTACTGATATGACCAGTGATCTAACGTCATAACATGCTCCACTTAATTTAGGAATGATTTGTTCAATGTGATTCTTCCAATTTAGGTGGCTATCAATTTTTAAACCAAAAAATGTTGTATTTGCCATCTTTTCTATATACTTTTCTTTATAACCAACACATAATGTAGAATGTGATAAATTATTTGTTATAAGTTTCATTACATTTGTTTTATCTAGATTTAGGACTAACTTAGTAGCAGCAAACAATTTAATCATACGAGAGAGAAATAAATTTGACACTGAAAAGAAATCTTTGAAATTTTGGCTTGAAATTATGACACTAGCATCATCAGCAAATAATATGGTTTCTGATATAGAATTTATTCTCAGGGGAAGGTCATTTATATGTATTATAAACAACACAGACCCTAGAATTGATCCTTGAGAAAATCTATGTTTCAATGTACTCCAGTCAGAGAAAAAATATTTAATTGTATTTCGTGATTGTACTTGGACTTTCTGTCTCCTATTATTTAAACAGGACCCGAACCAATCTTCAGATACTCCTTGGATTCCATGGAAATGTAATTTAGCCTAACAAAATTTCATGATTTATGCAATCAAAACCTTTGCCAAATCACAGAAAATTTCTCAAACATGCATTTTTTGGTTAATAGATTTAAATACACTATCTGTTATTCTGAAGGCAGCATTTCCAGTAGATAGCCCTTTCCTGAAACCATGCTGTTCTGTGACCAGTACATTGTTAGTATGCAGATGTTGGCTTAATCTACTGTGCATAACTTTCTCAAATACCTTAGGAAAAACAGTTAATAATGAAATAGGCCTATAATTTCTCATATTAGTTTTTTCTCTCTTCTTGTAAAGTTGTGGAAAAATACCTGTATATAGCAAGTGATTATAAACATAGCTTAATGGGTGACTAAGGAGATGCACAAGTTTTTAATATTGTACTTGTTATATCATCATCACCTGATGATTTTATTAGTTTTAGGGAATGTATTATATATATTTTTTTTTCAGCTTTAGTGACTGGGATTGCTTTTATGTTGGGGAAGCTTCCAGGAAATGAATATTTTAGAATTGACATAGCCTCTCCTTTCTCTATTTGTTGGATGTTTAATTTTTCAGTAAATGAAGAAATTATTGAAGGCATTGGCCACATTCCCTGGATCCTTTAATTTTTCATCATTCACAAGTAAGGTGGGAGCATGTTCCAATGAATTTATTTTTCCTGTATCTTTAAAATTTTTTTTTTTTTTTAAAAAAAAGGTTTGTTATAAGTTATATTGCTCCTTAGCTTCCGTTATTACTTTTCTCAGGATTTTACAATATTTAATACAATGTGCATTTGCTTTTGGATCATTGCTGTTCTTAATGAAGGTATACAGACTTCTCTTATGATTGCAAGATGCTTTAATTCCTAGTGTAATCCAGACATTTTTTTTTGTACTTTTGTATTTAACTTGAATACTAGCATGGAAAATATTTAAGAAAGTATACAGAAATGAGTTAAACATACTGCTAGGTTTTCTATCTTTATAAACGGATTTACATGGTTCTTTTTTTAGTAGAGTCTGAAAGTTCAAGACTATTTCACTGTTTATTAATTTACTTTTCTGCTTCAAAGGAAATTTGTTTGTTGTTGTGTACATACTTTTAATTGTGAGTATATGAGCATCATGGTATTTGAAAGTTAGATATATTTTCATGTTCCACATAAACGAATCAAAATAATCAGTACCCACCTTCCTACACCAAAAACTGAAAGCTACCAACTCCACACATATTTCTTATCATCTGAGACTACATGACATTGAATATGGAGGCACTATGGTCCACCGAAACGTCGGTAATTATTAGCCAATCGACACGTCGTAACATGGGGCCAGGATAGCGTAGTCAGTAGAGTGGCTAGGCTATGGAGTGGATGATCAGCGGTTGGAATTCCGACGGGGTAAGACTTCTTCTCCAAAACGTCCAGGCCGGCTCTAACGCCCACCCAGCCTCCTATTAAATGGGTACCGGGGTCTCTTTCTCCGGAAATAGAGCGGCCAGGGCTTGAGGCTGACCACTCGCCTCCGCCTAATTTCGGAGGTTAAGAATGAGTGGGGCTATACATTGACCCTCCCCCCCCCCAGCCTTCATGACGTGTACAGCGATAACGTTTTTACGTCGTAACATGCCACAAGACTTTTTTTATATTGTTTTCACCGTGCATTTTCACTTAGTATTCATTAACCAACAAATGCACAAACATAAACTACTTTATAGTTTCTATTAATATCGATGCATTCCCCTACACGTGTTTCGGTCCGTAGACCATCTTCAGGGGGTAACAAGCTACTACACTTCACATGCCGAAGAAGAAACTTGTCTTAAAAGTAAGTGATAAAAAAACACATTTGAATTTGTAAAATATATATAACTGTATAATAACTTATAATTTTATCGTATAAGTTAAAGTCAAAAGTTAAAATAGCAGTGTTGTCATTTGATGCACCGAATCATGGTATTGTAGGTGATTATAAGCGTGTTGTTGCGCGTGCTGTTATGTGGAGTGGTACAAGCTGAATGTTGTCTGGTGGACTTTGTTATGGGGGTGTATCGGGTTCGTGTGCTTGTGTAACGTAACAACACGTAACCTAACTTAATCCGACATACGTAGCTTACGCCTCTTACAAGTGGAAGATTCGAAATATCTACAAAGGGTCAAATATGCCTTGTGCGAAATTATTACAAAATAACATCAATCAGCAGATTCCGAAACGGTGAGAGACAAATGATGGAAAGTTTACGCTGTAGCGGAAAGGGGGATGATTTTAAAAGTAGAATGGATTCGTTGGGCTCAGGTTAAGGACAGATAGAGGGCTCTTTTAAACACGGAAATGAAATTTCGGGTTCCATAAAACTTGAATTTCCTCACTAGCTGAGGACCTGTTAGCTACTCAAGAAGCACTCCGCTCCATGGAGTTAGTACGGAGGGTCGTGTAATGTATATTACGTCGGACAACTGAGGTACTGTTTCTAAATTCGAGGCTTAAGGCATATATCCTTAAATTTAAAAATAACAATTCGAATCTAACCAACCGATGCACAGTCAATGAGAATTTATTGACCTAAGAAGTTCGAACAGAAACAAAGATGGGTGTCTGCGACACATCCCTGACTACCTTATATAATACATATGTAAAATTTCTCTCACACGTTATTTTGATAAACATTATGACTGCTGAAAATAAGTGAGATAAAAGAATGGAAAATCACAAAGACGAATCTTAATGCCTGTATGTTCTTGCAAGCCTTATCTACCCTGGGGCGTTGCTAGGGTGGGGCGAGTGGTGCGGCCGCCCCGAAAACCGCTGCCCAAGGTGCGGTAAGTTGGGCGGCAAAATAAATACTTTAAATGAAAAATTTATTTTCTGCGAGTAACAAATTTTAAATTACTGAGAGAAATAAAAGGAAATTCAATAAATAATTGTGATTTTTTAAAAGTTCGTAAGTTCTGTCAGGGGTGGCCATTGTTATTGCTCGCCATGGGCATCAAAAACCCTAGCTACATCCATATATATACCTTGCTCAGAATGTAACAAAACGTTGCACATCTGGCATTCATCTTGAGGGCTCGGTTATAAATAAGTCTATAAAATTCTCACAACAATTTAAAATTTAGTGTAATAAGTCTAGGTTTTTAATGCAATATTTTAATGTAAATACGGAAATAATGGAAATAAACATGTTAGAAGCGGGTCTTCGCGAGTATGTGGAAAAAGACACAGGCTTACTTGTTATTTATGAAACGTATAGCTACTTTCTTTACACAGGCAATTTATAGGGGTACGCGGTGGTGCAGTTGGTTGAGGCATTGCGCTACGAGCCTTAAAGTCCTTCCGGCCGCACTAGGACCTGGTGTCGACTCAGCCACTAAGAGAAATAAGTACTAGGGCTATCTCCTGGGGGGGGGGGGGGGGGGGCGGGGTAAAGGCGGCCGGTGCCACCTTCACTTGCCGATTGTCTAGAAATTCTGGGAGCCTCAAGACCTGTACAGGGATTGCTTTACCTTTATCTTACGCAATCTACAAGTCATACCATATCAACAGTCGTGTAGTAATCAAAAGATGAAGTACTCAATTATACTGCTATGTGCCTTACCGTATCTGAGATTACTTTCGGCCGTTGTAGCTGCGTTGTGGCCATTGTCTTTTTCTGAATAGTGTGCATAACAATAATTATGTTTTCCAGAGCAAGTGATTAACGTGCTAGTAAATCTATGGCAGCCAATTATTTTGTTTTTCAACTTTTCCGGTTATAAATGGCGACCGCAACTCGACGCGTCACTTGAACTGCGGTACGTGTTCATGAAAATGAACTAGAAATAAATTTAATTGAGAAAGTTATACGCATTTAAATATTTCAGTAATGAATTGAATAATATCATATCTTGTGCACCCTGAAGTAATAGTACATATATTATAGAGATTTCGCTTGACTTCAGTAGACACACATACACCTCGTTCACAGACTATCTCACCCTTTTGTACATCCGTGCCTTCGCAGGTCCGAGATTGTAATCTGTGATGTTGAGCGTTATAGACATCTGTGATCATAGACGATTCATGGCGTACGATCCGCAATGGGAAGATAGAAGTACGAAGAAGTACGGCTCTTTGTTTCAGTATACCAAGTGGATAAAGCGAAGTGTTACAGCTGTGTATAAATCTGGAGGTCGAGCCTGGAGTGATGCAGACGTCTTTGAACCCTTAGAGCATTAGACATAAGTCATTATTGACAGGCAGGAAGATGATGCGTGTTGACAGGTGTCCTGAATGGTGGACATTCGTCTTGGAGTAGACGGTTTGTGACTCTTCGGACGAGAAACTATGAGCTTTATTCGATGTTAATGAATTCCGAATCACAGTGTTACACTCATTTTCCTGCGCGGAATGGTGACGTGCTTGATACTTTGGTTCATAAAACTGTCCCACTGGCAGTTGTGATTACCACAGATGTCCCGGACTGAACCATTTTCCACATACTGGGCAATGTCAGCGGTAGGGATTATTCGGACCCTGTCGAAAAATCCACACATTTCGAACGGTTTCAAACCTTGCCTCTTTCTCAGTTGCGACAAGAATCCAAATTAACTCGGGGAGGAAGCCCATAAAGCGACCCGCGAAATTACATGCCTTATATAACCTTAGCAGATAGGCTGGTGACAAGTAAAATTACACTATCGGATCTAAACAATGATCTCCATTTTTCTTCCTCAGATTTTATGGTTTAATGCAAATCTTTTCCATCGTGTGATATCTAGCAGTTTTCTGGCATGTCACCACCGCGGGTACCAACCACTTGTCATAGTCAATACAATGTATTTTTCCTTCTGAGAGTTTCCATGGTGTTCCTGACGATGAAGTCACACCTCAAGCTATTTTGGCTATTGTAAAATCTCTTATGAAAGGGGATGGACCAAAGGCACCAACTGCCATTCATGGTTGTTTAGGACTTATGTTTCATCTGCTAGACAAAGCCAACTGCTTAGAAAACCAGCTCACATCTCATGACCTGCATGACAAAAACCATGAGTAATGTGGGTGAAGGCTAAGAGTCCAAGCCCTGCTCAAAACTGAGATGGTCATCCGCCAGAAACAATAAGACCCTCTGAATTCACTGAATTTCCTCAAAATTTACATCGAATTAGCCTCCTGCCCATGATAGGCAAAGTATTTGCGTAATTTTAAAAATAGCCCAAAGACACTTATGGATGTTGCTTAATGTAAGCCAGTTTGGTATTGTATTATGTCACAGGTCAACATTTCAATGCATGAGGCTTATGGACCATGTGACCCTCAGTTTTAACAATAGTATGTCTATATGGTATTCCTGGATACTGAAAAAAAACGTTTGGCACAGCGTGGCACCCTGGCTTCTTGTACACTTCATCAAAATTAAAACCTCTTATCATTATAATCAGGGTTATTACCATGACAATGCTTTGAGGTGATTCATCCCATTGTGTTACAATCACAATAAAACCAGTACCTGTCCATCAAATACAACTATATTTCAAAGTCATGAAATCAGTTACATATTTCAACTTAGGATTAAGCCATCATCAGGCTGTATGCAGAAATTAAAAGATAAAAATTTTACAGTTCAAGTTGAGATCTCAAACTTGTTACGTAAATTAATAGTCTAATATTAAGTTATACTTGAATTTTTTCATGAATATATTAAATTGATGGCTTAAAGTATCTATATATATAAAAGTAAAATACCTTGAAAAGCTCAGAGGCATGGGACTTTGTAGAATAAGATCTAAGTAGTCCCAAGACTGTGTGAAATACTTTGGTAATGGCAGGTCAGGTCTGTATAAATTATATACGTAGTTGGAGAATCTCAGATATAAAACTCAGTTGTAATAGAAATGTGAATCAAAGGAGACTTGCATGTGAAATGATGAGTTAAATGTTGGAATCATAGTTTTATATATGTATGTCAGAATATGTATTTATGAATAAACTCTTATCTTCTATAGCATATATGCTTTATAAGGAGTAAGATCCAACATCATTTTGATACACATTTCTATTACAAGTGGTTTTTATGTCTAGGATTGCCTAACTCTATAATCTATATTGACCTGACTAGATATTACCAGAATATTCATTTATAACTTAATATTAGACAGTATTAATTTATGTAACAAGTTTGAGATGTCAACTTGAATATTTAATAATTACAGTTGTAAAGTTTTATCTTTTTAATTTCCATATATGACCTGATGATGGCTTACCCATAAGCTGAAACAGGCAGGTGATTTCCTGACTTTTAAATATAATTGTATTTGACAGACAAGAATTGGTTTTATCATGATAAAACTACCTGGGTTACAAAACTGGTTTATTTGGCTGATGTATTTTCATTTCTAAGTGAGCTTATTGTGTAGTTGCAAGGCCCAATGGCTTCCAGTTTCTGCCTTGCAACACAAATAAAAACACAGAAGAACTGGGTGGTAGATGAAGGAATATTTCATGTGTTTCATTGCTTTTCCTACGTTGTACATGTAGACAAGAGAAGGTTTGGAATTAATGTTACCAAGCTTATTTCCAAAGATCTGGATAAACTCAAGACTCAGTTCAATAAATATTTCCCACCTAAAGGTGATTTGTGGGTAACATACCCCTTTATTCTTTCATTCTGGCTGTGAAATGAACAAGCTGTCATTTAAAGAGTTTCCTTTCAAAAGTTTTGAGCTTAAATTTAAGAAAGAGTATGAACTTGGTGGAAAGCAGTTACAAAGCTCCTCTTTCCTTCCACCTACCTTTGTGAGGCTGCTTTCTCTGTCATGACAATTGTAAAAACAAAGAAATGAAACCATCTTCAACTTGAACCAACACTCTGGATAACTATTTCAATTAACACACCACAAATTAATATGCTTGCCAGTGGAACACAGCTCAGGGTTTCTCATTAATAAACATGATGTATCTTATGGGATACTTTTTTAAATCACCTAAACTGTCTAAAAGTCATTTAATTTGTGTACAATTGTGTCAGACATTGTAGTTATATTTATACAGTGATGTTATTTGCAAAATATCATAAGAATACCATAATCTCTTAGAAATGACAAGCAGTTATCCCTTACCACATACAACTTTTATAAGCTCATGTGCTTATGAAAGTAGTGATGTGTTTTATTAGAAAAAGTTATGTCTAAAATTATACCATGGTGGGACCAGAGATTTTGGAAGTGTGGTAGGTGAGATGGAAGAGGTAAAATGTTGAGAACTGCTGCATGAGTATAAATTTTCATTTCACATTTCATGTAAAAAATTGTAAATGGTCATCTGTGGTGTAAAGAATTTACTACAATTACAAATACTTCAGTACATTCATCTGATCCAGGTCAAGATTTTCTAAATAAATAGCCATGAAATATATAGCATATTTTAAATGTCCAACACTTTTTTCAGTAACAGTTTTAAGTTAAATGGCAGATGCATAATACTGTATGCCAGCTTTGTCAGTGGTGGGTAGAAATCTATAAGATGAACTATATAATTAGTTCATGTATAAATTCATTAAAAATAAAAATGATACATGCAGTTAGCTCTTTAGGGTTACCATATTTTCAGATAACAATAGATCATGGCCCAATCTGAAATTACTGTATGTTCCATGCATGAATGAAGGGAATGTGGTAATATGAGTAACTGAAAAATAACAGTATGAACACTGATAATGCTTATGCTTTAAATAAATAAATTATATATAGGGCCCTTAGTTTATCTGGCTCATATTGGTCACTACCTGTCCAGTACCTTGGCTGACTCAGCAAGCCACTTACACCAGATCGATTGCAGAGACTGTTATCTGTAGTCATGAAGTCAGTCTCCAGTTACAGTGGGAATACCACTGCAACATCAGAGTTTTTGTACCATGTATACGCTAAACACTGATCCTATAAGAAGCGTCACCATGAACTTAGACAAAAGTTTCCAGATGTGCATGTTCCAAACATGAAAACAATTTCCAAATAAGGGAAAAGATTTTGAGCAAGAGGTTCTCTTCTAGACCAAGAAGAGAAGGTGACTGGAATTATCAGTGTATAAAGAGGTAAAGTTGTCCCTGCCCATACTATGAAGGCATATAGGGGGAGTACAGGTATACCTCCACTCATTCTCAACCCTGGCACTAGAGGTGGGTGGTGACCTTCATGCACTGGCCACCTTACCTGGGAAAAGAACCTCAATACCCATTGCATAGGAGGCTGTGTGGACCTCACAGCCACTCTGGACATTTCAGAGAAGAGAAAAATCTCTTGGTCCTGCTGGGATTTGAACCCCAGATTGTCCAGCTTGTAGCCTACTCACTATACTGACTACACTACTCTGGCTCCTCTATCAATGTGTAGATAATTAAATGCAGCTTTTGCATAGGCATTCCAGAAACTGAACTGTCAGTACCCAAATAAATACATCTGTCCACCTACTCAACTGCTGTGTCATCAAATGCTATCCTGAAGTTTTTGTCTACATTCCTTGAAACCTTTCAGCCACCATCTCGTGTTCATTTTCAGCCACATTCCAAACATGAGTATATGCTGGATACAAAAAATTTAACAGTAAATCACATAATAATACAAAAAACAAACACATACTTGGTATTGCTGTAACATTGCTAGGATATGTCCAGTTACATGACACCAACAGTACCCACATGTATCAACAATTAAATTCTGGGTTTTAAAGACAAGCTGCAAACGTATTGAAGTATCTATGGCAGAAGACAGCTCATTTCTACACAGATGCACACATTAGTATCTTACAATGTTGCTACTGAGCTCCCAACTGGAACAGCACAGTGTATAATATAACTATATGGATTAAAAATCTTGGGCAGTTATAGAATGGCAGACTAAACCAAGTAAAGACAAATACAATATACCAACACTTAAATGTACTGAAACTACAATCAATTTCAACAGAAGATTCACAAAAAAATAATGTTGTGCTGTCAGTACATTTTACGTACTTGTAATATGGTAACCCCAACACTCATCTGTATGTACACACAATCTCTTCCCTCAAACAGAATTTTCAAATTCATTTAGTCTTTCATATAGCACAACTTGTACAGTAGATCTTCCTACACAATGGCATGCATACAATGTAATCAGCTGCCTACACATATTTCTTCCTGAAAATCACAGTTTTTCTAAAGGTACATCTTAATATTCTAGGGTACCCAGCAGGCAGTAATATTAAACCCAATCAAACACAATTTCAGTATCAGATAATGAATCTGTACAGACATCATGCCAAACAGTAAAGTATGTCAATCTGAAATACAGATTTATACTAACAGGTTTTTTGATGCTATTACAGAATCTGAGTGCAATTAAATAATCCATAAATAAATCCAATATTTTGAACTGCAGACTCTGGGCCTGATTTCCGCAATGCAGTCACCTCCATTACAGACCTATATATACAGTGGAACCTTGTTCCATCGTTTTCCCGCATGTATCGTCTGCCTTATTTGGTCCCGAAATTAGCCCCATATAAATAACACTATTTTTTTCCACCTCCATCGTTCCCGTCGTTTTCCCACATCAATCGTTGAAAACTCTCAGTCCTGACGCAACATTTTCCCGCATTGATAGTTTTTTTATAATTTGAAGCGATGGTTTAGTGCGCTGCGCGCGTGTATTGCTTTCTTAGTGCCACCTGGATTGGCTCCATCAAAAAGTATGGAAGTGCATTCTGTACTCTTTGCTCTCCATCCTTTTCTTTGGACTAGATGAAGACTTGGCAACACTGTTGTGGAGCTTTACTTCATTGCATGCGAACAATAAAGCGTGGATGACGACAGACATTTTTTCTTCATTTCTGTGTTCATTAGACACAAGTATGGGTGCGCAAAACAGGAACATTCTCCTCTTTGTGGACAACTGTGCCGCACATCCAAAGGATACATCGTTTCTAAGAAATGTAAAAGTCATACGGTACCCAGAAAAATTGTACAAGTGTGCTCCAGCCCCTTGATTTAGGGGTAATAAAGTGTTATAAGCAGCTTTATAGAAAACACCTCGTGCAAACAGCTGTTTGCTTAATGGATGCAGGCAAAGATACGAAAAAGAAGATAAACGTGTTGGAAGCTTTGCACTACACTGTGGTAGCCTTGCAACAAGTAACCCAGCAGACAATCGAGAATTGTTTTCAGAAAGCTGGTTACGTGCAGGGACAATCTTCAGGCGATAGTGACGTCGTATTGACCAACGATGACGACGATTTCCGCCAAGACTGGGAAAAGTTCAGTGGCATGAACAAAGATAAATTCGAGGACTACGTTTCTGTGGACAGTCATGTGGCAACCAGTGGTGTAGAAACAGTGCTGGAGCTGTGCATGAGCCTCGTGGCGTCCGGGAGTGTGGAGGGGGAAGGAGGAGAAGAAGAAGATGGCGAACCCGAAGTTGTGCCGAGCTTTGCTGAGATGCACGAAGCGCTGATGAAAGTAAAATCTTTCTTTTATGTGCACAGCATGAGTGACAGTGATCGTGAAAGTGTTCCAGGCCTTGAAAAATCGTACTTTGAATTAAGGAGTAAAGTTTGCACAAAACAAACGTCAATGAAAGATTTTCTCAGCAAGAAGTAATAATAATCATTAAATTGTTCTTATCTATAATTTTTAATGGTTTCCCGGTACTATCGTTTTCCCATATGTATCATTTTTGTTTTCCATCCCCCTGAAAAACGATGGATAGAGGTTTTACTGTACATCTTGAACATTCAGACAGTGCAGTCTTATTCATATAATAAACAAGGGTGACAACACATTAAGCAGAGATCCTACCTAATGTAACTCTAACCTAATAGTAAACATATTTCATACATGTGCCCAGCAAATGAAGATTAACATAAAAAGATGTACAGTGTCTCAATGTCTGTGAATCTTTTTATGTGGATGCAACTTAACGTCAGATATTTTTAGAACAGGAAAGATAGGGGTAATGAAAAAGCAAATTCAGATTTTTATGGAGTTTGTATTAAAATAATATCCAATGTACAGCACAAATAAATATCTTGACGCATAATTAAAAGTGACTTGAGAATCATATCAGTGTTGAAACCAAACATAATGTATGTTCATTGTTTCATTATGGTATATTCAGATTTAAGTATACTGACTGACTGAATCTACAGGTTCATATTACAGTCAATGGGGAAATATTCATATGTGCATTAACAGAAACTGCATTCACGCATAACTTCGCAAACACATGAATTCATACTTATTCACAATCTCCTGCGTTTCCTAAGACCTTGATCATTCCACATCTTGTTGGCTCCCCCTCGGGCAGCCTGTTCAGCCCTGATAGCTGCCCAGTGCTCATAGTACCTCTCTGCTTCCAGCCACTCCTGGTACTTGTACCACCACTCCTCCCACTTCATGTAGTCATCAAGTGTAAGATCACGAAGATAACCTCTATCTTTGTAATACTTATATCGAACTCTGACATCATCCCAAGCATCCAAACCAATTGGTCCAGAATGGAGGGATTCTGGGAAATAGCCTGCACCCACGCGGCGATCACTAACTGGCATGGGACTAAGTGCTCTATGGTACCGTTCACCTTCAATAACAACCTTCAGGTCTGAGCTGTCTGAATCCTTCGTAATGCGCATATTCTTCACCCCATCTAAGTCCCTTCGGTCTACAGACCACTGTGCCATCTTACCAAAGCGTTCTGATAGCGTAAGCTTTGGAACACCACCACCAGATGTCATAGATGATGTTGAACTCTCATCTGAACAGGAGGCTGGGGGTGAACTATGACGTCGACTAGTGCTTCCTTCTGCCACTGGTAAAGAGCGGCGTCGTTTGCTGCGACTTGACTTGCTTCCGCCACTCTTGCGCTTTTTACTAGAACTCTGCAAGCATGAGGTGTAAAATTTTATAGTCAAGGTCAAAATCTTGACATTCAGTTGTGGTCCTTAAAAGCCTGATTATGAGTATGCCAGCAATGAAGATACACAAAACCCCACACAAACTCACTCCTCATTCCCATGCTACATAATGGTAACACTGGTTCAGAAAAGTTCACTGTTATATGGTTACACATATTATTTGTAACTCTCTTAATTCATCACTGCTCACAAACTTCATGTATGATCACACAATCTCAGTTGTCAACACAGAATTATTACTTAACCAATTTTTACCTTAATACACAACTAGTGAGACTACATGTCCATTGAAATGATTATCCAAGCTTTAATTTTGCAGCATCCTGCAGCTAAAGCTACAAGCAAAGCCATACATCTTTTTCAGAAACATAAACCTATTTATAACATTCTCTAATGAATTAAATGGTCTCCTCTGAAACAAATGCTATATTCTGAAGCCAATTTATACAGTGTATTTCTAAATTATCTTCTCCAAGAAATTTAGTGGGCCTTCAAGAAATATTTAAGGGCCTCTGACTAAGTGAACCTTTTGTCATCATTCAAGGAATGAAAAGAGTACTTAAACTGCATTCAGAAGTGTGCAGGCTAGCTGACATGATGCCATTAGTTCCTCCAATTCAGTTCTGAAACTATACGTCACTTCATTGCGAATTTGCAAGACACAGCAACATGAGGATGTTGAAACCACTCAATACTGTAAAATTAAACATCTTCATGGCAGTGACTATCATGAGTATTGTCTTCTGAGGTGTCATACCAGGTAGTGTGGTTGACATTTACCAAGGTTTTAGCAAAACCTGCTGCCCCATCTTAGGGTACAATACTCTTCTACCCCACCGCCAAGACGGGAGCAGCAAGTTCCTCCAACACACTGGTGCATATCTGCCAGACTACACGGTGTCACATCAAAGAAAAGAGTATGCTTTTTATTCAGTTCTGTATCCCTCACAATTTCTACAAATCCAAAATACTGACTTCCTTCTGATAAGAGGTTATACATGCATGTAGGGTAAGTAAATGATCATTTTCATCTCATTCTAACGATCAAAACCACTTATCATTAGTGTCAACTAGCACAGCTTTTGGACATTATACCATCATAATGAGGTGAAAGCAACATTAACCACCCTAAAAACAGACAGATGATGTAAGCAACTTCTCAATGTCTGCATTGTGGAAAAGCACTGTGGCAAAAATCTGAAAGACACCGGAAGATTATGCTGCAGATCGAAGGGCAAATTTATGGTACTGCAAGCTTAGTGTGTAGTATGCATATTTCAGCTTTATGGGGACAGCAGTCCTAATTCTATCAAGATTCTTATGTTCAATCTTTTGCTGATGAGAAATATTCAAAACCTTCAGCACAACATGGCAGACACCACACATTTCCACATCTAATGCAATATTACCAGCATACTGGATCCAAGGCCCAATAAAGGAAACAGAACAAATAAATGTTGATAAATTATTGAAGATGGTAATGACAATTTTACAACACATTTTTTTAAAAGGCATTTGTTATGTAGGTCATTTCAGAAGTTTTGTGTATGGTGGCGGCACCGTGCAGTGCTTCATATAACTGGACTCAAATCAAGTGTGTGGTGCTAGTGGTGCTATTGCTGCTATCACAAAGGTCCAGTCAGTTGCTGTTTAGCTATGGATCGGGAAAGACTACAAGGAAGTTTCTCACGGACGTGAGAACATTAATAAAACTTAATATTTGTTGGGTAAAAGTGCACTAGGGTCTTACAAGTCGAAGAAAGGTTTAGGTACACACGCTCCTTCATACAAAACTGTTCACTGATGGGTAAATTCCATTAAGAATAGCTGGGAACAGACAGACAACGCCCCTCGCAGGGGAGCCCCAACAAATCTGTCCTTGAAGGTACGCGCAGTATTTCATGCACAGCAATTGCTACAGAAGTTGGAATCTCTCCAGCAAGTGTTTACGTATCCTCACCAACAGCTTGAGGAAAAGAAAAGTTTGTGCAAAGTGGAATCCACATGTGCTAAACGATGACCAAAGAGCCACGTGTGTTCTTCTTGCCACCACCCATCTGCAGCGTTGGAGAAATGAAGGCAATGCATTCCTCGATCACATTTTAACGATTGACGAGTCGTGGATGCATTCATTTGACCCTCAGTTGAAATGACAGAATGCTGAATGGCGTGCCCCAAAGTCAGTGAGGAAGAAAATTGCACAGCACAGTCAGGGTGCTCTGAAAGTCATGCATGTCACTTTCTTCAGCCAAAATGGGCTTGCGCTTGACCATCCTGTGCCAGTTGGCACCACAGTCAATGGCCCATATGACAGCTCACTCTTGCAGGATAAGGTGAGGCCGGCTCTTTGCCATAAACAACCAGAACTGCTGGAGCGTGGTGTCACTTTGCTCCAGGACAATGCAACACCTCATCGCCATC
The DNA here is from genome assembly GCA_021186555.1 of Reticulitermes speratus. Lineage (NCBI taxonomy): Eukaryota > Metazoa > Arthropoda > Insecta > Blattodea > Rhinotermitidae > Reticulitermes > Reticulitermes speratus. Next base: position 30,365,255 of record JAJKFL010000042.1, on the reverse strand, counting down.
ATGATGAGCAAAATCTGGTGCAACGTTGGGGCTGGGAGGTGTTAGACAACCTCCCTAATCTCCAGATCTTGCCCCATGTGATTATTGGTTGTTTTCACATGTGAAAGAACACCTTTGGGAAACCGATCTGAATCGGAAGATGATATCAACACTGCTGTCACTGCCTCTTTAAAGCGCCTGAGCAAGGACGAATACAGACCTTCAATTGATCATTTACCACGTAGACGGGAAAAGTGTGTGGACAGTGCTGGTGATTACATTGAGTAGAGGATATACCGTATATTCTCGAATCTAATCCACACTTTTTTTACAGTTTTAGAGGGCTAAAAAATCAGATGCGGATTAGATTCGCGTGCGGATTAGATTCGCGGTCTAGAGCTGGATTTTGGAAAAATGATTGAGCTGCTGTACAATATAACAATAACGTAATTAATAAACAACGTAAGAACAATACAATACAATAATCTATTATTTTATTATTTATTATAATTTATTATTCATCAGACTCGCCTTCATCACTCATAATTCGAGGAATGTTCAAAGATCTGGCCTTCTTTATCGCCTCCTCTCGAGTAGATCATAACTCACAAACAGTCCAGTCTTGCGTCTCTCTTGAAAAAACGTGAAGACTGCATCATCAATTTCAGGAAATCGTCCTTTCTTGGGTCCAGTGAATTTCCTTCGTGACGCCTCACACCCGCTGATCACTGCCTTGTGTTTCCGCCATAGTCGAACGTTGCTTTCATCAACTCCAAAAATTGCAGCGGCTTTGAGGTTTCCATTCTCCTCTGCGCACCGAATAACTTCACGTTTGAACTTTGCCGTATATGAGAGTCGTTTAGATTTCAGGTGTCCCTCTTCCATAACTATGGTACACGACAAATTGGAACAAGCACCTCCCACGTTTCAACAACTAAAGATCAGCTGGCTTCAGACGAGATTGCGCACGTCTGTTGAGAAAGGCCCCGCCTCTATCGGTATGACTCATCGGCCACAGGCGTAGCGTCGGATTTTAACGCATTGGTAACATCCAATATTATTCAATCAGTCGCCCGTGGGCAAGGGGTGGTTGAAGGAAAGGTGCGGATTAGAATCGCGAACTAACTTTTTTTCGTTTAAGAAGTCGCCAAAAACTGGGTGCGGATTAGATTCGGGTGCGGTTTAGATTCGAGAATATACGGTATGTGTAAACATTCAGGAATATCAATAGTGTTTTTACCTTGTGTTTTGTTATTGCCACAAAATCATAATCATACACAAAACTTCTGAAATGGCCAACACAGAAATCAAAATACTTGTGTTTTCTGTGTTCTTCTTGAAACTATACACACATTTAAAATCTATGAAAGGGCAAATGCACCTAAGTATTATGCTGCATGGGCATTTCCTATCTTGTTATGCATTTTCCACATTCAAACACTATTCCTTTCTATGATTCTCTTCTTTAAAGTCTAAATTGAGTATACCAGCTAATACTACTGTGGCTGCAACATGAACCAAACAACCACACGTAAAATAATAACATATGAAATTTAGAACCATCTGAACCTGATGGAAACACATTTTATTATGAAACTGCAGTGTATACTAGTGCTACCATCTGTGCAGTTGTACTTCATTTAATTTCACGGGATTTAGTTCCAAAACCCACTGCCCTGTGTATACTAGCCTACCAGGTAATAAACAAGATCAAATTAAGCAACTCACTTTGTCTCTGCTTCCTTTACGTTTGCTTTTCAGGCTCTTTCGAGCTGCTGGGGGTGGGCTTGGAGGTGGTCCTCGTGGATCACTAGGAGGTCCAGATCTCTCACGCTGCCTTTTTAAGCTACCCTTTGGAGGAAGAGGTGACCGATTGTTAGGGCGATTTCTCGGCACAGAAAATGATCGGGACCTAACAAACAAAATCACAGTTACAATTCAAAATAAAACACAGTAATGAATTTGGTGGACTGAAAATATATCAACTGATAACTATGTAACAAATTTTCAATATATATAAAACAATATTAAAACCATGTCATATGTGAAATCCAGCAGTAACAACTTCAAATTGTAAGAAAACCTTGACCGATTATATATGAAACATCTATCAGCTACAATATGGGTCTCATATGAAATAAATAAACATAATTAAAACTATAAAACAGATGGATTTGAAGTGCAATGTAGTCTAGAAGTTATTATGCCATCATTTTAATACTGTTGCCATATAGTGCTCAAACAGCCATATCCTGTTACACTTCAGTCAGCAATGTTGGGGAAGCCCATAAGGGTAATGATGAGCACCTGTGTTCATGAAAGGCCATATACAGTGAAACCTCTATCCATCGTTCCCGTTACCGTCGTTCGCCCGCATGTATCGTCTGCCTTATTTGGTCCCGAAATTACCCCCATATAAATAACACTATTTTTTCCCGCCTCCATTGTTCCTCGAACTGTCGTTTTCCCGCACCAATAGTTGAAAAATCACGGTCCTGACGCAACATTTTCCCGCACTGATAGTTTTTTTTTTAATTTGAAGCGATGGTTTAGCGAGGTTTAAGGACTGGCATGGCCTAGTATACAAGAAGTTAGTCGGAGAAAGTGCGGCAGTGTACAGCGAAAGCACGGAAGCGTGGCTGGAAAGACTGCCATCTTTGTTGGAGGGCTACGAACAACGTGATATTTACAACGCGGATGAGACGGGGCTCTTCTACAACGTGCTTCCTGATAGAACCTTGGCTCTCAAAGGAGAGTCTTGTCATGGAGGGAAAAACTGTAAAGACAGACTTACTGTTTTACTTTGTGTTAACAGTGATGGAACTGACAAACAAGTGCCGATTGTTATCGGAAAATCTCTTAAACCGCGATGTTTCAAGAATGTAAAAAAATTACCCACCAAGTACCACGCGAACAATAAAGCGTGGATGACCACAGACATTTTTTCTTCATTTCTGCGTTCATTAGACGCAAGTATGGGTGAACAAAACAGGAACATTCTCCTCTTTGTGGACAATTGTGCCGCACATCCAAAGGATACATCGTTTCTAAGAAATATAAAAGTCATACGGTACCCGGAAAATTGTACAAGTGTGCTCCAGCCCCTTGATTTAGGGGTAATAAAGTGTTATAAGCAGCTTTATAGAAAACGCCTCGTGCAAACAGCTGTTTTCTTAATGGATGCAGGCAAAGATACGAAAAAGAAGATAAACGTGTTGGAAGCTTTGCACTACACTGTGGCAGCCTTGCAACAAGTAACCCAGCAGACAATCGAAAATTGTTTTCGGAAAGGTGGTTACGTGCAGGGACAATCTTCAGGCGATAGTGACGTCGTATTGACCAACGATGACGATGATTTTGGCCAAGACTGGGAAAAGTTCAGTGGCATGAACAAAGATAAATTCGAGGACTACGTCTCTGTGGACAGTCACGTGGCAACCTGTGGTGTAGAAACAGTGCAGGAGCTGTGCGTGAGCCTCGTGGCGTCCGGGAGTGTGGAGCAGGAAGGAGAAGAAGCTGGCGAACCCGAAGTTGTGCCGAGCTTTGCTGAGACGCATGAAGCGCTGATGAAAGTAAAGGCGGAAACACACTACTGTCACGTCACGTGAGCTCATGTGTTGTCACGGCACCTCACGTCACGTGCAAAATATGTGTTATATGCTATTTCAATACATACAATCACATTGAAGTCACCTCACGTCTCTGACCTCACGCGTGATAGCACGTGAGCAGTTTCTGGGAGATTACATATTTTGACGGGTGTGAACTCACGTGAGCTTTCATTTTCAAAGCACAACGTGGTACTATTTCGTTACAATTTTGTTTATAGGTGATAAAAATGGACGAGCTTTTGATTGAAAAAGTTCGTGAACATGATTGTTTATATAACCTTCGATCGCCTGATTATCGAGATGCAAACGTTCGGCAAACAGCTTGGGATAAAATTGGAAAGGAGCTGAAAATACCAGGTATGTCATTACTAAATGGTTTTATTAATTATGTACTTCAAAACATATAAAAAATGCTTACAACAGTGTTCTAAGTAATTCTCTTTTAATTATGTATTCTACCCCTGCGAACCATAGGAACTTGCCATGCTACACTACCACCATCAGAATTAAAATATTCTTTGAATATCTCTCGAACTTGAAACGCTAGACGAGTACTATGTCTTCTAATACGACCTATATTTAATAACGCCGCTTCAGGAAGATTAATTGATCCAGTGTCTGCTTCAAACGTTTTGTCTGCGCACAACATGTTATGCAAACAGCATGATGCAAGTACGATTTTGTCCACAAATTCAGGTTGTACTTTCAAATACCTCCGGAAACATCTCCAACGGGCTGCTAAAATTCCAAATGCGTTTTCTACGCGTTTTCAATAAGCTGATGTAAATAATCAAATTTTTCTAGGCCCACTCGAAAGTACATGTGGAAACGTTTCGGATCTTCTCGTAACTCAGGCACTAAACGATGAAATTCATCTAAATCTTCTCTCTTTTCATTGATTTATGTACCCATACCCGGTTAGCATATTTACTGGCTTCGAGAGCTAAAAAAGCAGTCACAACTTCTAATTCTTCTTCCCAGTCTGAATCCGAAGAACTAGTTGAGCTGGCACATTCCATCTTGGAGGCAACATTCGAAATGATCAAAAAATGAAGAAAAGCTGTTTGGCGTGACAGCAGTGTGTTTCTAAGCATGATATCACGGTAAAAATGTGTCAGCGTGACAACGCGTGAGCTCACGTGACGTGACGGTAGTGTGTTTCCGCCTTTAGATCTTTGTTTTATGCGCACAGCACGAGTGACAGTGATCGTGAAAGTGTTCTAGGCCTTGAAAAATCGTACTTTGAATTGAGGAGGAGTAAAGTTTGCTCAAAACAAACGTCAATGAAAGATTTTCTCAGCAAGCAGTAATAATTATCATTAAATTGTTCTTATCTATAATTTTTAATGGTTTCCCGGTACTATCATTTCCCGTATGTATCGTTCAAATTTTCCGGTCCCCTGAAAAACGATGGATAGAGGTTTCACTGTACTGGAAAACCATTGTGGACATCCTTGAAGACTTCAAGGCAATATTTAACACGGCAACATCAACAGAAAGTATGGTACGGCAATGGAATAAGAAGCTGTTTGCAACAAGTTCCACCAAACAAAAACCATGCTCACGGTAACCACAAACATGAAACAAACAATTAAAAAATGTGAATTCAGCTGTGGAACAGTCACTGAAAGAAGCACTTCAGAAACAATTGTGAAAACTTGGGACTCCCAGTACCACACTAAGGGAGCATGTGTGATAAGATCGTAGGTAAAGAACCAAGTGATGCAGACCTGCAGAGTAGCATGAAGCCTGTAAACATTTCCTGTACGCGTAGCCTGTGGAAAAAGGAAAGTAGGAAGACCAGTTACATGATGGCTTGATGATGTAGAAAATGACCTCAAGACTTTTAAAGTAAGTCAATGGAAAAGGAAAGCCCACGAAAGGAATCAATGGAAGAAGATCATTGGGGCGGTCTTGGCCTAAAAAGGCTGTTGCACCAAAGAAGAAGAAGTAGCCTGTGGAAAAGTTATTTCCTTAGATGATCAATGTATCACAGCGCAAAAAAGAAAATTGTTTAATTTCTGGAGCAAGGAGAGGAACCCACACTTCTTTAAGGAACCTCACACACTTCACTCCATCTCAGCATCTGGACTGCAATTTCTACCTTGCATGCTTGGTCCATTTTATCTCTGAGGAGCCTGTGATCCAGGCCACTTATCTCAGAACATTATGGAAACACTTTGTGCTTGAAATTAACCATTTTGACCCAAGACACCAGGGGTTTCAACAAGATGGGGCTACTGCATATTGTGCATTTGTGTTGGAATTCCTGACCAGTGTTTCCAGACAAGTGGATTGGCTGTGCCTGTTCAGCTTTCTGGAATGCAACTACTGTGTCAGTCCATAACTGCTTGTATTTGGAGAATTAATGGCCCAGTGAACATATTAAAGTTAGGAACTTCTTTTACATTAAGTGTAATACCATGCAGAAATTATGATTGCAATTTATACAAGTAATATAATTTTCTTACCCAGTCATGCTGTTGGTATCTTAAGCTACAGAGCACTGAATGTAAAAATCAGTAAATTATTAATAAAAAAGGTTGTAGAAGGACATGGTCATGGCCCAATTCAAGCTAAGAAACACCATGAAGAACTTTTCAAGGTACTTGGTGTCCCTGCTAACATCTGAACCTTGAACCCCCTGAAGAAAAGTCAGAAGCAATGCCGAGTTAACTTGCTCAGTATTAAAAGGTCTCACAACTAACTTTTGTGTATTCTGCCTGCCCCATATATCCAGGACCAAAACCCACGTCACTTTTGTCTTTACTTTTGGTCCAAAATAAAAATGCAACACTGTAATTTGTAATAATCATTAGCTGGTACTGGACATCCAACAAACACACCTTGACCGAGGTGTTGGTTGCCTAGCTCTACTCGCTACAGGTGCTGGTGAAGTAACTACTTTCCTATTCCCTTTAGGCGAGCATACGGAACATGACTCATCTGAGCATGAGCTGAGTGAACGAGAGCTAGGTGTTAGTGATGTCATCTTGGGTGTACGACGTCTTGGTTGCTGAGACTGAGGCTGAAACACACAATTGTGATACAAAGTTAAACAATAATGCTAAAAATTCTTAAAGAAGCTACATTTAAGTTTAGTAATTGGCTAGTGCGTTTAAAAAATGACTATTAAATAAGACAACTTAAAATCTGAGGTACAATGAATGCAGTTTAGAAACCAGATTTACTTGCATAATATCTAAAATTCTTTACCCAAATATTTGTGTCAATGTTGTGGTGTGCAAAACGTGACCACTACTTTACACAGTTTCAGAGAGTAATTTTAGATTGTGACTGGGGACATTATAATTTTCCATTCCTGCCTGTGTATGATGCCCTCCTAAAATGTGAATTCCTAGGACCATATTCATGTCAGTATTGGGACTCCAAGTTTACATTTCACTTAAGGTCCAGATTCTTGAGTTACATATATATACCAGTTTTTAAGTGTGTTATTTAATGAAGTCAATTACTGACATTATACAACACCAGTGACAAGAAGAATAAATGAATATGGAGAACTGGTGGAATGACAGTGACAGAACTGAAGTACTCAGTGAAACACCTGTCCCAGTGCTACTCTGTCCACTACAAATCTCACATAAACTGGCTTGGGATCCAACCCATGCCTCTGCAGCGAAGAGGCTGGCAACTAACCACACGGGCCACTGATTTTCATATATGTATGTGAACATTTTACATTACCATTACATGTCAGTATTACACAGGCATAAAGAGACAGTAGGTAATACTAAACAACTTATAATCAGTAAAAACACAGAGATAAAGCCATGGTGCACAAATCAGCCCATGTTAAGAGTAACTGTCATCAGTACTTTTTGATTCAATAGTTGAAGAGTCATCTGCACCTTCAACTTCCTTCCACATGACATCATCTGCTTTTCCATCCATGCTGTTTGATATACACTTCTTAAACCCACAAGCAACTGGTTTATATTAGAGTCAGTCTTTATTCACTCCACAGTTTCATCATCATCTGTGCTGAGTTAGTGGGCACTTTCCATACAGCAACCATTCTCCAAAGCATCAAAACGGATGATCCTTGAATGACCTTGTAAAATACCATGTCAAAAACCTGCAGCTGAGAAGTCACACCTCACAAGAAAACAAATTTCATAAAAAACAAAGAAAAGGTTGTTCATATGTAAAGAAGATGATTTCAAAATGTCCTGCAAACCACATGTAGTGATGAAAATGGAAACTATGTGGTCAAATGGTGTTCTGAGAGTGCTATCTTTATTTTTCTTCCACCACGTTCTTATCTGACCATGGCTGGATATGGCCACAATGTCTTAAGTCAAAAGAAACTGGGTCCTTAGGTCTTTCACTAGCTATTCTACTTAACTACTAAAAATGTACCCAGATGTCTACATACAGAAGTCCTGCTGCATTCAACAACATCTGCAAAGTCTAACATACAGTTCAATAATTTGTAAACAACTAATCTGATTTCATACCCTTTGGGCCTGTGGCTGTGGCGTGTGTGGCCTTCGGTCCCGATCTCGATCACGGTCCCTAGATCTGTCCCTCTCTCTGTCTCGGTCTCTGGTTCGCGATCGTGGTCTTGTAGGAAGCGGAGGAGACCTTGCTCGATTCCGGCTACTCCGCACAGCACCACGTGAACGGCTACGAGATCTCTTGTGGCTAGAACGGGAACCGTGAGGTGACGAGTTACCACCTCCAGCACAATACAGCTCCTTGAATCCACTGTGTCGCCATCTGCATCATCAAAGAGACTGTCACTGCCCCAATTCCCAAGGGTTACAAAAGGAGATTGCCAACTTCAATTACAAAGTTCAAATTATTTAAAAACACCGTATGTAATGTCTGTTCCTACAACTTCACGTTCCATATACCTGTTACAAGATTTAAGAACAGAGAGACGAGTAGAATTTTCATGGATTTTAAATCTAGTAAAAGCTCATTTGAAGTAATCACATCTTGTTTGGAGGTGCCATCTCAACATTTTTAAGGGAGAAAAATCTTCCTGAGGATTTATAAAATTATTTTTAGCTTACTTTCTTCATTAATATAAAACTAGTCACATGATTTAATCAGGTCTGTACATATGTGAATGACATCTGAAACATGGGATGAACATCTCAAAATTACGGGTATGCCTGTGTTCAAATCTTTTAATTCAGTACCACCAATAACACTGATATGGAGGCCATTTAAAGAACTGCTGCAAAAGCATCACCAGTGCCACTTAATGTAGCATACTGAATATTGTGTGATATAGATTTTCAAGGTTAAGCAGCATTTGTTATGGTACTTTTCTGTGGACTTATAAAATAGCAATATGGTGACAACACAAATCCTATACTTGGTAACCAGCGTGACAGTTAATAATAAACCACTGTTATACATGAGGTAAATTTAGACCATAAATACACCCCAAATTTCTGTTTGTGTATAAAAGATTACAGAAACAGTCAAGATGAGAAACTTTCAGGCTATGTCCAATAAAGTGTAAAGAAATGAACCATCAATCACAACAATTTTTTTTTAATTTTTCAGAGATTTAGTGTGTTTTACGACATGTTTCGGCCAACTTGGCCATCTTCAGGTAACACACAGTTGTATTACCTCAAGATGACCATCTCTGAAAAAAAAAATTTTGTTGTGATTGATGGTTCATATCATTACACTTTATTATCACAACAGGATGTTTAAAATATAGGTTATGTCCAATAAATTTACTGTGCTGGAGATGCATACTTATAAAATTATTCATAAAAATAGATCACTAAGTTGTAAAACTATTTAAGTACAAAGACCTGCCAGCACATCAACAAAATCGTTTAGTCCCTGGGTGATTTTGATGGTCACTGTACCTCCAGTAATCAGCACGTGTTAAGCATTCACACAAACCATACACACTCTGTGCATAGGTCATAAACAATGTGTATGAGAATATCATCTGTTAAATGTCAGATCAAACTAATGACACATATGACATGGGGACATTTCATTCTCTTCCTTTGTGGTTCAACTTGTAGAAAATGTAAAACATTCTTTGTAACAGAACTAAAGTCAGATTGTAGTTTTCCTTTATGTTCCCACAAGTCTCTTTCACGATGGTTGGCTGTCTGACTAGACAGTGAATGCCATACACACTTATTACTGAAGTTCCCTGCGACAGGTGCGAAACTGACATGAGATAATAGACTGAATGGTTAAGATTATAACTAACTCCATGGAGCAGAGCCCTTCCTGAGAAATTAACAGGTCCTCAGCTACTCAAAAACCTCCCCACATTTTATGCAACCCGAAGGTTCAATACCACATTCACAAGCACCCATCAACTGCCGCTATCCTGAGTCACATCAATCCAGTTCATGCCTCCCCATCCCATTCCTTGAAGATCCATTTTAATATCCTCCCATCTACACCTAGGTCTTTCAAGTGGTCTCTTTCCCTCAGATCTCCCCACCAAAACCATGTATGCATCTCTCCTGTCTCCCATATGTGCCACATGCCCCACCAAAACTATCATACACATGCAAATGTTTAGTGTAGTGAAAGTGACAAGTGAGGAGACACGTGCTTTACTCAACTTCAAATTGGGGCTCCTTCATCCACTTAACTGAGCTACATAGCAAAAAATGTAATTACCTTGTACTGACAAATAATGATCACTGGCTTGTAAAGAACAGTTTAAGATAAACCAACTAATGCACAAGAATTATTAACAAAGTATATTTGTAACCCCTACATACGTTTCAGCAATCAAGTTGCCATCCTCAGTGGGCACATCAAAAAATCACAAATATCTATGGCATCCAGATACACATACATTTGGCATTATAATGGAAGTACACATGCCACTCACAATATTAAAATGAATTGATGCCTATAGTCATAAAACTCAATACAATGTATCTAAGTCAGTGATGTAAGCTGATACTTCATATAACACAGTAAAAATTATTATATACAAATATTGTTACATGATTCGACTTAGATGATTAAAACATACAAAAGTTTTTTTAAAAAAGCTTTACTGGCTACTGGCCATGTATACAAACATATAGTTGAACTATGTCAATCTTGTCCTGTGGCTTGGGATGTTGTGAGTCCGGTGAAGTGTCGTGTACTCTTAACATTTAGTTTTATGGCTATAGGCATTAATTCATTTTATTATTGTCAGCGGCATGTGTACTTCCATTATAATGCCAAATGTATGTGTATCTGGATGCCATTGATATTTGTGATTCTTTGATGCACTCCCTGAGAATGGCAACTTGATTGCCGAAATGTATGTAGGGGTTACAAATATACTTTGTTAATAATTCTTGTGCATTAGTTGGTTTAACTTAAATTTATGACAAAATGCACGGTACATATTACATAAAATTTGTAAAGAACAATTCAGAAGTCACACATGTTCTGGTTGAGGAGTGCATTCACAAACAAGATATAAGTGTGTGAACCGTGATGTGAGTGCGTGTTCTATGTTTCCAAGAATATCACACTACACTTGCACTGCGAAGAATTCATGGCAGAGAAACGTGGATACACATTTGGTAGTTTTTACAAAAAATGTGAGTAAAAAATATACACCTGACCCCCCACTGTGCACAAGGGTTAGGTTCTCCAGTAATCTGATGCACATGGAGCTTATGAAACCACAGCACATAATGGATTAGGATCCAGGGTCACATACAATGACACTAATGTAAGGTTTCAGGCATGTTCACAAAATTTCAAAAAGTGACTATTAGCTTTGTGTCTGTCCGTCCATCCATCCGTATGGAACAACTTGGCTCCAACTGGATGGATTTTCATGAAATTTGATACCTGAGTATTCTTCAAAAATCTGTCAAGAAATTCAAGTTTCATTAAAATCTGAAAAGAATAACCCTTCTTTCCTTCTGCAAGTTTGGAAGTGTCAACAGGTCCACAGGCACAGACTCACCCTCTTCTTCTTCCTCTTGTAGGGTGGTGTTGTCTCCTGCTCTGCCACATCTTCTGCAGCAAGCTCTTTCTCACGAGACTTTGTTATATCCAAGACATCATCTGGCTGGAGGGGCACACAGTGGTGCAGTTGGTTGAGGCACTGCGCTACAAGCGAGAAGGTCGCAGGTTTGATTCCTGATGGTGTCACTGGAATTTTTCATTGACTTAATCCTTCCGGCCTCACTATGGCCCTAGGGTCAACTCAGACTCTAACAGAAATGAGTACCAGGAATATTTCCTGTAGGGTAAAGGCAGCCAGTATGTAGGGCTGACAACCTTACCTTCTTCATGTGCCAACTGTCTAGAAATCTGGGAGCCTTAACCTCCTGGAACCCTCAGGGCCTGTGCAGGCCTATGCAGGGATTGCTTTAACATTTTTTTTTATCTGGCTGGAGGTCCTCAAAGCTTCTTCACCAAGCCATCTCTACAGTGCCACCATTTTAGCAACATCATTCTCAGCTTCTACACAGCATTCCACTGCTGGCTGTCCAAACTGACTGGACTTGTGAAACATGTGAATTCACTCTGGACATATCTTCCTCCAGACAGCAATCCAATGGTGGCCTCCTTGATATTTGCCATGCAGACTGATGGCATTCATGATGGTATAAGACCTCCAAAGTCACAGGATTGTCGATGGCAACAAACAACACATTAAAGGTCTGCTTGTTAAATATGGAGATGACTCCCAGGTCCATCAGTTGAATCAAAGACATGGTGCTGGAAGTCAGAAACATAGCCCTCATATTTTCATCAAGATGGATAATACATGGCAGATGGCTTGCGTCATGATCAACCGACAGCGATGCTCATTATTTGATCTTCTGCCTTATACTGTAGTGCTTAATTTCTCTGCAAAAGTTCTACCTGAACCAGTCATCAACGTTTCTCATGTCATACACACCCAATGACTGAACCGCTGTGTACAGGTAGACTGGACCAGACTCGCAGATCAGTGGCTTACACTTGAAATCACCTCCTGTGTTGCCACAGAACAGCAGGGTCAGACAATTCTCATACAATCTGAACACAGAGGCCTTCCTCTCCTTCTCTGAAATAAAGTCCCTATTGGCATCTCCTTCCAGCAACAGCCCACCTCGTCAGCACTGAACACTTGCGTCACTGAACAGCCCTCCACTTCAAAACATTCAGTAGCTCTGCAGGGTATAGGTCTGCTGCACACTTGTCTACATTTGTAGCTTCACCAGTGAACTTAAAGCTGTGAATGGTGAAATCAGTCAAACCTGCCCTTAGGTGCAAAGAACTCCAGGACCTCACCAACTTCTTCAGGTTGCAAAGACTGTAGAACATTCATGGTCTTCTGCTTGATGAACACATAAACAGGATGTGCTTCTAATCATTTTTTTTTTTCAATCCATGTTAGCAACATCAATTCCATGCACATCAACAATGGGTTCCATACATATTTCATGGTTTTTCCAGCCAGAGGCCTAAGAGTGATGCACACATGCCTTCATGGCCTGCTCCTTAAACTAAATACTGCAGCTGTGGAAGCATTAATTTCAAGTGTTGAGTCCTGTGGTCGATGCACCTACACTGGATACAAATTTTGCGAAGATCTCAAGCTTCTTCTCCAAGCACTTCATCATCCTCTTCTCATGGACACAACAGCATTTGTTTACCAGTTTACAACATGCAAATAACGTAATGTAGTAAAATATACAAAGCAGTGCAAATGACAGCAGCAAGATGGCAGGTGTGTAATCTTCAATCACAGCGTTCAATTTGTTTGCACTGTAATTTGGTTTACGTACACAAAAAAAAAGGTATAAAAGCTCACATATTCAAGTTCACACAAATGGGGGGGTTCAGTGTGCATGACATGCCTTTACTTTCATTAAAAAACGTATTTTTAAATTTTGCATATATATGGTACAGTGGAACCTTGTTGCATCATTCCCGTTACCTTCATTTTCCCGCATATATTGTCTGCCTTATTTGGTCCCGGAACTAGCCCCATATAAATAACACTATTTTTTCCTGACTCCATCGGTCCTCGAACTGTCGTTTTATCGCATCGATCATTGAAAAATCATGGTCCTGATGCAACATTTTCCCACATGGATAGTTTTTTTTAAATTTTAAACGATGATTTAGTGCACTGCGCACGCGTGTATTGCTTTCTTAGTACTGCCTGGATTGCCTGCTGAGTGTTGAACCAAATACCAGAATGAGAAAATTGCCTTAATTTCTATCATTTTGGTTTTCCGCGAGATTGAGATGCATGTATATTCTTATACAAGATCTTCGAAAGATTCGGGAAAAGTTACTGTTTTACTTTGTGTTAACAGTGATGGAAGTGACAAACAAGTGCCGATTGTTATCGGAAAATCTCCGAAACCGCGATGTTTCAAGAATGTAAAAAAATGACCCACCAAGTACCACGCGAACAATAAAGCGTGAATGACCACAGACATTTTTTCTTCATTTCTGCGTTCATTAGACGCAAGTATGGGTGCACAAAACAGGAACATTCTCCTCTTTGTGGACAATTGTGCCGCACATCCAAAGGATACATCGTTTCTAAGAAATGTAAAAGTCATATGGTACCCGGCAAATTGTACAAGTGTGCTCCAACCCCTTGATTTAAGGGTAATAAAGTGTTATAAGCAGCTTTATAGAAAACGCCTCGTGCAAACAGCTGTTTGCTTAATGGATGCAGGCAAAGATACGAAAAAGAAGACAAACGTGTTGGAAGCTTTGCACTACACTGTGGCAGCCTTGCAACAAGTAACCCAGCAGACAATCGAAAATTGTTTTCGGAAAGCTGGTTACGTGCAGGGACAATCTTCAGGCGATAGTGACGTCGTATTGACCAACGATGACGATGATTTTGGCCAAGACTGGGAAAAGTTCAGTGGCATGAACAAAGATAAATTCGAGGACTACGTCTCTGTGGACAGTCACGTGGCAACCAGTGGTGTAGAAACATTGCAGGAGCTGTGCGTGAGCCTCGTGGCGTCCGGGAGTGTGGAGGGTGAAGAAGAAGATGGCGAACACAATGTTGTGCCGAACTTTGCTGTGACACATGAAGCGCTGATAAAAGTAAAATCTTTCTTTTATGTGCACAGCACTAGTGACATTGATCGTGAAAGTGTTCTAGGCCTTGAAAAATCGTACTCTGAATTGAGGTGTAAAGTTTGCACAAAACAAGTGTCAATCAAAGATTTTTTCAGCAAGAAGTAATACAATCATTACATTGTTCTTGTCTATAATTTATAATGGTTTCCCGGTAGTATTGTTTTCCCCTGTATATCGTTTTTGTTTTCCATCCCCCTAAAAAAACGATGCATCGAGGTTTTACTGTATTACCTCTATAAATTAAGACTTTTCTCATTTCACCAAGCTTCATTCAATAGTTCCTGAGATATTAATGCTGTAACTGCTTACACAATTTTTTAAAAGTCTGAAAGTAACTCCAACAGAAATTTATAGGACAGCATTTTAATCCATATCTCCAAAGGGTTAGTGCTGATAAGCATATCTGACAAACCTATTTGGGTCCTTTTCTTCAACTTCTAACAGTTTCTTGTTCCAGTAACTGCTCTGCATAGGTCCATCACGTCGTGCTTTCTTCATTACCTTGTCCAGTTCACGTCGCTTTGGAGATGTTACTGCAAAAACATAATCATTTTGTGGCATAATATCTCATAACCCTCCTTGGTCATACTTCCCTTGACAGTCTGCAAGTAATTCTTAGACATTTTTCCACCTTCCAATGTTTATTTGTTCCTTGCAAAAAATTCATGAAATCAACACACAATGGAGAAGTTATGCAGGCTTTTCTGTGTCGGTACATTCTCCAAAATTGCTCAAATTCCAAGAAATTTCATACTGAAATCCACTAAAGGCAGCCATGGGACTTTAATTCTGATCTGTATAGGTTCATTGTACTTACTATATGCATTACACAAAAATTAAAACTCTACCAAATTTCTCATGACATACAATACACACCCCTTTAAAAACATAATTCATATTCAAAACAATTTTTTGTATATTTAAAAACTACATTTAAAAATAATATATATGAATTGTTGCAGTTTCCTGTACTGTTGATTATGTAAACATCAGAAACATCAGAATCTATACATTTATCCAGTGCAGTATCCTGTGGTGTACAAATATGAACAACCATCTGCAGTACCACACACACTCACACACAAACCAATAATGATGAACAATGACAAGGAACAAATAAAGTATGCTACGTAAACGAGGAAATAGACGGATATTTAATGAAATGAAAACTGTGATGTGAGAAATATCACTATCT
The DNA here is from genome assembly GCA_021186555.1 of Reticulitermes speratus. Lineage (NCBI taxonomy): Eukaryota > Metazoa > Arthropoda > Insecta > Blattodea > Rhinotermitidae > Reticulitermes > Reticulitermes speratus. The sequence continues at coordinate 30,349,382 of JAJKFL010000042.1, read as the reverse complement.
AATGTCAGCTAACCAATATGTCCACTTTGTGTGATAAGGAAGAAATGTCACTAGCAAAATCTCACTGAATTTTTTGTAATGCTACATTTAAGGGAAGAACCACCACAGCTGATATTACTTAATCAATGAACCCTTAAAATGCTCCTGATGTCACTTAACAATATAACGAAACATTTTACTCCCTTCAATCCCTAAGAGTAGTTTGTACAAACACAACCCTGGTATTGCAGACATCCAAGTGCACATGCGGCAGAGCACATCATCATCAGTCGCATGTATGTGAAAAATCTTTTACATCAATGCAAAAAAAAACAAAAAGGAATATAATTTCACCTCTGTTTCGACTCAATCTATTGGTGGAGCTGTATGAATCCATACGAAGTCGTGATGAACTGGACTGTGGATTGCGTCGGCGAGATGAACTCTCCCACGAGGACATACTGCAACCTCACGACTTGAATACTGAAACCATTACACCACACTACTGTATCTTAAATCTGCCATTTTTATGAACTGCAAACAACAACTGACGACTTAACACTGTAAGACTGAAAGCATAAAAAAGCACTATCCCTTGAAAAGTGGAAATCCAATGTCCAAATTCTGCAACTCATGATGGAAGTAAATTAATAGTGAAATAATGGTGATGGTTACAGGAGTTAAGTCAAGGACAATTTTGCTGAAACTAATGTTGTATTACTGCATGACATCATAGAAAGGATATTATCACACTGGGTAAAATGGAAAGTGTGGTTAAAAGTGTTCACAAAACTTGTATACATGTACGTCCAGGTGTCAATATTCTCTAATTCTATATGAATGCACTGAAAACCACAGTAAGAAGGATCCATGAACAAATGGTATAAACCTCCATTTATCTATTATTATTCCTTGACAACAATATATATTCTAGTAGTAGTAGTAGTAGTAGTAGTAGTAGTAGTAGTAGTAGTATAGTAGTAGTAGCAGTAGCAGTAGCAGTAGTAGTAGTAGTAGTAGTAGTAGTAGTAGTAGTAGTAGCAGCAACAGCAGCAGCAGCATCACCACCACTAGCAATGGAGCACAATTATAACACACATAAAATATATCACGAGGGAAAATTACTATGCACAAGTACAGGGATGCTTCCCCCCCACCCCAAAAAATTTTTATACATTACAGAATACATGAGACAACATAAAATCATGCCAAGAGGCATAGTTTATACCACAAGAAAGAAAAAGATTAGTACATATGAATCCCAGAACACCAAAGCTGACAACACACATAAGCTACACAAACTCTACAAACTAATAAAATTGCTGTCAAAGTTTCATTTTTCACAGTATAATACAACTACATGTGTACTCATTAGAATGCTCATTCTATCTTGCAACATGTTTCAGGAGATTTTGCCATTATCAAGCAAAGTTTTACACAAACTGGTAAACTGCAAAGCACTTCTTTAATTAAAAAAAAAATATCACAGTTTTCAATTAAAATTCTTTAAAACTGTCACACACTTAAATATTCATACAGTAATTTGGGTATGATCATATTGTCATGAAATGTTAAAAATGCTTTGTAGTGGTTCACTGTCACCTATCATGCTAATTGTGTAAATTCTTTGAACTCACAATGCAAAGTTCTCGTCAACTATGAAGTTCTTTACGGATGCAATGCTTCAGAAAGTATGTGACTGCAAAAAAATGAGAACAGTTACAATGAAACAGATGCAAGGGCCCGCACGCACGCACACCCCTACACCTACCATAACCCCCCCCCCCCCCGCAACATGTCCACCTATGTAGGTCTTTTGAATTTGTAGAATTGTCCAGGTTTTTAACAATTTGTTATTTTTTCAAGCTTCTGCATATTTTAAGAGTACTAAATTGGGGGGAAAAAAAACACTACATTTTAAAGACATACATAATTATAATATATTAGCATCGAGTTACAAAATAGAAACATACGAGTTCAGTGGCTGACCTTCAGAATGTGTCTAAAAAGTTCCGCATGGAAATTCCCAACAACTTAAACTTCGTCAAAAATATGCTTAAAGAATGTCTCACTGTGAATTTTACCCACAAAACTTAAAGAACTACTCCCACAGAAATGCTGAGGACTTTTATATAATAAAAGATTGTGACTATTTTACATCCTCTTTTTAAACTCCTGTTTCCTGATTCATTGTATGGTCGGTAAGTGGGAAATGTCCTCTTTTCTTGTGATAGATATATGATAACCCTAATACACATACATACATTATGCATTCCACAAATTAAAAATTTAGTCTAAGTGACAAGGATGTGCAATAAGCCATACAAATACATAAAGATAAAAAATACAAAATATACAACACGAAGTACTACATGTACTCTGTATATAACATACAAACAGTATACAAAATTCATTATATGTGGCTGATAATGTGATTATGAGTAATTCTTGAACATTAGAAATTCCTAACAGAATAAAAGGAGCGGTTTCTTCAGCATTTTCTTAATGCTGCTTTAAACGGAGCCTTTTCACTCTGCAGACTTGTCAGTCAGCATGGTCAACTGTTGAATATTTTGATGCCAGGACAGTATGTACTTCTCTGAAAGCTTGGCAAATGGTCTATGAAGATGGTATTTATTCCATGTACAAATACTGCTGAAGTCTCTTTGAAACTTCTCTTGGTTACTTACAATCAAGTTAATTCATGAAAACATGTAATTGCATGGAAAAGATAAAATCTGTAATCTCTTAACAGGCCTCTACCTGAACTTCTAGATTTTGTACTTACCACAGTTCTAACAATTATCTTTTGTAGAGTGAATATCTTTTTACTGTTCAATTAATTACCCCCAAATCTTATTCCACATTCCATTATAGAATAGAAACAGGCCAAATAAATTGTGATGGTTCCATAATATGAAGTGCTACACTAGTGATATTTGTAGAAGAGGAAAACAAAATGGGTTACGAACAGAATGGAAACAATGAATATCATATATTTTAGCAGGTAGGTACATTACAGGGGCTGGGATAGTGTAGTCGGTATAGCGACTCGCTACGGGCTGGACGGTCCGGGGATCGAATCCCGGTGGGGGCGAGATTTTTCGCATACGTCCAGACCGGCCCTGTGGCCTACCCAGCCTCCTATACAATGGGTACCGGGTCTTTCCCGGGGGTAATGCGGCCGGGGCGTGGTGCTGACCACCCACCCCCAACTAGCGCCGGGGTCAAGAATGAGTAGAGCTATACCTCTACTCCCCCTTTGGGCCTTCATGGCCTGTTATAGGGAAAACTTTACTTTACTTTAGGTACATTACAGTTTACCATTTGTGACAAAACATGAACAGAAAATATAGAGCAAGAATCAAAAAGTACAGAAACAAATGACTTACAGGAAACCTGAAAAGGCAGGTAAAATACATTACTCAAAGTTAATCATTTAAATAGAAATTATAAGCACAAATATACAAAAAATATGCTGCAATGAATATCACCATAAACTTAAGGTCAAATCACTCAGCAGATCACATTGTAGCCACCTCAAGGGTGGTGATTAACAGATTATATGCTGTGCCTGTAACTGAACAAGACAGAACACAAAAACTTGAAACACAGTAAAAAGTAACATAGCACAAGGTAATGGACTGAGACAAGAAATAAGAAAAATTGCAATGGGACATTCTGAAAACTGAAAACTACAAATGATACGATGAATCTAACATTAGTTCCACATATGGATAAACAAAATAAAAAATTGGGAACATAGTATTCACCATACAAAACCACGGGAGTTTACAGATTAATATGCTTAGGTTGTAAAGAAAATGTTACAAGGGACAAATAATTCAAGGTGAAATATAAAGAGCATATAAGAAGCAGAAGAACAAACATGGAGGCCTGACAACACCAATATGGAGGCCCATAAAAAATACAATAAACATTTTCAATAAAAGGAAAACATAAAAACTGATAGGCATAAAGGATAACTTTCGGATATATAAATGCACTTAAGTGTCAGCTTATGGAATACATATACTACCATCATCCACATCAAAACAGAAAAACATAACCTGATAACACTATGGTACAGGAACCTATCACCGTAACTGATACGGGAAGACAATATACATAGCAGAAATGTGTATACTGGACATACTTGATACACAAAGTGCCAGGCAGGTAAGTGGTTGTGCTAGGTACAAAAAGAATATTTAATCAAAGGAAATGCTAATAGAAAACAGAATTAAAACTTCAAACACTGTAGATGAGGTTGCACATTACAATGAGGAAAAGGGATTCAATGAGGGACAAATTAAGAAAAAATAAAATAATAAAGACAAAAGTAAATATACAACGGCAATTGAACCAAGTATTTTATAATCACACTGCACTCAATAAACATATCCCTAAACCTGAAGAATGGAATTTACGTGACAAAGAAAGTATGAATACAATATGACCAATGAACTGCAAACACAAGAACAAACAATAGCGAGTGAGTAACAGAAAGACACGGTAAGCATGTAAGACACAACTAAGAATATCGAAATGTTAAATATTACATGTTGGTAGAACAATTATCACAATATGGTATTTTGTAAACAGTGTTATAGGGATAATTTCAAGAAGCAAGAGCAACCAGTGAAGACGAATTTATGAGACATATTATAACAATTGAGAAAGTACGTCAGAAAATGTTATGACCTGACAGACTGAACATGTCTGAAAAGGCCTCAAGTATAATGGTGACAGTATATACAAATACATTAAATCAGAAAGTAAATAAAATAATATTTCAGAATATCAAACATATTAAGTTACATTTTTTGATGGGAACATACATTAACTGCTAATGACCAAAGTCGATACGTTCCTACTTAAAAATAAAAAATCAGAACTCAAAACCTTTTCCAAAACTTAATACTTCCTAAGACTGTAATGTAACTCAGCACATTTTAAAAAGATTACACAAATCTATTTTTGCAAATAAGGAATGGAATTTTCTAATGGCACATGAGAATAGTCTCCTTTAAATTAGACTGACTTTTATAGTCATAACTGTACAAGCAGCAGGCCTAATGACCACACTTTCTGTACTAGTGTCCAGCTACTATCAAGATAAAGTACCTATTCATGATTTTCTGCACTACCACCAGACAGCAGTTTAAGAATAAGATGTTATTACTTATTAACACCAGTTAAGTGCAGGCACTGATCATCATTACAAAATAGTTAGTGTGGAAATAATAATCCAGTTACAAAGTCAAGCCCAGGTTTCTATTTATATCCCTGGTGTTCACCAAACCACAAATCTGAACACAGATGAAGAAGTTATGAGGGCTGTTCAAACAAAACCTTTTCATGGATTTTTCTGGATGAAGGAATAGTGTTACAGCCACATGGGTATTGAGGATAGCACCCACTAACACACAGACCAGCAGAGCCCTCCACAAAGAATTCCCTGGTCTGCTACTAGAACCACTGCACAAGTTCAACCTTTAAGTCTTCAAGTGACCCGAATCTATGATCCTGTAGCACATTTTGTGTTCAAGAAACACAACATCACCATCCTTGCACAACTGTGATGTGGAACCCTTCAAGGTGTTCGTATTGCCACCAACAGAGAATGTTCCAGCATGCTCATGAGGGTGTCATCATGTTGCATGACACTGTCCATTCCCATGTGACCTGCAGTGTCCTGAATATCCTGCAATGCATGCAATGGAAGGTGAAAAACCAAACTGCAGACAACCCAGACTTTTGACCATGTGACCTGCACATGTTTTGCCCCATCAAGGTATCACTACAGGGCTGTAGATTCCGGTTGAATGAAGAATTGAAGGCCTCAATGACGCATTGCCTCACCACCCACGTGGAATATCTTTAACAGCCTCTACAACTCTGCCCAGAACATTCCTTGAACAGGTTTCATTTCCATGAGCCTCATATATTCAATAAGGTTCCTAAAAGTAGAGGTAAATGTACATACAAATGTGATTATCTAACATGCAAAAAATATCACTTCCTCAACAATGTCAGTCTTTATAGCTACTATGGCTGAACCTGATATATAAAAGATAACATATGAAAGTGAGGTATATACTTGAAACCTGTAATCTAAAATACAGTTATACAATGTAAAACAAAACATGGAATTTTAAAGTTTACTTCATTCTTAATCTGGTGCTTAAAACAAAAAAAAAGTTACTATGAAAAATTTAAACACTATTTACTTAAGACAAGGCATGATACTATCCTCTGCCATTCATTCCATTGACATTACAAACAAGCTGAAATGTCACATAAGTTCATATTCTTTATTGCTCAAAGACCTCCTACCTTGATTATAACAACACTGCACAGACATCCATACCTCGATTTCTAGATTCCTCATATCACAAGGGCTCGGATTTCGATTTAACATAAGCTCCACGACACCCGAAAACTGGCATCACAAAACCAAACGAACCGAACCGTGGTTACAACGGTCGTATACTGCCAAAGCACGGAAACCGGACAGCCTTGAAGGCATTTCTGGTACGATATGACATGACTTGTTTGAAATGCGTTTCAATTCCGCATGTGGTCAGTGGCTTTCGAAGAACCACAGACACCGTACAACCGAACACGATGCATTGCAACGCGAAGGTGCTCGACATAAGTTGCAGAACTCGTCAAACGAACCGACGGAATGTTGCTGCCAACGGAAAATCTGCTGCAGTTCCATGAATCTGCAGATGAGATCAACCATGATCATCGTGAGCAGGTAATGGCATGCCTCTTTGCAGCAGGAGTCTCTCCACATCAATACAGTTGCATTCCATCACCAATGTTTCCTGTACATACTCTGAAGCAGGTACTGGGTTGAAAGACACTGCCTACAGGATGAGGATGTATTCAGCTGCCCACCCACAATGAACAGCTGCCAGCTCTTTGGAGAACATGATAACCACATGTCAAATAAGCAGAACTATTGTGAACTAACCACATTCATACTAATGGACACATCTAAATAGTTCCTGATCTTCCATGAATCATCCATTGCTGTTTAAATATCCATACTTACACTTCATATGAAAGTTTTATATACAGCACTTAGGAGTGGTGTCATTCAATTAAACATCAAGATCACTATGATGAGAACACAATGTCAGTAATTCAGTAATGTCCTATACTGGTGGAACTGTTAAGCATCACATTCACCAGGATATACATGAGCTCTATGATATTTCTTAAGCATCACCAGCTGATCACTACACGCAGACTTTCCACTTGTGTGAAACCAGTCACAAGACAAAATCACAACGAGCTAATGTTGTACAAAAAATAATGATACATTAAAAAAGTTCTCCAAGTCATCGTTTAAGACACGTTTCATTAGTCCTTTTCAACAAATGCTTCAGCTGTTCAGAAGGAACCGAAATGAAATATTTTAGGAGTAAATACACCGTTAACAGTCTGGCAAAACAACTGCAGTAAATTTACAAAGGTGCAAAATATTCAAAGAGTATCTTAACTTCATGTTGAGAAAAATACACGTCCCTAAACATACAGAAGCTGGGAGCCATTTTTAGCCCACACTGATCCATGACTTCAAAGTCATGACATTTAATGAAGCTCTAGCATCCCTAACAGTGTTCTGTAATTACTATGCCAGTCTTAAAGAATAAGCACAACACTATTTTCATGCTCCTTTTTATTATCCTACAGCATGTTTCGGCCGCGTACGCTAGCCATCATCAGGTAGAAACTCACAAAATCACAAACTTTTGTGAGTTTTTACCTGATGATGGCCAGCACACGCGGCCAAAACATGCTGTAGGATAATAAAAAAAGAGCATAAAAACAGTGGTGTGTTAATTCCGTAAAGATTGGAATAGTGATTATATATACGCGCAACAGGATGACAATTAAAAAAAAAAAAAAGTGTTCTGAATATGTCATTACAATAATCAGTCTAAAAGCAACTTCTTGTTAAAATTACATACTTTCAACATGTTTCTGCCCTCAACAAATCATATATGACTATGAAGAAAGTTAAATAAAATGCATTCCTATTCCCATACATGTCACAAAATGCACAGCCTCCTGACAGAGCATTCAGGGGAAAGGTTTCCCTGCCATACAATGCTGTGCAACAGGAAACATTTTGATTAAATTTGGCAAAATTATGTTTCTTCTAAACTGATTTACTCCTTTTATATCTAGGAAGAATTATGTAAGTACCTTCCCCACATTTAACGGTTATTCCATGCAAGTTCAGCAGCAAGGCCTGTTTTTGGGACTTGTATTTCCACAAATACTGCTTCTTAGATCATACTGATACAAACATATTCTCAGAATTTTTTAAAAATGTCTGAGCAAACGTTAAATTAATTCCATCATTGTACTACAGCCACTACAGTCAAAACTACAGGAAGACAACAAACAGTTGTTCTCAGTTAAAAATCTGTGTCATATGAAATGTTTCTAACAACTTATCAATCAGGGCAAGATGTACATTATTGAAGCTTGTATTCTTCACAAAGAAGCACACAAGTTTTGCCATTACATTTCTGTCAGACATATTTAGCAGTACAGCTTAACATACCAATTTTATATTCTAATGGCAGGCCCACATGCAAAATGGCTTCAACTTTGGTTTCAATGTACACAACTTTGAGAAGCCCACATTATGCTGCAGATAACTCTGATTAAGTCTGGATAGTGTAGCCAGTACAGTGACTACGCTACAGGCTGGACATCTAGGGATTCACTGTTCAATTCCCAGCAGAGAGGTGATTTTTCTCTTAATATCCTGAACAGTTTGGGACCCCAACCAGCCTCCTTCACAATAGGTATTGGGAGCTCTTTCCCTCGGGGTAAAGCAGCTGGTGCACGAAGCTTAACCATGCACTTCCGCCTATCCACGCACCTCCAAGGTTAAAAATTTGTGGGGCTGTACTTCCACTTCCTCCACTGCCTTCATACTGTGCACAGAAGCTATCAGTATTTTTTGTATAATTCCTTAATTTGTGCCTCTGTCTCATGAAGTAATATGTGAACCACCCCCTTCCCAGGTACTGGCTTGCCTTCATGATTCTGGAAGTCATGTCTTCCATAAAAAGTATGCTGTTGTTTTGAAGTAACAATTTGATCAACTACCACAGATTTACATTTCAAAAGTCAAGATTTTAACTCTGCCAGTAATGCTTAAATTTTTAAATCACTTCACTAAAACCCTCATTAGCAAAAATAAGCAGTGATCAAGGTACCAAAGAAATGAGTTCACTTGCACTCACACCTACAACACTTGTGGTCATTGTAGGTATGTGGTCAGATAAACTATGAGGTTTGTTCTTCAAATACCAAATTCTTTTGCCTCTTCTTTTTATTTATGTGGCCTTGACAGGGCTACAGCCTTACACTTGATATCATTTATTTTTAAAAAGTACAATATTCTGGGCAGTGATGTTGTGTTGTTTGGTGTATGCCTTGTAGGCAGCAGCTTCCTCTGAAACAGCATCTTTCTACCAAACTATGCAGCATCATATTCCAGAAGACAGTATTCTCCACAGCCACTGCCATCCAAACCTGAAATCTCATGATGTACTAAAAATTTAAAGTACAGCATAAGGTCCTGGTTTACATTTGCAATCCCCCAGTTAGACAGTTAATAAACAGGGACTATAACCTTTAAAAGTCCGGGATTTAAAAGCCCTGTAGAGTCAGTGGACCGGAATTGTCTCTGAGGATTTAAATATTTGTTCCAATGGTTAGGAAAATTTTGAATATCTTGAAGAGTAATAATGACAGATCTCTACAGTAAATTGAATTTACTCAAGTAAAGCATAGAGAACACTGTTTTGCATATCACTGTTTATTATAAAATGTTTTGCGGCAGTATAAAAAAGAAATACATCTCTCAAAGACAGAAATTTTAGTAGTATGTTGTATTTCATTCTCTTTAGCCTTGAATTCAGGCTCTTTTCTCCAGAATTACGAGGGAAAAGGTTTTTGTGCGGGTTTACTGACAAAGAGGTTTACAACCAAAAGCAATTTGACCTGCAAAAGGAAACGTATACTTCTCGGCATTTTTACCAGTGACCACAGTCATTCAACATTTGTGGCACAGTGCAGTGAACCAGTTGCTTGTAAAATTAGTTTTCGTATTAAGTATATACTCCGCACCATGGTTCTCAGGAGAAAATTGTGTAATGAAGACAATGAATCTGAACAGATCTATCATACCAATTCAGATGAGTATGCTGAAGACACAGAATCAGCCAAGGATGAAGATGATTACAATGCACCACCAATGCAACAGCAACAGCAGGTTATGAAGTGGGGGACTGTGGTCTCAAGCTGACCAGACACATGTCCAACAGTTTACAGATGGTAACAGAGGCAAGAAGCAGAATGAAACACTGCACATGAATAAGGATTCATCACCTCTGAGCGTTTTCATGCTCTATTTTGCATCTGCTATTGACCTGCTGGTGAAGGGGACTAACAGGTACTACCACCAATGTTGGACCAGATGTGACAGAATACCAAACCCACTTCCAGACATAATGAATTCCTACATGTTTCCGCTTCTGGCAATCATACAAATGGGCCACAACATACATGACAGACTGACAGACAATTGGACAATGGCAGAACAATTCTTCACACCTTTCTACCCCAATACCATGACATAAGACTGTTTTCTTGCACATCTTAGGTTACTTGCACTTCACAGCCAACAACAAAGAAATTGACAAGAATGGCGAAAAATATAACAGGCTGTGGAAAATACGGGAAATTTTTGATATGCTCAATGTTGTGTATTTGAAATTTTACAACCCTTATGAACATTTGGCAATTGATGAGGCGACCGTACTTTTCAGAGAAGGTTGTAATCATGCACTACATCCTGCAGAAAAACAAAAGTTTCGGAATTAAAATTTACAAACTCTATGACACGACTGGCTACACATCACACGGAAGTGTACCTGGGGAAAGACACAAAATGTGCCACAACAGACATGACAGCAACCCATGCTACAGTGAAACAACTGACAAGAAAAGGAAAGGGGCATAGCCACAAGTTATATATGGACAATTACTTTTCTTCTGACAAAACAGAAAATAAACTGCTGTGGTGCAGTTAGACCAATCGTAAAGGAATGCCAGTTGACTTCAGACGCAAGACACTGTAACTGAAATAGGGCGACATTAGGGTCAGGAAAAGTGGTGACATAACAGCAGTGGTTTGGAAGGACAAATGTGACATGCATATCCTGAAAAATATTCATGACCCACCGGCAGAACGTAACTTTTGTGATGAGGGTGGAAACACTCTGAAGCCAGCCACTGTGGAGGATTACAATTGATGCATGGGTTACATCGATAAAGTGGCAGAATGGCCAACAGCTACTCTATCAGTTGCCATATGGACAAAAAAACTCTTCTTTCATCTCCTCAACCTCACAATTGTAAACAGCCACATCTCTTTAAGCCCTGTGGTTCTAAACTTTCACACAGAGACTTCTGACACTTGTGCGGAAAATAGTAGAGCTTGCTGGACCACAGCCATGCCCACTACAATCTGTAGGTAGACCATCAGCTTTGGTGACAACATCTGGTCACCTGGAGGACAGCAATCACCAGAAATGGCCTATCACAACTGAAAAGTGGATGGACTGTTTAGTGTGCCATGTCCACACAAAGAAGAGATGCTGAAATCAAAGTGCGAAAAGTGTAATGTTGGACTGTGCATTACCAGGATGTTTCAAAGACTATCACACAAAAGCACAGCTTTACGGTGGAAATTCATAACAGGTTATAGGAGGGGAATGTCACCTGCAGAGAACATCTAATGATAAGATATGTAATACTTTCGGTAGCAGGTAACTTTCTTTTGAAAATGCATCCTGTACTTTCTCTCTAGGTTTGCTGTTTCATTCTTGCATCAAATACCTAAGGGTAAATACAGCTGGCAGCTTTTAACTTCTTCGTATACTTGGAGAACTATATTGAGGAAACAGTCCTGTAAATTGTTCTTTGAGTAAAGGGACGGGCTAGAGCAGTGAATAAAGCATACGACTAATAGATGGGAGATCAGAATTCAATTCCCACAAAGTACACAAATTTTGCTGTCTAATGCATATAAATCATGTCTTCATCCTACCAGCTTTATGTTTGATGGGTACCTGGGGCACATGAAAGTACAGGTGCTGGAGCATGAAGCTGAATATGTATCTCTCAACAGTGTTGAATAAACCATTGTGTATTACCTCCGCGCCCCTATACGGCTCCTTGACATGAGGCACAACTGCAAGATTAATTTTAAGTCTGTAGTATGTGTACATAATATTTACACTCGTATACTGTCCAGCCAGTATCGTATTTAATGCGAAAAATCTACATGTATGTCTCTGGACAAAAACATCCGTTTTGGCATTCGAGTATAATGAAGGACATAATTGTCCATTTCAGCTTAACGGTTAAAGGACACCCGTTAAAAGTTATACATAGTCCCTTTCCCTGCCACTAAAGAAATAATACATTGATTGCAAACCTTTGTTATTACACTGAATTATTCTTCCGCAAGACACAACACTTTGTTTATACCTATTACAACAGAAGCTGGTCTTAATAAACATTTAAGATCTATTTTCATGAATTATATCAAGCTTTGCATTTATCAATGGTGCAGTGACTTCTGCACCTGCCAATTCAAACATATTTCAAAGCTGACAAAGATGTTCATGCTGCTTAACATAACTGGACAAGGACATTATGAATCGTTGTGATACAATTTTAATGCATCAACATCTAGCATCTGAGGAAAAAATGAGATTTTTCACTTCAGTTATCAAATTTCATTAGCATACTCGTTCAAAGCTACATTTTATTCACTACTTTTCAGAATACTACCATAATTTCCTACCACTTTTTTATTAAAAGAAATAACAGCATCATGTCAGATATGTTAGCAAAGATACAACTGCATTGTTTTATATTTCTTTTTTTATTTACCACCTCCAGATACTGTAGTAACAAAGACCATGCTTTTAGCACAAATATGGTCTTCATGTGTTTGAATTTTGTGTATAAATCATTAAAATTGTTCCACATATGAAGAAACAGTACAACTATTTGCTGTCTTTCTCCAGTTTCATATAATATCACTACAGTGACTCCCAAAATTCAATGGATTAAACCTCTTTAATCTTTTAATACAAAAACTGTCAGCAAAATGAAAGAATATGTTATCATCTTTATAAACCTCTGAATAATAAGAAATCTATGATTGTGATACACAGACAATGCAAAAAAATTCTATCTATATGCCATGTTCTTAAATATGTCTATAAAATGAAAACACATGAATTACTTAAAAAGGAGTAAACAGCAAGAACAAACTTAATATTTCAAATTACGTTTATTTCTATACTTCATTATTTTCTGAAGATCAAAAGAATCTTTGTCACATTCGAGTACCAACACATTTCTTTCTATAATGTGTTTTCTCTGAAAACCAAATGCTTCTATCACTTTATGGCTACCAGCTAGTGACAGTCTATCTCCAAATCGGCACTACTAGCTAACCCCATAGAGTCTGAAGTGACTCATGCCAAGCACTATAAGCAGTCCTAAATGACACTGAAATCACTTGTGTGAACAAGTATGCACTAAGCTTAGGCCTCACCTCTGAGTGAATAAACTTACAATAAAGTCATGTCTATTGGCATTATGTCCTGACACGAAACCCAGACAAATGTTGGAGGCCTACAGAAAAGAAAGTGGATGAAATAGAAGTTAGGCTGCAATAGCATGTTCACCTAATCTATCACCACAGAAATAAAAGTTTATGTGGTAGTTTGAAAAATAAAGTGTACAAAACATTGAACAGCTGAAGAAAAACACAAGAAAAATCAGAAAAATCATTCGCAAAGAATTTCTCATCAACCTCAAACTGTTTAAATGTGTGTATGTACAGAAACAGGATTTTAGAATTAGCCCAGAAAACAGTTTTCCAGAGAAACGGGTGCTACTGCATCCGCACTAACACCTGAAAACATTTATTTCTGGAACAGAAACAATACATACAACTGAACATGTTAATGTAATCACGATACAGGTGCCTTTACTTTTAAAACATGCAATTCATGTTCCACGTAAAAACATCTAATGCAATCAGGGCCACAGCAACTAACATGTGACGGTTGTGAATGTACATGATAAAAGTATCCAAGAATCTTAGACTTTGCGACACGGTACAAATATTTATGGACACTGTAAAATAAAGCAAAACCCTGCTTCACAGATCCTAACCTTGGTAAATAAACACACAAATCCAGCCTGACCCTGGCTTATACACGTACAAACCCAACACCTAACCTCGTTTCATCTTGCATATCAGGCTCGATATGCAAGATGAACTAGTAAACAAACTCCAATATCCTCTTCAATTCAAGCACAACATTGCACTCCAATATATGACGAATTAAAAATATATAGAAGATTATTGTTCTGAAATCAAAATACTATGAGAATTAGTTATTTGGGATAGATGAAATCAAATCCAACCCGTCTACTCACTACCAAAATTGGCATCATATACTAAACAGCCTAACAAACCCTCCCCCCACCAAAGGTATCCCTACTTTGATGTAGTGGTGTGGCTTGAGTGGTCAAACGACCCCGAGAGCTATGCTGGCAGTGGCACAGCTACTGGCAGGGTCTGCCTTGCTGAAGAGGTCAAGGGTGATGACCCAGACAAAAAGGGATACCCCAGTCCTCCAGGCTGGGGGTTGGGCATGGGGCTAATGACCCCACCCTGTGAAACCAACCAAATGTTAAGGAACTTGAAGGAAAGATGAACCAGGCAGATCTTCCGGAATGAACCAGGCGAGGAAAAAAAAAATAATGAGATGGTTATTGCTACATGGAATGTATGGTGTTTCAATCAGGGAGGAAGCCTTAGAAATCTAAAAGACAAAGTGAAGAAGTATAAAATTGGGATAGCTTCCTTGCAAGAAAAAAGATGAAAAGGAGTTGGAATTATGGCTACAGGAGATTTCACTTTCTTCTATAGTGGTAATAAGAATAACACACTAGGAACTGGACTTTCAATCAGTGGAAATTACAAGCATTCAATTATAGACATTGAAATGGTTAATGAGAGAATATGTGTATTAAGGGTAAGAGCACAATTCTTTAACATCAATCTTATTGTGTGTATGTGCCAATAGAGGATATAGAAGAAGAAAAAGGCACATTTTAAGAAAAATTAAAAGAGATCTACGATAAAACCCACACATATGACGTTAAAATCATACTAGGGGATATGAATACAAGGGTAAAGAAAGAGGACCTTTAGACCAATAATAGGACCAAATGGCATACATAAAGACAGTAATAATAATGGAAATAGAATTCTTAATTTTGACTGTAGTAAAAATTTGACTATTAGCAGTACTTATTTCCCACATAAAAGAATTCGTAAACAGACTTGGCAATCCCCAGATGGAATGACATTTGATCAAATTCACCACGTACTGATAACCAGAAGACATGGTACTGACATACAAAACATCAGGAACTTAAGGGGAGTGGACTGTGACATGGACCACTATTTGGCGCATATCACGATAAGCAGAGAATATCAAATATAATAAGAAGAGAGGAACTAAACAGGAGAAATTTAGTATAATTCTAAAAAATTATGAAAATAAAAGAAGATACAAATTAAATTAAAGAAAAAATTGAGGGAACTAAATCAGAGAATACAAATCAAACACTAAAAGAAGAATGACAGAGATGTAAAAATGTGATAACAGAAGCAGCAAAAGATGTATTATGACCAGAAGGAAGAAGGAATAGGAGTGGTATGATAACTGCAAGGCAGCAATAGAAGAAAGGGCTACAGCAAGAATAACAATGTTACACAGACGGCATACAGCTACAATAAAGGAGTTTCAAGAAATGAAAAGAATGGCTACAAATACATGTTAAAGGAAAGGGAGAGGACGGGAGAGAAAGAATTTAGAAGAAATAGAAGAATGTGCTGAGAAGAAAGATGTGAGACAACTATAAAGACAGCCCAAATAAAGAAAGGGTTTCAACCTCTAATATCATTTTGTTAAAACCAGAAAGGAGAATTAATTGGGGAAACTAATGAAGTAATAAGAAGATGGAGACAGTATTTTGCTGAGCTCCTCAAGGCACTAGGTGAAGATGATAAACTACAGAATAAATAAAATATGAATGTAAAGAACTGGCTTAACTTTTAAAAGATCTATTAGTAGACATCTGGAAAAAGAACGGATGCTGGAACAGTTTTCTCTAGCCGTCATTTGTCGGATATATAAGTAGAATGATAAAATGGATTACAATAATTATAGAGGAATTTCATTACTTAATATGACATACAAGATACTAGCTGATTTCTAACAGACTGAAACCATATATTGAAGAAATCCTTGGAGAATACCAAAATGGATTCTGGAGAGACAGATCAACAACGGACAATGTACATGTAATAAAAACTATCCTTGAAAAATGTTATGAATACAATTTAACACAACATCAATTATTCATTGACTTTACACACGCATACACCAATGCACAACGAAAAGCAGTTCTTGGTGTAATGAAAGAATATGGAATTCCCAAGAAATTTCAAAACTTAGTTATAATGACCCTGCAAGAAACAAAAGGAAAAGTGAAAGTGCTAGGTGAACTCTCTGGAGAATTTATGATTAATTGTGGTTTTAAGGCAAGGAGATGTCTGTAACAGCTGACTTGTTTAACCTGATCTTGGAGAAAGTTATCAGGGAAGTAGATATGAAGTTAAAACAAAGTATATGATTAACACACAAAATAAAGTACGATTTCGAGATACAAGAAACCTGAAAATTGATAATCATACAGTTCAAAGAGTAAATGAGTTTAAGTATCCAGGGGGTCTTCCTTACTGAAAACAGTAAAATAAAGTTTGAAATAAAAACCAGAATCACAGCAGGAAATAGGTGCTATCATGCATTCAAGTTATTAAAACCTTCGTATCACAAAAGACAAAACTTTTTATCGAACAATAATTAGATTGGTAGTAATGTATGGTTCGGAAGTCTGGGCACTGAGCAAAAGTGATGAAAACACCTTAGTAATATGGGAAAGGAAAATACTGAGAAAAATAGTTGGCCCAGTAAAAGAAAATGGCGAATGGAGGATCTGCACCAATCAAAAGTTCATGGATCTGTAGAGTAGCAGATATTATCTTAGAAATTAGAAAAGGAAGATTACGATGGTTAGGACATGTGGAAAGAATTCCAGAAGAAAGAACTGTGAAGATAGTTTTGAAGAATATCCCAGAAGGAAAAATGTCAGTTGGAAAGCCAAGAAAGAGCTGATTGGACGACGCTGAAAATAATCTGAAGAAAATGGGTGTTTGAGGCTGAAGTAAAATACCTAGGGATAGAGACGCCTGGAAATTGATCCTGAAGCAGGCCAAGGTCCTGCATGGAGACCATACAGCCAGTGGAGAAGAAGAATGAACAATCCAATACTTGTCTACTCAATATGGTTTCACAGTTTTTAGTATTCCAAGTTCTTAATATAATGTTTCTTGGTATACAACTACTCAAAAAATACTGCGATACACTACTTCGAACTAATGTGTATTGTATTCACTTATGTAAGAGAGAGACCTCTCCCAATTTTATCATACCTTCCTTGATATATTTTATGATTTTGCCTGAAGATGGCCTTTTAGCTGAAACATGTAGCAACTTCTTGAAACTAACTAACTTTGCTTACAATAAAGTAGTTGTGTTTGATTGATTTCATAATTGTTTACATTGAACATAAACCTAAAACCTACCTTAGCTTTAAACACAAAAACCTAAAGCCTGACTTTGGTTTATACATGTACAAACCCAAGCCTAACCTTGTTTTACGCACACAAACACACACAAACCTGAATGCCTAAATGAAATCTGAACAGCTACCCTCCAACCTACCCCAAGTACCTGTCAATGAATCCAACCCCAAAGTGAAACCCATGTGTTATAAACATTTCTGTTGACCTGTTCATTTCAATGTAACAAAACATGAAACCCTGAAGTTTCTGTCATTAAAATTAAAACTCAAAGCCTAATGAAAGCCTCAACGAATCTTGTGTTGGCAACCTTGAACTAACACGATGTCAAAACAAGCAAGTCACAGGAACTACTGTAAACAGCAAGATACATAATATACATTAACATTTTAACAAAAGTATATTGCTTTGGATAATAAATAACAGTATTCCAATATATTACTGAATAAATGTTCACAAAGAGTTGCATGTTAAGAACAATAAATTATGGCTACCACATCATTTTCAGCAGCTCTTAAAATCTAGGTAAGCTGTTTTTACTGTTCACATGGAGCAATAATAGACCACGTAGCCCTAGTACTCAGGCAAAGGTAGACTGCCATGCACCAGTGACAGAAGCATTCTGAGTTTTCAGTAAGACACATTGTAGGAAAGTATATCCTCACAATGCACAGCCCAGTTAATGTTGCTTATGTTGGACAGTTTGTATTTGGGCTAGTAAACTCAACCGAAACCCAGATTCAGTGACAGGGTTGGAAGTCTGTTTAGGTTAGTACAGTTTAGTAATGTAACTGTAAATATCTTACAACCAACAGGAATATCTGGTAATTGCAATGGTAAGTAGTTCCCTAAAAAACATATCAGCAGACACCTAATAAAATCTTCCACTCTGCTCCAGAATAAGGTGACCCATCACTTGCCAATCTGCGCACTACTCAATACATGATGGAAGATGTATAATCCGTCATTTCAACTTGCCAGCAGTCTCTGCTCGTGGGCTGCAAGGTGCAGGTTAGAGGTTTTACTTGTGTGTTTGCAATAGGGAATTTGTATGAGCGTTAGGTTAGACTTTCAGTTACGTGTGTGTATAATAGGGAATGTGTATGTTACAGTGTGAGGCTTAGGTTACAGGTTTCAGTTGTGTGTATAACAGGAAGCATGTGTAATAGTGCAAGGCTTCAGTGACAGGCTTCTGTTATGTGTGTGTAGAACAGCGAATGTGTGGCTTAGGTTAGAAGTGTCGGTTGTGTGTGTATTGTGAGGGTATCAGTCTTTCTTTCAAGAAACATATATGTGTCATGGTAGATTGTGTTTCTGAAGTTACTGCACAGTACCAGCGTCAGCTTGTGCAACTGCCATTTCTTCCTACCTCATCCTATGGCTGCGCGCGGCTCAGTCCGGACAGTCTTGTGACGACATTCTTCTTTACCTACCTCTTCTATGCCAAGAAAAGGGCTGTGCAATTTATGAAGGACTTCACAACATTCACGCACATGTAACAGGCTTCCAACCTTTCAAGAGGGACAAAGTTAGTCCTGGTGTCAGCACAACATTGATGCAAGTGTAGTGTGCTTCCACCCGTTCAAGAGGGGCAAAGGTTAGCCGTTTGGATTAGTCCTAATATCAGCATTGGGTTCTTTGAGTGTATGTTTGTGTCTGTGCTGAAGGAACAGCTTCTCACAATACTTCTGTGCTGCCTGTTTACTTCCTTCAGGTGTTCTTGTGAAAGTACTGGTGCTGTACGTGCAAGGAACAGATAAATGTCCTGGAGGAGCGCATTTCTTCTCTTATTGCGCAGTACAGCTGTTCCTTCACATCTTTTGCAGGTTTGTGTATGAGTATGCATGTATTACTTTCAACAGCCATCCCCAAACACAATCAGGCGAAACCTCTAACCCAGTGGTATTCAACCTGGGGTACACAAAGACATCTTAGGGGGTACTTAAAATTCAAAAAAATAAATAAATATATTATTTCATGATAAATACTGAATAATCAGGGCCAGATTTAGGGTTAGCCACAAGAGACCCGGACGTAAGGACATGCGATTTGGGAGCACCATTTTCTCTCTCTCTCTCTCCTTTATGGGATTCTTATCTGGGCGGCTAGTTTCATTTTATTCCACATAGTGCATATAATATATTTGTTATTTAATAGCTTGACTCTCCTTTTTCTCATTTAAAACTTATTATTTAATACATTATTTTGGATGTAATTTATTTAACTTATTTTAGATGCAGATTACAGAATATGTATAACTTGAATTATGCACCAACAATTTTGGGGGTACAAAGTTGAAGAGAAATTATATCTGGGGGTACGCGAACAAAAAAGGTTGAATACCACTGCTCTAACCTATGCCTCCCGCATCATCAGAGGTGGGTGCTGGTAACTTACAACCACAGATTACATGTCTTCAGTGGTCTGTTGGGTAGTGGGTAGGTTGGCAATACATGGGTCCCCCTCTTCTGGAGCAGACCCAAACCTTCAATTACTAAAAAATTGTGTGGAGTATTCGAATATTTTCATGTACCCTCAAACTGTACACACACACATATCTTATGTCATCAGTCTGTACCTATTTTCTTTGAATAAAAAGTTCGGGGTGGTTCATCAAAATGTACCCATTAGCACTACGTCAGTAGAACGTACAAAGAGCAAACGTGACTTTTTACAAGCAGTTACGGCACCTAATTCTTAAGGCAGATATAAGAAGCACATTTTAACTGACGAATTTAATTTCGTATTTTTTTTACACAATTAAACACTTCAATGGCCCAGAAATGGAAATGACAGCTCTATGTGCACAACATACCCGAAGTTCAGTAATTTTTTTGTTTTTGCAACACACATCATATGTACTAGGCGAAATCCTCATTTAGATTACGCTGAAGCACTTGAAGCTGCGGACTAATATTTCTGAACTTACGGTAAATAAACATATCAATTAAAGACTGAGTTCCTACGCCTATCACGCAGAATAAAAAATCACTATTATCTCCACAAACTGAGAACACAACTAATACACAACATCTTATACAGTAACTTCCTTATTTTTAAACGAAATCCACAGAAAAACTTATATAAATAAATATAACAATTACACTATTTCGATCAAACTCCAATATCCGCACTCAACAACTTCTCCCACAATACCTACAACCTCGAAGAAAATTGGTATGTAACCCACAATGCAATTTGACGTGCCATTGATTCAAAACTAGTACTATATTATCATGTTTCGCACAGATGATCAACTGGAAACAAAAACACAGATTTGCAAACTTCTGATAAAGAACTTACACAGCATTTTATTCATTAAAATCGTTAATACATTAAATAATACCATTGTATTGGAAAAACTACCACGGATAAGAGCTGAATATTACAGTATCTTATTCGCATACTACCGCCATGTGGAAGTTTAGTTCATGTACGGGAGAAGATCGTCCACGTATAGGTGCTCAATATTCAAGATTCCAAGACTGATAAACTCTCAATATGGAGGTAGCACCGCCCTCCGAAACGTCCGTAACTATTTACCAATCGACACGGCGTAACACCTCAGAGGACGTGTATCTTCTTTCTCATGATTCAATGACAGTTTCATTGATCGACCGACGGATAAGATCGACCAATCACAATTGTTTGGAAATCGTGGTTGTGAGTGAATTTACAAATGGCAATGTGTGTAAGTACACGAGTTGAGAAGGAACGGTGTTTTGAATGCTAGAATTGTAAAAGTGCTGAGTATTGGTTTTGAAGGAGTAAGAGCTGGACGTTTATATTGGAGATATGGGTAATATTATGGCTGCAAGTCAATCACTAGGTGGTATATCACCGCCGGCCTCCATGCCTCCACCACCACCTCCCACGGTTGGTTTTCCAAGTTTCGTAAAAAATGAGGGTTCAGGGGCTAGAACACCAGCTGATAGTCCAAGTTCCGATCAGCAAGACAGTCAAAAAAATGGACTGGAGAATCCTGGCTCAATGGAAGACTTAAATAAGAAGTGTAAAGGTAAACAATCGCTGTTTGAATCGGTTCACATGTGATTGTGTAGAGACAGAAGTGCGAGTGAAGCAGATATTTTTAATATTGCGTGATTTGTTATTTAGTGGCGTTCTGATTTAAAGGGGCCGTGTTCGAATGTGATTGTAGACAATTTTATTTGCAAAACATACACGATTCACAAGCATCTTTTTCTTGAAGTATATCACACAAAATCTGAATTAGTATGTAAGCTCTTGGAAGGACTGCTTTCAAGGCCTGTCATTTAATATGATGCCTAGACTCCCTGAGCTTCAACCGCGGAACGCATGGTTCTTAGCATGGGCTCAGTAACTTTGTCTCATGTATGTGATGCAAGGGTCCATCACCATCTTTCAGAGGGAGAATGGGCTAGGTTGTCTGCCTGGTTTTCTTAAACTCGCTCTACATATTCTTGATGAGGTCAGGCAGTCAGTGGTGGCCAGTTGAAGTTCAGCATTGCTGTGCAGCAGTAGCCATTCTTGAACCACACAAGAATTGTGAGCAGAAAAGTGGTCTTGTTGGAATTGGATTACTCCATTGAGATAAGGTGGTCTAACAGAGGGCATTATTACATTCTTAAAAATGTGCTTATATTGAGGGCCATCTCAGTGCTCTTCTGCACAATGGAACTATTCAAGCCCCTTGACGCAAGATCCAGGCCCAACAGTTGGCAGGCACAGGGACTTTGACACGTACTGGGAATGGTAATGATGTCTGCATGGTCTGTAAACTAATATTGACCCTTGATCTGCTGAGCTTAATCAAGATTTGTCAAATGAATATAGCTGTGTTTCGTTGGCAATCTAGATTGCTCGCAGCAAATATTAAGCAGTATAGTTCAAGTTTATTAGTAAGTAGTCCCTTTGCCACAGCATGTCATGCTCTGGGACCAGCTTCTTTAGGTCTCAAAGTAACTGCATGTTCCTGCCAAGGAGAGTTAGTAGCACCCTTTCACTGACAAAAGAGTTACTTTGAGATTCAGCAAGTAACACAACAACCTGAGCTGGACAGGGCTCATGCTGTTTAATGCTAATATAAGTGTACTGTATTTAGTTCAATCTCTGGATTGTGGGATTCATCATCACAATGACAACCACTACTGTATCCAGCTACACACGGTTACACACTGCTACATACTGCCTGAGCAAGTTAAGAATAGGCAGCAACAAACACCACAAAGAAATAAGAAGAGAAAGAAAGTGCCTCCCTCCTTTGCTGGTGTCACTGCAACCAACACATATAACAGGGTCTTGCCAACAAGGAAAATGAAAGCTTAAACATACTTACCCCCCTACCATGATATCTTGTGTCACTACAGTTTAAGGTTTCTGCATTGCTCCATAGGTAACATTACTAATTTATGAATCAGTCACTTGAGTTGTCCAGAATTGGTTTTCAGTGTTGCTTCTCTTACATGTCCATCTGGACCTGGAAATGTCTCACTGATGATCGTTAATTTCCAAGACATGGGAGGTAAGTTTCCTCATGAAGCAGGACAAGCATACTGGGCTGGAGGTCTGGTTGCTAGTTGTACCATTTGCTGCATTGTTGTAAGCTGTAGTATCCACAACTGCTGATTGAAGCACAGAACCCGCTGCCATTTGGATAAGCTGTTCATCGTTGCATTGGTAAAGTCTGGCTCAGGAAGGGACGTCAGCAGAGTACCAATAAGGAAATGACCTGGACTCAAGTAGCTAGGATCATTGGATAATGCTGTATGAAGTGGGGAATTCAAACATGCTTCTATTTGCATAATCAAAGTGCTAAATTCCTCAAAAGTCAATAAAACTTTGCTGACAATTCTCTTCCAATGATACTTCAAAGACTGTATGCCTGCCTTCCACAGTCCTCCAAAATGAGGTGAATTGGGAGGAATAAAATGCCACTGAAATTGTCTTTGTTGTGTAGTCATGCACATGCCTTAAAAGTCTTCAGACTTGAAGAATCCTTCAACTCTATTTGCTCCTACAGAGTTACTGCCATTGTCACTGTATAGGTGATCTGTTAAACCCCTTCTAGCTATGAAGCATTCCAGTGCTGCAATAAGTGCTTCAGATGTAACATTAGACAGCAATTCTAAGTGTATAGCCTTAGTTGTTAGGCAGAGAAACAATGCTACATAACATTTGGTTATAGTTTTTCTTCTAGTATTGTCACTTTTTATCTAAAATTGACCCACATAGTCTATCCCAGTATTGAAAAATGAGTGTGTCACTGTCATTCATGCCAAAGGTAATTGACCCATCAGCTGTTGTGATGCTACAGCCTTTAATTTGAAACATGGCAAGCAACGATGCAGCATTGGACAAATGGCTTGCTTAATTCTTAGTATCCAATACTACTGTCTCAAGGAAGCAATCAATAATTGTGGACCTGCATGCAAAAGCCTAAAATGTTCATTCATTATGATTAATTCAGTAAGATGATGTGTAGGAGGCATTATTAATTGAGTTTGGAATCGGAAGATGTGAATGGTGTGACCTTCCACCAACTCGAAGATAATTTTCCTTGTCAATGAATGGGTGAGGAGGTTGCAATTGGCTCTTCAAAGAAACGTGACCCTTCTTGCGAAGGCCATTAATTTCTTGAGTATAAATCTCCTGCTGTGCTGCCTTAATGCAAGCATGCAGTGCATCTCTTAATTCTGTGCTGGTATGATAACCAGTTTTTCTTGACAAAGGATTTCTTGCATTGTGATCAAATCTCAGACATTATGCATCTATTCTTTGCAGTCTTGATAGCATTGAAAACCTGGCAATGAACTCTGCTGCGGAACACTGAATAATAACTGTAACTGTTGTAACCTCACGTTGTTCCAGTGTTGGTTGTGGATGCTTTATTAATTCAGTGGTATTATTCTTGAAGCGTTCTTCTCACAAAATTTCTTCAGTTGTCCATGTCTTATTAGGAAATTCTTCAATTTCCCAAAACTTCTGCAGTTGCTGATCTAAGTTGTCATTATTGCGAATGAAGAAACTGCTTTGGAGCTCATTCAGGCACTGCTAAAGGTATCATGCCTCAAATAATCCATCCTAGTTCTGTATCCTGTAAAACTGGATAATTTCCTGGCCACATCTTCTTACCATGGCGAAGAACTTCAAAGAACACATCAGCTCCAAACAGGATGTCGACGGAATTTGGGCTGTTGAAGTTCTCATCTGCTAACATCAAGCTTTCTGGGATACCCCAGTCATCACAATCTACAAATGTGGCTGGAATCATTCCTATTATCTTGGGAAGTGCAGAGCAATCTATTTTGGTCTCCCAATTGCTAAATATGGATTTTACCTCCAGTGAAGCTGCATAATGAATTGTTTTTTGACCTCATTAGTGCCTTGAACAGATACATGTGCCCTAAATTTTCTCAAGTGAAGCAGCTGAACTAGGCATTCTGTTATGACATGGCCTTGTGGTGCTGAATCCAATAATGCTCTGCATTTCACTAACTGACCATATTTATTCGTGACATAAACTATCACTGTAGGAAGCAGTATTTGTGAAGATGACCTTCCCTTTGATGTCTGACAAACTGTCACACCTGATTAGCTGTTGTTATTTTGTTCAGGCTGATGTTCATTGTTACAATCGTTAATGATTTTTGTTTTTTTGAGCTGACTTAGACTCACATGGCAACAATGAATTATGCTTTCTATTGCAAAATTTACACCTCCATTCTACATTACATTGTGTTGTCCTGTGACTGTTACCGAAACAATTGAAACACATTTGATGCTGCTTAATTAAATTTAGCCTCTGATGTGAGATTGCTTTCCTGAACTGCTTACATCTATGCAAGGGATGGTTGCCTTTACACAAAACACATGATTTGTATGTGGCTACATATGCGTGCTTGGTTTCCTTGCTTATGCTGCTGTTGCTGTTAGTACCCCTAGGTTGCTGACTTGTGTGAATTAATTCAAGGGCCTGACATTTATCTTACAGGAATTTGATTACTTCTTCAAGCTCAGTAACCCCTTGTGTAGCTGCCTTCATTTTCCATTGCATTCTGGTTAATTCATCCAGATGCTCTATCAATATCTGAGACAACAATACTTCATGCAAGAGTATGCTCAAGTCTAATGCCTTAATAGCATTCAAATTTCTTTGAAACTGATTTATTAATGCTCTTAAGTCTGTGGCTGATTCTTTTTTGATCATTGGTAGTGACAATAATGACTTCACATGAGCTGCAGCTATTAAACGCTGATTGTTATACTTATCACATAGCAAGTTCCAGGCCACTTGGAAATTCTTCTGTGTGACTGGAAGATTCTGTATTAGCTGATGCACTTTACTGGTCACTGAGGACAGCAAATAATGAAATTTCTGAACATTGTCTAGCACTTGATTATTAAGTATCAAGCTGCTGAACATGTCATGGAACTGTTTAAAATCTGTTTTTCCACCTCCAAACTTTGGGATTAAATCGTGGGCAATTTAATCTTATGCACTGAAGAATCACTATTTTCATGCAGTGCTCTGGGTGTCTGTGATTCTGCTGAACTAACTTCTCCTGCTTGTCTGTCATCTGCAATTATTCTATCAATTCTAGTTGTCAATTCACAATATGTTTCTGTAAATACTTCCCTATCTAGCTCATGCTGTTGTGTATCTTCATCATCATTATATTCCAGCTGATCCTGTACAGCATTATATTCTTCCCACACTTTCTCTAATCAGTGTAGCCTAACATTTACATTATGCAGGTCTACATTGCCTTGCAAATTGTCAATGTATTTCTTAATTTGCATCACTCTTGCCTTGACTGCAGCTCTTTTTCTCATTAATGCCTTGCTTGTTTGGGAATCAATGGTGCTAAGGATTGGAAAGGAAAGAGCCAACTTACCGATTTAAGTGGTGCTATAATGCAGGGTGTCGTCTGCCTACTCTGGCAACAGTGCTGCATGGAAGCTGTCTTCCACTCTCCTTGTGCTGCCACTTGCTGCTATGCTTTGTCACAGTCTTCTTGCTTAAAATTATTCTGCTTGTGATGATTAATAGTGTCCATGCTAACCCATAATCCGGCACCTTAAGGACCAAATGTATAATGCTGATGTAAGTGGACTGTATGTAGTTCAGTCTTTGGATTGTGGGATTCATAATCACTAGGACACAACCACTACTGTGTGAACCACTTGTTTCTAGGACTTTGTCCATCATCTTTATTGTGAATAAATTGTAAAACATAAAATGTAAAATATAAAATATAGAAAATCACTGGACAACATAAGCCAGTTAAACTACAGCTATATGAGTACCTGAGACCAGGATATGTCAGAGGAAGATAACAGATCAATAAGCAATAAAAATTGTTGTATACAAGAACAGACATGGAACCAAGATAGAATAGGAGGTAAACATTCTGTGCATCAAACCAAGTCCATGAAACCCTGCGTAGTGGTTTGATGCACAGAATGTTTACCTCCTGTTCTATCTTGGTTCCACGTCTGTTCTTGTATACAACAATTTTTTATTGCTGATTGATCTGTTATCTTCCTCTGACATATTCTGGTGTCAGGTACTCATATAGCTGTGGTTTAACTGGCTTAGGTTGTCCAGTGATTGAGGTTAGCTCTAAGGGACCCAACAGGGTAGGTGTTTCCCTCCCCCCTTCACCTGAGGATGGAAACAGATCCAGTTTCCGAAACTGTCCTGTTATCTAGTTATTTTAGATTTCTGGATGATGGACAAAGTCCAGAAACCCATTAGTTCTCAAGGAAAATGAAAGTTTATACAGTTGCCATAACCCATTCACTTAGTGCCTTCCAACTTTCCCATTTGTCTGGTATCAGTATAGCATGCTCTAGCCATGGACACCATACCATACACCTGCAATACTTGCACTTAGTCCTCCATCCTTAATTAGGGTGATGATACACTAGCAGGTCTGTCTTGGTGAGCCATAGTGATGAGAATGAAGAAGGAATGATTCAAGTCTCATGCATCACTTTTATTATAGCGGGTATGAGGCAGTGTTCGAATACCCCACCAACACTATTGGATATAGCTTACCAATGCACTTTCAGACATAAGTGGCTTTTTCAGCAGCTGTTTTTGAGAACATTTTGTTTTGTTTTTAGGGAGTTTTAATTAATTTTAACCAGGGAGGATTACACTGTGCCTTCAAGGAAATTTGGTCAATGAATGGTGAAAGGGCTTCTTTTGTTGCCTGACCAATCACAGATGTTAAAGACACATTTGTCAGAAATTTCACTTCTGGAACAAGAAATACTGATGACAGGATACAGGAGTTGTCACAGTTCTAGTCACATGGTCATTATATATCTGTAATTAAGGGTGGTTACTATCCTTCTGTTACGGGGGACAGGCATTAACATCTCATAGCCTCCTACACTGAGAAAGTGAGCTGTTCTAACAGTGTCATAAAGCATTGTCAGTTGTTTACTCCAGCAACTAATAATTTAGTAATAATTTCTTGTAGATTCAGTAAATGTCCTCCCTGCTACAAAACTTACTTCTTTTTTCACTGGAGTGCATCCCGTTAAGATCCTGGCAAATTAATCCATGCCTCCATTACTCAGCTAGGCTGTACACCTTGACCTGTTACCCCACTCCACCTGCAATAATTAGTAAACTTGGCATCAATCCCTGTGGTAGGAAGTGTCGTGTGAGGACAGGTAAAAGTTGTATCGATGGCAGTAAATCTCAAATGTGGTCTTGTGGACATCAGCAAAGTAAGAGATATACTTCAAGAAACAAAATGCTTGTAAAGCACATGCATGTTACAAATAAAGTTGTTTGCAGTCACATTCAAACGTGGACCCTGTAAATCCTTGTTGTTATCCTTTAGCATTCGGCCTTTTAAATGTCAGGTTTCTGCTGTGGCGTAAGCACTGTTCAATTTAAATGTCCTTTGCAGGATAGTGTTTTCTCTTTCAGACAAAAACCATGTATATTTAATGGGAAGTCATACTGTTTGTTCATTAAAGGTTAAATAACACAAGACATTATATAATTATGAAATTTGACTTATGTGTTGATTTATTATGAAATATAATTATTGATCTCTTTCAGATATGAAAACTACTTTTTTTTTTTTTTTTTTTCAGATGTGTTCCCTGTTCTTTTTGAAGGTGCAAAGCTAATGGTTAACAAAGGTTTAAGTAACCATTTCCAAGTTTCACACACAATCAACATGAGTTCGATAACACCATCTGGTTATCGATTTGGTGCAACATATGTTGGAACAAAACAAATTTCTCCAACTGAAGCTTTTCCAGTTTTGTTGGGAGATATTGATCCTTGTGGCAATATGAATGCCCACATTCTTCACCAGTTTGGTGAACGAATTAAAGCCAAATTTGTAGCACAGATTCAAAATAGTAAATTCACAGCATCTCAGCTCACCACAGAGTATAAAGGAAATGATTATACTCTGTCTTTAACTGCAGGAAATACAAATATTATTAACGAATCAGGTATGTTTTAAATTTGCAGTAAACTACTGTCTACTGTACATGAAGCATATAGCTATGAGTAGACTGTGCAAATGACATGTGCAAGGTGGCTGAGGGATTTTTGAGAAGAATGTTAAAGCCAAGCACCATTTTCATTCAGTTTGTGTGTGCGTGCGTGCATGTGCATGTACCTAGTATTTTCATTCAGTTCTCCTTTGTTCACTAACAACTGTGTCTGAACTTATTTATGATTGTATTACCAGTTTTTCTGCTTGGAAGTGTAATGTCCTGAAATTTAAAGCATTATCCTCTCCTTTCCTTTCTCAACCACTTTTCTCGTAGTATCTAACATAAGTGTTCATTGCTCCAATTTGTATCTTGCATGTGGCATTTGGACACTAGAAGTGATACGAAGATGGGATGGGATGTCATGTTGATTGGTGTTTAATATTGTAACCGTCCACCTTAAACTGCCCAACTCACAGTTACAGTACTGCTGTATGTGCATCAGTTAGCACGAATCCCTCCCAAGGAATACGGGGGGATATGACACCATTTGGATAACTACTATTATAATGTTATAGTGATCACACAGCTTGCATTTATTTCTGATTCAACAAAATCACAGCAACTGTTTGTGCAATTCGAATAAATCAACTACAATCATGGAAAACTTGAGATCACTTAAGATGAATGCCGTTAGGATGTGAACTGCACCACTCCATGTTTGTTTCGTTACTCTCCGTGAAGCCAAAAATTACGGTGCCACAAATTCTGGAATGTCCCTTCCTTTGTTAAGAAAACAACTAGCCTGCAGGCAAGCCGATCTGAAAATATGTTTCCGAACAAAAGCACCACTTACTTGCGTACAACTACCTGTCACTATAACAAGGACGAGATTTCAAGCCTTTAATGGAAATGAGGTGTGTTAGACATCTACCCCTCTTAATGATATACAAGGCTTAAGTGTGGAGAACAATTCAAGGTTTGAACTGCTAAACCCCTCCACACATTCCAAATTTTGAATAGTGCATTTTAAATTTAATTTTTATGTCATTACATAAACCGGCTAATAGCAAAACAACCGGTTTATCATCTCATCTTCTTGAAGCTCATTCCGAGACTTGAACTATGGACCCTGGCCGGTTACAGTACTAAGTTTTGGAAGAGTACGTTGTGTGGAATAATGGTTTCATTTCTTGGACTACCCAGAAGATGGAGACAAAAACTCCTCCAGAAGGTTGGTAACTAATTACCAATCAACACAGCATCATATGCCACAAGAATTTAATCTTAATCAAACAACACTGTGAACTCCTCAGATCACATAAGTGTCTTTGCAGTACAGAACCAGGGGCTTGGGATCACAGTTGGCCAGCACATAATTCATAAGCTAGCATCACAGCAGTTCTTCAGTGACTCATTGAAATGATACTAAAGATGAACTGTAATGTGTATAGGCTATTGGTTTGTAAAGGCCATTACCAATTGGAATATGTGTGGGACAGGTAGATATGAGTAGTGTCTGTTCCTGTCACATGAGCAGCTGAACAGTTTTTGGGTAGTTCTCAAATTATCACAGTTTATGATAGCATTCACAAATAATTTTCTTACAGGAATGATTCTGTGATTTAGTGAGTAGTCAGTTACAAAGTATGGTGTATGGCTTTTTTCTTTCACATTCTAATATTAGCAATCCTGTAATTCGTAATGTTTCCAGTAATTATTACGATAGCTACACTTTAAATACTGTGTCTGTTCTTGAGAGTTCAGTCACCTTGATCTATACCACAAATTCTACCTCCAAATTTGATAGGATTCAGAATGTCTACCCTTCACCAAATATTATGTGGGTTATCAAATCAAGGATAGTAAAATGAGTAGTGTAGTTTCAATGGGAGGCATGAGAACTCCATACAAAATTTCAGTCAGGAAATGTGAAGGAAGAAACCACATTAAAGATCTATGCATGTAAGGAAGGGTAATATTGAAATTGTTCCTAAAAATGGGTTGTGATGGTGTGAATGGATTTGTTTGTATCATGATGTGACTCATGGCATGCTCTCATGAACATGGTAGACGCAGTCCTCGTTGAACCTTGCCCCAGATAACATTGTGCTTTAATGTTAATAAATTTTAGAAATCAAAGATTTCATTAATGTTGCCCAGACTCAGTTTAACATCATTACAAAGTAGTATTAAATCACCTTCAACAGAACTATTTATTAGTGTTTTTATCAGATCACGTTACAGGGTTACATGTTTTGACCACAGTTACAATTGCAAGTTTGTTTTTATATGGTTAGATTCAGATCGTGTGTAAATTGATGTTTGTCAACATTATTATGAATTGCAGGTCTTTTAGTCACACATTATCTCCAGTCCATTACTCCAAGTGTTGCTTTAGGGGCTGAGCTTGTCTATCAGTATGGCCCTAGTGTTCCTGGTGGAGAAATTGCACTTCTGTCAGCTGCTGCTCGATATACAGGTAAGCTGGTATGAATTTATTATTCAGTCTCTAGAATGAAACCTGTCATTTTAATCCTGGATACATAATTAAGCTACACATGCAGTCCATATGGCATCTTCACTCTGTTATGATACTATTTCTATTAAAATGTAATGGTTAATTGGTTTTACATTAACTGTGTTCAAATAATCTTGGTATGTGGCATCCTGTTGTGCTTCCTAAAGTGAATCAATATTACTTTTTTCACTCAGCCAACACAACTTCAGTAGTAAATGAGCCTTCTTGTTTACAGTGCTAGCTACATGTTTCAGCTTTTTAGTAAAGCCATCCCCAGGCTAACCACCACAAAAATGTAAAGATATACAAGTAACCTTATGTATCAAATGAAAGTGGTGGTGACATTTTGCACCTTACAAGAGATTGTCATGTACATCATTTAGCCCTATAATTTTGTTATTGTTTTGTTTATTACATTTAGTTAAAATCATATAAAGATGAAAATCATGTAAAATGTTTAGGAAATTAATGTGTTTGTTGATTATAACTTCCCTTACTGTTTAGTTATATGTATCATTATCGGTTACCAACTACAGGTAGGACTCGGTTTACACCGGGGTTAGGTTCCTGAGATTTCCGGCATAAAATGAAGCTGCGTAAATTTAAGCAAAAATATAATGGGAACATATGTAAATACATTAGGTTCCATTCCAAGATTTTCAGTAATCAACACAAAATACTTGAAAAATGTTTTATTTTATGAAATTTACATATTGAAAATTGTATAATGTTTAAGATAATAATGTTTAAGACAAAGAAAGAAAATTTACTGCTTTAAAAACGATAGAATAGATGTCTGTTTGGTTTTCTTCTTTTCTGGTAATAAGTTATAGTATGGCTGTAGAAGTGTCTCAATTCCTCTCTTAACGGTGAGCTCCGCTCCCAGTTGGGGTCATTGCTACAGAAGGTCTCACATCCCTTATTAATAACAGCAATAGCCTCTTGCATTGATTTCACTGTTAGTGTCCTAACAGGCATTGCAGAGTCAGCTTCACTTTCCTCTGTGTCTTTGGACAGTTGTTCAGCTAGCTCTTCTAAATCTTCTGTTGAAAGCTCTTCACCATGACTGTCAAAGAGTTTCACCTTTTTCCATTCGCCGAATAACTCCCATTTTTTCTTCGATTGTCAATGATTTACGTTGTTTTTTAGTCTCTTGTCCAATCGCACTTGATAACACACGTTTTGGGGGCATGGTGGTAGATATTTGAAAATATTAATAAAAAGAAGACTGCAAGATTGACCACAAACACATAAACACCTAGAAAAACTGAGAGCAACTAGGAGGGAAAAAGAAGGCACTTGTTAAAGGGACTGGAGAGTAGGAGTGGCCGTCAAGGGTGGGAGTAGGACCAATCAGACATGACAGAGTCATGACTCATCACCCCCTCCAATCGTGATCTATGAGAGGTGCAAAAGTGAAGCGGGTGTAAATTGAAGCGGCGTAAACCAAGTCCTACCTGTACATTGTTGCATCTGATTTTCTTAGTAGCGTTGTTACATGAAACATATGGTCATGCTAGCTCAGTAATTGATTTTATAAAGCTGACATTTTGTATTTGGAGATAATACTTATCAAATATTAATTCTATACTCTCTTTATTGATGTCATGTCTTGTTTTTCCTTCCTCCTAGTTATGATGCATACACCATACATCTATGTTATTCATTATTTGATTTTGTAGGCCAGATTTTTGTGTTTGAATATGAATTTTCCAAATATTGTTCCTTTATTGGCTTTTTATGTGTACACTTTGCCAGTCAGGAGGATATCTTCCTGACTGTCAAAGTGTGGGATGCAAATGATGTTCCAAGAAGTTTCTGTAGTTAACAGCGTTTACTGTAGTGACAGGAGGGACAGCATGTGTGAGGCGAATATCGTCATAATCACAAGCCACAATGACCATTAACTTACAGCTGACCCTCATCTTGTCAAAATGTTTGTGGGCATGATGATCCTTGGTAATGCATTCACTTGACTGTCTCTTGAGCTCAGGTTCACACAAAAATAAACATGTAACATTCAGTGTAAGGATCTGGCAAATAAAGGCTTCACCTTCACATAATGACTCAAATGCTGTTTCTGCCACACACATTGACATGTGCGGCAGAAACACAAGGTATAGAAAGTGGGAAGAATGTATCAAAATATACCTGATTACCATAATAAGAAAATAATTTTAAAAACTTTGAGGACAAGAAAACATAAAACAAAACAAAAACATCTGAGAGTTGTATCTACATGAACAGAAAAATTTGACACTGAACAAGCACTGAATAAGCAACAAAAAGGAATGCATATACCTCATATGCACTCAACTTCAACCACACGACTCTTAACAAGACTAGAAGATGGATAAAACAAGGGGACCTCAGTATATTGGAAATTTTGATTAGTAACTTGATTTTAGTAACTGATGATTTTACAAAACAACACACAATAGCTACAATGAATGATTTGTAATTGTGAGATCTTACAAATGAAGCGTATATGTTTTGTCCACTTTTATCTTTACATTTAAAAGTTTTATACAGTCACTTGATGGTGGTTCAAATAGGGACCAAAGCATGTAGCTAAGCCATGATAAATATACACTGTGTTAGACTGAAAATTCGAATGCTTATTTGCAGAACTTACTGGTTGATTTGATTATGCTTTTTCTGTTTCATTGGTTATACAGTAATAGTATCACATGGTAGGTTATTTGGAGTGATGAATTGGTAAGAACATGGAAAGAAACAGTCATGGTTTCTTTCAAGATACTAACCCAGCATTTACTTAGAAGGACTAAAAAACTGAAAGCCTGTCAGAATAACCAGACCCTGTACCAAGAACTGGACCCAGACCTTCTGAATATAAGACAGGAATGCCTGCCAGTCAGTTATTATATTTGGTATGAATGTTAACTAATGTCCTATTGCAGGGGCCCCAAATTGGAAATTGTTTTCATCCTTATCTGTCAGTTGTCGGTCATTTCCGTGTCTTGCCTCTTCTGCCCATAACCACATGCACTTGGTTCTTTCATCTTCCTTCATGTATAATTGTCGTCCATTTAATGCAGTGGTTCCCAAAATATGCTCCGTGGATCCCAAGGGATCCATGACTGGTTTCCAGGGGATCTGTGGATACATTTCTGTAATGGCTACTTTCATGTTTACTTACTTTTTAATTAAAGGAATGTTTTGTTAAAAATAATTGTGAATATCTTGAATTGGCGATGTGTTTATTTCGTATGACCCTTAGATATATTTCGTATGACCGTTAGAATATCTAATTAAGAAACTCCCTATACCCACGAAGCAAGGGACAGTCATTTGAATTAAGGTCAAATCATGCAACGCATTGTTATGTATGCTACTGGTATGTATTAGGATCTGTCTAAAATCAGTTCTGAGATATAAATTTTTAATTTTGCATCATCCTGACACTATATATTTACATGAGGAAGGAATGCGAGGATCCGTGGTTATTTTTCGAAGCCAAAAGGGGTCTGTGAGCAAAAAAGCTTAGGAAACACTGATTTAACATATTTACTTTTTCTTTACCGCCATTAGGGACAGACACTGTTGTGAGTGGCAGTTTGGGAGGAGCTGGCTTACACCTGTGCTACTATCAGCGAGCAAGTGAGCAGTTGCAGCTTGGGGTTGAGCTCGATACAAATTTCAGGCTGCAGGAATCAGTTGCAGCCCTAGGTTATCAAGTTGAGCTACCTAAAGCTGACCTCTGCTTTAGAGGTAAGTAGGAGCATTTAAATTACTGAATTTTAGCAGGAATATCATTAACCCTTTTTAATATTACAGTGATTGTACAATACGTGCCATTAGTCTCAAGAGAGAAGTTACTCACTACATTCAGGAAAGTTATGAGACACTAAATGTTATCTGTCATGGAAATTGTATATATTATAATATAATGATAGAATTGCTGGGCTGTGTATATTAATTGGGGTATGTGGTGGCGCAGTTGGTTGAGGCACTGCACTACAAGCTGGAAATTCGTGGGTCGATTTCCGATTGATGTAATCCTTCTGGCCACACTGTGGCCCTGGGGTCGACTAAGCCTCTAACAGAAATGAGTACCAGGGACATCTCCTGGGGGTGAAGGCGGCCAGTGCATAGGGCTAACAACCTTACAACCTTACCACCTTCATATGCCAATTGTCTACAAAAATTCTGGGAGCCTCAACCTCCTGAGCCCTGAGGGCCTGTCAAGCCTGTAATTGGATAGCTTTAGCTTTACCTGTATGTTAATTCCCAAGGGGTACTTTCGAGAGAGCATAATGCAATCTTTGATCACTTACATGACTCTTTGTTTAGAAATATATCCTCATAACATTTTGTACCATTTGTACATGGTTCATTCTACCTTCATCTTTAAGGTGATTTCAGGAAGTATTGGGAGTGAATTCATATCCCATGTACAGTAAATTTCCTTAATCCAGAAGCCAATGCTCTGGAAATCCTGATACTTCAGCAGTTGAGGAAAATAGTCACATGTCCAGAAGCATCAACAACATTCAGTACACACAGTGGTTCTGTGATTTTATCTTGCGTTATCTGGACTTTACTGAGCCCATCGAGCTATTATAATGGTGTCCAAAGATCTCAAGATGAGTAAACAAGGGGCTGCTGGCAAGAGGAATCATGTGACATTAACAGTTCCTCGGAAACTTGAAATAATTACGAGACTTGAAAGTGGCGAAGGCTGCTGTGTGATTAAGGAGGCATACAACATTGGATTGTCAATTGTGATAAAGTAACAGAAGGACCAATTACAATCCCATATGTAAGAACTTATTAGATATCAGATTAAAGGAATTCTGCCGTAAAACACACTGTATATAGCTGTGGATAAAGTGAACATGTTCTGGCATGTCCTCTTTGGTTTTGATATAACTGTATCTTTAGAGTTCAGAACAATGTACGTGCATTACATTTTGTACAAAGATTGGAATGATGGTGACCAAAACTTACCAGTTGATGCAAACAGAATTTAAGGAGGCAATAATGAGTGATCTGTGCATGAATTTTTGAGGGCTCATCATTTTAAATAGGAACAAACGCCTGTTGAAAGCAACAAATGTCCCAGACACTGTTCAAACACAATAAAGACTGCTAATTGGTAGCTCAAGCATGTGACAATTTGTGAAATGGCTGAATTTCTTATGGCTCATATCACGCCATTTTAATTGAAAATTTGGGAAAGAAGGGTTTCAGCCATATTTGTTCCACAGGTCCTAATACACAATCATAAAGAAACAAATGGATGAAGTGTTGTTTTAAAATATTATATAACATGTGACAAAACTAAGCAGCAATTTATCACAGTGGAAATTCAATCACCATAATCAAAAACCCAAAAGCACACCAAGTTTTGAGAAAAATCAAAGCTATGTTGATTGTTTTTACAGTTATCTGGGTGTTGAGCACCTAAGTATACTCCACTAAGCCAGACTATTAAGCACCACATGTTATGTCTCCACATAATGTGATATGTTGTATATGGCTGCAAAAGTGGGCATTCAGTAGTTGTAAATTCACCATGACAATTTACCTGAGCGCTCAGTCCAATTTTTCCTAGCAATTTTTAGCTGAACATATATTCCATATAGGGCCTGTTCCAATTTTACTGTTCCCTAGACATAAAATGTGAACAGCAAAATATTTGAGGATGTGGAAATAAGAGAACACACTGTAACAGAACAGCTGTTGGCAGTTGCAGAATGTACATTTTAGAGGTGTTACCAGGACTGGCAGGGAAAGCAGGAAAAACA
The DNA here is from genome assembly GCA_021186555.1 of Reticulitermes speratus. Taxonomy (NCBI): domain Eukaryota; kingdom Metazoa; phylum Arthropoda; class Insecta; order Blattodea; family Rhinotermitidae; genus Reticulitermes; species Reticulitermes speratus. The sequence goes on along the minus strand of JAJKFL010000042.1, from coordinate 30,311,806 downwards.
GATGTGTACATGCTGATGGGATCACCTTCACATCCCTGGAGATACAATATTTTGGTTTTCATTGTTGATACTTCTGGTTAAAGCCTTAGTGCATGTGTGGTTAATTGAGCCAGGTAACTTGATAATCTAGTCCAAATTAGGAGGGATAATCATTATGCCATTTATTTTGCTATTCAAAGACATCTCAGACTTGGTCTGTAACCATTTGTTTTCAGTAACACTTTAAATGTTGGGGTGAAATATAAATGAAAAGTAGTCTTTGTGAACTGCCAACCAGTAATTCAAGTTAAAATGGGCATATTTCATGAGTACAGCAGTAGGAAAATGAAAACACTCAATGAATGGCTTTGGTTATCTTTCTTTCTTTCTTTTCTCTATTTTTTCTTCTTCTTCTTTCTTTCTTTCTTCTCTCTCTCTCTCTCTCTCTCTCTCCTAATGGCTCGGCAGCCCCTTGGGGGCCTAGGCCACCTCATTTTTCGAGGCTTCACGATCACATTTTTTTAGACACACCACATTCGGTAGGACTTCTATGGACGAAGGATTTGGTTATCTTACGAGTACAAAATACCTATGTGTATGTATTTGTCATTTATCCTTTTCAAGGATCACTGACCATGTAACGCTAGGTCCAGATTTCAGGCTTCTGTTGCACTGTAAATGTCTTCGCTATTCCAGGATGTAACGCAGATTTGTAACTCTCCATCCATGTCCCCCCCCCCCCCAAGTCCATTTCCAGTTCTTCACTGTTTTGTGGTGTTACCCTGGCTACAATTCCTGCTCCTCCCATCCTTGCACTCCACACTCCATTAATCGAATTCGCACGATTCACTTTCTCTGAGAACCAGTCGTTGCCCACACCATTCCCTATGTAACAACCATGCACCCACCTGTTCCTGACATTCTTCTTGAACTGCTTGTGACCCCTGAATATGGGAGCAATAGGCTGTCCTAAAACACGTAACAAACTACCAATCAATGCTGCATAACATCCCAGAAGAGCAAAGACCTAACACTAGGTCCTTGCAAAGCAGATTCCTTAAATACACACCTATTTACATTGGTCTACTGTTCTAGTTTTACTACTCATTCTATTACATTACTGCTATTAACTCTAGTGTTAGAGCCTTTCTTGCTCTGTCCTGTCATTTCTTATCCTATTACATTTGTACAGTTCGGTGCTTATAGGCTGCATTCTCATTCATACGAAGTTCTCTTCCCCTTTTTCATTTTTGAACATTTCAATAATATATACAGTGAAACCTCCATCTATCGTTTTTCAGGGGGATGGAAAACAAAAACGATACATACGGGAAAACGGTAGAATTATAGATAAGAACAATTTAATGATTATTATTACTTCTTGCTGAGAAAATCTTTCATTGACGTTTGTTTTGTGCAAACTTTAATCCTCAATTCAAAGTACGATTTTTCAAGGCCTAGAACACTTTCACGATCACTGTCACTCGTGCTGTGCGCATAAAAGAAAGATTTTACTTTCATCAGCGTTTCATGCATCTCAGCAAAGCTCGGCACAACTTCGGGTTCGCCAGCTTCTTCTCCTTCTTCCCCCTCCACACTCCCGGACGCCACGAGGCTCACGCACAGCTCCTGCACTGTTTCTACACCACAGGTTGCCACGTGACTGTCCACAGAGACGTAGTCCTGGAATTTATCTTTGTTCATGCCACTGAACTTTTCCGTCTTAGCGGAAATCGTCGTCATCGTTGGTCAATACGACGTCACTATCGCCTGAAGATTGTCCCTGCACGTAACCAGCTTTCCGAAAACAATTTTCGATTGTCTGCTGGGTTACTTGTTGCAAGGCTGCCACAGTGTAGTGCAAAGCTTCCAACACGTTTGTCTTCTTTTTCGTATCTTTGCCTGCATCCATTAAGCAAACAGCTGTTTGCACGAGGCGTTTTCTATAAAGCTGCTTATAACACTTTATTACCCTTAAATCAAGGGGTTGGAGCACACTTGTACAATTTGCCGGGTACCGTATGACTTTTACATTTTAGAAACGATGTATCCTTTGGATGTGCGGCACAATTGTCCACAAAGAGGAGAATGTTCCTGTTTTGTGCACCCATACTTGCGTCTAATGAACGCAGAAATGAAGAAAAAATGTCTGTGGTCATTCACGCTTTATTGTTCGCGTGGTACTTGGTGGGTCATTTTTTTACATTCTTGAAACATCGCGGTTTCGGAGATTTTCCGATAACAATCGGCACTTGTTAGTCAGTTCCATCACTGTTAACACAAAGTAAAACAGTAAGTCTGTCTTTACAGTTTTTCCCTCCATGACAAGACTCTCCTTTGAGAGCCAAGGTTCTATCAGGAAGCACGTTGTGGAAGAGTCCCGTCCCATCCGCGTTGTAAATATCACGTTGTTCGTAGCCCTCCAACAAAGATGGCAGTCTTTCCAGCCACGCTTCCGTGCTTTCGCTGTCCACTGCCGCACTTTCTCCGGCTAACTTCTTGTATACTAGGCCATGCCGGTCCTTAAACCTCGCTATCCAGCCGTTGGATGCAGTGAAATTTTCTATATTCAGCTGCGCTGCAATCATCTTCGCCTTTCCACGAAGAATGGTTCCATCAATTGGAATATTCGACGTCCTTGCCTGCTGGTACCACGTGAAGAGTACACTTTCCAACTCGGCGAATGTCGACTCCCTACCTATTTTCCTCTTCTTACTGTCGTTACCACATTTTTCTGTCTGCTCTCGGATTTCGTCCTTCTTTGCGAATATGGAGTTTAGTGCGCTTGGAGCCAACCCAAGGTGTTTGGCAATGTCGGCACGTTTCTCTCCAGGATTCTTCTCCACCTCTTCTACTATTTTCAATCGCTCGTGCAGAGTTCTCACTTGCTTTTTAGGTTTGGACATGGTCCACGGATTTCAAAATAAATAACAGTAATAAAATATAAGGAAGTAATAAAAACCGGAATGAATTAATAACAAAAATAAAATATTATAGGAAAAGGATAATAAACGATGGAAATGGTTAAACCAGGGTAACGTATGAAACTATGAAGTACACCAGAACGCACAGAACCACTTGCAATAAAGTAAAGCTCCACAACAGTGTTGCCAAGTCTTCATCTAGTCCAAAGAAAAGGATGGAGAGCAAACAGTACGGAATGCACTTCCATACTTTTTGATGGAGTCAATCCATGTTGCACTAAGAAAGCAATACACGCACGCGCAGCGCACTAAACCATCGCTTCAAATTTAAAAAAAACTATCAATGCGGGAGAATGTTGCGTCAGGACCGTGATTTTTCAATGATTGATGCGGGAAAACGACAGTTCAAGGAAGGATGGAGGCGGGAAAAAATAGTGTTATTTATATGGGGCTAATTTCGGGACCAAATAAGGCAGACGATACATGCGGGAAAACGGTAACGGGAACGATGGATAGAGGTTTCACTGTATTTGTCATCCTCCTCCCCAAACATAGGGGATACCTGCCTCTCTCACATCCTTTCCTAATCCCCCATAATTTCCAAATCCCTCCTTTCAGTCATATTATTCCTTTCTGTCAACATTAGTATGCAGTAGTGTAGCCTTAATGTGAGTATGGCTTACAACAAAAATCATCAGCATAATGAGTTTATTAAAAGTATATATAGTGTACTGAAAAATCTCGCACAATGATAACTTTTTTCAACATTCATCATTACAAAGGATTCATAACTAGCTGTTACTTTTTTCTGTAATAATTTGCATGGACAGTACGTTTCATAAGGTTGTTTTAACCAACCTTTTGGACCTGTTCCTTTTCTAGATTGTTAGTGACTACACAATGTACTCACCCTTGATGGATGGGTGTGTATCATTCACATGCAGAATCATTTTAATATGCACACAGAAAACATCATCCAACTCTTCAAAAACTGTCACAGTGGAAGGTGCTTTTAGGACCAAATGTAGTGGACTTTGCACACTTTAAGGTTGAGTTCCCTGCATAATTTATACCCCAAGAAATGTCTATCGTGATATTGGAGCTTCTCTTAGTCCAGTACCTTGTTTCATCATATACTGTGCCTCAGTAGCTAGTGAATGGGTGACGAAAGTCTTTCCTGTGATTATGCTGCATGATGTTTAATTTCAAAAAAGTGTCCAGCCCCAGTTATGGCAATGAAATTTGAATATACAGCATCACACAAAAGACAAGTCTCTGAAGTTGGTGGCTGAGAACAAAACAGTAAGAGGGTATGAAGTGACTTTGAAAGTGTTCAGTATTTTGAAGAATGGAGATTAAAAATAATGGCTGTTCTGTTTGATGGAAGATCAGTGACAGAAAGAAATGTGGAATTCAGAAAACAAAAATTTGGAATATGCTCTTTGAGTGGTTTGTCCAGTTAAGACTGGCATCTTATCAGTTCATGCATCAGGGAGTCAAGGCAGCAACCAATATTTTCCAACATATGTGTTCTGAAAGGAGGCTTTACTCACAATTTTAAAGCAGAAAAAAGCATAAGTGTGCATTAAGAGTCTGGCAACTCTCCTGCGTTTAGCACTGGCCCATAACATAGAGTATGTGACACAAGTTGCTGCAACTTAACTGTGTGTGTTGTGAGTGAAACTTCTGCTTGGAAAGGACAGTTCCTAACAAATGGACAGTTACAACAGGTTATGCAAGTATAAGAAAATCTGCATCTTCTTAGTTCATATAATGTTAAGGATACCGAGAATGTTTAATATACTTACGTTCATATCTACAATAACCACTTCATGCAAGAATAAATATTGCTGTACTCATGTAAGTTTTTTAACCCTTTACTACCGAATGGGTCATGCAGTGAGCCCTTTAAACATGCCGAACGACCCAGAGAGGGGTCGCCAATAGTGTGTCACATTTGGAAGCATTTTTTTCACCCCCGTCACAGGTACTGCTAATGATTTACGTATATGCTGTAGCTCCCCTGAAGGTCAGGGCTTCTTTGTGGCGTGAGAGTTACTCCCCCTCCACCCCTCCAAAAGCCCTGATTTAGACATCAACACTATAGAACTGTGCATTTATGTTAGCTGACTAATGCCGTTGTTTATCGCTCACACTGGAGTCGAGTGTTGCTTGTATATCAACAGTGGGCTATGAAACGAGTACTAATTGACGAGCTGAAAGGTTTTCAGTGGCTTCTGTAACACGTATTGTTCATACAAACTAATATACAAAAACTGGAGATATCCGTGACAATTGATGTTTACAGCTACAGGGGAGCTCAGACATGTCTCTTGTAGTTCTGGGGCACTCTTTAGGGTTTGTGGGTCAGTAATGTGCAACACAGCCGTCAAATATACTAAAAACGTCGTAGGCAACCTTGAAAAGCAGGAACTTTACCCAGCATTCACATCGTAGCTTTAGATCTGTTTTGCTGTCACCATAGAAGTAGCCAATATCTTAAGTGGCATTAGGTTTCTACAGCTGCACCCAGTGACACGCAACAACAGTCTTTGTAAAACAGACGATTGAGATTCGACCCCTGCAATAAACATGCATTGGCAAGCAAACTCTGCCACCGTGTTTGTTCAGCACGCTGCCAGAGAAAGGGCACGATATACAAGTGCGCAAAATGTAATGTAGGCCTGTGTGTGGTGCTTTGTTTCATGGAATATTAAACAAAAATAGTGTGTGATGTGATAAAATAGTGATCCAAGGTGCCACAGAACTTCTGCAGCAACCAGAAGTATGTAATAAAATATTTACACTAAATTTCATATAATGCATGCAATTCACAGGCCTAATTTTTTTATAAAAGTACGTGAACATTTTTACCTGCATTAATCAATTCATAAACACACTGCGAAATTTTATTTCCTTAAATTTGAAGGAAAAGTCTATGAGATATGCTTTTTTTTTTTTTCTAAGAGTACGCTTTAAGAATTGAAATCCCCATTTAAAAACCTCAGCAGGTTGGCGTTGCGCAGGGGGGTTTAAATAGCCGTTAAAAGGCTAAACCTCTGTGCTGTATAGAGCATCAGAAGTTAGGAGTCACACTTGAGGATTCTGTATCAAAGCCATTTTCTGAGATTACAGGTACCTGTTAGAGCAAGCATTTTTAGGAATTTTATAAGTTTTCACTATATCAAGGTTGCACTGTAATTCATATTTTAGATATACACCAACAAAATGCACAAATTAATAAAGGTGCAAATTAGCTCCTTATCATGATTTAACCCTACACGTGTTTCAGCTCTTTATGAGCCATCATCAGGGTTTTTCTTATAAAAAGTGATTTTCAAATGCTGAATCTGTTGATGACACTTGTAAAGTTATGCACTATTTTAGAGCATAAAACACACGTTCATAAGTTAAAAACATGAGTCATAAATTATAGTTAAAATGATGATTTGTTAAAAAATGATAACTTGTTAAAAAACACTGTTCACTGCGTCTATTATATAAAGATGTGTAGAAGTTATAGGAGATCATATATTGCACTATGTTGGTTGTGATGGAATTTGATGCAGAATGGCGATAGGCAATGCGTGCTGTATGAGTTCTTGTCATTTCGTTTATTACGTCGTAGTGTAGTCTTCCTGATGATGTGGTATAAATTGAGAGGAAGAAGAAGTGGTTCTGGTGCTGTAAAATTCAAGGTTACGTATTAGGGTGCAATTTCAATTTAAGTATTAAAAGCGGAATAAAAAGGGGGTATAGAAAGATTTAATAATAGAATAAATAAAAAGTAATAAGAAAAAGTAATAAGAATGACATACCTAGTATGGTGTGGGGTTGTGTCTTGAAGTATACCCGGTGAAAGTGAACTGTGTTATGAGGAAATATTTTCCGTCGGAGTTTGCGTGATGATGGGGAGAGGCGGGGTGGGGGTGATCAGTTTAAAGAGGGGGTTCTCCTCTGTCAGCATCTGTTCCTTAACGAGTATATTGTGTTTATGGTATAGGTAGATGTAGAAATTTTCTATTATATTCATGTGGCTACCTTTATTACATGGTTTTATTAATCTCATGCTATTTTGTATTGTGGAATATTCATGTTGATTGTTTAAAATATGGAGGGCATAGGCTGATTTGGGGTCGTTGGTTTTGATGTACCTGTTATGTTCGGAGAATCTAGCTGATAGGCCACGTCCGGTTTGTCCTGTATAATACTTATTGCATGTGTTACATTTTAAACTGTAAATACCACTCTTAGTATGTTCATCATAATTCTGTGTGTGCATTCTTAGGATGCTTTTTACTGTATTGGTTGCACGGAATGCTATCTTTAGGTTTGTGTTCCTAAATATGTTTGTGACTTTTCTGATATTAGGACTATAGAATCCAAAAGTGACCATATCTTATTGTTTTGTGTCTGCATGTCGGTAGAATGTATTTTCTTGTTTTTGATTTGGGTGTTCAGTTTATCTATTATAAGGGTAGGGTAACCGTTCTGTTCTGCAATATGGAAAATGGTATGCAATTCTTGATCTTTTTGCTCCTGTGATAATGGTAAGGCATATAGCCTATTTAACATGTGTCGGTAAGCTGCTGTTTTATGTTGTAACGGGTGGTTTGATTTGTAGTGTATTGTAGTGTCCGTTGCTGTAGGTTTTCGGAATATGTCGATAAAGAGATTTTCCTCATTTCGAGTTATCAATAGGTCCAAGAAGCTAATGGTATTGTTGTGTTCCTCTGTTGCTTTGAATTGTAAGCTTGGGTGTATATTGTTAAGGTAGTGGTGAATTTCATTGTTATTAGTATATAGTGTGTCGTAAATTATTAAGATATCGTCAACATATCTATTATAAAAAAGAATTTTGTTGTCATCTAGAATGTTCTTGACTAGCAGTTGCTCATAATATTGCAAAAATATTTCTGCTACCAAGCCAGAGATAGGTGAGCCCATAGCTACCCCTTTGTATGGTTGAAAGAATTTGTTTCCGAACTGTAGATAGTTTTGCCTTAGTATAGTTTCCAGTAATGTGCCTGCTTGTGTTGTGGTATCCTTGTCAATCTTGTTTTTTGTGAGTTTGGTTTTCATGATAGCGATGGTTTCATCTATAGGGATATTGACGTATAGGTCTTTTATGTCAAAAGTGATCATTCTAGATGACTCAGTAATATTGAGATTTATGAGGTCATTAGCTAATTGTACTGAATTGTTGGTTACGTAAATGTTTTGTTGGGATAGCTGATCTGTGAGCCATTTATTGAAGAACTTTGCAATTTTGTAAGAGGGTGCTTGAATATTGTTGACTATCGGTCTTATGGGTTCGTTTTCTTTGTGAATTTTAAGTAGTACATTAAGTGTGGGAGGTTTCGGCTTTATTTCCATAAGATATTTTCTGTGTTTCTTGTCAATTATTTTGTTACACATTTGTAGTGTTTGTTGCAATTGCTTTTGGTACCTGTTTGTGGGGTCTTTAGGAATTTGTATAAAATTATTTTCGTTGAGGAAGCTTTCAGTTTTTTGTGTAGGTGTGTTATTGTTTATAATAACAATTGTTTTTTCTTTATCAGCCTTTGTGATGGTGAGGTTGTTGATTCTGAGTTTTTCTTTTATTTGCTTTATGACGTAATGTTGTCTCTTGTGTAGTATGTTAGTAGAAGTGCTGCGTTGTATCTGTTTAATCTTATTACAAGCAAGAAATCTGTATATGTGCTGATCTTTCTCTGGAAGTTTCCTGATAGCATTTTCTGTATCCATTATTAGGTTTTGCATGTAGTTTTTTGTAGGTTTTTCAAGGGCGTAATTGAGTCCTAGTTTTAGTAATTGTAGAATTTTACGTCAGACATATTTTGGACACGTGTATGGAAAGTGATGTTAGTATTTGTGTTTTTGTTACCTTGTTGTTTTGTAAGTTGTGTTTTTTTGTGCCGTAGGTGATCCAGTTTTTTGTTAAGTTTATTGTTCAGTATGTCATTCATGATTTGGAATTTTTGATGCTCTGACCTTTCTATCAAGATCCACATCTCCTTCCAGTAATTAGCGCAGTCAACTCAAATTTCTGTATAAGAAGAAATCAACTTTAAACCAACTATTATATAACACACACCTTGACTGCGCTAATTACTGGAAGGAGATGTGGTTCTTGATAGAAAGGTCAGAGCATCAAAAATTCCAAATCATGAATGACATACTGAACAATAAACTTAACAAAAAACTGGATCACCTACGGCACAAAAAAACACAACTTACAAAACAACAAGGTAACAAAAACACAAATACTAACATCACTTTCCATACACGTGTCCAAAATATGTCTGACGTAAAATTCTACAATTACTAAAACTAGGACTCAATTACGCCCTTGAAAAACCTACAAAAAACTACATGCAAAACCTAATAATGGATACAGAAAATGCTATCAGGAAACTTCCAGAGAAAGATCAGCACATATACAGATTTCTTGCTTGTAATAAGATTAAACAGATACAACGCAGCACTTCTACTAACATACTACACAAGAGACAACATTACGTCATAAAGCAAATAAAAGAAAAACTCAGAATCAACAACCTCACCATCACAAAGGCTGATAAAGAAAAAACAATTGTTATTATAAACAATAACACACCTACACAAAAAACTGAAAGCTTCCTCAACGAAAATAATTTTATACAAATTCCTAAAGACCCCACAAACAGGTACCAAAAGCAATTGCAACAAACACTACAAATGTGTAACAAAATAATTGACAAGAAACACAGAAAATATCTTATGGAAATAAAGCCGAAACCTCCCACACTTAATGTACTACTTAAAATTCACAAAGAAAACGAACCCATAAGACCGATAGTCAACAATATTCAAGCACCCTCTTACAAAATTGCAAAGTTCTTCAATAAATGGCTCACAGATCAGCTATCCCAACAAAACATTTACGTAACCAACAATTCAGTACAATTAGCTAATGACCTCATAAATCTCAATATTACTGAGTCATCTAGAATGATCACTTTTGACATAAAAGACCTATACGTCAATATCCCTATAGATGAAACCATCGCTATCATGAAAACCAAACTCACAAAAAACAAGATTGACAAGGATACCACAACACAAGCAGGCACATTACTGGAAACTATACTAAGGCAAAACTATCTACAGTTCGGAAACAAATTCTTTCAACCATACAAAGGGGTAGCTATGGGCTCACCTATCTCTGGCTTGGTAGCAGAAATATTTTTGCAATATTATGAGCAACTGCTAGTCAAGAACATTCTAGATGACAACAAAATTCTTTTTTATAATAGATATGTTGACGATATCTTAATAATTTACGACACACTATATACTAATAACAATGAAATTCACCACTACCTTAACAATATACACCCAAGCTTACAATTCAAAGCAACAGAGGAACACAACAATACCATTAGCTTCTTGGACCTATTGATAACTCGAAATGAGGAAAATCTCTTTATCGACATATTCCGAAAACCTACAGCAACGGACACTACAATACACTACAAATCAAACCACCCGTTACAACATAAAACAGCAGCTTACCGACACATGTTAAATAGGCTATATGCCTTACCATTATCACAGGAGCAAAAAGATCAAGAATTGCATACCATTTTCCATATTGCAGAACAGAACGGTTACCCTACCCTTATAATAGATAAACTGAACACCCAAATCAAAAACAAGAAAATACATTCTACCGACATGCAGACACAAAACAATAAGATATGGGTCACTTTTGGATTCTATAGTCCTAATATCAGAAAAGTCACAAACATATTTAGGAACACAAACCTAAAGATAGCATTCCGTGCAACCAATACAGTAAAAAGCATCCTAAGAATGCACACACAGAATTATGATGAACATACTAAGAGTGGTATTTACAGTTTAAAATGTAACACATGCAATAAGTATTATACAGGACAAACCGGACGTGGCCTATCAGCTAGATTCTCCGAACATAACAGGTACATCAAAACCAACGACCCCAAATCAGCCTATGCCCTCCATATTTTAAACAATCAACATGAATATTCCACAATACAAAATAGCATGAGATTAATAAAACCATGTAATAAAGGTAGCCACATGAATATAATAGAAAATTTCTACATCTACCTATACCATAAACACAATATACTCGTTAAGGAACAGATGCCGACAGAGGAGAACCCCCTCTTTAAACTCATCACCCCCACCCCGCCTCCCCCCATCATCACGCAAACTCCGACGGAAAATATTTCCTCATAACACAGTTCACTTTCACCGGGTATACTTCAAGACACAACCCCACACCATACTAGGTATGTCATTCTTATTACTTTTTCTTATTACTTTTTATTTATTCTATTATTAAATCTTTCTATACCCCCTTTTTATTCCGCTTTTAATACTTAAATTGAAATTGCACCCTAATACGTAACCTTGGATTTTACAGCACCAGAACCACTTCTTCTTCCTCTTAATTTATACCACATCATCAGGAAGACGTAATAAACGAAATGACAAGAACTCATACAGCACGCATTGCCTATCGCCGTTCTGCATCAAATTCCATCACAACCAACATAGTGCAATATATGATCTCCTATAACTTCTACACATCTTTATATAATAGACGCAGTGAACAGTGTTTTTTAACAAGTTATCATTTTTTAACAAATCATCATTTTAACTATAATTTATGACTCATGTTTTTAACTTATGAACGTGTGTTTTTATGCTCTAAAATAGTGCATAACTTTACAAGTGTCATCAACAGATTCAGCATTTGAAAATCACTTTTTATAAGAAAAACCCCTGATGATGGCTCATAAAGAGCTGAAACACGTGTAGGGTTAAATCATGATAAGGAGCTAATTTGCACCTTTATTAATTTGTGCATTTTGTTGGTGTATATCTAAAATAATAAAAATGCACGGTGAGTTTAGACTAAAGATTGTAATTCATATGTTAAGAACCTCCTTGTAATTACAGGAATGGTTGACTCAAGTTTGACAGTGGGAGCCGTCCTTGAGAAGAAACTTCAGCCACTACCATTTTCCTTCGCACTGAGCGGCAGCATGAATCACAACAAGAATCAGTTCAGACTTGGATGTGGCTTCATTATTGGATAATTTTATTAGAAACTGTTAAACCTTTACTTTAGCAGCATATAAAACGTTTATTACATGAATAAATTTAAAAGTCTTGTTTATATATATTGCCTTTTTTTGTCATTTATTTTCTGCAGTTCATTGAAAATTTCTTGCTTTGTACATCACTGCAGACTTATGAAAATTTTGTCTCATGCCGTGTGCTTGCCTTTTACTGCTGTAAATATTAGTCTTCTTCAAGACACTTCAGCAGGATAAAACATCATTATGTTTTCATAAGTTTTCAGATTCTCGTGGCAGGTGTTGCTCAGATTATGGTCTTTTGGGTTTTTGCACTATGTAGTATAATGAGATCGTTCTGACATTTCATAGGAACGTGCTGCCACCACCTTGCAGGGTCAGATCAAACTCATTACACAGAATGGTGTAAAAACTCAAGATGACTATCAAGTGAAGACAGAAGTTGGTCTTCCATAACATGATTTATGAAATGTTTCAAATCGTCAAGGACAGTAAAACACATCGATTTGGTCAATATATAAACCAACTTGGTACACCCAAGTTTCAAATTACAACCAAATCATTTTATTTATTTTTTCTGTGGTATGGTTTGGTTTTTATGCAATTATCAATGAAATCTTTAACGAATATTAATAGATGGTACCTAAAGCTTACAACATTAACAAATATTTGAACCTGTAAGCATGAGTACCCTGTGCAGATGAACTGTAACAGTGTGGCACAGTGGGTGTACCAGAATGCCACACTGCTGCACTTCATCTGCACAGGGTCTTCATACTTACAGGTGTGAGAAAAATTCTGATGAGAAGAAATACCTGTTTTCTAGGATAAGTACAATGTCAACACTTAACCACTCCTTGGAACTGCAATCCATAACATGAGTGATGCCTTTTAAAAACAGATGCTTGAGCACAATCACAGCAAATACAGCCTACAGACATATTATGGACTATATCAGGAGCATGGTGTAAAAAATTGTAGACAACACATAGGTTTTACAATATACAAAAAAAAATGTACATTTAGTACAAATATGTACATATGTACATCAGAACATTTTATTTTCTATTAATGTGACTTGGTAGTAGACTGATTGGTAAAAGCCAGTCTTTATTTGTACAGTAAAACCCACTTAAGAAATTGTCCCACCTAAGAAGCCAGAATAATTTAGTGCCAAACTTTTCCCATATCATTCACATATACATTGCCCTTTTAAGACATTTCCTGCTTACAATGATTTCCTGTCTAAGAAGTACCATGGAATAATTAATTATTCCACAAGTGCACTTCACACAGTGACAAAACATCATGGCCGTGCCTTATTTACATTGCTAATCAGTATGGGTTTAATGGGGCATGATGTGACTAACTGTTTTACTTAAATTTCAATAATGTGAAGTATTCTGTGTGCAAAAATGTATATATTTTTTTGTGTTCACCGCAAACTGCATATGTGTGTCCTGTTCACATCCTGTAGAGCCCTTAACCTTTAAAGTACAGGAGATTTAAATCCCAAAGTAGCTGCTGAAGGCCGGGGTTCTTTTCGCTTGAAATGCCTGTTTTTGCACTGCTGATAATATCCGATGTATTTCTTACATTTTTAAAGACAAAAACTTAAAAGAAAAAGTACATGCTTAAGAATGAATCCATCTACCCATTACGCAAGTTTCAAGAAAATCCACTTACTTTTACGCAGCTTAATTGAAGGTAATTTTTTATTTTGTTTATTTTTCACTTTAAGCTTCATTTTCTAGATTATTCTTTGCAAATAGCTCCTGCTGTAAGTGTAGACCCTGTGCTATAAAATTTGGAGCTGACTGTACGTGTCATCCTATTTCTTCACACGTTGTTTAGGTTTCATGGTAGTGCTGGCTTATCTGGGTGCTGAGGCAAATGAGTTCATATTCAATCAGTGGGAGAAGAAAGGAATGCATACAGGCATTCATTACTCTGATTAGTGCAATATGGGACCAGAGGCAAATGTCCTTCATTCTGCTGTAAGGATTTCTTTGGGATTCTTTTTAAATTTTAGGTTCATGCTTATGCCTATCTTCAACGCAACAGTTCAGTCCGTTCCCTGTCAGAGCAAGAACATGCGACAGGCCAGGCAGTGCAGATGCTTGAATCACAATCAGAGAATCTGACACTGGCTTATACAGTGTAAGCGAATTCAGTGTCGTGTGTGTTCCACCAAAAACAATGAAAAGGAACAAAATTCATGTGTCGAGAATGCAACATAGGGTTGTGTGCTACCCCATGTTTCAAGGTATATCACACCAAACTGAAATAAAATTACATCCAGACAACATTAACGGGGATGGCGGTTACATACTCAGCAGAGCCTGGCAGCCCGCAATACGTCGGATAGGGACCTCACAGTGAGGCGTGGGAGCACAACAGTTAACAGCCCGCCCCCACTGACTGAATTGTTTGGGCACTTCGAACCAGTCTGATTCTCCCTGCCGCGGCAGACAATCAGTATGTTAAATCAGTTTTGTCTGAGGATGGGGACGGAGCCAGTCCCCGAAACGTTGCATTTAAACGAGCTAACGCGGCTGAAAGCCCAAGAAGACTATATTGAATCATGTCGCCGCGAAAGTTTTAAAACTTATATGCATTCTGAGTACCAACTGACACTAAAATGGAAAGGCAGAACACACAAATGTAAGTAAATATTACTATTGTAATTACTGAACTGATATTTTTCAGTAGCATTTTCTTGATGAAATAATGGGGGTGAAGGGGGTGTGTATTTTACAGAAGGGGCTGTATGAAGGAACAGAGACTAAGAAAAATTAAACCTCATTTGTGATAATTTTAACGAGAATTAAAGTTCGCACAATCTTTTATGCCTATACAAGCCCTTTAGGGGGCCGGGATAGTGTAGTCGGTATAGTGACTCGCTACGGGCTGGACGGTCCGGGGATCGAATCCTGGTGGGGACGAGATTTTTCACAGCCGTCCAGACCGGCCCTGGGGCCCACCCAGCCTCCTATACAATAGGTACCGGGTCTATTTCCTGGGGGTAAAGCGGCCGGGGCGTGGAGTTGACCACCCACCCCCATCTAGCGCCGAGGTTAAAGAAAGAGTAGAACTATACCTTACTCCCCCTCTGGGCCTTCATGGCCTGTTCTAGGGAGAACTTTACTTTACCTTACAAGCCCTTTAGACAAATACTGTGAAAAAGAGATGTGTAATTATAGATGCAGAAAATTTTAAAAATTACATGGTGGTGTGGGACAGTGTTTTCCCGTTCGACAGTTGAGGGCGTTTAAATTACTGGGACAGTGTTTTACCATTCGGCCACAAAGGGTTAATTATTGAGCATGTGATCAGCATTGCTACTATATCAAGAATCAGCATAAAATATAAGCTGCTCTCAATTAAAGAATGCATATTATAAACATAGTGGATGCTACTTAAAATTTTCCTAGCAAACAGAATCATTTAAGAACTTAGCATTTCTGTATCAACTTAAAATAGGAGACACAATACTCAGTCCCTTAGTGAAAAGCTGAGCAAGAATGTGTCAAAATTGCTGAAGAAGGCAAGACTTGAAATATGGTTTGAGGTACAGATGAATCATTTAATGTGGAATTTATACAGAATAATATTCTAGTAAAGGGAATGTCAATTTCAATCAGTCAAGTCCTGTTTCATGCCCACCCTATGCCTTTTTGCTTTTAACACCCTTTGCCAATTTACACCACTTCTTAATTTATGCCCTCTCATTTTCAGTTTAATGCCCTTTGGCTGGCTGCACACTAGGGGACTGTCAAGAAGTATGGAAGTCACAGCATAGAGCAAGCCTGGGAAACTGTGCATTCACTGTAAACTGTGCCAGTCAGTATGTGCTCACCATTTAGTTCAGAGTGATATTCTGTGGTTTATCTGTCTTCATTTAAATATATATATATATATATATATATATATATATTTTTTTTTTTCCCCCTCTGGAGCAATTCCACTATTAGGGGCACACATGTATACCAGCCTACAATATGCTACAATGACACACCCCATCGAGGAACAAAAAACTGAGAAAACAGCGAATAACACAACACCTAACCTAAGCATTATCATACCAACCTATATTCAACTGGCACAACTAAAACCCTAACCTAACCACAGCAAGAATCTTAATAGCGGTGATAAAGTGACCCAGTTGTAAAGGCTGTGAGACAGTCCTAATAAAGTGACTTGAGTTGTAAAGTCTGTAAGAGGGAATTTAGTCATTCATGACACACACCTGTGACAGTGATGATATGAAAAATCTACCATCTGTGTCAAGCTATTAACTACCAACTATGAAGGAACAGAAAACTGAGACAATGACAAATAGCACAACCCCTAACCTAACTGTAGCAAGAATCTTAATGGTGGTAATAAAGTGACTGAGTAGTAAAGTCTGTGAGGATGAATTTAATCATCCATGATGGAACACCTGTGACCGACAATATGGAAGATCTACCATCCGCGACAAACTGTTAACATCTAATGTTAGTGTATGCAAGTTCACAATTCCTTTCCAATTTATAAATGCTGAAAATGAATATTAATTTTATTTCTGTATTAACCTTTATCAACCTAAGAGACCATATGCTGGTGTCTGTGTATGTACTTGGTAGCAGTTTAAATGTCCATGCTAAGCCAGAAAAACGAAGGCCATCAAGAGATAAATTGGCACTTAAATCTGCCTCCTACAGGTTAATAACAGTAACAATAATAATCAGTATATGTATACAGTATATAGCATATATGAAGAGGTTGTCACTGGTATGGCTGCCCTTAACCCTTCGTCTATTCCATTATTTCATATGGAAATGTCACTTGTGATTTATGCCCACTTTCTCATGAACACAACTTGGGTGTAAAACAAGACTTATCAGTACAGAATTATAAAACAATATTGTTTTCAGTCTTATAATTGTAAGATGTTTTCCTGCTCACGAAGCCAAATTGGTTGAATTTCTCCAGAAATGTCTTTAAGAGGGTTTCACTGTAATTATTTACATTGTAATGATATACTGTTGGGCAAAACCTAACTTTGTATTATACATCTCATGTTTATGTATGTATTTTCACTTAAAGTATAATGTATAGTAGGCATACGTACATATTTGCATATATTATAATCTGTAGGTATCATATGTATTTCTTAATGATCTTCGTAATGGCATAAAAGCTGAAACATGTTTCTAATAAATAAATAAAACAATTTAGTTATGATTGCAACTTTGGGTATACCAAGTTGGTTTATATATTGATCTGACAGTAGGTATACAGTTAAACATGCAACCTTTTAATGTGTAAATTTGGATTTTACTTCATTTAGTTCGTTTTCTCTCATCAGTTCGTGGCCTACCAGCAGCTTTCTTTCCTCCAGATTGTTGTTTATCTTTCGCCCTATTGCTCAATAGTGGATGAAGTTCTGAAACAAAACACACAGCAAATGAGATATTGTCAAGGATATATACTTTTACCATATTTACCCAAATGCAAGGCGACCCTAATCTAGAACAACCCCACAAATGAAACACATCTGCCGAGGGAAAATGTATTTATCCAAATCAAAGACAACCCCCCTAATAAAATGTCTACTAAGAAAAAATATTTTACTATTAATTTAATTAAGTTAATACACAAAATATGTGAGATTATCTACCTTTACCACTGCACTTTTTCCACCTGCATTGTCTGTAGTGTGTCCATCTTCACAGTCAGTGCCTTCATCTTCCTCACACTCACTGCTAACATTCTCATTGTCTTTACTGCCATTCCATAATGTATCATCATCAGTCCCATTCGTTGCATTGGATATAGAGTACTTTTTGAAACCCTTCACAATCACTTCTGGTCACATGCGCAGCCATGCCATGATGATCCACTGATAAAGAGGAATCACAATGGGCTTCTTGATTCTTCCAGCTGGGGTCAAAGCATGGTCCCCTATCAAGAGGCACTCACTATACTATTGCTTTAGGTGGTCTTTAAATGGTTTGTTTATCACATCTAACACCTGCAGTTGTGAGGTCATCTCCCCAGGTATGATCACAAGGTCTGTGTTCACAGAATTACCGCGCTTTTATTGCTGGTGGTCAAGATCCCTTAAATGCATCCAACACCAGCATTTCCCATTTTCTCAAGAGCACCCCTGGCCTTCTGTTCCATACCATTGCCAACCAAACCTTCAAAAATTCACTGGTCATCCAGCCTTTAGGTTAGCATATGACAATGATTCCTCTAGGCAGTCACTCTTTAGGCATGGTTTTGTGATTTAGTACCATGTATGGTGGCAACTTGTTAACATCTGCTAATACCGCCAACATGATGGTTACTCACATCTTTTCACCACCCAATGTTTTAATCGTAGCAGATTGTACCCTGACATCAACAATAGTATAATTTGACTGCATATCAAAGTACACTGGCATTTCATCGGCATTTCCTATTTTGCTCAGATGTAATTGTTAATTTTTCAAAGTCCAGTGACATAACAATGCAAGCAACAAGCTTCTCCCTGAAGTCTGCTGGCAATTTCCAGCATAGCGAAGTTCTTCTATGAAGAGACAATCCATTCTGCCACGTGAAGCGTGATTTGGCAAGTTTCTGTGCTTTATATTTTGTTGCCACACTTGTAATTGGCACTCTAATGTTTCTCCTCAAGCACACAAACTCGAAGATTTCCTGTTCTAATTCTTCGAAATGTCCATACTTGGAACCAATGAAAGATTTTTGGGTGGAGTTAGCACTTGTCAGCTTCTGCGTTTGTTGCTTGCGCCTTCATATGTTTGCTTCCACAACACTGCATTGCAATTAGATTTTCTCAGGATAGTCCATCACCATTATTTTAAATTTGGCATCATAACTTTGCCTGATCCTATTTGGAAAGCATTTCAAACTTGCAGTCATCTTCTGTACATGGCCGGTCATTTTATTGCCATAAAGAATGACTTACAATGCTCACAGATCAGAACTAAGAATACAACAGCATGCTGTTCTCTCTTTCACCTACATGTGACAATTTTGCAATGCAGGGTTTGGTTTCACTCAGCACGGTCCAGTTTAGCATTTCACATGCGAATTTAAGATGACTCCACAAGTTTAAGCACTGAATTTAAGGGAAAACCCCTGACTTGCAATCAAAAGATATGGTATCAGCCGAATGAAACATAATGATGAATCTTATTAACACAGTTTAATTTCCAGACTCTGTGGGGATATTCAAACTCAATTACAAAATCAGGGTGCCTTCCTCAAATTAAAAATAATACCAAATGTTTTTACCCTGTTGAGATACTCTAAAGCAATGCCTTACAGAACAAATGAAATTTTTAGAGACTGTTAATCAAGAGAGAGAGAGAGAGAAAAAAAAATCAGACTACTGTAAGGCAAATAATTTTGTGATGGCATGTATTCTTACATGAACTTCTTGCTCTCATAAACTCATTCGTCAGTGCCTCATGCCATGTATGCATGCATTAAAGCAATGCCTTACAGAAGAAATACAATTTTTAGAGACTGTTAATCAAGAAAAAAAAACATTTCAGACTACTGTAAGGCAAATAATTTTGTGATGGCATGTATTCTTACATGAACTTCTTGCTCTCATAAAATCATTCGTCAGTGCCTCATGTCATGTATGCATGCATAGAACGAGACACTGCAGAGTAACCAACTAAAAGGGACATTATTTAAAGTCCCTGGAAGCAATGATACCCTGGTAGAGAGGTAAGCAGCTGATTCTTAGCAGCTTTGAATTCTCAGGCACTTCCCTCCTTCCGGGCAATAAATGTACAGAATGGCATCCACTCCCAGAACAGACTTATTTTATCCACATTAAAAATTAAAGTTGCTGGAAAATCTCCACTTTTCACAATTTCATAGAACTGCCTGGGATAATTTTCCACTGTCTCCCATGTCCACACTCAGTGATTCACCACTTATTCTTAGGCTGCGGCAATTAGACTGCCTTCTGAAATTAATTCGTTAACCCTTTCCATATTATATATGATACATCCCACAATATATAATTCATTTATATTACCCTTGTGAATTATGGTTGATAGGTGACAGCAACATGATTCAAAAAACAAAATTCTCTAAAATTTTTGGCTCATGAACAGGCATTTGGAAGTCTGATAAATTTCTGCAACATCAGAAAGTTTATCTATTTGAGTTGTTTTCCCTTGTCTATGTTTATGGAAATCAACAGTCCCTTATCCCAAGGGAAAACCCTAATGAATCAACTGAGTTTCTTCTTTTTAATTGCAAATGAATTTTAATTTAAAGAGTCCTCTTTCCCCTGTCATACAAGGAAGATGCCTGAACACAGCTATTTTCTTGGAAAGAAAGTATACTTGAGGAATTTGTTTCAATTCCCATTATACCCTGAGGAGATCATTTATGTGAACAAATTGTCTGTGTTCAACATTCACATCTATCCTGTCACCTTAACTGGAAACTTGATTTAAGTACTAACCATCACTAGGGGCACCTTGGAGTTGAATCTCAAAAGATCGGAATTTCCGTCGTTTTGGTGCAGGAGAATTATTTTCCTTGGAGCTACTGTTGCGCTGCTGCTTATCTTCTTGCTGCATGTCTGAAGGAGGTGCTGCTCCCGGTGGGGCACCCCATCCTTCCTCTGGGTCTTCCACTTCAGGAGCAATCGGTAGAAACTGGAGAGCTCCTATATCTTCTGTCTCTTCATCTGAACTGCAGAAAGCAGCTACTGGTTCTATTGTTGAGACATCAACCTAAACAGCAATGTGCAATTTGAGGTTCTCATGGCAGTAACTATGAAGATTGCTGTTTTCTCAGATGGGATGCCATGTAGATAACAGAGTCTGGAATAACCTGCTGTCTCCACCTTCACAGTAGATGATGAGACACAGCAGGATCTCTCAGCTCATTGGTACCTGTTTATCATATAATACATATTCAAGAAGGCACCAGTCATAACAGTAGCAACCAACATACAACAATTTTGTAGCAATTTCCATTTTCTTCTACAGAATTAACTTAGGTATGTACAGTGCTTCCATGAGGACTACAAGCAGTCACAATTATCAAGTAGAATGCATGGTACCCCAACTTAATAACAGCTCATTTACATTTATTTTGAAAATGAAACTGTAGATGGTGATAGTTACAGTGTTTGTAATTTTCAAGAACCACAAATAACCACCAGTGTGAAATTAGTAGACATGAATATTATTAATTGGGAATATTTTGAAACCCACCTGAACAACACTTACTGTGAAAGCCTGAAAACCTGTAACAAAAATACTTCATGTTCTCACCATGTTATTTTCTATTTTATATGACATCTGAAACACTACTTTTCTGGTTCTATTCATAAAAAAAAATGTTTAATGCCTTGCCTAAACATACCCTGATCTTTAAACCATAGCTGATGCCCGTCTTGCAATCCACACGTTTGCCATCATTTTACTCAGCAGTGTGCTGCAGGCAACAGCATAATAAAACTTGTTCTGTGATAGATATGTTTGTTGGGATGTTTTTTGATTCCAGTTATACCCAATGAGGAAGATAAAATAAGTTTATCTAGCAGTAAAATATCAAAGTGTTAGCATGGTAGACTGAGAAACCTCTGTCACAGTCCCTACACTTTATTATTCTTCTCCTTCTGAAATGTTCATATCAAAGAGAGAAAAAATTATCCATCAGACTTGCCATGTCCATCTGTCTACATGTAAATGAAGAACCACTGAATGAATTATCATTAAATTCAATACAGTAGAACCTGGATAAGAAGTCCCCGCATAAGAAGTTTTCCCCTGTAAGAAGTCTGATTTTTAAAGTCCCGAAATAAAATCCATAATGCGTACATTAATTTTTTCCGGATATGAAGCTTCCCGCTTATTAAATTTTCCCACCCTAGAAGTCGAATCTCATGATACCAAGAGTATGATTTTTTATGAACGTTTACCCATTTAATAAGTTTTTAAAGATATGCATAAAAAAATTTCATTTCCAAAGTTTTATTACCTTCAAATATGAAAGTTGCTGTTGATTCATCGATCACTTGCTATCTGACTATCGATATATGCGATATATTGATATATGCTATGATGTGATCATGCGATCGATCTCTGCTGAGATGAATTTGGTTTTATTTCTGTATGTTTAATGTACTAGTTACTATCCTATTGCTTTTAATAAACTTTCCCTCTTAATAAGTCTTCCCGCTTAAGAAGTCCCTAATCCTCTGGTCCCTTGAAAGACTTCTTAACAGGGTTCTACTGTATTTGGTAGTTCTACTGTATTTTGGTTAAACTCAGACATCAATAACAAACACATGTAGACCTACATCCTTTTCTGTTGGCATCTTGAGTGTAACTTGCTAACTATTTATTGGAGCAAAGGGTGTTTTAGATAGAAGTTGAAGAGAAAAATATTAACAGACACTATATGGACACTTCCAGGCATTTCTACACATAGCTCAAGAATGACTTACTGACACATGTATTGGGGCAAAAAATGTTTTGAAAAAATACTGTAAGGAAATGTGAAACCAATACGCTTTTTCTCATGTTTCTATAAGTCTTCCTGTTTTTGAGCTACTTAAGACAAATGCACCTGCACTGTTTAAGCTATGTATGTACAATAATTCCTAAGTTCTTAATACTGCAGTTTTATGATTTGTTATGTACCAGAACTGGGTGTTTTAACAGCTGCTTCATAGTTTATAGTACAACAATGAATAGTTTCAGAAAATATAAACACAGAACAAAATGAAACACTATAAGAATGAGGAAACTAAAGACAAAAACGAATTTCTAGTAAGTTTCTAATGTTTCATTCTCCTGTGCAGAAATGCAAGGTCTGCATCAGTAAAAAGTGTCGGTTAATGAGGTGAAACATGTATAATTTTTCAAAAAACTATTATCCATTACGCAACAAATCAGTAGGACACTTGGCTTGCAGAAGTTTCATGGTCCTAAGTTAAGTTTCAATTCATGTCGTTCAAGGAAGAAATGGCCAAGTGAAATATGGACAACCACCACACACCCCACCCCCCAGAAAAAAGTAAGTAGATGATACTCTCATCATTTGCAGGGTTGTGTTCTCGAAAATCCTCCAAATGGTAATACTGCGATGTATGTAGTTAAGCCCTCATGGGAAAATGGGTTTAGGAGAACCACAACATAACCATTGACTGACAATAATTCAACACAAGGACAACAATTAGTTTTAAAATGTGGGAGTACAGCTGAAGTACATTCTGTATCATACAATATCTAGGCAGGTACTGAGTGAGACATGGGGGCAGATGCAGTCTCCTGTGTACTACTTTGCAATTGCAACCACACATAAGTGAAGGAACTACACGGCAATGCATGAGAGTGGTCAGAGTACTTCTCCCATGAGTATGCGAAACCACAATGTGT
This sequence comes from Reticulitermes speratus, assembly GCA_021186555.1. NCBI lineage: Eukaryota > Metazoa > Arthropoda > Insecta > Blattodea > Rhinotermitidae > Reticulitermes > Reticulitermes speratus. Next base: position 30,288,355 of record JAJKFL010000042.1, on the reverse strand, counting down.
AAACCCAAGAATAATGCAGGCCTGCTGTACGTAATTCATTATATACAGTGTTACCATCTTATTAACTACCACATGCAAAGCAAATTTTACAGCTACGCTGGATTTAGATTGCTGTAAGTTTCTTATGTAATCTATGCATCAGAAAATGTAACTATTCCAGTATATATGTTTAATGTCACAGATGTTTGTGGGAATTAGTAATTGATTCCCCTCCAAAATCCAACCTCTGGCGTCCCCATCGCGGAGGGGGGTAACGTCTATAGTCGGCTAACAGGGGCAATGATTCACCCAAGCCAAGGTGTGAGGCATCATGCCATGGGCTGTATGGCACTGGGGTGGTGATAACGTGTTGCTGACGATCCCCTAGGGGCACCAGACAGCAGCCCATTGTATTTATGCCTTCCACTCGTAAGGGGCTCTGTGGGTGGTGACTGTTATTTCCCCATTACTCGTGGGACTCTTATGGAGAAAATACGAATTAAAAAACCTATCAAAAGCAGGGACGCTGTGGCACAGAAGGACCTGCCTAGTTGTGCTCAACAGGGGGCCAGCCAGTCTGGCAAACCACCCCAGGGAGCTGGTATTCCCAGCAAAACTAGGGACATTGAGCATCTGACAAAAGTCAAGGACAAATGGACACAAGATGTCCCGAAAATGTAAATTTATTCAAATTAATCTGCACCATAGCAAGGCGGCGATGGCACTTCTTTGCCAAAAACTTGCTACAGGGGAGATAGATATAGCACTTATTCAGGAACCCTGGGTTTATGGGGACTGAATAAGAGGGTTACGCAACATAAGGGGGACATTGTTTTCTGCTGGACCTGGCATTGCTCCTAGAACCTGCATTTTTGTCAGGAACATAGTTCATGCCTTTTCACTGTCAGAGCTCTGTTCTAGGGATGTGAAGACGGTGAGGGTGACTTACAGGAGAGGAGGGAGCAAGAGGGAACTTACTGTTACCTCGGCATACCTCCCCTATGATTCAGATGAACCACCCCCATCAAAGGGGTTAAGGGAAGTTGTTTACTGCAGTAGGAATAAATTGCAGCTCATCAGTGGATGTGATGCCAATGCACACCACATTATATGGGGGAGCAAGGACATCAATCCACAAGGAGAGTGCTTAATGTAATATTTGGTTAGCATGAATCTCAGTATTCTTAATAAAGGTAACGAGCCTACTTTTGTACTTAGTAATAGAAATAAGGTTATAGATTTGACACTGGGGACTGACAAGATAGGGGACCTAGTGACTAATTGGCATGTATTTGATGAAATCTCTTTGTCAGACCACAGATACATAGGTTTCAAGTGGGCGACCTGGAAGTCACCAGACTCACATATCACAACCCCAAGAGAACCAATTGGGAATCCTATCAGTAAGACCTAAAGGTAAATCTAGGGGTTGTACCAAGAGTTATACACTCAGTGCAGGATGTACAGCTGGCTGTTGACTTGTTGCAACAGGCCATTCTCTCGTCCTATCACCAAAACTGTCCAGCCAGGGTGGCTCTCTCGCCAAGGACGGTTCCTTGGTGGAACAAAGAGTTGACCCGCCTTAAAGTTTCAACAAGACGGCTTTTTAATCAAGCTAAAAGGACAGGTGACTGGGAATCATATAAGACGGCCCTCACCTGTTACAACAAAGAAATTAGAAAAGCCAAACGGTCTTCTTGGAGGGACTACTGTCGGGGGGGGGGGGGGATCGTGGATGTACCTGACAGGGACAGACTCATGAGGATCATGGCCAGTCAGTCAGCCAACAGGGTGGAATCTATTAAACTACTTGATGACCAAAACACACAATCTGGAAAAGAGACCCTGAAGGAACTATACAGAATTCATTTTCCAGGGTCTGCTGGAGAAGAAGTAACCTTGGAAGGACAGGGGCAGCCAAACCTGAGAGCATTTGCTGCTCACAGGGAGGACTGGGAACTGTCTAAAAGGGTCACTGACCAGTCTAAAATAAGATGGGCGATTAGCATATTCAAACCATTTAAATCGGCAGGGACGGATGGAATTGTATCTGCTCTCTTGCAACAAGGAGTTGAACACTTAACGACTCATCTGTGCTGTATCTTTAGAGCCTGCCTAGTAAGAGGGTATATACCCAAAGCTTGGAGGTAGGTCAAGGTGACGTTTATCCCTAAACCCAGGAAGGCCAACTATACCGAGGCTAAGGCATATCGTCCTATTAGTCTATCGTCCTTCATGCTGAAAATGATGGAAACATTGGTGGACATGCACATTAGGGACGAGATTTTGGGGCTACATCCCCTACATCGATACCAGTTTGCCTACCAACCAGGGAGGTCCACTGAAACTGCACTGCATCATGTGATCACACACATAAAGGAAGCAGTGGAAAACAGGGAAGTTACACTTGGAGCTTTTCTAGATACTGAGGGAGCTTTTGATAGCACCTCGTTTGACATTATAACAAAGGCTGCCAAACGGCATGGGCTTGAAGACACGATCTGTCATTGGATCGGCTCCATGCTGGGCAGCAGGAAAATCACAGCCATGCTTGCAGGAGAAACTCTGCAGGGGTCTGTGGCCAGGGGCTGTCCGCAGGGGGGCATTCTATCGCCTCTGCTGTGGAGCCTGGTTGTGGATGAACTCATAGGACTCAATGGGAGTGGCTACTATACACTGGGATATGCAGATGACATTGCTATCCTTATCCGCGGAAAATTCCCAAACACTCTCTCAGAGCCTCTACAGGAGGCTTTGAGTATGGTACAAAAGTGGTGTGATAGGACACAGCTGTCTATCAATCCACAAAAGATGGTGATAGTACCATTCACCCGGAAGAGAGATTTAAGGGGCCTAAAGGAACCAACCCTCTCCGGACACACTTTGCAGCTGACTACTGAGGTCAAATACCTTGGACTTATTCTGAACAAGGGATTGACATGGAAGGCACAGCTGAAAATGTGATGAATAAGGCCTACAGGGCTTTTTGGACCTGTAAGGGCACATTTGGTAAAACTTGGGGTCTGAAACCCAGGGTGGTGCATTGGGGTCTATACCATGGTGATGAGACCTGTACTGACCTATGGCTCTAAGTTTGGTGGCTGAGGGTCAGATACAATGTCAGCAGGACAGAGCTCAGTAAGATACAGAAATTAGCCTGTCTGGCTATTACAGGAGCGATGAAGATGACCCCAACGGCTGCAATGGAGGTCCTCCTGGGACTTCGTCCTCTTCATGTGAAGATTGAGGCAGAGGCCCAGGCAGGGATCTACAGGCTAATGTGTGCCCAGCAGTGGAAACCTAAATCCAATAACTTTGGTCACACCAAAAAATCTAGGGATATGGAGCACAAACCCATCCTACAAATGGGGTCTGACAGGATGCTTCCGAGATATGCATACCACAAGCCATTCACAGTCAAGTTCCCTGACAAGTGTGAATGGCAGAATGGGTTCAACCCAGACAACAAAGGGGGCCTGGTCTGGTACACAGATGGGTCCAAGACCAATAAAGACATTGGTGTTAGTGCGTATAGATGGGGCTCAAGAAGGGGGCACAGCTTCAGTCTTGGGCTCCACACCACGGTATTCCAGGCTGAAATATATGCCACTAAGGCTTTTATAATGGAGAATATAGAAAAGGGCTACACAGGTAGGAACATCTGTATTGTTTCTGACAGTCAGGCAGCCATCAAGGCCCTTGACAGCTACCAGATAAATTCTAAACTAGTCTGGGACTGCCATCAATCCCTGGTGAAACTGGCAGAACATAACAGGATCCAACTGGTATGGGTGCCGGGACACATGGGAAATGATGGAAATGAAATAGCTGATCAGTTAGCCAGACAGGGCTCCTCACATCCATTCATAGGACCTGAGCCTGCACTTGGTATATCTGCAAAGGTTGCCAGGAGAGTGATCAGGGACTGGACGAGCAGGAAACACGAGGAGCATTGGCAGTACATACGTAGTCTGTCCGGAAAGTAATGAGAATGGTTTTCAAAAATATATTTTTATACATTAATGTGATCTCCTTCAAAGTATGATCCTTGGGAGTGCACGCAACGCCCCCAACGGTTCTTCCAATCTTCATAGCAGCCCTGAAAATCTTCAACCGTGAGGGTGTTCAGTGCCTGTGTCACGGCTGTTTGGACGTTGGTCAGTGTACCGAAATGGTGTCCTTTCAAATTCTTCTTTATCTTCGGGAACATGAAAAAATCACAGGGTGCCAAGTCAGGGCTGTAGGGAGGATGTGGAAGAACTGCGATTTGTTTTTCAGCCAAAAACTCTCTGACAGCCAATGAGGTGTGGCTCGGCGCGTTGTCATGATGAAGGATCCACGAAGAGGCGATATCATGACGCACACGCATGACCCTCTGCCTCAAGCGACCAAGAACTTCCTGATAAAATGCTTGATTTACAGTTTGACCAGGTGGTACAAATTCCTTATGGACGATTCCACGGGAGTCAAAAAAAAACTATGAGCATTGATTTGATTCTTGATTTGCTCATTCGAGCTTTTTTTGGGCGAGGTGACGTTGACGTATGCCATTCCAAACTTTGCCTTTTTGTCTCTGGATCGTACTCAAACACCCAGGATTCGTCTCCTGTGATCACTCGAGTCATGAAATTCGGCTCAGTTACCAAACGATCCAACAAATCTCGACAGACAAACTGACGGTGTTTCTTCTGCTCTGATGACAAATTCTTGGGAACAAGTTTTGCACAAACTTTTCTCATCATCAATTCTTGTGTGACAATTTCATGAACCACAGTTTTCGCGAGTCCCAATTCCTCTGCGATCATTCTGACAGTCAACCGTCTGTCACGGTTCAGTACAGACATCACTGCATCCACATTCCGTTGCGTTTTTGATGAAGAGTCGCGTCCTGATCGTTGTTCATCTTCCACACAATCTCGCGTCCATCCTTGAAAGCTTTGTGCCATCGGTAGACCTGTACAGACGAGAGGGTAGCTTGTCCATAAGCTTTCCTCAACATTTCGAGGGTTTCCGATGCGCTGTTACCCATTTTCACACAAAATTTTATCGCATACCGTTGTTCCAAACTCGCTTGCATTTTTCTCACGACGAGGCACTCGAACAGGGTGATACAACAATAACTGTCACGACTCTGTGAAGGCCAGAATGAGACTGAAATGGGTTCTAACCTATACCTGGCCCCCCACCCGTAAGTGACCTAGACTTGCCCTTCCCCTCCCACGGCCGTAGGGAGCGTAGGAATTCCATTCTCATTACTTTCCGGACAGACCTCGTACGTGGACAAAAGCAGGCTAAGGGCTTTCTTAAAAAAACCCTCTGCAAGAAAAGCTGGTGAATTGCTCAATCTGAGCAGAAACAAGCTCAGAATAATGACAGGGTTGCTGACAGGACACTGTCATCTCAAAGGACACCTATTTAAACTGGGGCTGGTAAACAGCCCCGAGTGCAATAGATGCAAACAGGCATCTGAAACGACCTCACATGTTCTTTGTGACTGTGAGGCTTTGGCCACACTAAGATTCAGGTACCTGGGTCATCATTTTATGAAACCAGGTGACTTTGAAGACATCTGTCAGTAAGATACTGCACTTTGTTCAAGGTGTGGGACTGCTGAATGAATGAGCTAAAGGGTTGCACAAAAGATCGATAACGGTCGAAATGCACGGGTCACTGTGGTGCCGCCCTTCCATATTCTATTCTACTAATTGATTCATATGATACACAAGTGATTCAGCCAATAGCATGTTAAACTTTGGTTATGCAGAGGTGCCCCAAAAAGTCCCGTACTCAGTTCCAAAAAGCAGCAAATGTCTGTATTCAGCTCCAAAAAGCAGCCAACTGGCTCTTATCCTAACCAAAACATAGCCCTCAGATTTTCTGAGGATGAAGCAGTATTACAAAGTGTTCAAGACACATATCCACTAACCCTTTGCTTTGTACATTCACAATTGTTGGTATAAGGTACACATATTAAAAACACATTAACAGATTTTTTTTGGTAATTTGCTTCACCTTTTACACTTTTTGTTATTTTAAAGCTGTCCATTCCATGCATTTCAGATCCATATACTCATTTATTAAATCAACAAAATGCACAATATCAAATACATATAAATAGCAGAGACCCTACTCCGACAGCTTTCAGTACAAATATACCAAGTACTCCCTGAAGATGGTATATTTTTACCAAAAACATGTCAGAGTAGTGTCTCTACTATCTATATGTATTTGATACTGTGCATTTTGTTGGTTTAATAACTGAGTACATTTTACCTTTTATACTTTACATGTACACTTTCTACAGCTTGTACTTTTGCCTGCCTACGCAGGCTTTCGTGTCATAAATATTTTGTCTCACCCAATAACGATCAAGGATACAAAAAATAATTTTAATGCAAAGAACATGTGGCACATGCTACTTTCACTGAAGAAAATCAGTAGTTCACAAAGTTACAGCATGCTAAATGTAATAAGGAATCAACAACGGCAGGCATACCCTATACAGTTGAAAACAAAAGATCATTTACAATGCATGAATCATTTTACCTCTAAGTCATCCTCTTGTTTTTCAGGGCCAAGTTCAACAGATTTGTCTTCATCACTCAGATCGAATTCTGATTCACGTTCTTCATATTCCACATTTTCATCAAGTTCCTTGAAATCTGGAGCAAAGGCTGACCAATTCTCTACCTGATTCTGAGCCCACACAGACACAACGCCACTTGAGATGGATGCAATAATTGGTCTAACTGGGTGCCACTGAAATATCATACATAAAATATCTGATACCATATTTACCCTAATATAAAACATCTCTCCCCCTCACAATGTAATTTTCAAGAAAATTTTACAGAACTGTTAACCTTTGTGCATGATTATGAGGTGTGTTTGTGCATGTGCGCACCCACCCACCCATACATACACACACACAAAATTTTATGCATTAGCCATAAATCCTGACATACCCCTAACCACACCATATGAGTTTGCAGAGTAAAATATTGATCAAAATAACTATATTTCATGGCCAGAGAGTGAACAGTAAGTGTACAGAATGTAAGTTCATAGCAATGAGTACTTCCACCTACACAGTGAATAATAATTCATAAAGCATAAAGAAACTTCCTTATCAAAATAGAACACATGGCTAAATGCATTAAAGTGGCATTATATTAACAATGAATGAAGAATGCAGCATTCAAAATAATCAGTACTCTAGAAATGAAACTGCTATAGCAGACTGAAACAAAAAGTTGCCTGAAATGCTCAACTCCGTTAAGACATTTTGAGTTCTGCATACACTGTTAAAATAAAATGTCTCATGTCCTAGTAGTCCCTAATTTCATCACACAGGTTACAGTGACAATTCCACCTAGGAAAACTCCATGGGAGTCTAAAACAGGCCACTATGAATGGGTGACAGGGAATGTTAAATTGTGTTAATTTTATCTGGAAAGTAATAAAAGTACCTTCCTTAAAATCTACTTGTCTAATACTCATGCAAATATGGCACTTAATTAAGTACAGACTACAAGATTGTTCTTAAGCAGCTAATACTCTTTTCTGTTACAGAAACCACAGCTCACAAGAACACTACCATGTGTTTAAATTATTCAACATTTCCTTCCCAATTTAACACAAACTGACTTCACATTAACTAAAAGTTGTTTTTATTTATATGACCATAACTTCTTATTCATTTGCAACACTCACCACTACATCCAAGAGTAATTCTCCTTTTGTTCCATGCAGGATTTTTACCAAATTGCCAATGCTTTTCTCCCACACATAGAGAGCATGCTGCCTTGCTGATCCTGCACATATGTACTCTCCATCTCCAGAGAAGCAACACTTCTTCCACATAGTTCTGCAAAACACAATATATATGCTTTAATGTCCAGTACCTTGACCTTCTATTCCCACCCTTCTACCACCATTGTGATTGATATTTGAGCTATCCTTCAAACACACACACGCGCGCACACACACACACACAAGAAAACATGCCCTAATGTACTAATGTACACTTTGGGACAATGGACAGAACAGTATTTTTTCTCAGAGGAGGGTTATCCTTCTCCAGGTTTGGAAGAAGCAGCTACTTTGAAAGATGGGTAGAAAATGACATAAAATCACCGGTATATTGTGGGTTTGGATTTTAAATTCTGTTATGCATTAATCACAACCCTCCACAAAGGGTCCTTTTAAATTTCATGCATCTATGCAGACAGGCTTACTCACATTTTTCTAAATATATCCATTTTATTGTATGTTGTTATTTGTTCACAAGGAATCACAATGTAATGTTGGATTGCATTGAGTATTCGAGGTCAGGTTCTTGTGACTAAACAGATGTAGCACTATGTGGACACAGACCTGGATATATAGACACACATCCATTACATGAAGTCACAAGAGGACATGTTATCATTTCAGTAGTTTCCTAGAGCTACATGACAAGAAGGATACATTTTGGTGGGGTGGAAGAAGGAAGAGTCAGATGTTGGCATGTCATACAACCACTGTGCTTCCATGTTAGTAACACCACAGTATGCCACTGATAAGGTGAGAAGACATGCAATTAAGCCTTGTGCTCCCAAACTTTATGTATGAAATTCCTCAATCTGATTATCTTGCACATATTATTACACGCCTTATTACCTTAACATTCCACTTGGCTTAGAAATTCATTCTCTATGTCTCATTCTGCAAACAAGATGCATTTCAGTTGTAAAAATTTTGATTTCTTTGTATGAAGAAATGCAGATTAAAAAGTTTTTACATTCTTTTTTGTTCATATAAAACTTTTTTGCATCATACTCCTCAATTAACACAACTTTGTTTATATACAGTGAAACCTCTATCCATCGTTTTTCAGGGGACCGGAAAATTTGAACGACACATACGGGAAATGATAGTACCGGGAAACCATTAAAAATTATAGATAAGAACAATTTAATGATAATTATTACTTCTTGCTGAGAAAATCTTTCATTGACGTTTGTTTTGAGCAAATTTTACTCCTCCTGAATTCAAAGTACGATTTTTCAAGGCCTAGAACACTTTCACGATCACTGTCACTCGTGCTGTGCGCATAAAAGAAAGATCTTACTTTCATCAGCGCTTCATGCGTCTCAGCAAAGCTCGGCACAACTTCGGGTTCGCCAGCTTCTTCTCCTTCTTCCCGCTCCACACTCCCGGACGCCACGATGCTCACGCACAGCTCCTGCACTGTTTCTACACCACAGGTTGCCACGTGACTGTCCACAGAGACGTAGTCCTCAAATTTATCTTTGTTCATGCCACTGAACTTTTCCCAGTCTTGGCGGAAATCGTCGTCATCGTTGGTCAATACGACGTCCCTATCGCCTGAAGATTGTCCCTGCACGTAACCAGCTTTCCGAAAACAATTTTTGATTGTCTGCTGGGTTACTTCTTGCAAGGCTGCCACAGTGTAGTGCAAAGCTTCCAACACGTTTATCTTCTTTTTCTTATCTTTGCCTGCATCCATTAAGCAAACAGCTGTTTGCACGAGGCGTTTTCTATAAAGCTGCTTATAACACTTTATTACCCTTAAATCAAGGGGCTGGAGCACACTTGTACAATTTGCCGGGTACCGTATGACTTTTACATTTCTTAGAAACGATGTATCCTTTGGATGTGCGGCACAATTGTCCACAAAGAGGAGAATGTTCCTGTTTTGTGCACCCATACTTGCGTCTAATGAACGCAGAAATTAAGAAAAAATGTCTGTGGTCATCCACGCTTTATTGTTCGCGTGGTACTTGGTGGGTAATTTTTTTACATTCTTGAAACATCGCGGTTTCGGAGATTTTCCGATAACAATCGGCACTTGTTTGTCAGTTCCATCACTGTTAACACAAAGTAAACAGTAAGTCTATCTTTACAGTTTTTCCCGCCATGACAAGACTCTCCTTTGAGAGCCAAGGTTCTATCAGGAAGCACGTTGTAGAAGAGCCCCGTCTCATCCGCGTTGTAAATATCACGTTGTTCATAGCCCTCCAACAAAGATGGCAGTCTTTCCAGCCACGCTTCCGTGCTTTCGCTGTCCACTGCCGCACTTTCTCCGACTAACTTCTTGTATACTATGCCATGCCGGTCCTTAAACCTCGCTAAACCATCGCTTCAAATTTAAAAAAAAAAAAACTATCAGTGTGGGAAAATGTTGCGTCAGGACCGTGATTTTTCAAGTATTGGTGCGGGAAAACGACAGTTCGAGGAACAATGGAGGCGGGAAAAAATAGTGTTATTTATATGGGGCTAATTTCGGGACCAAATAAGGCAGACGATACATGCGGGCCAACGACGGTAACGGGAACGATGGATACAGGTTTTACTGTACTTCAACTTCAACATCCAGCTCTACAGCCCTGGGTGGGCTTTGGCTTCCTCCACTATCTGCCTCCATTCTTCTCTATTTCTGGCCTTCTCTTCCCACTTGGTCACTCTCATAATATGTAAATCCTTCTTTACATATTCAGATCCTTCTTTTGTTGCGTAGTTTTAGATTCCAGTTTTCTTCCTTACATTCCGAGGCTTTAGTATCGTTTTCTGAACAAGATTTGTTTTATGTGATAAGGGTGTTAACCTTATGCACAACCCCCAACCTGGAGGGCCAGGGTGCTTCTCTTAGTCTGGTACCTACCCTTTGACCTGTCCGGCTTGGGAGGCCCTACCAGTAGCTACGCTACCGCCGGCATAGCTCTCTGGGTCATTGGTACACACAAGCCCCACCACCATGACTAGGTGGAAGCACCATCGGTGGGGTTGTTTATATACATAACGTGATTACATCAATATGTATACTATCAAGCGCACTAAAAAAATGGTGATTACGTATTTTTAGGATTTTGTGAACAAGAACAGTATGATCTACACAGAGATTAACTGCCAAATTTTGAACTATCAATGTGACATTCAGCACTGTGTTTATGTTTAACGTTTTTAAAACTGCAACTAAAACCTTCTGTACAACAGTCCAGTGCCATACTCTGACATCAGCACATCCTTTCACAAACACTGAATGAAAAACCAATACAATACACAATGAAACCCCTTTTTAGGTTCCTAAATTTTGCATTTCATGCAGTTTTATGCGCTTTCTGTAAGATCCCAGCCAAATTCTCACAAAAATGATGTTAATTGTTAATGGATTTTCCCTTTTTCGCAACTTCACATTTTCCCAGAATTTATGCTTCATTTTCAAAGTCCTGACCATCAAAGTTGGTTTGCATTTATGTTTCAATTTACTATCACAATTTTTATTAGAGTTGGCAGACAGTTCTCAATATCAGCTTAATGTAATGAACAGTAGCACACATGCAGTGATTCTAAACAACTTTTACAGTATATTTCACTCTTTTTCAGCATGAAAATTTACTGTGCATGTACATACCAACGGGATGTCAAATATTAAGATTATAAACAACTTTTGTTTACTGTTTTAAATTTATAATATGTGAAGATGTTTGATGTGAGTATCCAGTTACAATTGTATCACAGCTATCATGGTGACATGTGTATGACATTACAGTGTGATAATACCAAGGGGAAGCTGTTTCCTTCATATAAGAATTTACCATATTGTATTTACATTCTTAATGTTCAAATGTTCACATTTTAAATGACTTGCCAGAGCTCTATTAAAGGCAACCAAAACCCTTTTTTTAATTGCATAATTTTTATTTCCTAGATTTTACATTTTCTTTTATTTCACGTTCACTGTTCACTTTGAGGTGGTACCTAAAGCAGCATAATATGGGGTTTCACTGTAGTATTTTTCTACATAACTGCAAATTTATAAACACTCATCAGAATCAGTAAATACTGCTCACTTATTGACCAAATCCTGCAACTTCTGAATGGGCTCTGGTTCACCGTCCTTACCACATGTCAGTACCTCCTTACTGTCATAAACTCGGATCACTCGGTCTGCCGTGTTGATCAAGAAACAACTGTAACAAAGCCATAAATACTGAAGTCATTACCACCTACAACTTTCTCCTATTACTCCCAATGTTTAATGTTTTCTCACAGCAAAATAGCATGACAAAAGACATACTGAAAGGTTTTCAGGGAACTATTTTATGGCAGCTGTGTCTTCCATTCAATCATCATTTGAGCTCTCATTCCTTTAACAATGCTTAACTTATTCTATATTAGACAGGAACCTTAGAGCAATATAATCAAACAACTGTACTGTTACCATACTCCCTAAGTGACTAACTTAAAATGTCCTAAAAATCACCTTAAAAGTCAGAGCTACATACAGACTTCTTGCAGCCAACCTTCTGTTTTACATTCTGCAACACAATAATAATAATAAATAATAATAATAATAATAATAATAATAATAATAATAATAATAATAATATCCAAAATATGACATTCAAGGAAGACACCAAAATATTTTACAGAAATTTGGACACAAAGAATAGAGAGGCCAGAGAACCCCCGGCTATGGCAGAAGTAGAGCCATACTGGAAGTCACTGTGGGGAGAAAAAGTACAGCATAATGAAAGAGCCGAATGGATAAGGAGAAGAGAAGAGAGAAGAAAAATAAGTAATATGGATTGGGTGCCTATAAGAACTATGGAAACCACTTCATTTTTGTTACAGGCTCAGAACTGGAAATCTCCTGGAAGTGATCAAATACAAAATTACTGGCTAAAACCATTCCCAGCTGCCCACAGGCATATTACAAAAAACTTCAACACAATAATGGAGGAACCAGATATGATACCTGACTGGCTAACAACAGGAATAACTTATTTGCTGCCAAAAGCAAGAGCCACCAAGGATGTCAGAAACTACTGACCAATTACGTACTTAACAACCATGTACAAGACCCTAACAGAAATAATAGCCAGACAAATCTCCACACATCTAGAAGAGCAGGACTTATTAACAGCTGAGCAAAAAGGATGTCACCCTGAAAGCAAAGGGTACAAGGATCAATTAATGATATCAAAAGCAATATATGAGGACTGCAAGAGGAGGAAAAAGAATTTAAGTATAGCCTGGATGGATTACCAGAAAGCATTTGACAGCATTCCACATAGCTGGGTAGAAAAGTCAATAGAATTGGTAGGACTAAACAGTAAAATTGTCAGATTTTGCAAATTATCAATGGACAAATGGAAGACAGCGCTTCAGCTGAAAACAAAGCAGGAAGTAATGAACTCACAACCCATTCAGATACGAAGAGGAATATTCCAGGGGGACTCTCTCTTGTCATTACTGTTCTGTATAGCACTTATCCCATTAACACACGAGCTGAACAGAGCTGATTGTGGATATCAATAAACGGAGCTGAGAGAAAAGTAAGTCACTTACTGTATATGGATGACTTGAAACTGCTAAGTAGAAATGAGGAAGATTTAGAGAATGAAATAAAAATTGTGAAAGCAATTAGCAAAGACATTAATATGAATTATGGATTAGAAAAATGAGCAAAAATTTGTTTAAAAAACAGAGGGTCCACGGAGAAATATACATAGAAAGCACATTTGAGAAGGACATTAAAGAACTGGACCCAAGAAAAGCATATAAGTATTTAGGGATAGAAGAGAGCCATGAGAAAGAAAAGTTGAAAAAGGAATACTTGAGGAGATTGAGATGAGTTTTGGACACAGAATTAAGTGCAAAGAATAAAATACAAGCAATTGGAACATTGGCAGTACCAGTATTTAGATACAGTTTTGGAATTATTAATTGGTACCAAGAAGAACTGCGAAAACTGGATAGGAAAACAAGAAAACTGCTAAACATCCATGGACAGCACCACTCAAAGGCAGATGTAAATCACTTGTATGTTCCCAGAAAACAAGGGGGAAGGGGCTGATGCAGTTAGAAGAAGCCTACATAACAGAAATTACAAAACTGATCAAATATGTAAACAGCACTGAAGATCCACTAACACAAATGTTTAGAATGCACCAAAACAACACCAACTCAGCAATGGTACGCACAGCTAGAAGCCTCAAGAGAGAATAACAGAGAGGAACAAAGACAAATAAAGGACAGCATAGCAGAGAAGACAAAAGAAAGATGGCAGGGGAAAAGGATGCATGGACAATTTCCACATAACTTAGATGAAAAACTGGTGGAAAATAAACAGTCGTATCGATGGTTAAAATTTGGAAACATCAAGAAACAGAAAGTACAATAGGGACAGCACAAGACCAAGCAATTAGTACAAACTATTTTAAAAATAAATTTTTAAAGAATAAGTTCACATTAAATGCCAGTTATATAAACAAGAAGAACCTACTGACCACCTAACCTCAGGATGCCCCATTTTGGTAAAGAATGAATACTTAATGAGACACGATAAAGTTGGTGCACATTTCCATTATTCAATATGCAAAGCAATCGGCATCGAAACGACAGATAAATGGTACACACAAACACCAAAACCAGTATATGAACATGAAGATGTGACAGTGTTATGGAATGAAGGGGTACATACAGGCAGAGAAGTTACAGCAAATAGGCCAAATACAGTAATAAAAAACAAAAAACGGAAAACATGTATACTGATAGATGTGGCAATACCAGCTGACAGAAATGTCACGCTAAAGGTAGCAGAAAAGAAACTAAAATACAACAGTTTATGTATAGAGATACAACGAATGTGGAACATGAAATGTATGATTATATCAGTAGTAATATGAACCACTGAAATAGTAATAAAACGTTTAAAGAAAAACTTAGAAGCCATACCAGGAAAACATTCCATAGACTCACTACAAAAGAGAGCTATACTTGGAACATCACACATAATACAGAAAGTATTGCAGTCTGCAACTTGAAACCTGAGCGGTGGGGATCACCGTTGGTTCAAGAGAAGTACCAGGGAGAAAAGGCCTGTGACAAGAGACAACAACAAATAATAATAATAATAATAATAATAATACCTGAACCACATATCGGGAAAGCACGAAATAAAGGGCCTACAGAAAACAGCCATATTGGGCACTGCGCACATACTTCAGAAAGTACTAATGTAAAAGTACAAAGGATTTAACATGGGAAATAGCATTACCTGTGCCCTGAATTGTAACTACAGAACAGCTGAAACACTATATACCCTAGAAACATGGTTTCAGGTATATAACTGTAAATTCCTTGCAAAAAGGTGATAAATAATAATAATAATTATTATTATTATTATTATTCAACAAAAATTACAATTCCAAAGATATATTACTGAAAGCTTACATAACTTCTGAACTCTTAAATTACATGGTACTGGTGTTGCTCCCATCTCACAAGTTTGTGCATCCATTATGTTGTCGTTATTGTATGTAATTAAAAGTACAAGGTTGAGTGGCCTCAAATAGTACAATGTTCACACCAAATCAGTAACCTGGTTCAAAAGTTACAAGACTGAGAAACACTTGACACAGTGAGCTCATAAGCCTATTTTCTTCTTGAGAGAGTTAAGTGAGCTAAATATATAATATTACCAAAACAATGCAACACTGTGACTTGGCAACTCTGATTACAAATATTAATTTTACACTCACTCTCCTCTCCTAGCAAATTCTATACTCTTCACTGCTGTTGCACTTGTTGTTCCTTGTGTCACTTTAAATGAAGCCTTGAGGACTAGATCAGTGGTTGACACCACCAGAACCTTCCCCTTTGCATTGCCTGTATATACATACTGTCCCCGACGATCAAAGGAAGCAACTATGTTCAGATCTGATTGCTGTAACAAATTTTCACAGCTGAATTATATTAGCAATATGTTTGAATTTCTGAAACTTAGCAAGTTATAACTGTCCTGTAGTTAGCAGAATGGCAAAACACATGTATCATTTCCCCCATTCTTAGTGTTACTAACACGTTCTACATCAGATCATATATAACTGAAGCATAAAATTCAACTAAACACAATTCATAAACTTTTAACACAGCTAGTGTTATTAACATATTCTATATCAAATCATATATAACTGATATAAAATATGATTGCATGTTTTGGCTATTTACAGCCATCAAGTCAAATGCCAGACACAACTTGTTATGAATACAGGTACTTTTGAATGTAACACTTTAACAAGAACCTTGCTTTGCTAAAAAACTAAATAATGTTGTATACTTTCATGATCACGTCCTTGTCAGAATTATTATAGTGACAAATTGTAAAACATATGTTCAGCAGTATACAGGCAGTTCTCATTTTATGCAATTTCTTTTGCGTGACCTGAAATTTTACACCACTTTTCAAATATTTTTAGTTGAATGTGATTTGGCATAGATGATCCATGGTCGCACTTATCTTCTGTAGGACGCTAGCAGGAAGTGATGTCACTGTCACGCCATCAGTCACGTGTATGGATTGATTACGTTGGTGACATAACCACGCGGGTCATTTAGTTTCTTCTTCAACAGCATTGGCTTTTCTTACCAATATGAGTGACAAACATCAATCTGCATCACCTAGTGCAATCCAAGTGAAAAATCGGCAAAAGACAATCAGTATTGAAGAGAAATCAGACATAATAAGCCGACTTTGAAAAGCTGAACGATTTGTTGATATATGCTGTAATGTTAGACTTGCACATAGCAGCGTACATACAATTCGTGATAATGCTGATAGAATTAAAGAAAGTGCTAAGTCAAGAACTAAAGTGTTTGTTTGTGTAGCAAGACTACAACAGTCCTATCCGAATGAACCGCACCAAAAAACTATGGATGTGAGTCCTTTACATTTTTAGTGCATCAGAAATAAATAAACATACTGTACAGAAATGTAAGTATACTGTATAGAAACATATATATATACTGTATATACAGCATGTATATACTCTGCAGGTCCGTATGTCTACTAGTGGTATAGTCATACACTACATAGGATGAGGTTGTCACTACCCTAACCCCAGAAAATACATTGTTTTAAATGGGAATTTTGTGCTTGATTTGCGCGATGTTTTTCAGGAACAATACCCTGGCATAAAACGAGAACTACCTGTAATTAAAATAGTGTTGGAATTTCTAAGATATTAAAACTGTAAAAGGCAAATGTACCATAATGTACAGTCTCTATGCCTATTCCATCTCGTACAGAACCAGTAAGTTGTATTTGTTTGATAAAGGTTGGAATGTTTTGTTCTAATGAGCTATTGAACCTAGGATGGCCTTAAATTAAACAGGACAATCAACCCCTCATCTGTGCTGATAATGTTTAATTTACTGGTCAGAAAACATAAATACCATAAATAAAAACACAAAAAACATTAAATATAACTCAATGTTTTATCAAAAGAATGCAGGAATGAAGGACAAAATAAACACACAACAAATAATTCCTGTTAAGTTACCAGGTTCCCAAAGCAGTTACTGTTCAGACCATGGTCTTCTGGGTTGAGACTGTGTCATGTTAAGCAAACACTCTGGAGCAACATGGTGCCTCCACCATCAGGGTCAAAGTGAGATAGGTCACGAAGCAGTGAGTTATGCAGCCAGATTGCAAGGAAGGTGGCCTATCAAATCAATGGAAGGAAAAGAGAAAACACAACACTGCCCCAGCCAACAGGAATTGTAGGAACCAATAAACAAAGATTGCCCTTTTAGAGGTAAAATATTTTTCTGAAGAAACATTTAAAGGTAAAGAAAGATGAGCATATTTTAGGTCCAGAGTGGTTGGGAAGTGGCAGCGAGATAAAACAATGTATTATCCCAGAAGGGACATGAAGAGAGATAATGATCCTCTTCAGGACCCCAGCAACAAGAAGACCTATTTATGAGGGCACAGGCAGAGGAGTGTCACCACAGGAGGAAGTGACTCTCTTCTCCTTGGAGACAATCTTCTTCTGTCCTTAAACACAAGATAAGAGGCTTCCATGACCCACTCAAGGAGTTTGATCTTCATCAGTACCCCTATCAGACAGCCCTGCCACTTATATTTCTTAATTAGGGCACTGGTCGGTTGGTACAGTTAAATCTGTGTTCTTTAACCCACATCTTGATGAGGCAGCCTATGTCCCATATACATCTACCCTCACTCACACTGGGTAATATATACACCTTGTGTTTCCGATCCAGTTCATATTTCATGCAATTAAGAAAATTGAAGACTTTCCAATGTGGAATGCCTACCATCTCTAGCTTTCTGTGCCCTGAAGCACAAACCCCAATAAATGCATTACCACTCTAAATGAAGGCAAACTGGGTAATATATACACTTTGTGTTTCCGATCCAGTTCATATTTCATGCAATTAAGAAAATTGAAGACTTCCCAATGTGGAATGCCTACCATCTCTAGCTTTCTGTGCCCTGAAGCACAAACCCCAATAAATGCATTACCACTCTAAATGAAGGCAAAATAAAAAAAAACCTTCTCATGTTATGATGTCTCAAAGAACACTTGTGAAACTTTATTTCATGTCATACAATATCATTGTCACTCATCATTCTATGTATCTGACCTGTTAACAAAAATTCAAAACTGAATCTTTCACAAAATCTGAGGTTCTTGTAACAGAGAGTATGAAGAACACTTGTCTTCTGCAATGTAGCACCATTTGGTCTGACAGAAACTTAGAAGCATTTCAGAGGAACTTACTTCTCCATCTCACAAATTTATTAGCACTACAGAGAAACTTACAGTTCCATCTCAGGTGGAACACTTTCTTCTACCCTGAAGAGAGAAGGAGTATGGTTCTCTGAAACACTTGCAGATGTCTACCAGACTACATGGCATCATAAACTTAATATCAACCAACAAATGCACCAGACAGATAACATGTATAAAGTATATTTGAAACCCCTACATATATTTCAACAAACAAGTTGTCATCTCCTGGGGGTTCATAGCAAAGAGATACAAGAACTTCACAACCATTTATACATTGAAATAATCACACATTAAAAGTTCAGAGCATACAAAAGTCATAGTCATAATTCAAAAAGTGCGATGTTAAAAGCTGAAACTGGTAAAACACTATACTTCTGGTGTATGCAGTGGTTATAGATGAATCATCACACATTAAAAACCCAGTACCTAAGGTCATAATCCTAGCTCACAATGACACGATGTTAAAATACTAAATTATTAGAAATTAAAAATGGTGAACCAATACACTTCTTGTGCATAGAGTTGCTTTAAGCCATTTGGGCTGTGCACACAAGCATCTGAATTGATCTTAAATAGACCTCATCCTGCTGCGACGTGTGTTGTGTTTATAGTGAAGAGGTATGGTATGAAACATATGTAGAGGTCTCAAATATGCTTTATACATGTTATCTATCTGGTGCATTTGTTGGTTGATATCAAGTTTATGACAACATGCATGGTATATAATTAATATAAAATTTACATGGCGTCATATCTACAAATATAATTCTTCAGAAACTTTGAGACTTCCAAAAGCCAATTCAAGTAATGAACTTTAAGTACTCCCTTTATGTTATTTTCACCATACATTTTTTATTGTATAAAGTACTCCCATATTACCAACAAAATCTGCTCATCTACTGCAGCTGAAAAATGAAACAAGATGTACCTAAAAAGTAAAGATCCCATATCAGATGTCTGTTTTAATCTACACAGATGCACCACATACCAGACCGGCCCCAAGGCCTACCCAGCCTCCTGTACAATGGGTACCGGGTCATTCGCGGGGGTAAAGCGACCGGGGCGTGGCGTTCACCACCCACCCCCCTCTAGCGCCGAGGTTAAAGAAAGAGTAGTGCTATACCTCTACTCCCCCTCTGGGCCTTCGTGGCCTGTTCTAGGGTGAACTTTACCTTTTACTTACATCATCATCAAGTGGTACAATCCGGTGATCTCCATCAGTATCTACCAAAACAGCTGCGTGACGCATCGGGCAAACCAGAAATATTTTATCATTACGTGGGTGGAACTGAACCTGAAGAATTAAATAAACTGTAATTACTCTTCGATCTTTTAAGGTGCATTTGCAACATTGCAAAAAGCGACTATTAGCTTTGTCATGTCTGTGTGTCCTTCCATCAGACCGTCCACATGCAACAACTCTGCTCCCATTGGACAGATTTTCATGAAATTTTATATGAGTATTTTTTAAAATCTATGAAGAAAATTCGAGTTTCATAAAAATCTGACAAGAATAACCCTTACTTTACATGAAGACCAATGTACTTCTATGATAACATCTCACTCAGTTCTTCTTAGAATGAGAAATGTTTCAGACAAAAGTTGTAGAGAAAATCAAAACACACATTTTAGGTCCAGTAACTTTTTTCTGAAGATCATGCCGTTCATGAGATAATGTGGAAAAATATGGTAGAGCCAGATATGCCACAGATAACAATATAATATGGTGCATGCACTTTGCATGCTGATTAACTAAGGCTGCAGACACACACACTCAGACTATGTAATACTTAATACTTAATGCTTTTCCACGGCAAAAATGGTTTTGTGAACGCGCCTCAATGTTACATTTATACATAGTACATTACCAGTCTTGTTTTTCTGTTAGTATAATCTCATAACCTACTGCTTATCAGAAAGGATGACATAGATAAAAATGATGTGAACTTAAAAATGGGCTAGAGAGAATAATGTAGTGCTTTATAATATCTATAAATCATCTATAGGCTTTGGAAAGCTAACAGTAGATTAGATCATGAAGATGTCATTTCAGTTCACCTTCAATATTGGTGACGGAAATCGATACTTCTGCTCACATTCTCCCGATAGGATATCCCAAATACATACATTGTTGTCTGTGGATGCACTCACAAGCTTGTGTCCATTTCGTGACCAGCTGCAAAAACAAAATTGAACACACAACTTTCTAATATGTTAACGAAAGCAACTTTCAATTCTCCTCCTCTTTCCTCTTCAGTTTGTAACTACAGAAATATAAAAATACACCATGTTTATGATCTATCACCACACCAAATTTCACATGCCCAGCTCCATTAATATCTTCTTCAGTACTCACACCCCACTGTACTGGATAAATGTGTATCCAATAATTATATTAACATTCCGTGGAACGCGAACAGAGACTTTACACACGCATTTGACACATTCATCAGACACATATGGATGTCCTCAACTTCTAACTACCTCCATGGAGCAGAGTCCTTCCTGAGAAGCTAGCAGGTTGTCAGCTAGTCAAGAAATTCCCCACGTTTTATGGAACCCGAAGGTTCATTACCGCATTCACAAGAGCCCACCACCTGTCCCTATCCTGAGCCATATCATTCCAGTCCATCCACCCCATCCCACATCATGAAGATCCATTTTAATACAGTGAAACCTGTATCCATCGTTTTTCAGGGGACCGGAAAATTTGAACGATACATACGGGAAATGATAGTACCGGGAAACCATTAAAAATTATAGATAAGAACAATTTAATGATAAGTATTACTTCTTGCCGAGAAAATCTTTCATTGACGTTTATTTTGAGCAAACTTTACTCCTCCTCAATTCAAAGTACGATTTTTCAAGGCCTAGAACACTTTCACGACCACTGTCACTCGTGCTGTGCGCATAAAAGAAAGATCTTACTTCCAACAGCGCTTCATGCGTCTCAGCAAAGCTCGCCAGCTTCTTCTTCCCGCTCGACACTCCCGGACGTCACGAGGCTCACGCACAGCTCCTGCACTGTTTCTACACCACAGGTTGCCACGTGACTGTCCACAGAGACGTAGTCCTCGAATTTATCTTTGTTCATGCCACTGAACTTTCCCAGTCTTGGCGGAAATCGTCATCGCTGGTCAATACGACGTCACTATCGCCTGAAGATTGTCCCTGCACGTAACCAGCTTTCCGAAAACAATTTTCGATTGTCTGCTGGGTTACTTCTTGCAAGGCTGCCACAGTGTAGTGCAAAGCTTCCAACACGTTTATCTTCTTTTTCGTATCTTTGCCTGCATCCATTAAGCAAACAGCTGTTTGCACGAGGCGTTTTCTATAAAGCTGCTTATAACACTTTATTACCCTTAAATCAAGGGGTTGGAGCACACTTGTACAATTTGCCGGGTACCGTATGACTTTTACATTTCTTAGAAACGATGTATCCTTTGGATGTGCGGCACAATTGTCCACAAAGAGGAGAATGTTCCTGTTTTGTGCACCCATACTTGCGTCTAATGAACGCAGAAATGAAGAAAAAATGTCTGTAGTCATTCACGCTTTATTGTTCGCGTGGTACTTGGTGGGTCATTTTTTTACATTCTTGAAACATCGCGGTTTCGGAGATTTTCCGATAACAATCGGCACTTGTTAGTCAGTTCCATCACTGTTAACACAAAGTAAAACAGTAAGTCTGTCTTTACAGTTTTTCCCTCCATGACAAGACTCTCCTTTGAGAGCCAAGGTTCTATCAGGAAGCACGTTGTGGAAGAGTCCCGTCTCATCCGCGTTGTAAATATCACGTTGTTCGTAGCCCTCCAACAAAGATGGCAGTCTTTCCAGCCACGCTTCCGTGCTTTCGCTGTCCAGTGCCGCACTTTCTCCGACTAACTTCTTGTATACTAGGCCATGCCGGTCCTTAAACCTCGCTAAACCATCGCTTCAAATTAAAAAAAAAAAAACTATCAGTGCGGGAAAATGTTGCGTCAGGACCGTGATTTTTCAACTATTGGTGCGGGAAAACGACAGTTCGAGGAACAATGGAGGCGGGAAAAAAATAGTGTTATTTATATGGGGCTAATTTCGGGACCAAATAAGGCAGACGATACATGCGGGCGAACGACGGTAACTGGAACAATGGATAGAGGTTTCACTGTATTATCCTCCCATCTATGCCTGGGTCTTCCAAGTGGTTTCCTTCCCTCAGGTCTCCCCACAAAAATCCTGTGTGCACCTCTCCCCTCACCCATGCGTGCTACATGCCCCGCCCACCTCATTCTTCTTGATTTGATCACCGTAATAATATTTGGTGATGAGTACAGATCATTAAGTTCCTCATTATGTAGTCTTCTCCACTCCCTTGTTACCTCGTCCCTCTTAGGCCCAAATATCCTTCTCAGCACCCTATTCTCGAACACCCTCAGCCTATGTTCCTCCCTCAGTGTGAGAGACCAAGTTTCACACCCATACAAAACAACAGGCAACATTATAGTTCTGTATATCTTAATCTTTGTATTTTTGGATAGCAAACTGGAAGACAAAAGATCCTGCACCGAATGATAACAAGCATTCCCCGACTTCAATCTGCTCTTAATTTCTTCCTGAATGGAATTTTGATTTGTTAGGGTTGTTCCCAAATATTTTAACTGTTCCACCCCTTCAAAGGATTTATTATCTACCTTTATGTTGTGATTTTGTCCTGCATTCTGATTGCGAGATATGACCATGTACTCAGTTTTCTCAGCATTTACTTCTACACAAATCTCCTTACTACCGACTACTAAAGCTTCTGTGTTTTTCTTTATAGCATGTATGCTTCTGCCCAATACATTAACATTATCAGCATAAACTAGAAGCTGATGTGTACCATTTAATTTCAAGCCCTCCTGGTTTGCCTCAACCCTACTTAATGGCATATTCCAAAGCAAAGTTGAAAAGTCATGGCGATAAAGCATCTCCTTGTCTCAAACCATTCTTAATAGGAAATGTGTCAGACAAATGTTTGCCTACCCCGGACTCTGCTATAGGTTTCATTTAGACACATTTTTACTAGCCTTACTAGTTTCATAGGGATACCAAATTCAATGAGAATATTATACAAGACCTCCCTCCTAACTAAATCATAGGCTTTCTTGAAGTCTAGAAATAGCTGATGCACTGCCTCATTGTATTCCCATTTTTTCTCAAATATTTGACAAATGCAGAATATATGATCAGTAGTCGACCTGTTACGTCTAAATCCGCACTGATGATCCCCAATAATTTCTTCTGCATATGGAGTTAACCTTGACAAAAGGATGTTGTATAGAATTTTGTATGTGGTTGACAAAAGTGATATGCATCGATAATTACTGCAATCTGTTTTGTCACCCTTCTTACATATAGGTACAATGATTGACTCCTTCCACTGCTCAGGCGATGCCTCTTTATTCCAAATAGAATTACTCGTAATAAGTTTATGGATCTCGGAATGAATTGTCCTACCTCCTGCTTTAAATAAGTTTATGGATCTCAGAACGAATTGTCCTACCTCCTGCTTTAATCAGTTTTGCTGGAATTTAATCAATACCTGGTGATTTGTGCCTTTTTAGCTTTTCAATAGCCATCTCAAACTCAGGGTCACTGGGCTCAGGCAGCAGTGGCTCTGCTCTATGTATTTCAGTCTGCCTAACATCATTAACCCCATTTACATTCAATATCTGAAAGAAATGATTCCTCCACCTAGCCAAGATACTGTGGGAGTCTGCAACCAGATCACCCTTCTCATCCTTTTCTACATTAGTTCTAGGCTGGTAACCCTTCTTAAAGTCAATGATGCCCCTATACAAATCTCTGATATTCTTGTTCTTACTGTTTCTCTCGTGAAAACGCTTCCGTCTCCTTAAACTGTTTGTACGAAGCATGTATTGATGGTGCCCACGGTGGCACCTTGTGATACATTGTTCTGAAGTATCTTATGACCCATACATCAGAGTTAATTTTGATAAACCACCCCCCACACTTAGCCTTCTCCTGTGGGTTCATGGTGACTAAACTGATGAGTCATACACACGCGCGCGCACAAACACATACATACACACACATGCGCATGAAAACTACACATCCACACTCCTGCACATTCACGCACTCCCACTACACACACACACAAACACATACGGCTGCAGCACAGTGGAAAATGAGGATACCATTGAGATCTTCACTCTTGGGATGTTATGCAGCATAGATTGGTTTACCAATCTCTGCTGCATAACATCCCAGGAGAGCAAAGGCCTCATTTACATTGTGGCAGAAGCCTGAAATCACATAAGAATACTATCAACTACCAGACACTCAGTAAACCTCTGAGAATTTCTCACTGACATAATTTTTTTTGAGACTTTGTCCATCATCTGCCTCTATCTAAGAGGTCCACCAAATTAGGTGCTTTCCTTGCCTGAAGATGGAAGCAGAGCTGGCATCCGAAATGTATTGCTTCATTAAAACATTAGATGACAAAGTCCAAAAAAATAAGACTATATCAGTCCATCATATACCATCATCAGAGCACTCAGACTTCCTCTTTCAAATTCTGCAAAACAGTACGTCTATGTCTCTTCATAAAGCTTTTAGTCATGAATAAGGTTGTAAAGATAACTGATATACTACTACTTTGTTGTTTACATCCTAGCAAAAATTATTTTCATAGAAGTTGCATATTTTTTCAAGTATCTAGTTCCATGCATTATTTCAGTACTATGTGACACCATGTCACTCACCACTCAAGTTTGTATATTTGCCACTAACTAATGAATGGACTACCAAACTGATACTGAACAACCTAACCAACCATAAAAATAACAAACAAAATAACTAACAAACCAACCAACCAACTAACTAACTTAACTATATGAAGCACAGTCTTTCAGAAGCTAACAGTTCGTCAGCTAGTGAAGAAATTACATGCATTTTAGGACCCTGAAGACTCGTTACCATGTTCACCACAGCACACCACTTGTCTCTATCCTGAGCCAGACTAATCAAGTCCACACCCTCCCATATGATTTCTTCACGATCAATTTTAATATTGCCCTCTCATTTATGTCTGGGCCTTCCACATGGTCTCTTTCTCTCAAGTTTCCCCACCAAAACTCTATATGAACTTCTCCTCTCCCCCATATGTACCACATGCCTTCAACAGCAAAATGTTTATATCAAATTTTATGGAAATCCATCAACTGGTTCACAGTATTGGGAGATATATGAACAGACAGCACAGTGATCTCATAGACCTACTTCCTTCCCTAAAGAAAGCATAGTACACCAAAAAAGAAACTCATCAGTACAGCTCAAGACCCACATTGCTGAATGCTTTAACTATGCCAACAGAATCATGTGAACAGACAGAAATAAGAAACCAGTCAGTATATTGCAAAGATATTTACAGTCAAATATGTGGCACTTTATATGAGCTACATGCACACTGTCAGCTGTAAAACTCACACTAACCTTAGTGAGCATACAGGGTGCACATGAGCACTGATAATTTTCGCTATTCCTCTTGTAAGGAAATCCCAGATAACAATACGACCATCATTGCAGCCAACTGCTAGCAGTGTGCCTCGTTTATTGAATGCACATGTTACAGCCAATGAAATGCAATCTAAAGCGCCATCAAATTCCTGCAATATAAAACAGCTCATATTAATATATTCTGCATGAATAAAGATTTCCATAGGGCATAATGTATTTCTCAGCATGTGACACATTATACTATACTAACTGGCAGAACTGTTGCATTTCTTCTTCTCATAGCATCATGAACAAAGAAATGCAGGTATTATATAAGGAATTCCACATGCCAACCAGGCACAAATGTTACCAAAGTTCAATACAGGTATGGTAATAAAAAAGAAAACTAACTTTTTAAATTAATTTTGATATGTCAATTCCAAATCTGGATGCAACCACTTTACATCACATCACTGTTTTGTCTTTTGTCACCAAGACACCGAGCTCAACATTCCCACAACACATAAAATAAAATCATATTCTGTTTTATTTTATGTGGTTCATGTGGACATTGGAAGATAGCAGATTCTGAAGTAAGATGTAGCAATAATTTTATCGCCTCTTAATTTCATCACAAGGAAAATCCAATTTCTTTCTGTTATTCTCAAGCTCTTTATATCCATAAAGTGGATATAAGAAGTTCATAATTATATTCATGCAAGCTTGGAGTACTATCCGCGTTAAACCTATTTTATAATAGGTTTGCTTTGGGTACCAACATAAAGCGACCAGGAAAACGACACTTTTCCACGCTTAAAGGAATAACGGGTTGAACATGTGTACTAATTACACAAGCATTCAGTATTTATTCAAACGGCACCTATTTCCATCTCACGTCCAAATCAACCAATATAACCCACGCTTTGTTTTTTTTATCTCCATCCTTTGTAATCAAGTAACACATAAATGTTAAAAAATACACTACGTACGCACCTCTGGATAATTCTGCCCGAATGATTCTGGGGACGAAAATGAGAATTAGGTTAGAACCAGGAGTCAGATAGATAACTTTTATTATCAGAAATGTACTTATCACACAAAACATGACGCGTTACCTAGGAGTTCCAGATTCATAGTTACACTTATACTCCTGACACTTTTATCCAATGTTTATTTCCACCTTACGCCATTCTGAAACTTAAAAGCGAATCCGAACCACCGTCCACTAGATAATCTGTGTGGTGGAGTATGTGACGGTGGCACTCTGTGCTCCACATCGTCCACGCATTAACGCACATCACGGATTAGAGATGTGTCAGCTGGTAACACAGATCATAAATAAAACGCTACCAGCTAACCCCGCTGCACTGGAAAGCTATATAACCAACGGATGGTCAAAGGAAGTAGCTACCAATGAAACTGCCGAGCAAGTAACTCGCCGGGCAGTAATGTCCGGGTGTATTCTGTGCTGATTCTTATCACGACACCAGGCACCGTGTCGACCTTTAATCTTTCGAGCCACCTGACAGGTGCAGAGAATGCGATTATATGCGCAGTTCACGTTAGAGATTTGCGTCTCTCTCCTGTGTAATGCTGGAATCGTTGTACGCGGACTCAGCTGACCGTGGAGGCAGCAAGCTCCAGCAAAACGTTGTTAAAAATATGCCAATCTACACGGTGTGACACCACAAAAGACGAATTTTCGTACTACTCCCTTTCACAATTTGGGAGGGTCAAGGCCGAAACCAGGCTGTAGAACCAAAAGAAGAGGAAGAAGATCTTCAGTCTTACATCGTAGACTTCTTGGCATGGTACTGGCATGCGATATGTCAGTTTAACATGCATTATTGAACATAACATAAATCGAAAATTCCAACTGAATTTAAGTAATGCATAAGTAATACAAAGTCAATTAACTTGCGTGCAGGAACAATCATAACCGAGTACCACATCAAACTAACAACATACATATTCATCTGTAACACTGAAAGAATATTGCAACAGGAAGGACGTCAGGTCCTTTTTGAATTGTAACATTTTATCAACCACCTAATTTCATTTGACAATTTATTTTATTTCATTTCTACATTTACTGTACTTCCCTTAAAAGCTTTCATTCTGCTTTCTCTTACAGTATCATCACCCCATAAAATTCAAACCGTGCCTGAATATATGAAGAAGAATGTGAAATAAGCTGGCTGACGAATTAAACAGGTGCCAAACACGCTTCAGTACTGAACATTATAATAATAACAAAAGGGCGGCCATGATAGCGTAGCCGGTATAGTGACTCGGTACGGGCTGGACAGTCCGGGGCTCGAACCCCGTTGGAGGCGAGACTTTCTGGACCCATCTACACCGGCCCCGAGGCACACACAATCGCCTTTACACGTACCGGCTCTCTTTCCTGGCGGTAAAGTGGCTTGGACATGGCGTTGACAACCCACTCCATTCTAACACCTAGTAAAGTTGTGACTCTTAACCCTCCTCTCAGTGCCTACTAGGCATGTTACAGGGGGCATCCTTTACCTCTATAATAATAAGGGTGCAGAAATTCTAACTCCTTATCCCACACGTTTATGACGAGATTTAAATGCAGCATATCAAAGATAAAAACCAATATTAAGAAATTCCTGAACTGTGAAAAATTTACACATTGTCATTAACCTTAAAGGAGAAAGAAAGCCAACTATATTTATTGACGGCCTGATTTTTTTTCTGGCTTATTGTGGACCATTAAATTGCTACCAAGTGAACACAAAGAGACCAACATAAAGCATCCTAGGCCATTTGCCAATACATTTTAGAGACCGGCATATAGTTTCGTAGGACAGTAAAGGTTAAATTGTTTTACATACATATAGACCCCTTTGTTGGTATCTCCACCTTGCCGTGGAAGAGGGGCTTGTGAGTTCCAGTGACCCTGAGAGTTAATCCGGCGGTAGCATTGCTACCAGTAGGGTCTCCCAAGCCGGACAGATCAAAAGGGTAGGAACCAGACGAAGAGAGATGCCTAGGAGATGGGAAACCGAATAAAAACTCCCCTGATGCCGGAAGCAGCGACATCAGTAGGGACATGAAGCACAGAGCAAATGATGCTCGAGATGGTTCATGATCGTGTAGCAACAGGCGTGACCAGGGTGGTCTGAACAGCTGCTGTACTGCGACGTGGAAAGCAAATGGAAAAACTACGACATTATTACTTTTCCTCGATAGTCTCTTCCAGAAACAGAGACAAATGCGAGATGCTTCCTCTGGACACAAAACATTCCGGAGGTAAACTACTCCCCATTCGGATCTCCGGGGGGGGAGTGTTTCTAGGGGAGACACCACGCGGTATTAAGGACTACAGCCAAAAGCAGAAGACGCAGAATGAACATAACAGCTTCAAGATAGGCACTTGGAACGTAAGGACCTTGAATCAAGGAGGAAAACTCGAAAATTTGAAGAAAGAGATGCAGAAGACCGCAGTGTATGTGCTAGGTGTTAGTGAAGTGCGGTGGAAGTGTCAAGGTGAAATAAAAAGTGATTATAGAGTGTATTATTCCGGTGGTGACAGGGCTGAAATTGGCATAGCAATAGTAGTGCATAAAAGCGTAGTGAAAAGTGTTGTTAAGAAGAGTGTGTATAGTGACAGAATCATTGCTATTAAATTGCAGGCAGAACCGGTATTTTGATAGTGCAAGTGTACATGCCAACATTGGACTATGAAGATGACGAAGTGGAAGAGCTGTATGATATAATTGAAGAAACTCTTGAAGAGGATGGAAAGGTCACGACAAATACGATTATAATGGGAGATTGGAACAGTGTGTATGGAAATAAAGCACATCAGAACACTGTTGGACCATATGGACTAGGAAGGAGGAATCAGAGAGGTCAAATGCTTATTGACTTCTGTGAAAGAAATGGAATTGCTATAACAAACACATGGTTCAAAAAACCTAAAAGAAGATTGTACACCTGGAAATCACCAGGGGATAGAAGTCGATATCAATTGGACTATGTACTAGTGAAACAGCGATTCAGGAACAGTGTGAAGGATGGGCAAACACTGCCTGGAGCAGATATTGACTCTGACCACAATTTACTGGTTGCAAAGATCTGCACCAGATTGAAGAAGATCATGAGGTTCCACAAGCAAAAACCAAGATGGAATTTGGAGAAGCTATATGCTCAACGACAGGTAGTACATGATAGACTAGAAGAAAAACGTGGTGAAATCAAATGTGAAAGTGGGAATGTGGAAGTGCAGTGGAACAATATCAAGAAATGTGTGTTAGATACTATGAGTGATTTGGTTGGAAAAGTCAAGAGGAGAGCAAGAAAGCCATAGATTACACAGGAGATGATCAGTGAAATGGATGAACGAAGGAAATGGAAGAATGTCAACAACGAAGAAGGAAGAAAGAACTACAGGAGACTGAGGAATGAATTGCAAAGAGCCACAGACAATGCCAGGAAGGAATATCTGGAGAGCATATGCGACGAGATCATAGAATTTCAAAGAACAGGACGTTATGATCTAATGTACATGAAGACAAAGGAACTAGGTTGGAAAGAAAACCATGGGATTCAAAACTTTGGCATCGAAGACTCTCAAGGAAATATAATAATAAATCAGAGACGAGTACTGCAAATTTGGGAGAATTATATCACAGAGCTCTACGATCGAGCTAATCGACCAGAACACCTAGACGTCGAACCTGAAGATGAAGCAGATGAAGATGAGAAAGGCCCTCATATTTTGCAAAGTGAAGTGGAAAAAGCTATCAAGGAGATGAGGGATAAGAAGGCTACAGGAGATGATGATGTACCTGGGGATGTACTCAAATTGTTGGGAGAAGATGGTCTCAGACTAATGACACAGCTGATCAACAGCATGTATGTAACTGGAGAGTGGCCCAGAGATTTCATTGAAGTTACAATGATTGCCTTAAAGAAGAAGCCCAAAGCTACAAAATGCAGCGACCATCGCACAATCAGCATCATCGCTCATGCAGCAAAGATAGTAGCGAGGATAACTAGAAGAAGGATTGAGAGGAAAATTGAGGATGCACTTGGAGAAGATCAGTTTGGATTTAGGAGAGGAAAAGGAACTAGGGATGCAATTGGGATGCTGAGAATATCAGAACGATCCTTGGTCATAGATGAGGAATTGTGTGCTTGCTTCATAGACTGGCAGAAGGCATTTAACCGTGTCAACTGGACCAAATTAATGCAAATCCTAAAAGGACTTGGGATAGACTGGCGCGAAAGAAGATTGATCAGCAATTGTACATGGAAGAGAGTGTCAAAATACGACTGGACCAAGGGGAGACGAGAAGCGTGAAGATTGGAAGAGGAGTTAGACAAGGTTCCTGCTTGTCACCGATTCTGTTCAACTTATACAGCAAGTACCTAACCAAGGAAGCTCTTGAAGGGTTTGGAGACTTCATATAGGAGGACAAGTAATTCACACTGTGAAATATGCAGATGACCTTGTGCTATTGGCTAGGGAAGAAAAGGTACTACAGGGCATGGTTGATAGACTAATTAAAATTGGAAGATGCTATGGAATGGAAATGAATGTGGGAAAAAGGTGATGAAATTCTCAAGGCAACCATCCCCAATGAAAATTATGATAGATCAAAAACAATTGGAGAATGAGGAATATTTCAATTATTTGGGTAGCATGATAACAAATGATGCAAGGTGTACACGTGAAATTAAATCCAGAATTGCCATGGCAAAAGTAGCATTCAACAAGAAGAAAAATCTTTTCACCAGCAAACTGGTCTTAAATTTAAGGAAGAAACTAGTAAAGTGCTACATTTGGAGCATATCTTTGTATGGTGCTGAAACGTGGACACTTCGTAAAGTAGATCAGAAGTATCTGGAAAGTTTTGAAATGTGGTGCTGGAGAAGAATGGAGAAGATCAGTTGGACCAATCGTGTGAGAAATGAAGAAGTATTACACAGAGTCAAGGAGGAGAGGAATATCCTACATACAATAAAAAGAAGAAAGGCTAACTGGATTGGTCACATCTTTTGTAGAAACTGCCTTCTGAAACTCGTGATTGAAGGAAAGTTAGAAGGGATAGAAATGACGGGACGACGAGGGAGAAGACGTAAGCAGCTACTGGATGACCTTAAGGAAAAGAGAAGGTACTGGAAATTGAAAGAGGAAGCACTAGATCGCACCCTGTGGAGAACTCGATTTGGAAGAGGCTACGGACCTGTCGTAAGACAGACTACAGAATGAATGAATGAATGAGACATTAAGAAGTAAAAAATGTGCATTTACTGAAGCACCATGCATGGGTGAGTGGAACAGAAGTTCTGTGCATTCTTAACCTTCAGCACCAGATGGAAGGAAAAGGAATCTTGGTGTGTCTCAGAGTCAGTTTCAATGACATGAAAAAAAATCTCGTGTCCCTTGAATTGAACTCCAAATCCTCAGTTGTTCAGCCCAAAGCACAGCTACTATGTTCACTGAGCTATCTCACCTGCTTATATACCAGCATGTAAAAGTTTCAGATCTCAGAGTCGTTACAGGCAGGTTCTTTTTAACAAGGTAATTAAACTTCTAATTTCACAAGGCACAGAATCTCTTGACTAGCTGAATTTGGAATGTACACCATGTAGTTAGCTAAGATCTGACACACGAGTTGCATAATCTCAGTACGTCGTATAGTGAACACAAGCCCCATTATGATGACATAGGTATAAATGAAACAATTAAGATTCTTATTTAAAAATCATTAATTGCACATAAATTGTAAACTTTGTGAATGATTTACAAATCGAAATGTATTATGTAACAATTTCAGGTCTTTGGGACAAGGAATTTTTGGACAAAAGAAGTGGCTATATATACAGTAACTTTATAAAACAAATTGTGGATTCATTAATCGTTCTGAAACACCACTTATAATGTAAATGATGTCATATAAACAAAACACCTTTTACTCAATTGTATTGAGTTGAATTTTATGCTCAAGCGTGGGGGCATGATACATGTGTTTTGCCATGCTGTTGACTAGATGTCAATGAGAACATTCCCTTCACCTGAGGATGGAAGCAGATTCAGCTTCCGAAACGTCGTGATTTTAGATTTCCGGACGATGGACAAAGTCCAGAAACCAATTAGTTCTCAGTTGTTTAGAATTTATTAGAACATTTTCAGTTTCAGAAATTCAAATGTATTACTAATGGACTTGAGCTGTGCAAATGTGTTACAGCAATCAGATCGAAACATAGATGCTTCCTTCAATTGTTGCGGACAGTATGTATATGCAGGCAATGTAAAGGGGAATGTTCTGGTGCAGTCAGTCACTTGTATAGTTATCAAGGCTTAACGTGACACAAGGAACAACAGGTACGACAGCAGTGAAGAGCATAGAATTTGCTATGACAGGACAGTGAATGTAAAATAAATAAATCAGAAGTGCCAAGTCACCATGTTGCAGTGTTTTGGTAATGTATATTTAGCCACCTTACCTGTTTCATGAAGAAAATGGGCTCATGAGATAACTGTGTCAGGAGAGCCTCAGCCTTTCAACTCTGAACCACGTGACTGGTCGTCATAATATTTAATGTGAACATAACACTATTTGAGACAAATCAACTTCATACTCTGTAATTAAATACAATAAGTAACATCATAATGGACGCACAAACTTATGAGGTGGGAGAAACACTGGTGCCAGTTAATTTAATGTCTGGAAGTGATGTGAGCTTACTGTAATAGACCTTCAGATTCACAACTTTTTCTTCGGAATATAAAACAAAATGGCAGCTGCAAAAAACCTGTATTTAATTCTCGAGCTGATGGTGATTTCTAGAACAGTTTAAGTTAGTAGCTGAAGAGAAATATGCTAACAGTACAACTGAGTAAGGCAGTTCTCGTTTTACACCAGGGTTATGTTCCTGAAAGACGTCGCGCAAATGAAACACAAAATTCCCAATTAAAACAATGTATTTCCTGCAGAATAGGGGACTAACAACCTCATCCTATGTAGTATATGACTATATCACTAGTAAACACAAGGACCTGTAGAGTATATACGTGCTGTATATACAGTATATATATATACATTTCTATACTGTATACATACATTTCTATACAATATATTTATTTATTTCTGATGCAATAAAAATGTAAAGGACTCGCATCCATAGTCTTTTGGTGCGGTTCATTCGGATAGGAATGGTAGTCTTGCTACACAAAAAAACACTTTAGTTCTTGACTTAGCACTTTCTTTAATTCTATCAGCATTATCACGAATTGTATGTACGCTACTATGAGCAAGTCTAACATTACAGCATATATCAACAATTCGTTCACCTTTTCAAAGTCAGCTTATTATGTCTGATTTCTCTTCAATACTGATTGTCTTTTGCCGATTTTTCACTTGGATTGCACTAGGCGATGCAGATTGACGTTTGTCACTCATATTGGTAAGAAAAGTCAATGCTGTTGAAGAGGAAACTAAATGATCTGAGTGGTTATATCACTAACGTAATCAATCCGTATACGTGACTAATGACATGACAGTGACATCACTTCCTGCTAGCATCCTACAGAAGATAAGCGCGACCACGGATTGTCTCTGCCAATAGCGTTAAACCAAAAATTATCGCGCAAATTCGAAAAGTGGTGTGCATTTTCAAGTCGCGTTAAAGCGAAATCACGTAAAACGAGAACGGCCTTATATTATCGTAATGACACTTCCTGCCTAAGCCAAAAGAAGTTAAAGGAATAAACACTCAAATGGTAATGAGGCTTAGACCAATAAAAGGTACAGTTCTCCCTAGAATAGGCCATGAAGGCCCAGAGAGGGAATAGAGGTATAGCTCTACTCTTTCTTTAACCTCGGCGCTAGATGAGGGGTGGGTGGTCAACGCCACGCCCCGGCCGCTTTACCCCCGGAAATGACCCGGTACCCATTGTACAGGAGGCTGGGTAGGCCTTGGGGTCTGGACGGGTGCTGAAAATCTCGCCCCCACCGGGATTCAATCCCCGGACCGTCCAGCCCGTAGTGAGTCGCTATACCGGCTACGCTATCCCGGCCCCGACTTACACCAATGGAGGACACAATTATCCATGTTTGCAAGTAAAAATCAAGTTTTTTTAATAGAGTCCTTCTTTAATGGAAGTTCTCTAAGTTATTTAGTAGTAATACATTACTATATGTTAAATAATGTTCATTTTGTCATTCTAGTAATATTCATAAATTACTAGGCTTTTTACTTGTGTGATAGGTTAAAAATTTTGTCTTCCTCCCCACCTAAATGTTACTAAGTGTTCTGGTTTTTGGTGCCTAAAAATTGAATTTGGAATCAGCAAACACCGTGCAAAAAAAAAACCTTCATGAGAAGGTAACAGCCCCTCAGTTACTCAAATTTCCTTTTGCCTTTTATGACAGTACAGTATTACTATGTTCTCGAGAGTCAGAGCCAGCCCATATTCTGGGCAAAATGAATTGAGTGGACACCCTCACATTCCATATCTCCATTTTAATATTATTACCCTATATTATGCTTACCTATTTCAAGTGATTTCATACTTCCTAATTGTGATTTTGTATGCATGTTTCTTCCCTCCAGGGAGAGGTGCATGTCCCCCACCCCTCATCTTATCCTCAAGTTCATTACTGTAATATTCCTGAAGTGTAGAAACTTTTCACTCTGCTCTTAATCAGCTAATAGATAAAAAATGCCCATTTTACCCTACCTAAATCATCCATCCTAAGCGAAATTTGGTTCATAACATTATGGTCCCAACTGCCATTCTAACATAATTAATGCAAATTGCCACCATGTTACAAAGATATTCCCCCTGTCATAAGTTACATATGGATTATCACAGGATACAATAAGGCAGTAACTGGTGAAAGATATCAAAATTCATGAACAAAATTTCTATCACAAACTAACCCACTGCAGCTAATGAAATTTTAAATAATATTGGTGTACGAATCAATGTGTGATTTGCTACATGTATTAAAACTTCATAATCAGTCACACTTTGAATGAACATTGTTTTTCTGGATGTGAAAAGAATACTACTTATCACTGTTTATCATGCTTTTCACATGAAGTGGGTCCCAGTCACCACAGCATTGTGCATCATCAGGTTGTAGACAGAGGACATGATACGCGTGCGTGTTATATATTCCACAGGTCCAAAACTTAGTAAAAGTAAAAGCAGAATGTAGAAAAAATTAAAAAGTATAAAACACACAGAACCATTACAATACAAAAATATCATGATCCATAAATCACAAATGATATTCTCATCAGAAATGAGGGGTTCGCATAATAGACCACAGCCAGCCAAAGGGCATTAAACCAAAAATGAGAGCCCTCAAAGAAGTAGGGCGTTAAACCGAAAATGAAAGCCCTCAAAGAAGTAGTGTAAATTTGCAAGAGATGGTAAAATAAAAAGGCATAAAACAAGGGTTGGGTGTACTTTTAAACTGGTCCTTTTCATTCATAAGACTTGGGACTATACATTTTAACTGCTGAAAATTTTTATGCCAGCAGAGTATATACTTTTCTGCAAACATTAAGAGTTGGCAATTGATCTATGAATATGGTAATTATTCCTTGTATTAATACTGTGTACAGCTGAATTTGTTTTCAAATTTGTTATTTATAATGAAGTTCATTAATGAAAATACCTATTCACATGGAGGGGACAAAATCTCCCATATCTGAATGAAATTTCTTTATGAATTTGTAGATGCTGCACCAACAAAGCAAATATCCTTTGTCCTTACATGAATTATCTCCCTACATTATTTCATTATTGAGTGACACGAGGAAAAATATATTATTTTCTGTCGGTGTTGCCGATGTGAAACATAGGCCTAACTATGTAACACGCTTCATGTAGGTTTGGAATGGTTTGATCAATGTGATTCTTCCCGGTCAGTTGTTACCAATTTGTAAACCAAGGAGTTGTGTATTTACAGACTATTGCATATATTTTACATAACAGCCAGTACCTAATAGACACTGTGGAGAAATGTTTGTTACAATGTCCATTATATTCATTTTACCTACATTTAGGGCTAACACATTGGCAGTAACATCACATGAGACAGAACTATGTTTGATTCTGAAGAGAAATCATCAACATTTTGATTCAAAATTGATACTATTGTCATTGGCAATATTATGCATTCTGATTAGGCATTTACTCTCGGAAGAAAGTCACATATGTATGTCATGCAAATTAAGGATTGTATAATTTAGGTTTGGAAAGCTGTAGGGAGAATAACTGTGAATATATAAATGGAATGTATACCGACAAATGCACTAATTAAGTTATATTTACACTTTACAATAGCCCTACGTACGTTTCGGTCACAAATTGACCATCATCAGGGGCTCAGTATGCACGTAAGTGCACTTCACTTCACTTGTCCATTGTTTTTGAGTAATGTAGGGTGGTTAATTTTGCACTGTTCACTATATTGGTAAGATTGAAGTAGTGTAGTATGATCGTGGGTAGATGTCGTTTGGGTTCATTTGTATATCTTGAATGTTTTGAGGTATGATGCTTCCACTTGGTTATGTATGTACTCACGTGGCATTCTCCGAACAATTGTAGGCAAGTCCGTTGGGCACAGTCCACTGTATAAACGTTGTTATAAGTTTTGTTGCACTACACTGTTGTGGTGGGAATTGTTGAGTTTCTCACTGTCTTGCTGCGGAAGTGGACGCAGTCTTATTCCAATATTGCGTAGGTAGGGTACGTGGTATCCATCGTAGTTATGCGATGTGTGATTATCCATGGAGTTCAGCACTGGGGGCCTTGCGTACACTGCACTTTGTATCGTCGTATGTGCATTTGTCGCCTATTGTAAAGTGTAAATATAACTTAATTAGTGCATTTGTCAGTATACATTCCATTTATATATTAACAAAATGCACGGTGAACAAAAAATCAAGTTAACTGTGAATATATTCAACAAACAGCTGACAAAGAGGTGGTCCTCTACCTTGGGGAGTGGGTGAGCAGGTGACTGACCCCTGCTGCAAAAAAAAGCACATTATTACACAGAGCATCATGCGTCGATTTATTTAGTAACAACCTAAGCAATACACAACATGGGGGAAGTAACAGGACACTGGGAAGACTCCATAATGAGGAGCTTCTTGCTTAGAACTCCTCACAGTACTTCTAGGGTGATCAAATGGAGGAGGATGAGACAAATTAGGCATTCAGCATGCATGGGAGGGAAGAGAAAAATATGCAGAGATTTTGTGGGGAAATCTGAAGATAAAAAGCCACTTTGATGACCTAGGCATAAATGTAAGAATATTAAATTGATGTTAATAAAATCTCCCTTCTGCTCCTAAATCATGTTTGTCAAGAACTCCGGGAAATTGAGCCAAACTTCATTGTCCACTGGATTTCGGTTTAAATTGCCTTGAACAAACGTACATCTGTATGTCCAAAACATATCAACTTTAATACTGACCTGTTTTAGAAAGTATACAAGCACATCCTATGTATGTTGGCCAATTCTTTTGTGAAGTTCAATGAGGAATGTTGTGCAGTAGTTTTCCTTACAGACACTTTTCCAAACAAAATGTTTACAAATTAGGCCAACAACACAAAATATTAGGAACTGATTTACAAAAGTATCTACATGCAAATTAAAAAACTCACAGATCACAAACTCTGAAATGAAAGTCATTTTCATACAGCCAACGTCTGAAACCTCCTTACTATGCGTAATCCTGCATGTGATGCACAACACATAGATTAAACATATACTTGAACTTAGAACACACATACAGCTGAATAACTTCATAACATAAACGTCATAGAATCAATGGCACTCCCAC
Source organism: Reticulitermes speratus (assembly GCA_021186555.1). Taxonomy (NCBI): domain Eukaryota; kingdom Metazoa; phylum Arthropoda; class Insecta; order Blattodea; family Rhinotermitidae; genus Reticulitermes; species Reticulitermes speratus. Next base: position 30,249,437 of record JAJKFL010000042.1, on the reverse strand, counting down.
ATCCTCATCAGTTTCAATTCCCATTTCATTTAAAAGAGACCTTTTAGAGTCAGGATAAGACTCCAGTATGGTATCTATAATGTCCATGCACAGCCTCTTCCTCTTCTTCCATTCCTTTATACTGTTTTCGTGGTCCTTTTGTATCCGTTCTTTATCGTCTTCTGGTATTTTTACAGTGCTTTTGGAGATGCTCTCTAACTTCTCCTTCAATGTTTGAACTTTGTTTTCAAGTACTTTCTGTTCTTCTTGAGCTTCACTGGTTGTTGGGGAACACTGTAACTCGTGGAACAGATTTTCAGAACTCTTCAACTCTTGTTCGGCTGAAGCAAGTTTATGGGAAAGTGCGTTTAATTTTGAATCTAAATCGTGCAATTCTTGTCCAAGATCTTTCGCGTTCAAATGCTCTTGTTTCACCACATACACTTTTTGCTTACCGTACACTTTTTCCGTAATCCTCCCTTGTTCTGTAAGATGGTCCAGAGCTTTCTGAACGGAAGGTTTCTTAATCTCTTCACGTAAATTACTGAAAATGTCATTTGTACTATACGGACGGTTTTGATCACGTAAGTATTTTATAACAACTTCCGACGGATCCATTTCGCCTTCACCTCAGTTTGCTACCACCCACCGATCACGAATCTTCTGAATACTAAAACTCACAGATTACCTAAAACTATACCACGCTTCTGACCACAGATCATCTGTGACCAAAATTGTAACATCAGGAGGCCCGTTGGAATTGGCATGCTGTGATCCAGGCTGGCATGGATCTGTACGCAACTCTGTGTGGAATATGTATTGTGTAAATTGTCCATATAAGTTTTTTTCATTCCCTTTATGGCACGCTGCAGTACTTTATGAAATAACAAATACTTTAACAGCAATACCAGCAGCACCGTCATGTGACGACCTGCTGATTTGTCTCGTACATATATTATTTTCGTTGCCTTACCCGTGCCCGTGCAGTATCTGTAACTTGGTTGTAGAATACTCGATACTTCGTAATCGATTTACTTTTGTGGGAGTTCGTTGTGTGGTAGCATTGACGCAGTTGTATGTATGACAGTTAATACTTTGGTTTTGAAATGTAACATAACAATTTTGCAGAACTGGTCGAAGTTACTCGCCTTCTATGCTGTAATGCTCGGCAGCGTTCGTGTTCTAGTGTACACGTAAACACCTGGGAATATGTCGAATTTCGATCCTCAAGGAACCAGGCTGAGTGGTAACCTTATTTCATATGATCCTCATCCTGTACTTGAATAAACTATGGTAGTGGTTACGTTTGACGGTTTAACTTTAGTCGTATGTGATCTAACTTCAGTAGTATATCATATAAATATTAACGGATGGCATAATTCTACGTGCATAGTGTGATAAGAAAGTAATAGAAGTAGGAACAACAATTTCTGGCGTACAAGTTGCGCTAACATAAATAGGAAAGCGCACATTGAGGATATAATCTTACGCCAAAGTCTGCATGCTTAGGTATGAATAGTCACGCGACTCGTGAAGTTGGAAAACCAAAAATCAATTTATTTTGCTTATTTCAGTTCCATCAGTCATGCAGAATAATTTTCTGGGGGAAGTTTAGGACACCCAAAAAGTATTTGTATTCAAAATAAAAAAATAGATTCGGCAGGCGTGAAACGAAATCCTCTTGTAGGGAGTTATTTAGGAAGCTTGATATTCTTCCACTTGCCAGTTAATACCAAAGCTCATTATCATTTATTGTGGATCAAATGAGAGAAAAGTTCTGAACAAATTCATGTATACACAATATAGGCACAAGACATAGATGTAACTGCATGTGCCAGAAACCAACTTCAGTAAATATTGCCGTTGTGTTTGATGTACTTGAATCAAGTTACTGTATAATTTTCCATGTTCCATTCAGAGTTTAAATCATGATGTAAAATAATTTAGGCCTTCAAGAAAAGGGAACCATATCACACCTACTTGGTACAAGAATTTGCCTCAATTGAGAGTTTTCAGTTATTATACAAATGTGTGTGTGTTTGTGTATGTGTGCAAGAATGGTGATTGTTCCATGATGTAATTATGTTCAGCTTTAATTGTAAATAGATATTATGTGTTTATGTTTGTATTTATCTAAAATGGATATTGTATTAGGGCATGACATTATACAGCAATTGTTTGGTATTAATGAAAGATCTGTTGAATGCAAATAGAATACTACTGCCACCGGGTGAAAACCCAATTGCAGTAAATAATAATAAAATAATAATAATAATAATAATATTAATATATTTTGTTCTATTTAAATTATGTCTTCATAGTCAGAAGCACTGTCGGACCTGTCACAGGTAGGCTGCATATTGCTTGTAGTTGACCGGTTTAATGTCAGTACAGAATGTTGCCCTGTCAGTTTATATATGCACTTTTTATTTAACACATTTTATTGATTTTGAAATAACATGGTATAGTGACTGGGCTATAGATTGGGCAACTGAGGAATCATGAACTTTATATTATATATACCGTGCATTTCAGTAATTAATTAATTATTTCATTCCAACAAATGCACTACACTGTTTTAGTGTCAGAAAACACTAAAACAGTGTAGTGCATTTGTTGGAATGAAATAATTAATTGAGGAATCATGGTTCAATTACCAGCAGGGGTAAGAGATTTTGTCTTTGGAAAGAGTCTTGACCAGCCCTGGTGCCCACTCAGCCTCTCATTCATTGTATACTGAGGGCTGTTTGCCCAGGTGTAAGGTGATGTGGGGTGTAAGGCTGACTGCTTACCACCATGAGTGGAGTTCTACCTTCACTTTTACCATATCCCTTTGTGGTGTGCACAGGGGCAACTTTACATTTTACGTACTTTGTTATTTGTCACATTTCCTTTAAAATGTGCATAAACAAGTCAAGAAATCTATGCATAGTGTAACAGTTATGATGCACTCCATTCCTCTGGTTTTCTCTGTAACTCTTGTTTAGAATATTTTTTACCCCAGTAAATATTTATCTAGTTACACTGGAGATGATTATAGAAACATGTGGGTCTTCATGTACCTAGTTTCTGTTATTGGTGTCTAATTTTAACCAAAACCTGGAATGTGTAGACATATTTTGGTGCAACTCCACAGTGTCAAACTTAATGAAAATCTATTTATTGGTGTTTGATTGACATGCAGATGGAACAGACCTGGCAGAGTTAATTGGCACATTTTTGCAACTCATTCTTGTGAACACATAAAAGTAGTCAGCTCATACATTTTTGGATTTAGGGTTACTTTATTTGGGATAGGTGGTAAGTGATCTGATATGTGTTGTTGATTATTCAGAGGCCTTTGATCATATTTTGTAAAGGGCATTCCATGTACTTGCAAAAGTGGTTTACTGGCCAAATTAGTTCACGAGATATAGAACCACTACCATTCCATTTCTTTTATAGTCTTCAGTTTTGTAGTCACCAGGATTTGTGGTTTGAACATTAATATTGTCTTCACTTGAACTAAGTATATTAATTTTTGTTTTGCTTCAAATTAAAAATGTATTCATACCTCAGTATGCCTGTCTGTTAACAAACTTATTGCCAAACAGTTTCTGTATGCCTCTTGTATGTTTTGTGTCCAACTTGTTTATTCCTGAAACATCCTTCCGGTAAATTTTATGCATGTAGCATGATAGCATGATGGCATGTCAGAATTGGGCATAAATTTGTCTGACTCCTGCATCATCATCATCATAATCATCCTTGTGACTTCCTCAAGGTGAGGATAAATTATTATTCATGTTGTATTAGTACTACAAAAGTAAATACAGCGTGTTTCATAAATCCCTCCGGGATTTCGGAGGTCTGTAGCTCAGGAGTCAAATCACACACGGGGGATGAGAGCATGTCAGTGAAAAGAGTACATATCCAAGTTTTGAACCTACCTTACGAATGTTCAATATGTCCCCCTTTGGTGACTCGACAGACGTCAATCCTGTAATCTAGCTCCTGCCACACACGTTCCAACATATGAACGTCGATGGTAGCAATTGCATCCATAATTAATAATCCTCAAATTTTCTATACCAGTCTCTTACTGTTTTGTCCGTTGGTGGTTCTGTACGATACTTGGTTCGAAAACCACGTTGCACTGTTACAATTGACTGGGTTTTAGCAAATTGCAGGACACAAAAAGCTTTCTGTTCACCTTAAAACGCCATGTTTGCACACCACTCCTCCTAGAGGGAGAAACGGGTAACTACGCCATCGCATCTGTCACGAAAAAACTTTTACATTTCCTCTATCCGTTGGCATGCTTTTATCTCTTATATGTGGGTTTGCTACTGCACGGCCAAGCCTCTAAATCCCGGATGGACTTATGAAACACGCTGTATAAATTCAGCACCTGTCTGTCTTCAGTAGTAATTTGTATTTATTTTTCAGAGAGCAGTGAAGATGAAAGCTCTGTTGTGGATTTGGAGCCTCCAAGGAAGCGAATGCGTTCTGCATTTACTCTGGATGGAACAGGTATGAAATATAGCGAATACTCAATTTAATTAAAGTAACAGTACAAATTACGTTCTGTTAGCTTCGTAAGACTGGATATAGCATCTGTTATTACATGCTTAAGTTTGAAACTGAACACATTACCAGCAACAGTTTACATTTTGAGATTTGAGGTTCTGACAGATGTGCTGATGGAAATTCAACTGTTTGGGGTGTTATGCCATTTTGACTGGTAAATACAAGAAATTAAAGAAAAGTAACAAGCACTTTGATGCCAAGAACTTCCTTCTGACTTCTGTGTGTACATGACACATGGATACCAGGTGATACACATCACACCTCCGTGTAGTCATCACTGACATTTAAACATTTGTCCCACTATGGTACCAAGGCTTGTATCCGGGTCTGGAAGAAAATGGTGTGAAGCATCTGTAGAGAGGAGGTGACGGCTTGGTTTGTGTTGGTTTCACTAGCCAGCCAAATGCTCCTGAAGGGGTCCAAAGAGATGGAAAACATTGGGCACCATACTGCCAACCAGACTTGCGACTGATTATTGCACTTTGGCTGGTAGGTCATGAGCCACCTTCTCAACAGTCCCAATCTTGTGCCCAGTGATTTACATCACATTGGACTCGTTAAGCAGCAGCTGGCTGGCAAGTGATTTGCAACAGATGCAGATGTGAAGTAAGATCTTACCTAATGGCTACAGATACTTGACACTGATCTCTTCTAAACTGTGATACAAGGCTTGGTGCCATATTGGGACAAGTGCTTTAATGTGTGGAATTCTGATGTACACCATGTACAACCGTGTCAGAGTTAAAGTCAAAATAAAGTTCTCAGCATGAGAGTATTTGTTACTTGATTTTGTGGAACTCTTGTAGTTTAGCAGTTGATATTGCATTACATCCTAGTAGACTTGAATATTCAATAGTGACAGTGGGTGTATAATTAAGATATGGTACACATATTGTTGCCACACGTGAATGCTGTCACTGCAGGCTTGAATTTTAGTTAGGGCAAGGAAGTATGCTTATAGTTCTCTTTGTTGTTTGTGTGTAGGTAAAAGGATTCACTAGTACCTTAGTGTGATTGATTTATTTTCCATGACTCAAATTGAATTCCTTTATTTCTTCATATTTTTGTTAAAATGTTTTGCATCATACTTGCACATATCTGCACCCTATCCTGGGCTAGATGAATCCATTCCACACCCTCCCACCTAGGGTTCCCATTACATGTTTCAAGAAACCTGGGACCCTGATGACCGTGAACCAGCAGATGAATGAGATATCCAGATGGAATACTTCTCTGATTAGTTGTGCAGCCTAAGTATAGGAGCAGTAACAAAAAATTACCTGCAAGAAGTTAGGTCAGTATAGGTACTGTCGGATATTCCAGGATATTTAATAATTCAGCACCCGTCTAGTCCCATGTGAGTTGGATTAATGGAATTTTGCTGTATTAGAATTTGTAGTAAAAAATTATTTGCTATAAATTTTACTGCACAGTGTGGCAAATTATAATTTGTCACACTGTGCAGTAAGTGTTTGTTATAAAGAAAAGTATGTAGAAGAAATGCTAAATAACAAAATTTTTTGTTTTACAAACTGATAACCACATAAATTGGAAGAATCATATAGATTAAATGTGGAACATGTTTTGCAATTAGGTGGATGTTCTGTATCAGCAACAGTAACACTATCAAATGAATTTATTTCTATTTCACCTGTTTCCACTCTGCACTGAGGTAGGGAATAATTTTGAGGGGTAATATGTCCAGCAGTGAAAAGATATTAACTTTAAAAGAAAGTTTTTAGAATTATGGTTGTTACAAAATTGTAACATCATGTGGAAGTCCGCTGAAGAAATTAGAGATTTAACCTGTTCCATGACATGAACTTATTTGTACATAACAAAGAACATTTTCAAACAAATTCATCTGTACACAATATTCATACAAGGAATAAGCACATCTTCATAGACCAAATGCCAACCTTTCATGTTTTCAGAAAAGTATATTCTGTGCTGGCATCAAAATTTTCAACAGTTTACCACTTATTCTGACAAGTCTTTGGATTGAAAGGCACAATTTAGAGTAGCTTTATGCAGGAATGTAAATACACACTCCTTTTACACTGTTGGTGACTTTTTTATGTTTAAGAATGATTCCTAATATTATGTGAAATCTTTATAGTGTTTTGTAGTGTAATAATTCTGTATATTTTGCCTACTTCATATATTTTGTATGTTTATGACTTATTTCACATCATGTTGTTATTTTGGCAAACTTTTGGATCCATGGAATATATATATAGATATTTGTGTGTGTGTGTCTCTTGTCTCTCTTATTGCATACTACGTGCCTGTCCATATCATTCTCCTTGAGTTTCTCCAGCTTGTTATTTCCTACATTTTTAGCTTTAAATCTTTTTGTTGACAATCTTAGCAAATGCTTGATTTGTGTTGTTTGCATAATGTGAGACACCAGTTTTGACACCCTACAAAACTACAGGTAGATGTATGGAATTCTGTATTCTAATCTTTTTTTTTTTAGGAGACAAGAAGATAAGGATCCTAAATGGGTTTCATTTGATCTTAATTTCTTCACGAATGATGCAGTTCTGATTTGTTACTCTCATGCCCAAATAATTGAATGTTGCCACATTTTAAAGCATTCGGTACATATCTTTGTATTATGAGAGAGTCATGCGTTCCGTTGGTGAGACATGAAGATATACGTGCTTTGCTTTGTGTTTCTTCTTCTTCTATGGGCCCGTCAGCATTAGCTCCGGATGCACTGCAGCCTTAGGCTTATTGTGCTAACCCTTAGCCTGTCAATTATAAAGTCTGCAGCCACAGCCGCTCCTTGATCAGGTTCATTGAAGGCAGAATACTCGAGTAAGAGTGGGGTCTTTTCACATCCCCACTACTTCTCGCCACGCCTTTTCTTATTTTAATGAGCTGCTTCCCCTGCGCTTCCGAGAGTCGCCTGGTCTGCATTCTGGTCATAAAGACACCTGCAGCCAGTCTGTCCTCATCAGAAGAGACAGCGAAAGGCTCGGAGCGTACAGCCTTTATATCAAGTACGAGGTCTGTCCAAAAAGTATCCGACCTTGGGCCGGGTAAACAAAGTTCTGTATCTGGGTGGTTACAATACCAAATCCCCTTCAAATTAGGCCCCTTGTGGCTCCACACACTTAGCCCAGCGGTCCTTCCATTGCTGGAGGCAATTCTGGAAGGCTTGTTTTGGAATGGTGTGCAGCTGCGCTGTCGCGTTCTGTATGATGTCCTCGCGGCTGTCAAAACGGGAGCCTTTTAGCGGTGTCTTCAATCTCGGGAACAGCCAGAAATCACAAGGAGCCATGTCAGGAGAGTAGGGAGCCTGGCGAACCTGCGGAATGCCGTGCTTAGCCAGGAAACCTTGGATCAGGTGTGATGAATGAGCTGTGGCGTTATCATGATGCAGCTGCCAGTTGCGTGCGTCCCACAGTTCCGGTCTCTTGCGCCGAACTGCATCATGAAGATGACGGAGGACTTCTTGGTAGTACTCCAAATTAACAGTTTGGCCTAGTGGTGCGTACTCATGATGCACAACACCCCAGTAATCAAAAAAAACAGTCATTATCACCTTCACATTGCTCCGAACGTGTCGTGCTTTTTTTGGGCCTCGGGGATGTTGGATGCTTCCATTGTGATGACTGGACCTTGGTATCCGGGTCATATCCGTACAGCCACGACTCGTCACCAGTGATCACAGTCTTCAGGAACTCAGGATCCCTGTTGGCGCACTCCAGCATGTCCTGCGCGACCTCAAGGCGGAGTTGTTGCTGCTCCGGCAAAAGCAGCTTGGGCACAAATTTTGCCGCTACTCTTCGCATGCCCACATCCTCAGTTAAAATCGTGTTTGCGGAACCTCTGCTTATCCCAACCTCATCAGCAATTTCCCGGACGGTCCTCCATGATCATTGTCCGCACTTTGTCAATGACATCAGCATTTCGGCTCGTTGACGGTCTCCCGGAACGCTGGTCACTGTCCGCCGACATGCGGCCATCTTTAGAGCGGTTGAACCACTCTTTAATTTGAGTGACCCCCATTGCATCATCACCGAAAGCCTGCTGAATTTTGCGGATTGTTTCCGCTTGGGTATCCCCAAGTTTCTGACAAAAGTTGATGCAGTATCGCTGCTCCAAGCGTTCTGTCATCTTGAGCGAAACGAGAATGCGACGAACACGTGTTACACCACTTCGCTATCTGGCAGCGACAGACGCATCCGGCGGTGTTGCGAAGCAGCAAAAAATCACGCATGCGCATGAAAGTCCCTTCTACCACTTCGCTCAGTTTCCCCACCCTTTCGCCATTACTTACCGCGGGAAAAAATATAGTCAGATACTTTTTGGACAGACCTCGTATGCAGCCACAGCTGCTCCTTGATCAGGTACATCGAAGGTGGAATACTCGAGTAAGAGTGGGGTCTTTTCACACCCCCACTACTTCTTGCCACCACCTTCTCTTACTTTAATGAACTTCTTCCGCTGCGCTCCTGAGAGTCGCCTGGTCTGCAGTCTGATCATAAAGACACCTGCAGCTAGTCTGTCCTCATCAGAAGAGACAGTGAATGGCTCAAAGCCTACAACCTCTATATCAAGTGTGCAGCCACAGCCGCTCCTTGATCAGGTTCTTTAGTGAGCTTCTTCTCCTGCACTCCCTAGGGTCGCCTGGTCTGCAGTCTGGTCATAAAGACACCTGCAGCCAGTCTGTCCTTATCAGAAGAGACAGCGAAGGCTCAGAGCCTACAGCCTCTATATCAAGTATGCAGCCACGGCCACTCCTTGATCAGGTACATCGAAGGTGGAATACTCCGGTAAGAGTGGGGTCTTTTCACACCCCCACTACTTCTCGCCACCACCTTCTCTTACTTTAATGAGCGTCTTCTGCTGCGCTCCCGAGAGTCGCCTGGACTGCAGTCTAGTTGTATAGACACCTGCAGCCAGTCTGTCCACATCAGAAGAAACAGCGAAAGGCTCAGAGCCTACAACCTCCGTATCAAGTTTGCAGTCGCAGCCGCTCCTTGATCAGGTTCATCGAAGGTGAAGTGCTCGAGTAGGAGTGGGGTCTTTTCACACCCCACTACTTCTCGCCACCACCCTTTCTTACTTTAATGAGCTGCTTTCGCTGTGCTCCCGAGAGTCGTCGGACTGCAGTCTAGTCGTATAGACACCTGCAGCCAGTCTGTCCACATCAGAAGAAACAGTGAAAGGCTCAAAGCCTATAGCCTCAGTATCAAGTTTGCTGCCACAGCCGCTCCTTGATCAAGTTCATCGAAAGCAGAGTGCTCGAGTAAGAGCAGCTCAGAACTTACAGCTTGTATCAAGTCTACAGCCACAGCCACTCCTTGATCAAGTCCATTAATTACTGTGTCCATTTTATTCCCACAAGTAATAGGGGAAATAACAGTCACCACCCGCAGAGCCCCTTACGGGTGGAAGGCATAAGTACTAGGCCATTTCAGAAGTTTTGTGTATGATTTTATTGTAATAACAAAATACTAGATAAAAATACTATTGATATTCCTGAATGTATATACACATGTCCTCTACTCAATGGAATCACCAGCACTGTCCACACACTTTTCCCATCTACGTGGTAAACGATCAATTGCAGCTCTGTTTTTGTCCGCGGACGGATGCTTTAAAGAGGCAGTAACAGCAATGTTGATATCGTCTTCCGACTGAAATCGTTATCCCCGAACATGTTCTTTCACACGTGAAAACAACCAATAATCACATGGGGTGAAATCTGGAGAGTAGGGAGGATGTGCCAACACTTCTCAGCCCCAACGTTGCACCAGATTTTGCACATCACGATGGCGATGAGGTGTTGCGTTGTCCTGGAGCAAAATGGCACCACGCTCCAGCAGTTCTGGTTATTTACGGCGAAGAGTCGGCCTCACCCTATCAGAAGTCGGAATCTCGCCAGCAAGTGTTTACCATATCCACACCAACAGCTTGGGGAAAAGAAAAGTTTGTGCAAAGTGGATTCCACACGTGCTCAACGATAACCAAAGAGCCATGCGTGTTCTTCTCGCCACCACCAATTTGCAGCATTGGAGAAATGAAGGCAGTGCATTCCTCGATCGCATTTTAACGGTTGACGAGTCATGGATGCATTCATTTGACCCTCAGCTGAAACAACAGAATGCTGAATGGCGCGCCCCAATGTCACCGAGGAAGAAAATTGCATGGCGCAGTCTCGGTGCTCTGTTATGTTCTTCAGCCAAAATGGGCTTGTGCTTGACCATCCCGTGCCAGTTGGCACCACGGTCAGTGGCCCATATTACTGCTCACTCTTGCAGGATAAGGTGAGGCCGGCTCTTCGCCGTAAACAACCAGAATGCTGGAGCGTGGTGCCATTTTGCTCCAGGACAACGCAACACCTCATCGCCATCGTGATGTGCAAAATCTGGTGCAACGTTGGGGCTGAGAAGTGTTGGCACATCCTCCCTACTCTCCAGATTTCACCCCATGTGATTATTGGTTGTTTTAACATGTGAAAGAACATGTTCGGGGAAAACGATTTCAGTCGGAAGACGATATCAACACTGCTGTCACTGCCTCTTTAAAGCGTCCGTCCGCGGACAAAAACAGAGCTGCAATTGATCGTTTACCACGTAGATGGGAAAAGTGTGTGGACAGTGCTGGTGATTCCATTGAGTAGAGGACATGTGTATATACATTCAGGAATATCAATAGTATTTTTATCTAGTATTTTGTTATTACAATAAAATCATACACAAAACTTCTGAAATGGCCTGGTACAACGGGGTGCTGCCTGGTTCCCCGAGGGGATCGTAAATGCACTGCTGTTTTTCCACCCCAGTGCCATGCAGTCCTCGGCACGATACCTCACACCTTGACTTGGGTGAACCATAGCCCCTGTTGGCCGCCTACAGACATTACCCCCCTTGGCGACGGGGATGCCAGGGGCTGGATTTTGGAGAGGTTGCTTTGTGTTTACTTTCTGACCACCCTCCCTACTAATGTATTATAAAGCTTTGTGTTGTTATTTTTGTTATTTGTTTTTTTCACATATGGAGTTAAACTTGACAGAAGAATATCGAATAAAATTTTGCATGTAGTTTTATGATAATATGTCCAAATAATTGATAAAGCAAGGGATTCCTTCCACTGCTGTGGTAATTTACATTTATTCCAAGTATATTTAGTAAGATTATGTGTATATGAAAGATATATTCAATTGAAAATGTAATTTAAGGAGTTCTGTTGTGCAGCAGTCTCTGTGTAGTATTGTGTAGTTTTGTTATGTTATGTCAATTTTATCACTGTAAAAGTAGCATAATGATGTGCACAATATGTATTTCAGATCGGAGTAGCACAGAACGCAGTCTGCCAGATGATGATTTTCAGTTGACTGATGAGGAAGACAGTCCAGTTCATCATACTGAGACTAATTTAATGGATGTCATGGTGAAGCATGTGAAGTCTGAAAGCTTTTTTGACTCCAAGGGTCAGAAAATGATGGTCAGTATCAGTAAGTGGTACAGAACTATTAATAAAAAATAAGCCAATAAAACATTAATTTATAATGATTTTAGTTAACCACCAGAAGATGTCAGGCAAGTTAAACGCTTGAGGATATGGGAGATGGGGCTTTAAATTCACAAAAATACTTGCTGAGACTGAAATGACTAACTTCTGCTATTACTAATTACATTTTATAGACAGATCGTGTAATACTTATATCTGCATAATATGGTGATGTGCTTACATTGCCATCATATTTACCTTTGTGTGGTAGTCCTTCATGCTCTAGAAACATGCTCATTAACATATTTGTGCCCTCAAGCACACTAGATATTTATATCATCCACTCTGCAGTTTCCAAGTCGACAGTAAGTCTTAGTTTGACCATATCTTTCGCTTGCATTATTACATATTCTGCAAAACAGTTGGTCTTGGTTACTATACCTTTAGAATTCTGTATTGAGAAATATTTTCAATGTATCTAGAATGTCATTTGTGTCCTTTGCTGCATCCTGCAAAGAAAAACCAACTCTGAAAATATGAGATCTGATGTTTTTACAGCAATGAAAGTTGAGATGGTGGTCTGTTTTTGACACTGAGTGGTTATATAGGCATACCAGTATTGTGGAGGAAACTGCTGCCTCCAACTTTAGGTGAAAAGTTCCTTTTCGTTTCGTATAATTTAACGTGTCTCCCCTTTCGAATTCCCTGTCACCAATACCAGTCATCACCTCTTCATTTTCATCAACACCATTCATCAGTATGTCAGTTAGTACATAATGCTTCAGAGAATTTTTACTGCCTCTGGTTTGACTTGCATGCATTGACCCTATACAAATACCAGAAGGCTGGTATTGTCTTGGTTCCATTCAGCTGCAAAAGTCTGCAAGACAGAAGTACAACTGAGACATTCAGTAAAGCACCAGGAGGTGGGATGAAAAGCTTTGTCAGCAAAAGATGGTATGTAGGCGAGATTTTTGTGTAGGTGAAGGTTCATATTGTGGTTTTTTGGGTTACAACACATGTTGTCTGGTAGGTGCTAACATTTTGGAAGAACATTAGTACCACCAAACAAACTGCATGGTGTCATAACCCAGAACATCACAGTGTTAAGAATAATATATATTTCACTTTCCATACTACAGTTAGTAATTATGAAAGATGAAATAGAAAGTTAAGATTTTCTTCTTTCAGGGCATGTAGGGTTATTCATGATGTAATATCTTAACTTCAGAGCTCTTTTGTGAGATCACTCCACTCAGAAATGTCACATAGCCTTGGGTTCAGTTGTGAAGGGTTACAGAGCTATAGGTGTTTCTATCAGGGCATATTGATTTCCAAGAATGCAATTTCTGCAGCTGCTGTTGGAAGGTGTGTCTTTGGAAGCATGATTGCATTTGTACTTACAACACGATTTGGCACATCCTCATTTTAGCTTATAGTCAAAACATAACTCATTTCATCATTTCTGTGGCTGATAAATCAGCCATGGCGGTCCATAGCATTGACCACCCAGATCTCCAGACCTCAGTCTCTTAAGATTGGTGTACCAGTAAAACGTGTAAACATGAAATGCATTGTCCAATACATTTTGGTTGCTGCAACCTGTGTAAACGGCAATCCTAAGGAACTAATGCTAGCTGAATGCTTGTTTCACAGATGTGCCATGATGTATATTGAGCCTAAGACTTGTGATTTTGAACACTTGTTGTAAACACAACATTAAAACTGTATGTAACACTCGCCTGCTTATTCTTATTTTTTTAATATTCAGGTAATGATAAATCTGCAACTTTTGTGATCTGGGCGAATGTAGGTGTGGCATTTATGACTGCGAAAGACCTCAGGAATAAGCTCCCTAAGATAAGACATGAAGTCATGAATCACTTCGTAAACCATTTGTGGAAAATAGTCCAAATTGGTCATGCAAATTATGCCTAACGCTTGTGGCATTTTTTTTTTTTTTTAATTTACATAGCTTTATTTCCTTGACATGTACATACAACAGTATACAGAATATGGGCTAAATTGTTCCTAACACCAATTTTGAGGTTCGTGCATTTTACACTCTGGAACATAATAGGTACAGTGCACCAATGAAAAGTATTTGTAGTGAAAACTATTGTGGCATTCCTATTATACTGAGTATACTGACTACTCGTACACTGGAAGGTACTGAGGGGTAATGCAGGGGTGCACAGATTTTCAAAAAATCAAGGAGCCACCTCAAAATCGTAGGTGCCAGAAGAGTGGCATCAAGTAACACAGTGAGAAGCCACAGATACTAGGCACCACCAAACAAAATTTATTGGCTACGGCAACCAAGCGCCCAGGATTTGTGCCCCAGAATTAATAGTTTATTTATACAATTAATCATTTAGTAAAGGTCGCCAGTTCTTGGATCCAGATATTGCATCATCATGTGATTGTATTTATTATTGTGGTTGCTTATCTGTTAATACAACAGTGTGCCAAGTAAAGTGAAATTGTTAGTGGTTGCAATATTATGATGATGATAATTTGTAAATAGAGAAGTATAGCCTTTATCATTTTTAATATAAGGTAAAGGATAAAGGTCTCCCTGTACTTAATTGTGTACCACACCATGAATGCATATGGGGAGTGAAGTAACATCTTTTATATATATATATATATATATTTGTGGGGGGGGGGGCGGAGAAATGTTTATACTCACTTTGTAACTTTCCAGGCTAGAAGTTAATGTGATTTCTTACCAAACATTATTGGGGTAATCACATTAAAGATGATGAGATGGGCAGGGCCAGTAGCACAGTTGGGAGACGTGCTAACAGATTGAGATTCTTTAGTCACAAGCCGTTTGTTTTCACAACTTGCAGCCTTTGACAGTTTCTGCCCCATTTTTATACATTACCAAACCCCTATTACCAGATGTATGAGTGATTGTTATATATAATTTAAGAATGAAATCTTGTCGTGTGAATGTATATGAATGTTGCTGTGTTTGAAGATGGCTCCTAGTTGGATGGACGTACTGCAGCTGTATACATGCCAATAAAAGATTTAATGTGAAATTGTTGTTAATGTGTGTTACTTGATGTTTACAGGAAAGAATGGGCTACAGAGAGGGACATGGCTTGGGGAAGTATGGCCAGGGTAGAGTTGCTCCAGTAGAGATGTCACGTCAGCGTGGCAGACGAGGTTTGGGTTTACACATAAAAGGACTAGAAGCTGCCACCCTCCAGTGGGATAGTAGTCTTGAGGTAAGCATTCAGTCATCCACACCGTAATATAATTACAAAATTTATCATCTAATGTATTATTAATAACCCTTTGGCACTGAAATTAAATGCCCAGTGTACTTTGAAAAAGACTAGAATTCATACAGCTGCCAATATTTTGCATGTACTTGGCAATGTCTTTTTATGACTTAGCATTTTAGTGCACACTGCATGTTCACTGTGGTCCACTTTCAGCGCCAAAGGGTTAATAGCTGCGTGTGTTAGAGTATAACAATTCAGTCATGTTTTGAAGGCTTGGTGTACAGTTAGATGATGGTTCTTATACCATACTTTTATATAGGAATTAAACTTTAATTTCTGTGCATCTGCAATGTCAGACGTAATTTAAATTTTACCCCTACGTGAGTCTGGCATGTCAGACACATAGCAACATTGTAGACTATTTTGCCTCTGTGCATTCTGTAATGTAGGTGACTTTAGCTTAGTCTGGAGGATGCTGATACATGTATATAGGGTTTCTGAGATAAAGATTCTGGTAATAAACAGAAGAAAGCATAATTCATGCACTGTGGCTTCCATTTTAACAACAGAGCCCCACACACAGTGTATAAACAGCAGGGTTCTTGTCAGGATCATGTGTGAAGTTTACGTACACAATTTTGTATGTAAACTTTGCAAGTAGTCAGTATAGTGACTCGGCTATGGGCTGGACAGTCTGGGCCACAATTCTGGCAGGGGCTGGGAATTTTTCTGCAAAAAGTCCAGCCAACTCAGCCTTCTGTGCATGGGTACCAGGGCCTCTTTCCTTGGGTGAACAGTGGCTAAAGCACAAGGGTGACTACTCACCTCTGTCCATTGACCACTCACCTCCATCCAGACAATAAAGGAAGTTAACCTCCATTTAAATGCTGGGGCTTTTTGCTTTGTAAATGTCAATTTATGGCCTCTTTATATTATCCATTTTATTTCCTACATTTTTAAGGCTTCAAAATGGAAATGGGATGTAAACTGTTAAGAATGACCCCACCTGCTGTGCTTCAAGTTTTGAAACAATCCTGCTTTACACAGCATAGTTTATGGCCCTTTTTAAAATTTGCATATTATATTAATTCCTGAAAGAATTCAGTACAGAAATTTGTGTGCGAAGGTATGGCATATTAGGGGCATGGAGCGTATGATCTGACACAGAAATTTGTTACTTTATGACACGAGATGTCTGAAGTGTTTAGACTGCTGAATAATCAACAGCTAGTGTTGTGAATGGAACTCATTTATCTGTTATGAGAAAGCCATGCAGTCTCAACTTTCTTTCACTGCCCCAAGTACTCAAAATGATTAGTGTGAAAATTTACAAAACATAAATTCTGTTTATTCTGATAAACATCAAGAAAATCCTTTCACAGTACAGTGAAACTCGCTGAAAACATCTCCAGTTAAGAAGTTTTTCCAGTCTTTGACGTCAGAATAAAAGAGACCAAAATTATCCCATTTGAATAACAGTACACATTGCCCTTTTAATAAGTCCCTGCATAAGAACATTTTCTGCCCAACGAAGCACAAAAGATTCACGAAGAAATGAATTTTTACCCATTTAATACATTTCCATATCAAAATCTTAAACAGTTTCTCTGACTTTTCATTCTTTCTGTTTCTAAAATACAGCTTTGAAATGACACTGTCAGTTTTTATGGATTAATCTCCAAGCTGATTGCCACACGAGTTTCACACAGAAAAATGATGCAACCTCATGGCATGTGGGTGTTGTATTTTTCACGCGATGCAGAGACAGCAATCAGTTCATCCCCACTACTCGGCCTCGTGTCTCTTCCATCACAGTAGTTGCTGCATCAGTCATTTTGCTTTTAGCCATGCTGCCATTAACGTCATTTAGTGGTGTACATGTCTGCAAAGTCTTTTTGCTCATGTCATGCCAATGTGGTAGCATAGCATTGATGGACGGGCCCAGGCAACAATGTGCTGTTGCCATTTGAAGTTAACTCGCAGCCAGTTGTGTTCTGCATGTAATATGTTTAAACGATGTTACTGGTGTGAAAACTTAAGGTAGACTGACTGTGTGACAAACATGGTGCCTGATTCCCCTTTCATGTGCAATCAGCTAAGCTCCGTGTCAGTTAGAGACTTTTCTACAAGCATTTTGATCCAAGCTTTCAGTGACTTCAAGCTGCATGAAAAATGAGAAGCTTTTATGATCGCTATTAGTGTCATTGAAATCCCACCCCCTGTATGTCTGTTACACTTTCTGTCACCCATGTTGCCACAGACTGATTTGCACTGTCCTGTAATGGGGCACATTGCAACTGAAACTGTTTTTTACTTTTAATTTCAGTAATTTGAAGTGTCCTGTGCACAAAATTTATATACTCGTACATTTTTGTGTTCACTTTGCCTTGTATGTATGTGCAAGTTTTTGTCCTGTAGAGCGATTAATTACTGAACACATTATCAGTGTGGCTGCCACCGCTCATTAAAAAATCCAGCATTGTACTAGCAAGATGTTATTGTGATCTGTGTTTAGCATTGCTTGTTGGATACGTAAAACATCGAAATCTGTTGATGCACCCCACAAGATGTGGGGCAAATTACACAATGTAGCAGCATGGTTTTTGATCCAGAACTTGTTTTGTTTGTTTCATTTTAGTGTTAATAGTAAACTGAATGCTTCAGTGAAATGAGTTTAAGTTGAATTACGTTGTCATTGGATTTTTTTTATTGATTTCATAACACACATCCTTGAACATGGCAACATCAGAAACAGTTGTAAAAAACAAGCTACTCTCAATGTCTAAAAAGCTGTGCATAATAAACAAAGTGGGTGGCATTTCCAAATGTCCCTCGCAACAAAACTGCTGAAAAACTAGGCATTCCTGTGAGATAGATTACTGACACAATGTTTGGATGGTCAGGGAATGGTAAGAATGTGTTAAGACTGCTGCAAATTACACAAATTTAGCATATACCGTATATTCTCGAATCTAAACCGCACCCGAATCTAATCCGCACCCAGTTTTTGGCGACTTCTTAAACGAAAAAAAGTTAGTTCGCGATTCTAATCCGCACCTTTCCTTCAACCACCCCTTGCCCACGGGGCGACTGATTGAATAATATTGGATGTTACCAATGCGTTAAAATCCGACGCTACGCCTGTGGCCGATGAGTCATACCGATAGAGGCGGGGCCTTTCTCAACAGACGTGCGCAATCTCGTCTGAAGCCAGCTGATCTTTAGTTGTTGAAACGTGGGAGGTGCTTGTTCCAATTTGTCGTGTACCGTAGTTATGGAAGAGGGACACCTGAAATCTAAACGATTCTCATATACGGCAAAGTTCAAACGTGAAGTATTCGGTGCGCAGAGGAGAATGGAAACCGCAAAGCCGCTGCAATTTTTGAGTTGATGAAAGCAACGTTCGACTATGGCGGAAACACAAGGCAGCGATCAGCGGGTGTGAGGCGTCACGAAGGAAATTCACTGGACCCAAGAAAGGACGATTTCCTGAAATTGATGATGCAGTCTTCACGTTTTTTCAAGAGAGACGCAAGACTGGACTGTTTGTGAGTTATGATCTACTCGCGAGGAGGCGATAAAGAAGGCCAGATCTTTGAACATTCCTCGAATTATGAGTGATGACGGCGAGTCTGATGAATAATAAATTATAATAATAAATAATAAAATAATAGATTATTGTATTGTATTGTTCTTACGTTGTTTATTAATTACGTTAATTACGTTATTGTTATATTGTACAGCAGCTCAATCATTTTTCCAAAATCCAGCTCTAGACCGCGAATCTAATCCGCATCTGATTTTTTAGCCCTCTAAAACTGTAAAAAAAGTGCGGATTAGATTCGAGAATATACGGTATATGTAATAAGTTAAAAAAAAAATTAGTAAAACTTTTCAGTCAAACCCTTTTTAAGAGGTTTTACTGCTTAATAAGTCAGATTTTTTTGGCATATTCAAAAATGTCTTAAGAGAGTTTCGCTGCATTTTGAAATGTCATTCGTCTTAAATTATATGATCAGAAACCAGTAGGAAATGATGTTAGTGAATACATTCTTCAGTTATTTTGAGAATACCTGTGTGGTTTCTGACCCTTCCTCTGTGTTCAGAAATACTTTACTATTATAATACTTTCCTGGGCTTATGACTCTCTTGCACTGAGTTGTTTCTGTACCAAATACAAGGACAGCAGCAGCTGCTGTCCTTGTCTTTGGTAGAGAAGTTGCCCACCTTGGCTGGCTGCTTTACAGGAGCTGGCTCAGAATAACCAATCTCAAAAAGTGAACTTCCCAGATAGAAAATTGCAGCCAAACACAAAGAAGATCAAATAAACTTAAAATATAGAAACTTCTAGAACTCTGTTTTATATATATATACAGTGAAACCTCTACCCATCGTTCCCGTTACCGTCGTTGGCCCGCGTGTATCGTCTGCCTTATTTGGTCCCGAAATTAGCCCCATATAAATAACACTATTTTTTCCCGCCTCCATTGTTCCTCGAACTGTCGTTTTCCCGCACCAATAGTTGAAAAATCACGGTCCTGACGCAACATTTTCCCGCACTGATAGTTTTTTTTTTTTTTGAAGCGATGGTTTAGTGCGCTGTGCGTGCATTGCTTTCTTAGTGCCACCTGGATTGGCTCCATCAAAAAGTATGGAGTGCATTCTGTACTCTTTGCTCTCCATCCTTTTCTTTGGACTAGATGAAGACTTGGCAACTCTGTTGTGGAGCTTTACTTCATTGCAAGTGGTTCTGTGCGTTCTGGTGTGCTTCATAGTTTCATACGTTACCCTGGTTTAATCATTTCCATCCTTTATTATCCTTTTCTATAATATTTTATTTCTGTTATTAATTCATTCCTGTTTTTATTACTTCATTATATTTTATTCCTGCTATTTATTTTGAAATCCGTGGACCATGTCCCAACCTAAAAAGCAAGTGAGAACTCTGCACGAGCAATTGAAAATAGTAGAAGAGGTGGAGAAGAATCCTGGAGAGAAACGTGTCGACATTGCCAAACGCCTTGGGTTGGCTCCAAGCACACTAAACTCCATATTCGCAAAGAAGGACGAAATCCGAGAGCAGGCAGAAAAATGTGGTAACGCCAGTAAGAAGAGGAAAATAGGTAGGGAGTCGACATTCGCCGAGTTGGAAAGAGTACTCTTATCGTGGTACCAGCAGGCAAGGGCGTCGAATATCCCAATTGATGGAACCATTCTTCGTGGAAAGGCGAAGATGATTGCAGCGCAGCTGAATATAGAAATTTCACTGCATCCAACGGCTGGATAGCGAGGTTTAAGGACCGGCATGGCCTAGTATACAAGAAGTTAGCCGGAGAAAGTGCGGCAGTGGACAGCGAAAGCACGGAAGCGTGGCTGGAAAGACTGCCATCTTTGTTGGAGGGCTACGAACAACGTGATATTTACAACGCGGATGAGACGGGGCTCTTCTACAACGTGCTTCCTGATAGAACCTTGGCTCTCAAAGGAGAGTCTTGTCATGGCGGGAAAAACTGTAAAGACAGACTTACTGTTTTACTTTGTGTTAACAGTGATGGAACTGACAAACAAGTGCCGATTGTTATCGGAAAATCTCCGAAACCGCGATGTTTCAAGAATGTAAAAAAATTACCCACCAAGTACCACGCGAACAATAAAGCGTGAATGACCACAGACATTTTTTCTTAATTTCTGCGTTCATTAGACGCAAGTATGGGTGCACAAAACAGGAACATTCTCCTCTTTGTGGACAATTGTGCCGCACATCCAAAGGATACATCGTTTCTAAGAAATGTAAAAGTCATACGGTACCCGGCAAATTGTACAAGTGTGCTCCAGCCCCTTGATTTAAGGGTAATAAAGTGTTATAAGCAGCTTTATAGAAAACGCCTCGTGCAAACAGCTGTTTGCTTAATGGATGCAGGCAAAGATACGAAAAAGAAGATAAACGTGTTGGAAGCTTTGCACTACACTGTGGCAGCCTTGCAAGAAGTAACTCAGCAGACAATCGAAAATTGTTTTCGGAAAGCTGGTTACGTGCAGGGACAATCTTCAGGCGATAGTGACGTATTGACCAACGATGACGACGATTTCCGCCAAGACTGGGAAAAGTTCAGTGGCATGAACAAAGATAAATTCGAGGACTACGTCTCTGTGGACAGTCACGTGGCAACCTGTGGTGTAGAAACAGTGCAGGAGCTGTGCGTGAGCCTCGTGGCATCCGGGAGTGTGGAGCGGGAAGAAGGAGAAGAAGAAGCTGGCGAACCCGAAGTTGTGCCGAGCTTTGCTGAGGCGCATGAAGCGCTGATGAAAGTAAGATCTTTCTTTTATGCGCACAGCACGAGTGACAGTAATCGTGAAAGTGTTCTAGGCCTTGAAAAATCGTACTTTGAATTCAGGAGGAGTAAAGTTTGCTCAAAACAAACGTCAATGAAAGATTTTCTCAGCAAGAAGTACTAATTATCATTAAATTGTTCTTATCTATAATTTTTAATGGTTTCCCGGTACTATCATTTCCCGTATGTATCGTTCAAATTTTCCGGTCCCCAGAAAAACGATGAATAGAGGTTTTACTGTATATATATATTCAGGTAATAAGGACACTTGCTACACTTTTTTAAGACACACTGCACAATGCCTGCTTATTTCCCAAGAAATGAATTTTATTACAGTGTCTTGTCTTTTTTATTCAAATAATATTAATGTTTTTCATAAACTGTGCACTAATATTTAATTGCCTTCACCATAACACACCATAGTGCAGACCCTGCTATTTCAATTTAAATGGCCTCAGTTACAGGTTAAAGTACCGTATAAGCCCAGTATAAGGTGTCTTCTGATATAAGGTGACTGCCTCTTTCCCATTGGGGTATTTAGAGGAAAACCCCAGAAAATTCAGAAAATATAATAAAAAAAGCATAATAAAGGCAAATACATGTACTACACTGCAGCTAATACTAAAGCTTTCACTGGAATACTGAGTGAGAAAGAACAGTGCTGTGCATGTTGTATTGGTCACTACTTAATTGGAAGTGACATGTCCCTGATATGTCACTTATAAGGTGACCCCTACTTTTTTGTGTGGCTGTTTACTTAGTGAGTTTAATTAATAAGGTATGTTTTACATGACAGGTTGTATCAGTTAAGGAATCTGTCTCATGGCTGGAGGACATGACACATGAAACATTCACACAAGATACATTTACTGGTTGGATCAAAGAAGGAAGTAAGAAATTAACAATTGATGATGAAACAAATTTCTGTGATCCTAATTTACTTAGGAATGTGCTTAGTTCTAAGGTAAGTAAAGAATTCCAGTATTGTTTGAATATTTAAACATTTTGTGTACCTGTATGCATTTAATGATGATTTTATATTAATTGCTTATCTAACATTAATATATTCAAAGTGATTGTTTTTCATTATGTGTTTTTTGATGTTAGGTAATTATGACTGTTTCTCTGGTATTGTTAATCTTTCATTGTTTTTATTGATGTACTATAGACATTTGGCATTGAGATGCTGATTTATATTTGGCTTTTTATTAGATTCATTGTGTGACATTTTGCAGTGCAAGAGTCAGAAGTACAGTATACATTTTTGTGTACCATTCTTTCTTTCTGTTTTGAGTAGCACATTTACTCTTTTGGACTGATGACATTTGAAATGGGTAAACATTTCAGAAGCCAACAGTTTCAGGTTGCAAGGCATTGAACCTTGAAATGTCTTGCCTTAAAGACTAAAAATGGATTTATAGTATGTTTCATACTCAAAATTTTAATATAAAATATTGTTTTTAAAGATTCTTTATGCATGTGCATAATATTAATTCATTATCATCTGTGCATCTATTTGTGTATGTGTATATATGTTGAGAAGTTCAGGACATGATACTTATTGTGCTACTGCAGAATGTGTTTGATAAATTGGATCCAGAAGAACTGCGAAAGGCTAGAGCAAGGTCAAATCCATTTGAAACGATTAGAGGTGGATTCTTCCTGAATCGAGCAGCTATGAAAATGGCGAATATGGACAAAGTTTTTGATTTCATGTTCACAAAACCAAAAGATGAACACGATGTAAGTATACTAGTATTCATCCTATTTGTGGTAGAGATCATTACTGCAGTTTTAAGAATCTTGTGCATCAGAATCACTCACGCACTCCATTTTGAGGACATCTGCATATGAGGAGTTTTCTTACTGTGTTCCATTTGACATACATTGTGTACAGGTGTACACTGAACATGATGTAGTAAACTAAAACATATTGTTCTGGAATATGGATATCATTGCCTCTGCTTAGACATGTAGCTGAAGTGTTAGCTTCTGACCACACAGGCCTTGATTCAGTTCTGCATTAGTCCATATGGAATTTGTGATGGATAAAATGGCATTGAGAGAGACTTGTTTCTAAAAAGAAATTGGTTTCCACTCACTAATCATCATTTATTTATTTACCAATTCCACTGAAATGTTATTCACCAGAGATCAGAATGTTTCACCAGAAAATAGTCAGTTTTTTGTGATATGTATGTGAGGGTCACTCCATAAATCATAGTAAATTTTTTGGGGGACAAAAAATGTGGCAGTGTAGGAAATGGAGTTTCCACTTTTTTGGTAAAAGTAAAATAGCTGTCATAACTTACAGAGTGATCCTCATATGTTTAGACAGCCTTTCCTTTTACAATGTTATGCTTGACAATGATCTGCTTTGTCATCTCTTTTCTGTAAAATCAGTAATCCTTGTTTAAGGTGCCAAATCCAGTATTACACCAGCTTCATGACGAATTATCCTTCTAATTTTCTTGGCTGTTGCTGTATTAAATTTTTTCGTGTGTCTGTTGTGACATGAAGTGAGTTCCATACTGAGGACACACAAATATTAGGCACCAGTGTACAGAGTTTAGTCACCACATCAGCCTGGTGCCCGGGATTTGCACACCTCTGGTTTAGAATATGTTGAAATCAGCTTTGTTTTATCTTAATGTAATGTTCTAGGACAGTGTTTCCCAACCTTTCTTCCATAGAGGAACCCCTAAAGTAATTTTTCATATCCTGAGATATCCCTAGCTTTGAAAATGTTTACGTGCCACACGACCTAGAGGCAGTTGGTAGCACATGGAGTTTACTTCGTATTACCAATTCCTGAACAAAAATTCCCACAATATTTTGACGCGTAGTTGGAGTTTTTCACGGTATTTCAAAATGTTGATATATTTATTGCATGATTTCTTGCAGAACCCCTGAAGATGTTCTGCAGAACCCTAGTTGGGAAACACTGCTGTAGTAGAATACAACTTTGAATCATGTATTTGAGAATGTGTATACATATGTAATTTTCAGTGTGAATAACTTCTGTAACAATTTGCTTTTATTTATACATCTGTGATAGAAACAAAACTTTAATTATTTTCTTATATGTAAATTGAAATGCTTGTCATTCATAATTCCTTCTGCTGAATGCATCTGTTAAGTGTGCATTGTGTACTTTTACAATCCTGTTATGTTGAGATATGTTTATACATATTTACATTACTTCTACTGCACCCACAGACTCCAGAAATAGTTAGTTTCACTTTAAGTCTGGATCCACATTATGACATTGGCATGGGACTAAACCTGTTGCAAAACTGGGGGTACACTATTAATTTACTTCATTAGCCACAGGTGTTGTTGATAAGTAAGAAAGCCTATTTAATTTCATATCCCATGGTCATTAACCATTGCTCTTCATTATTGTGCACAGTGCTCGAGGTAGGTGAGAGACACAACTAGTCAATGCATTTATCATAACACTGATCCCTAACCAGAGTTTCACATCTGACCCTACGTACACTATGGGTCAAACTGCTGCTGTTCTGTGGTTGCTTCTCAATCTCACTATCTCTATCCTAGGACTATTTTTTATTACTAATGTGATGTTAAGATATGAAACATTTGTTTCTTTGGAACAGTGTATTGTACTACACCAACAAAGAGCCCTTTATTTCGTCATGTCACATTGCCTACCAGTTGCACAATTTTCTTTTATCTGTTACTAAAGCAATTCAGTAACACCAGAGAAAGACCCTGCATGGTACATGCTCATAAGGTGCCATAAAATTAACTGAGATGTGTAGCCTTGCCATGTTAATTTATAAACACTGTCTTGGTTAATGTACTGACAGTATCATTTGAATGTTATACAGTGATGGAATGATGGGACACTATAAGTAATGTATTGGAAAAAATATGAAATAGAGCACTCATTGCCTGTTTTAAGATACTGCCTCAGCCATTTGCATAAAAGGGTTGACGAAGGGTGTGAAAAACCTCAGTTGGGATTGCCATCCTCCAGAACAGGATTATAATTCAGGGCTTCTAAAGTGAGATGCAGAAGTTGTAACGAGTACCAGTGTACTCATTCCAGCAAGGATTGTAGTAGCTGGAAGGTGATCTGTAAATATAACATGAATTTTGAATTTATTGTAAAAGAAAAGCATTTAAGGAAAACATCATGTGGTATTTCAGTAAAGTTTAGTGGCTTCTGTAGAAGACCTCATATTAATCCATTAATTGGATTGAATTACAGTGTTTTTCTCCTCCTTCAGTTGAGGTGATTATGAAAATTATTGCAGATATCGCTGTACTGTGTTACAGTTAATTCTTAATATTACAGGCAGAACTGGTAGGTCCCGATGACTTATTGTACTTTGCAGACGTATGTGCCGGCCCAGGTGGTTTCTCAGAGTACGTCCTGTGGCGCCGGTCTTGGAAGGCAAAAGGCTTTGGTTTCACCCTGAAAAATGAGACTGATTTCCGCCTACAAGATTTCTTTGCTGGCCCGTGTGAAAGCTTTGAGCCCCACTATGGTCAGTACAAATCCTTGGAAAATTTTTAAGTAGCCTGTGCAGTACAGTGTAATTTGAATTCAATTTCTTGTCTGGTATCTACACTTTCTGTAGTTGTGTGTCATTGTCATATGTGGACATATCTTTAGTGTGTGCTGTAGGTGAAACATAAATTACAAGAATTTGCTACTTTCTGGCTGGTTATATGAACATCACTCCATAAGTCATTGCAACATTTTTTAAGGGGGGGGGGAAGGTGCCAGAAATGTGATATAGCATTTTCTCTTATATAGTTAACATTTTACAATCCCTATTACAGCCTTCTTTGAGCAGTGAAAGTACATAGTTCCTGTTCAGATTGTTTCCAGTTCCACATTTTCACTTGCACTCTATAAAGTTACAGTTCCTTTAAACACTTTCTTTTACCAAATGTCTTGCAAGGCATCTCTTGTGGCATTAATTTCAAACACATTCAGTTGAGGTTCCTAATAATAGTACACTTGTCATGCTAAAACTAAGTGAAAATTTGAAGTTTGAAGGTAACATATAAGCCAGATTTGTTGAAATTCTAGACTTGGTATTTGTGTGTGTGTGTGTGTTGTGCACATGCGTGCGTTCACCTGTGTGTGTGGTTGGGTTGGTGGGTGTGTCGGTGTGTGGGCATGTGTCCCACACAAGCTTGTGCACATATATACACAATGTGAAGGGAAAGTGGGAAAGAAGATTGTGGGTCCATGGTGCATTGCAGTGTGCCATGGTTCCTCAGCTAAGGAAATATCTACTGTTTTATAAAATGTCAGATTCAAAACAGTAAAGTCAGCCCATGATATTAGTAATAATCTCATCCTACATATGTACACAAGAACTATGTACCAATTAACTTAACTGTCACTCATGCCTGTGCTTTTATGTGTGTGTTCATACCTTTTGCATTAAATATTCAAGTATTCACGAGGTCTTATTTTGCTGGCCATGGTTGTCAGCATATTATTATTCCCCTGTTTTTTACTCAATTTGAAACCTAAATATTTTGTGTACTGCATATGCTCTAATCTCATAAATGGCTGGAAGCTGGCTTTCGTGATGGGGTTTTTTGTTGTTTTCCCAGTTCCTTCTAACTTCATATCAGCCACAACTGCCCCAGGTCGTCCTCTTTTTATTGTTAATGATCATCTTCAAATCTCATTCACTTCTACCGTTGTTACTTTTGCATTTGTATTTTTAATTACGGATCAAATTAAGAGGAAAAGTATGTGGACTACATGCATAAGTATTGTGACCACTTTTTTGTTGAATGTAAGACCTTTAACTTCATTTCTGAAATTTCTGTATTACTTGCAGGCTGTAATGGAGTGGATGGAGATGGAGATGTCTGCAATCCTAATAACATATCCGCATTCTCAAAATATGTACTGGATCACACTCACAATATAGGTGTACATTTTATGATGGCTGATGGTGTAAGTAGAGCATAGTATGTATGTTAATGTGCAGTAAACATCAAATATAAAAAAATGACTAAACCACTTAGCTGTTGTTTTATTACATGATTCATGTGTGTAACATTAGAACTACAGTGAAACTTGCTTAAGATATCTCCAGTTAAGAAGTTTTCCTGCAAAAGAAGTCAGGATAATGTAGTACCAAAATTTCCCCGTATGATTACCATACGTGTTGCCCATTTAATGTTTCCCACATAAAAAAATTTCTTGCCAAAGACGCATGAGAAGTTTATGACGCAACAAATTTTTCACGCATTGAGTATGTTTTCCGTATCAGAATCCTAAACTATTCCTCTGAGTTTTCATTTCTTCAATCTGTTCCCAATATAGAACATTGAAGTGATGCTGTCCGTTTGTATAGGTTAATCAAGGTCATTTCCGCACGGGCATTTCACACAACCTTCATGTTGCTAGGGTTTAATGGATCGCATTGCTACTGCAACTGTTTTATACTCTAATTTCAATAATTTGAAATATTCTGTACACAAAATCTAAATCACTTTACATTGGATGAGGGCCATTTTAGAGGTTCTGTGTATGATTTTATTGTAATAACAAAATACAAGATAACAGCATTGTTGATATTTGTGAATGTTTACACATATGTCCTCTGCTCAATGTAATCACCAGCACTGTCCAAACACTTTTCCTATGTATGTGGTAAATGATCAGTTGCAGCTCTGTATTCATCCTTGCTCAGATGATATAAAGAGTCGGTGACAACAGTGTTGATATCATCTTGCAATTCAAATCGTTTTCCCTGAAGATGTTCTTTCACATGTGCAAACAACCAGTAATCACTTGGGGTGAGATCTGTAGAGTAGGGAGGATGTGCCAACACCTTCCAGCCCTGACATTGCACCAGATTTTGCACGTCACAATGGCGGTGAGTTGTTGCATTGTTCTGGAGCAAAATGACACCACACTGCAGCAGTTCTGGTTGTATATGGCGAAGAGCTGGCCACACCTTATCCTGCGAGAGGAAGCAGTAATATCAGCCATTGACTGTAGTACCAACTGGCACAAGATGGTCAAGCAAAAGCTGATTTCGGCTGAAGAACATGACATGTATGACTTTCAGAGCACCATGACTGTGCTGTACAATTTTCTTCCTTGGTTACTTCAGAGCGCATTATTCAACATTCCGTTTTTTCAGCTTAGGGTCAAGTGAATGCATCCATGACTTGCCACCTGTTAAAATGCAATTGAGAAATGTGTTGCCTTCAGAGAAATGTATTGCCTTCATTTCTCCAATGCTGCAGATGGATGACAGTGAGAAGAACACACCTGGCTCTATGGTCATCGTTGAGCATGCGTGGAATTCCCTTTGCACAAACTTTTCATGTCCCCAAGCTGTTGGTGAGGATACAGTAAACACTTGCTGGAGAGATTCCAACTTGTGTAGCAGTTGCTGTGCGTGATATACTGCATGTACGTTCAAGGACAGATTTTCCTTGTTTCATGTGGCGTTCATCCATTGCCAGTGTTAGGGCTCCACTGTGAGGGGCGTCGTCTGTCTTTTCCTGGCCGTTCTTAGTTGCATTCACCCACAGACAAACAGTTTCACATGAAGGGGCTTGTGTCCCTAAACCTTCCTTTAATGAATTGTAACATTCTAGCACACTTTTATCGAGCAAAACATGAAATTTTATTAATGCTCTCACGTTTGTCTGCAAGAAACTTCCTTGTAGTCTTTCCTGATCCATAGCTAAACAGCAACTTATGACACAAGGTCAGTGCACCTTTGCGACAGCAGCAATAGCGCCACTAGTGCCACACATGTGATTTGAGTTCAGTCATACGAAACACTGTACGGCGCTGCTACCATACACAAAACGTCTGCAGTGACCTATGTATGTATGCAGTTTTCATCCTGTAGAGCAATTAAAATACTGGACACACGATCAACATGGATACTACTGCTCATCAAAAACTGGTGGTGTTCTAGCAAGATGTTATCGCGATGTATGTTCAACAGTGGTTGTTGGATACATAAAACATCAAAATCTCTGGATGCATCCCTATAAGATGTGGGGAAAATCACATGATGGAGCAATGTGGTCTTTAATATGGAACTTGTTACAGTTTTTTCATTTCAGTGCTAATAGTGAACTGAATTCTTCAATGAATTGAGTTTCAAGTTGAATTAACTTTTTCATTAAATTTTTCATTGATTTTATAAAACTCCTTGAACATGGCCACATCAAGAACAGGCATAAAAAGCAAGCCACTCTCAGTATCTGAAAACCTGAACATAATAAACAAAGTGATGTTCCGAATGTCCCTCAAACCAAAATCGCTATAGAACTAGGCATTCCTGTGAGAAAGGTTACTGACAAAATGCTTGATCAGATACAAGTGAGAATGTGTTAAGACTTTCACTTACCTAAGGCTGCTGCAAATTACACAGATTCGGCATACATATGTAACAAGTTCTCAAGAAATAAAAAAATATATAACCTTCCAGTCATACCCTTTTAAGACATCTTCCTTCTTCATAAGTATAATTTGTTGAATTTTTTCACAAACATCATAAGAGAGTTAGTTATTATTAATTTTAAAAAATTCATAAGGGAGTTTCACTGTACATTGATAGTATGCTCAGAATTGGACATTTGACGTATCACAGTTATGATGATACTTTTGTTTTTAAATGCTGAAGGCAGCTTGTTAGCACTAAGTGCACATAGATAAATATAGGTAAGTTTATTACCAACAAATTGTACTTGTCCATGGCTAGAGGATGACTCCTACATGTTTTGGCTATTATTTATAGCCATCTTCAGGGAGCACCAGTATATACTTACAGACATATACAGCATTAGCTCTCTGAAGGTGGCTATAAATAATAGCTGAAACATGTAGGAGTGGTTCTCTATTCATGGACAAGTGCAATTTATTGATAATAAACTTATATATATATATATAAGTTTATTACCAAGAAATTGCACTTGTCCATGAATATATATATATATACACCAATTGCACTGCTAATGCTGTATATGTCTTCTAGTATATTGGTGCTCTCTGAAGATGGCTATAAATAATAGCTGAAACATGTAGGAGTGGTTCTCTATTCATGGACAAGTGCGGTTTCTGGTAATAAACTTATTTATGTATATAAATTGTGTGGAAGATGTACAATATTAAGTGCACATAGGTTTTCACATATTTATGGGGGTTGTTGCTCAAGTGATGATCTTTGGGCTTTTACACTATGTACGATGGTACGTTTGTTCTGATGTTTCAGGGGAACATTCTGCTTCCATCTTTAGGGTGACTGTTTGGTTCAGGTGTATGCAAAAGTGATTGGGAAGGAAAAATGTGGTGATTATATAGGAAGGTTGCAAAGATCAGTTTAGTCACCCTGATGATGGAGGCTGGATGTTCCTCTGACATGGTGTAACAGACATCATTCTATACGGTGTAAAAACCGAGAGCACCATAACTGGAATCCACATAGGTCAGTGATTTTATTCAGTCAGATATCACACTGACATAGCTACAGTAGCCTGCATTGAGCTGTAACTCCACTCCCTGAATGCCTTTGTGGTCAAAGAAAATCCATGAAAAGAGAGCATTAGCACTTCTTGCTTGAACCAGAAGTTCAGCTTAAATAGTGACTGGGACTCAGCGTGTGCATGTACCATTTAACAGAAAATTATTTATCATTTGTTGTTCATATTGAACTCTTCCATTACTGAATTTAATCTGTGGAACTTAGCTTTGTCATAATTTTTCTAAACAAACTGCACATGATAGTGACTATAATATGTTTTACAGGGCTTCTCAGTAGCTGGAAATGAAAACATCCAGGAGATATTGTCAAAACAGCTGTACCTGTGCCAGTTCCTGGTAGCCTTGTTAATTGTAAGGAAAGGTAAATATATGTTTAGTATTGTAGTGCCCTGGCGGCATCTGCCGTCAGGCCATCTACTTGTAGTGCCTCCCTAGGGTGGGTTACCTAACTAAAGTCAATCACCACCTAAAGAGGTTCTACTGGTAGTGTAGCTTCGCAGGCTTCAGCTGGCTCTGTCTTAACTCTGTCTTTGATGGTAGTGCTGCCGCCAGTCAGTTTTGTAATTTTCAGCAGATTACTGACAACTGCTGTGCCTAATAAACATCACAATATATTCTACCAAATACTTCTCTCTTTAGACAAGTACATAAAGTTTCGATGCTACCAATTTTGGAAATGTTAGACTAAACTGTAAGTATTCATATTACTATGCTTGTGCAAACAATATTAATATGGCTTCCTCAAAAGCTCATTACTGTGGTTGTTAATATAATTTCCCCAAAAAGTTTAGCTACTGTAAACTTCAAGATTTCAACAGTAATTAATACATCAAGTTCCAAATCAAATTTTACCTATTCTTTTGTATCTACAACAATCTATTCATGGAGGTACTCGGGCTAGAGTATACCTTCATCTTTCCTACAGCTTATATCCCAGCGGACCACAGACAGAACACCGGTTACATCTTTCTAAAATTGAATCTCTATTCTCATCTACTCTGTTCTACACATGTATGTATATAAATATATATATATATATAAGTAACAGTCTAAAGTTGCCATTTTTACACTTGCTTTTGCCTAGTTAGGGGGCGTCCTAACATCACTAAGGCTGGATCATGTAATATTCTCTTAACCAATCGTAATTTCAATTTAAACTAATTTAAAAAAAAACTGTAAAAACTATTCACTCCAAATCAAACAATTTTGGATACATCACACCTCTTACCTGGTAAGACCAAGAGAATAGGAGCTATCAAGCTCATCATAAGGTTTCCTCAAGCCTTGTGTATTTGCATCTGGTCTAGAGGAAAGATGGAACACAGAAGCCCCTGCGTGTCGGTGCTGACAGCCCACACATGCTCACTAAACTTACCAGATCAGCGCTTTCTAGTTTGCATAGCAACAGCATAATGCAAACCCAACAAATGTTGCTGTTATTAAGCGGATGCAAAATGATACAGCCTTCCTGTTGTTAGCACGTGTAGCTTGCTCGTATCATAATTTAAATTCAAAATTTATCGTTACACTTCAGTATGAAATTTTAAAAAATTAAATTTTGTGTAGTTACACAAAACAAAAAAACTACTTCACCACAGTATTTTTGGCAACTTTCTTCTGTATGCATTTGATTTGTTGTTGTAAGGCCCTAACAAGCATGTCAGTGGAATTACCATTATATTGCTGTTGGAGAAAATGCGCCACACAGGAGTCTGTGTGGAGACACTAAAGGTAGCGGCAACCTTGCTACCTGTTCATGTTTATTGACTAGCCACTAATTGGCAAGACTTTTGACGATTCCTTTCAAGATAATATGTGATGATGAGATGATGATGATAATGACAATGAAAATAATGCATTATTATCTACAGTAGAACCCAGATAAGAAGTCCCGCATAAGAAGTTTTCCCCTGTAAGAAGTCTGATTTTTAAAGTCCCAAAATCCTATTGCTTTTAATAAGCTTCCCTCTTAATAAGTCTTCCCGCTTAAGGAGTCCCTAGTCCTCTGGTCCCTTGAAAGACTTCCTAACAGGGTTCTACTCTGTATCCAAAGAACATTCTTCTTTGAGTTTTAGGTTATTTTAGTGGTGCTGCTGAAGATTCAAATCTTTTGGGATGTTACACTGTATCAGTTGATAAATAGTTACTGAGTTTGCAAAGGATTAGAATGACTTCATCTTCAGCGTCAAGTAGTCCAAAAAAAGTGAATCTTACTCTTACTGGACTACTTATCCCTGAAGATGAAGGCACTAAAATCATTTGCAACATCAGTAACTACAGTAAAACCCCAATTTTATGTTCCCACATTTTGTGTTTTTCGCGATTCTGCGCACCTTTTTGTGGTGCCGGTCAAATATCCATAAGAGCAATGTTTCCCAGATTTTACACTTCCCCCTATATTTTATATGATTTTTGGGTGCAGTGGTCCATTAGTTATCACCATGAAATTGAAGGTATGTAGGTAGGTGGGGGTGGGTGGGCCATTAGGTAGGTAAGGTGGGAGGGTAGGTAGGTTGGTAGGTAGGTAATGTAGGTGGGTGAGTGGGCAGGCAGGGCAGTGTTGATGTAAATTGCTCCTTAAAACTTTTTGATGGTGTAAGTGAAAACTGAAATAACTCAGCAGTTTACAAATGAAAACCTTAATATTGCCACTCAAATGAGCTGATTAAGAGGGGATGCAAGGCATGTGCAGTTTTCTCTTTTTTCTGTTGTTACCAATTCTTAATGAAGTATTGTCAAATATTTGTTGCAGGTGATAATAACTTTGTATGCAAACTGTTTGATCTGTTCACAACATTCATTGTTGGATTGTTGTACCTAATGTAATAAATGTTTGTTGCAGGTGGTAATTTTGTGTGCAAACTGTTTGACCTGTTCACACCA
Source organism: Reticulitermes speratus (assembly GCA_021186555.1). Lineage (NCBI taxonomy): Eukaryota > Metazoa > Arthropoda > Insecta > Blattodea > Rhinotermitidae > Reticulitermes > Reticulitermes speratus. The sequence continues at coordinate 30,215,448 of JAJKFL010000042.1, read as the reverse complement.
TTCAGTGTTGGATTAGTGTACCTCATGTACAAATCCTTTCAGAAGATTTGTATACACAAACCTAATACAAGTCGCCCAGCCAATTCTGAAAGGTAATTAACTGTTATTGACTGAATAATTCTTTCTGCATTTTAGATCTTCACTTGTGTTCCTGACTCAGCAATATACAAATTTGTTGCTTTCCTCAGCGGGAATGATTCTTGTCTTTAATTAGGGGGTACTCAGATCAGATTTCAGTTAAGTGAATGTTATGTCTTGTCTTTATAACTCACTCAATGGAGCAGAATCCTTCTTGAAAAGCTAATATTTCCTCAACTAGTCAAGAAATTCTGCACATTTTATGGAACTCATGGGTTCCTGTCACTGCGTTCACAAGGGCCTGCCACCTGTCCCTATCCTGGGCCAGATCAAACTGGTCCATCCTCCCCAATCCTATTTCTTGAAGATCCATTTTAATATTATCCTCCCAGGAGTACTATCAAGACACTTCTCATTGTGCGATCTCCTCCATTGCCCCTTTACCTTGTCTCTCTTAGACCCACATATACAGCGTGTTTCATAAGTCCATCCGGGATTTAGAGGCTTGGCGTGCAGTAGCAAACCCACATATAAGAGATAAAAGCATGCCAACAGATAGAGGAAATGTAAAAGTTTTTTCGTGACAGATGCGATGGCATAGTTACCCATTTCTTCCGCTAGGAGGCAGTGGTGTGCAAACATGGCGTTTTCAGGTGAACAGAAAGCTTTTTGTGTCCCGCAATTTGCTAAAACCCAGTCAATTGTAACAGTGCAACGTGGTTACGTTAAAGATCGTGTTTACATGCCTCCTTTACCAAGAGATTTACCGGAGCTTCGGCTAAGAATTATGGATGCAGTTGCTACCATCGACGTTCATATGTTGGAATGTGTGTGGCAGGAGCTAGATTACAGGATTGACGTCTGTCGAGTCACCAAAGGGGGACATATTGAACATTTGTAAGGTAGGTTCAAAACTTGGATATGTACTCTTTTCACTGACATGCTCTCATCCCCCGTGTGTGTTTTGGCTCCTGAGCTACAGACCTCCGAAATCCCAGAGGGATTTATGAAACACCCCGTATTTCTCATCACCTATTCTTAAACACCCTCAGTTATTTTCCTTCCTCAACATGACAAACCAAGTTTCATTCCCGTATAGTGATTTGTTTTTATAGTTTTCTTAAATATCAGTTTATTTTACTTGATCATCCTCTCATCTTATTCATTGCTAAACAACATCTGTATTCTATGTGATGTCATTAAATAATCTGTGAACCACACTCTTAGTCTCTTCAGCAAGATTCCACTGTAGAGAGCCCATATCTTCAATACATTCTAGGAGCAGGGGGGGGGGGGGACTTCCACACATTCTAGATCTTGGAACGGCATGGGAGTGAGTGGCCAGGTTCCTGGTTTGGCCCCTGTATCTCCTGACGAAAGAGGCCATACTATCCTTTGCGTAGGAGGCTGGGTGGGCCCTGAAGTCATTGTGGATATTGTTGCAGAGAGAAATATGTTTGCTTCAGCCAGGATTTAACCCTGGGTTCTATTCTACAGCCAGTCACTTTACTGATAGCAGTCTGGTTTGCAATAAGGTTTTTTAGTAGAACCTACAACTGCTTTCTTCTAAATCCTACTTCTTCAAGTGATCCATTATACTCGTCCTCAACAATTGATGTGGTGTTATTGTGATTATACCAGGCAGTTGATCAGTCAGGCTCTTTCTTTTGTGGTGAAAACATATGTATTTGTTTCTGCCATAAGTAGTGTTAAATTATTGAATAATTCTCTGTATATTTAATATGTGTGTGCCTAGTACAGAGAGGTAGATTTATTGCGTCCTCAAGCATAGGAGAATAGGAACTCAGCATGAATGGGCTTGTTATCCAACACTACAGCACCTCTGCTGACAACTGAGCAGCTGGAATGGGCACCGCCTTGTCAGTCATTGCTTATTATGCATGGACCTCAGATGGTCTTATCACACTTGCAAAATGTATTTATTTGAATGAGATGTGTTCATTTGCGATACTTTTGCAAAGTGTGTGTCATGGAAAAAGTGTCACCGAAAGTTCTGTAAAAAATATTCTTCACCTACAGTGTTACGTAAAAATAGAGTATACAAAATTGTGGAAAAATTTTGAACAACAGATTCAGTGGTGGACAAAAACTTATGTTTGCCTTGGACGAGGCATGTTTGACATTAAGTAGGAATTTAAACAGCCAAAATAACAGATGGTGGTGTTATAAAAATCCCTGTGCGGTTTATAAAATTCCTTTATCTGATGACAGAGTCAGAGTCTGTTGTGCAGTGAGTGCACACAAAATCATAGGTCCTGCATTTTTTGAAGAAATAAATTCAAACCATAGCATTAAATTAATTCTGACACCATTATTCAGGGAATTAACTGAAGAAGAGAGAGCATAGGACAGTCCACTTCTTTGCAAGAAATGGACAGGTTTTTTTGAAGAGATATTGTTAATATTACAAGACAATAGCATCATCATGTTTTCAGAAGGTGCAAGGCCTGTTTAGAAACTGGAGGTTGGCACTTCAAGACTCTTTCATGAAATAAGGTAAGTTGAATTGCAGGGGATAAGCAGACTGCAGAGTTCCTGGAAAATGGCACGGTTTCTATGCAGTGCTGCCTTGTGTAGGGACACTATAAAAAATCGCCCTGTAGTAGCTGTGTATGAGGTTTGAGTTTATCTTGGCTATACATGTATAAATGTATGAGGGTTATGTAAAAGATGAATTCAAAACTAATTATGTGAGCATTACACTGAGCACAATACACAGTCCGACAATTATATAATGAGACTGAGGTTATAGAATAAAACTGGAACAAAAGACTTGAGTACTATCTGTATTTTATTCAAAGTACATCCCTTCTGCATCGATACAGCGAGTGGCACGATCTAGCAAAGACTGGAACGACCTCTGCACGTCTTCTTGTGGTATGGCCCGAAGACTCGATGTCACAGCTCCTTGGATGTCTTGAACATCTTCAAAGAGGCGCCCTTTCAATGGTAACTTCAGTTTGGGGAACAGAAAATAATCACAGGGGGATAAATCAGGGGAGTAAGGCGGATGATTGAGCACGCACACTTGTTTTTGGGCTAAAAATTCTTGTACAGCAACTGCCCGGTGAACCGGTGCATTGTCGTGAAGAAGAAACCAACTGCCTGGTGCTGAGTACTCGGGCCGGACACGGCGAATCCTCTTCCATAGGCGTTCCAGAACACTCAAATAAAAACTTCCAGTGACAGTTTGTCCCTGAGGGACAAACTCGTGGTGAATAATTCCCTTGCTGTCGTAGAAACACACAAGCATTGTCTTCACTTTTGACTTTTGAAAACGAACTTTTTTGCCTTTTGGTGATGCTGGTGACTTCCATTCAGCACTTTGGCGTTTAGTTGTGGGATCATAGCGAAAACACCAAGTTTCATCCTCTGCTACAATCGAATTCAAGAAAGTTTTATTTCTATGAGCAGTTTTAATGATGTCTTTTGCGTACTGAACACGCTCGTGTCTTTGATCATCATTCAATGAATGCGGCACAAACCGGGAAGCGACCTTTCTCTTGCCCAGGTCTTCCACTAAGATTTGACGAATCGTCTCCCTGTTAACACCAAACTCATCAGCCATCATTCTCACAGTCACACAACGTTCTTCTTGTATTCGTTCTCTCACTTTCACAATGAGTCCCTCGTTACGAACAGAAAATGGACGCCCAGGCCTGGCTTCATCTTCAATCGTTTCCACACCACTTTTGAATCGTGCATACCACCTGAATATCTGTGCACGAGATAAAGAATTATCCCCATACACTTGTCTCATCAATTTCACAGTCTCAGCTGCAGTTTTCCCGAGTTTAACACAGAATTTAATGTTCGCTCTCTGCTCCATGCTGCTACTGTGACCGCGTCCTCTCACTACCTACACAACATGGCGCCGTATTTCCCGTCATGCTCAGCGTGGGACGTTGCGGTGTTGCCAGATTACAGACGAAGGTTGGGCACTTGGATGGCATGCATTGCTTCATAGATGGCACTTCTATCTTGGTCAAAATAAAATCAGTCTCATTATATAATTGTCGGACTGTGTATGTACTGATGCTGGTAATACATTAGTCATGTGTGGTAATTCTGTGAAGTGGATTGGCTGCAACTGTTCACTATGTCTTGTACCTGAGTATAAAAATGTCTGCTGTTTTATACATGCAGTGTCTGGATGCAACATATGCTTCAGTTTGGTTTCTGTATACAACAGACATTTCCCCTGTGTGAGATTATCAATAACTCATTGGAGTTTATGGGGAGAGTGTTGTCAGTAACTGTACACAGTGTGCTGCAAAGTTTTGGAACGCAAGGCACAGCACAAGTGTGGGAAGTGTAATACCTGGAAATGCAACAGCAAATTAAAACACTGAACAGATCAGTAGTGCTGTTTTGTAAGAAAGGTGAGGTTAAACATGAAGGCAAAATTGTCCCTGTCGACAACATGAAGGCGTAGAGGGAAGTAGATGTATGGCTCTGCTCATTCTTAATCATGGCAATAGATGGAGTTGAGTGGTCAACGTCATGCTCCAACCGCATTATGCCAGGGAAAGTACCCATTGAATAGGAGGGAAATTTTTATCTCTTTGCTCACTTCTACCATTGTCTATTACATGCCTACATAGTCTCATTCCTTCAGGTATTGAATTGAACATGTTTAATGAATTTCTCATCTGTCCTTTGCTTACTGCATGCCTCTCCCATCTTCTCTTCCTTCATTTGATCACCATAATAATAATTGGCGAAAATTTCAAGTTGTGAATGTCATTATTATATAATTTTATCCAGCCTCCTGTTACTTCTCCATCCCAATGTCAAGTGAAAATATTATGCACAGCCCTTTATAACACACCTTAAATTTCTGTTCTTCCTTCCATAAAAGACTGCAGGTAAATACAGTAAAACTCAAATTTTAAGTTTTTGTGGAGACCACCACCTCATTGGCCTAAAATCCAGGAAAATGTTAAATATGGGAAGCATCAGTCTTACGGGCATTTGGCTGAGGCCACAAAAAATGTGTAAAATTGTGGAAAATGCAAAATGCAGGAATTAAAGTTGCGGGTTTACTGTGTATAGTTTTTGAGGTGAATTGAAGAGTTTGAACTATTTTACAGTTGAGTGATGAACTGTTAAGCTGCTACTGTAGTCAGTTTCTTGGTGTATGTAGTGACATCTTTTCACTTGCATAGTTCACAGATTGTGAAAGATGAATTATGAAGGATGTGGAAAAAGTCATCTTTTCTTCCTACAGTGGAAAATGTATGTGAAAACTCATGATAACTGTTTCTTGTGTCAAGATTCAAATCCTGGGCTACCCTTGTACACAGTATGAATACCAGCTACTATGCTGGAATGGTGACAATTGAAATTACGTGATGATATATTGCAGGTACATAATTTGCCAGTGGAAACGAGAAGACTGTAAAGTTATTGCTGACTACTTGTATCTTGTTAATGAGAAGCTGTGGAGATTTGGCTCAACGTCAAAGAAAGATATTCTGGAGGTGGTTCCTCTGGAAGTTCTAACCTCAGATCATAATTTCTATGACTACATAGTATGCTCAAATAACAGGTAAGCAGGACATTATTCCTACCTTATTCATATTTTTAAGTTTATCTTTGTGATTCAAAGCAGGATATGCATTTCTTCTTAGTTCAGTTCAGTCAGACAAACTGTTTCACATTGCTGTTTTGTAAGTTCTGTTTTAATACTTTTTCACCATCTATGCCTAGATTTGACAATTGATTTGCTGTAAGATATTTGAGCAAAATTTTGGATACTTTTTTCCTTAATGTACAAGTCCTCCAAAAGTACTCAGGCTGAGTTAGTAATGACATATGTATACCTTTGTTGCTGGTTGTTGTGGTCCCCTTCTGAGTTTACCCAATGAGTCCAGCATTTCTGATGTTGCTGGAAACACCACAGGAATTGATTTTTTGGAATCACGAGTAGGATGGTCAGCACTGGTTCTTGAATATGTGGGATATCCTCAAAATGATGCCGTCATAGTTGTGATTTTGTTGTTGGGTATATGAGCAGAAATCGCAAGGGGCCTCAACTGGTCATTTTTGACTTCATCCAGCAGTTACTGGCAAGCAAACATACTTCACTACTTCTGTTTGTGGGTGAGCAACCAAGACACAAAGTTATGGAGATCCACTGCATGTTCAAGTACTCATCTTGAATTCATTGGCATGTTCCATACAAGAGGCCTAACTTGCCAGTGGTCTCTGAAATGGTACTTCATTAGTCTTCGCTGAAAAGTTTGTGGACATTCTCCATGTTTTGATCAGTGCGACCTGTCAGGAGACAACCTAAATGCTCACAGTCTTAAACTGAAATTGAATTGAGAAAACCACCCAAAAGTCTTGTGTTCTTCCCATGGCATTGTCACTTAAATCTGCTTTGAGCAGTTCATTCCTGATCCAGTTTTACCAGGTTTGAAGCAAAGCTTAATACAAATGCATTGTACCTTCAAGTCAGCCATTAGAAAATGGCAGATTTCACTTAACACACACAACAATAAATACCCATTGGGAAGCAACGCAGAGGGGTATGGCTGCAAAACTCACTAAACTCACTCTAAAAATAGTGATCCTTTGGCGCTTAGGGGCAGAAAGCTGTACTACTTGCCGTTGGTAGTCCCAGCAGCAAGTCGGTGGACTTCAGGTATACCTTTGTACATGCTCCATGTAGGCCTTCTCCAAATCTGACATTGGTGTCCTAATTTAAATGGCTCACTTCATGGCCTAGTAGCCATGCTTATAAGAACATAGTACTAGGACTACTAGAAAAAGGCCAGTTATTCAGTCATGGGTACCAGTTTGTTCTAGCCCATGGAACAGGTGTTAATTACTCTAGCAGTAGTGTGCACTATTAATGTAGCAATAAATGTAATATGTCATAGGTATTTCAGTTTATGTAACATCATTCTTCACAGCCTTGGAGAACGGCAAGTCGTAAACCTGGTTAAGATAGCGGCATTTTGTCGAGACATAAATCTAATAGAGGCACAGCAAGCAGAGATGAAGCGGCAATGTTTGAGTTACTGGGAGGTGCCTGACAGAGTACGAACTGCCCCACCTAGAGTTGCACCTGAAACAAAGTGTGATGACATTCTCAAGAAAACCAAAGCTGGGCCATCAGGTGGGAGAGCACTGTCTCCATTGAACATTACAGGCCAGTCTCTGGAGACTTTGACTTGCAAAGAATGCTATGGAATTTCTTTGTTTTAATGTTTGCAGGCAATTACAGAGTAAATTCAGCTTAAAAAGATTTTGTTTACTAATGATTCTTTGTCATTATTGCTGCTTGTAATGGAAATAGTATTTGTAACTCTGGGGTTTAATCTAATCAGTTTTGGCAAATGTGCACCTTTCTGACTACACCATATTGCCCTTTCTGTGAGGTATTTTTATGTACATGGCATTCAGGAATTGGCTCCAAGTGACTGGTTGCCATAATGGCAGATTTTTTTTGTGAGTCGTGTTTTTGAGATTAGTGGCAGCAGGCAAGGTTGAACCGTACACTTCTTCAATGTGAAACTTGTACTCACCATTGCTACTAATGTAAATAATAAAAAATATTTTTCACTGTTGTGACAACCAGTCACTTGAAGACCGTAGTAGGGCTTATCTTCAAATGTCATGCATCTGTATAATAAGAGAAAGTTTCTGTCTATCTGTGGCACCCATAACTCATTATGAAATAAAGGTCAAAGCTTGAAATTTTCACGTAGTTTTAAGATGATTATGGAATTTGCCATGCTAGATATTGTAAAAAGTGGGTAAACCATACTCCACTCAGCCTTGCAACATCATGTGTTGCCCGTAACATCTCTCAAGCTGTGTCTTGGAACCTTTCAAATTTATGTTGTAAATATTTAGTGAAATTGTGATTTCACAGTATCCCTCTAGGGCTATAATATCTTCTTCTTCATCTCCTCCTCCGTGCTCCTCCTCCTCCTTTTTCTGTGTAATAAAAGGAGGTGTCTGGCAGCCATGACTCATCAGAGAATAATCAGTAGTTTTAGGATGATAATGAGATGTGCCATGTCAAATACGGTCAGAATCAGTCCATGGGAACAGGACCAGGCCACAGTGTTTCTGTCCCATGGAGTAATGGGTTAAAATTTAAATTAACCAAAACAGGTCAAGATGTCCCTGATGTGAAATGTTTCACTTTAGTAAATAAAATCACATTGAAACAGTATGTTTACCATCAGGACTAGGAGGAAAAAGAAAGTATTCATGAAAGGATTAGTCTGTATGTTTGTGTGTATGTGTGTGTCTGTCTGTTTATAGGCAGCCATAACTCATAAGAAAATAAGGATAAAAACTTGAATGGGATCAGCTCACAGGGTTTCCATGCCATGGAAGAATGAGTTAAAATTTAAATTTAACAAAAGAAGTCAAAGTGACTGAAGTGTTCAGTGGTGAACTAAACAACTGCCATTATGATTCTGTGATGCAGGTTGAAGGAAAAGAGGTTAGGATTTTTTATGGCATTTGTATTTATAGGTAGGCTTTGACAAAAATGATTCCACTAGATAGCAGCACCAGTTAGGACATACTGTTATTCTGTCAAGTTGGTATCTTAGTACAGATGTAGGCATCTTTCTAGAAGTCTTCAAATTGTTGAGATTAGGTTCATTTGAAAATGTTTGTAACAATTTGCTATTGAAATGGCAATGGGCTTTCTGCTAGTACTAGTATGCAACGTAAATGTGATGTAATGAAACAGCAACTGTCAAACACCTTTAGAGAATAGGTTTCATTGCTATTGATAATGACCATGATATTTGTGTTACATCGTTTCAGTGCTTCTGTCTGCAAAGGAGTCTGAATTAGGACCTGAAATTTTAGAACATGTGTTCAAATCAGTTTATGATTGGCACTGCATTGTTTTGGGCAGCCCTAGAGACAGCAGGGAGGAATGTTCATTTTACCTAGGTAAAATAACTTTTACTCATATTCACTGACATACCCTTGTGTTGTTGAATAAATGGGCCTCTTCATCACCACTATATTTATTGTAGTTTGTTATCTTATGCCCAGCATGTTTTAAACATTTTGGTTCATTTTCAGGGTTCTCCTTAGGTTTCTGCTGGAGTTCTTTACAGTAATTTTTTTTAGTATGGCATAGATAAGCATTATTTTTGCCATTATTGTATCTTGCATTTGCAGGATATCAGTGCAATTTGTGGTATGTATAGTGCCTATTTTTCCAGGTAAAATAGTTTGAAATATCTCCTGTGACTTCCCATTTTAACACTGGTTCTGTACTGACATCATTGTTGTGTATAGTGTGACTGCTGCCAAATGTAATGTTGCACTGAAGAGCACTCCTTGTAATGGTACCTTTGCTAGAGGGTGCCCTTTAATCACATTATGGGTCCCAGTTATGTACAGGCCACATCCTGTATCCTTAATTACACTTGCTAAAACCATATTGGTATTTAAATGTTGCTCTCATTTATGATTAACCTAGGTAGTCTGTACTGTGTTACACGTTCATGAGAAAGTGTTTACCAGTTTAAATGGCTCACTTGTTTACATTCCTATAACTCACCCAGTGTCCCACAGTTACATGAGTCCAGAAAAGTTAAAGCTGATTAACATGGTGTTTTGTGACTCTGTATCAGTACTTCAGGAGCTTATTCCTGTAGCTATTCCCAGTCAAAACCTTCATATGTATGTGGGTCTGAGGCACAGTGGCAGTGCTCCTTTGGGTATCTGAATAAGTAAGCTGTCTGGTCATTCATGTTCATCAAAGCGGAATTTCAAATACACTTATCGCCTTGTTTCATCAGGGTTCACGGATCTCAGCCCATTACATCTTCATGTGTGGGGTCACTTAAAAGGAATAGTGTTTGAGTGCAAAGCAGGCATAAATGATGAACTACGTCATCAGATGTTAGATGTTGTAAGACATGTAAATGACCTGATGCTTCTGTATAGGGTTTGAATTGGAATAGGAAAAGGAATCAGAATGTGTACCCAATTTATGCAGAAGTATGCTGCCATTAGCCAAGACATGAATCGTGAAACACTCTGTATATACTCTTCTTTGTAAGGACTGGAGTGTCACTGTTATGCAGAACATGTAGCCCAGCAAACTGTTATGTAACAGTGTACAGTACATACATTATGTGACAGAACTCTACTATGACTTTTATCATACCTTCTACATGTTTGCTGCCAACTCTGTAACTGGCTACTCTACTAATCTAAATGTTTTGGTGATTGTGTGTTGCAATAAAAGTGACTTATTTTGCACATGGTCTGTCATCCAAAATAATAGTCATGTTGGGATTCTGCTGTTTTTACCATTATCCTTCTTTCTACCCTATTCTTTTCTCTCCTACCTCCACTCTTTGGTTTTGTGTGATACCCTCAGGCATGTTAAGATCACAGTAATATTATTCCTGACTTCTCTGCCTTTGATAGTAATTAGGTAGTGGGGAAGTAGATATCAGTAAACATAATGTAATAAACATTTTTGTCTGAATTCTTGTTTTCCTTTAAGTTGTGTGTTTCTCTTGGTATGTGATGTTCAGATAGAGTATAGCTCTTGGCTGTGATCATTTGTTTGACACTGCTAACCTTTCACGTTGATGAATTATATTTTTTATTATTTTCATTATAATGTTATATCATCTGGACATCGATGAGGGTGTGAAAGATGAAGGTAGTGGCTGGCAGAACAGACCTGTAGCTCAATGTAAATATCAGTGTTAATAGGGATATGATATGTCTCACATTCACACATTTTAAATTATATCTGACCTGAGGACTGAGGTTATCAAGTGTAAAAATCCAGAAAGTGTGGGGGAGTGACGGCTGGATGTGTGCTCATGTGTGCATATATAGTTTGCTTTACTGTATTGATTTAAGTATGTAAAGGAATGTAGACATCATAAATTCTTCCCAGAATTTCATATGCCTGCTGTGTTTGTAAATGCTTTGTCATTCTTTGCTTGCACTGTTATTACTTGCATATTTGTTAGGTTGATAAAGTTTAAGTCAAGAACCTGCTTTATTGGAATAAAAATTATTGACTTTTTTCTCTTTAATGCTTATAATGTTCTCTCATTGTAGGTTTGGGTCGCAACAAAGTGTTCAGGCTTGATGGAACTCGGTGGTCCAAAATAGATGGACTTGAACTAAGTCCAGATACACTTTTGTATGGAGAGATAGTGAAGGAACTCAAGGGTGAGGGCAGGTCACAACGCAAAGTTACAACATTTCACATCATTGATGCCATTTCACTTGGGGGCATAGATGTATCAGGAGAACATCTCACATTGAGGTATGTTCATTGGAGGCTCATGCATGGTATATCTGCTTCACTTTCCAGAGATCGTATTGCTAAGTGGGACCTTTCAGTATTGCAGTGTTTCCTTTGTAGCTTGTAGTTTATTGTCTGAATATTAATTGCATTTCATAAAACTAAATAACATCTACAGTGAAACCTCTATCCATTGTTCCCATACGTGTTGCTTTCCTGCAAGTGTAATTCATTTCTTCTGGCCCCAAAAAATCGCCCATATAAATGGTGTGTAATTATATCAAATGCATCATTCCTGGAATGATCGTTTGCGACGAAAAAAGTAGTGACATAAAGTGATGTTTTTTGAATGCATAGTAGTGGTAACCTGTCCATATTGGTAATTACCATTACAACCATTGTGGCATTTAAGAAATGTCGCACGTCTCAGCCAGGTGGAGCAACGGAGGTGGAGTGGGGGGCACACACTGCGAAGGATGTTGATACACACACAAAACTAATTTCACTGATACCCATAAGAAAATTAAGGCCTTCTTTGTGCTGATTTTACTAAAACTCAGACATGCTTGTCAGCATTATGTTCAAATTTTTTATACCAAATTTCACCAAAATCACACAGTAAATGTGGAATGCGTGGATGTAAATTCATTTATGCATTTCAGTAAACTGTGGCTTTCATTGTGCTGGTCTTCGTGAAACTCAAAGTCATGCACCATGTTAGATGAAAAGTGTAGACAATACTGGCAAAATTTTATTTACACCCGTAAGTAAAGTATGCCTTTCACTGCGCCAATTTTCATGAAACTCATGCCTGCTGTACAGCTTTTTGTACACAACACCTTTATCGCATTTCATGAAATCCAACAAGTGGTTTAGTCACTGGTACTAGGTGGTGGACAGAAGTGCAGACGGACGGATGTGGTCTACTCATAAGGCATTCTCTTTTTTGCTTTGTAAAGAATGCCTAAAAAGTAGTTTGCACAAGTGTTAGAGTAACTTCTCATTTATTTTTTGTAGTCCTGAGTGGAAAATATACAGTTTTCAGTTTTGTTGTTTTCTGTTGTTCCTGACACATCTAGTGCTTTCCACAACTATTGTTTTCCTTCATTTGTTGTTATTTTAACACAGTCTGTTCACAAAAAAATGGATAGAGGTTTCATTATATTAGCTTTTCTGTCTGTGTGCCATGTTATCTGTAATGGCAGTGTTCCTAATTATGCCTTTTCATGATACTTTGTTAAACAATCATAGCAAACATGTAAGTCAATTTCAGTTTTGATTTACAGTAAATGATTTGGATATCCACTCTGTATGATATCGTAGGTTGGCACTTTAAGTGAAAAAACAAATTCCCAAGTTTAAATAAATTAATTTTGGTAAAATGTAATATGTGATTATCTTGACCTTTAAGATAGTGTGGGTCATTATGGAAATGTAAGCTGTAAATACTAAAATACAAATGATCTGCCTTGGGGGTCACTAATTTGGCATTTTAACAAATAGATATGGGTGACTAGTAAGATGGCAGTCAAACACAGTATGCAATTCTGAGTATTTCCAAGGACAGAACTTAGCAGTGGCAGGATGTTTATCACCCTGGAAGTAATGTGGGATTCTTATGTTGTGAGTCGTAGATGTTAGTGTGACATAACATATTCACAGCTTAGACTGGACATGCAAGAGACTGATACAATAGAGACTGCTTTCCTCTATTTGAGATCCACTAGCCTGGTATTCAGAAGATCTAAGTTTGATCTAAGCTGGCACCTTTAATATAAGGAAAGTAGTAACAAATTGGAGATTGGCAGTTTCCATGGTAGTATGATCTTCTTGGATGTAATATTATAGTCTGGTAGGTAGATAACCCGTGTTATTCCGTTAGCTGCAAGATATTGGAGAGGGAAAAGGAAACTCTTCTTTCACCCATTAAGCCAGTAATTTTGAACAGTTTATTCTTTCTTCATCTTGTGGCCCGAAACCTTACCAGATTTTGTGTCCAGTTAGGAACTTCTGGCACGTGCTGTAAAGTGGCCTCATTGGCTGAAGCCATTGTGTAGGCCAGCACTTTATGTCACTAGTGTCAGCAGACTGGGCATGAAAAAACAATAAGCATTGGCCTGTTCCAGTGATATAGTTGCAGAGTTGTGTGTTGAGATTGTGAGGTTACAAGGAAGGTGTTAGATGCCTGTGCGAGGAAGAGTACTCTTTATTGAAAATTAAGAGAAAGACATACTAAAATGCAGTTCTATTATACTAATGAAAAAATTAACTGTGTTACAAGAATTTAATCTGCACACATTCTATATTGTTTAGGTTAAAATGCTGTTGATTTCATTAAATTATCATTCTTACTTGAAGGTTTATGTCTTGTCTGTACTCTGCACTAAAATATGAATATCTCATCAGAGACTCCATACAGTTAGCACTGCTAGACAACTTAGAATCTGTTACTTAAAGGTTAATACAATCTAGACCAAAAATAAAATTTTTCAGCATGTCGCCAGCTCGGTAGCGTGGTGTAGAAAGGAGTCAGCAAGTGTAAATTTAATCTTTGAATTTCATGTTGTATATTATACCATTCAGGTGGTAGAAGTAATTGATAAGAGACCGCTGAATACAACACCACCTTATTAAATTATCTTATTTTCATTTCAGCCAACATGCTTTAGTCATGGGACCTTGATCAGAGGCTGTCACAACACATAGCCAACTATTGAAGTTCACATAAATTTATATCACTTTGCTTTTTCATTGTTATATGTGATTATTAATTAAGAGAACTACAGGGCATTCAAAAAGTCACTGTGTAGTTGTTATTACTGTGGTTGTGTTCTGTCAAAACTGGCAGGGTGATGAGGCAGCACCACAGCTGGCTGTTCTGACAGTGTGCAGATTGTGAGTAAAACACCACTTGCGTACTGTGTGCAATTGTTATCAGTCATGTGTATAGTACTGTATTATGTGATATGTGTTTAACTGGACAGTGACTTGTCAAATGCTCTGTATATGTGACTGTATACTCTATTGAAATAAAACATGTCAGGCTAAGACTTAAAATAAAGTAATGTAAAACAGCTGGTGTTATATTTGATGGTCTCTTACTGATTAATTCATGAAGTTTGGGATTTTCAGAAATAAGCTGTGCTGCAAGTTTGCAGAAGCGCTTAACAAGGACAGCAGGCCAGATCTTACACCTATACGTGTGAAAGAGCTGTACGACCTGGAGTGTGTTGCATCAGTATTTCCCAAGTATGTTCTGTAGGATACTTCACCATATTTTTCACATACAGGTAGTTCTTGTTTTACGCCAGGGTTACGTTCCTTAAAAACATCTCGCAAGTCAAACACAAAATTCCCATTTAAAGCAATGTATTTCCTGGGGTTAGGGGACTAACAACTTTATCCTATATAGTGTATGACTATACCACTAGTGGACATACAGACCTGTAGAGTATATGTGTACTGTATGTATAGTATATATACATTTATATACAGTATACATACATTTATATACAATATATTTATTTATTTCTAATGCAATAAAAATGTAACAGACTTGCATCCATAGTTTCTTGGTATGGTTCATTTAGATAGGACTGTGATAGTCTTGCTAAACAAACAAACACTTTAGTTCCTGACTTAGCACTTTCTTTAATTCTATCAGCATTATCACGAATTGTATGTATGCTACTATGAGCGAGTCTAACATTACGGCATATATCAACAATTCATTCACCCTTTTCAAGTCGGCTTATTACGTGTAATTTCTCTTCAATACCAATTGTCTTTCGCTGATTTTTCACTTGGATTGCACTAGGTGATGCAGATTGACATTTGTCACTCATGTTGGTAAGAAAAGCCAATGCTGTTGAAGAGGAAACTAAATGATCTGCATGGTTATATCACCAACATAATCAATCCATACAAGTGACGAATGGCGTGAGAGTGATGTCACTACCTGCTAGCCTCCTACAGAAGATAAGTGCGACCACGAATCGTCTATACCAAATCGTGTTAAACCAAAAATTATCGCGTAAATTCGAAAAGTGGTGTAAATTTTCAAGTTGCATTAAGCGAAATCGCGTAAAACGAGAACTGCCTTTATGTGGAGATATTCTCTGTTTTCTACCAGTGATGTCTTTGGTACTTTTCTGTAATCTTTACTAGATATTATAGCATCACATAATATTGACAGTAAAGTAAAATGTAAAGCAGTGCGTGTGCATGCCATGGAGACGTGAGGGGAGTGGATGTGTAGCCCCCTGCATTTTTAACTTTGGCATTAGGAGCAGGTGAGTGGTCAGCTTCATTCTCTGGCCACTTTACCTCCAGGGAAGGAGCCTTGGTGTAGGTGCTTTGGAGAAGAGAAAAATAACTTGCCTTTGCCAGGAATCAAACCATGATTCCATGCCTAGTCACTATACCCGCTGTGCTAGTTCAGCTCCATAATTACACCACCTGCTGTTAATAAACAGCGGGTGGTGTACGTGGGTCATTCAAATTTAAACGAGAATTTAGTTCCCTCTTGAGCACAAATCAACTCGTATGAACGTACTTGCGCTGACAAGTTATGACATGTTCAAACTTGCAACCCGCACTAGTCGGATCCCTCTCCACCTCAACCATCAGGTGCAATTAAGATGGCAGAGCAAGAAGTACCCAGCAGTGTTGCGCAGCATATAATTATCAAATTTCTCACGAAGGAAGGTGTCATTCTTTCTGAAATCTTTGCCAGGCTTCAAGCACAGTTTGGGGATGAATGTTTGTCACAGACAAGGGTGTTCAGTTGGGCGAAATCATTTTGAGAAGGACGAGACCATGTTGAAAATGAACCTCACGCTCGGCGACCAAGAACTTCTGTCAATCCAGACAACGTTTTGAAAATTGGTGAACTTATTCATTCTAAATTTTTTTCCCCATTATATTCACCATGCATCCTGTTACCAATCGATAGTTTTATTTCACCAACACATGCACTATACTTTAATCATGTTATACACCCCTACATATGTTTTGGCCAGTACTTTGACCCGTGATGATGGCTATATTCTCGAATCTAATCCGCACCCGAATCTAACCCGCACCCAGTTTTTGGCGACTTCTTAAACGAAAAAAGTTAGTTCGCGATTCTAATCCGCACCTTTCCTTCAACCACCCTTGCCCACGGGGCGACTGATTGAATAATATTGGATGTTACCATTGCGTTAAAATCCGACGCTACGCCTGTGGCCGATGAGTCATACCGATAGAGGCGGGGCCTTTCTCAACAGACGTGCGCAATCTCGTCTGAAGCCAGCTGATCTTTAGTTGTTGAAACGTGGGAGGTGCTTGTTCCAATTTGTCGTGTACCGTAGTTATGGAAGAGGGACACCTGAAATCTAAACGACTCTCATATACGGCAAAGTTCAAACGTGAAGTTATTCGGTGCGCAGAGGAGAATGGAAACCGCAAAGCCGCTGCAATTTTTGGAGTTGATGAAAGCAACGTTCGACTATGGCGGAAACACAAGGCAGCGATCAGCGGGTGTGAGGCGTCACGAAGGAAATTCACTGGACCCAAGAAAGGACGATTTCCTGAAATTGATGATGCAGTCTTCACGTTTTTTCAAGAGAGACGCAAGACTGGACTGTTTGTGAGTTATGATCTACTCGCGAGGAGGCGATAAAGAAGGCCAGATCTTTGAACATTCCTCGAATTATGAGTGATGACGGCGAGTCTGATGAATAATAAATTATAATAATAAATAATAAAATAATAGATTATTGTATTGTATTGTTCTTACGTTGTTTATTAATTACGTTAATTACGTTATTGTTATATTGTACAGCAGCTCAATCATTTTTCCAAAATCCAGCTCTAGACCGCGAATCTAATCCGCATCTGATTTTTTAGCCCTCTAAAACTGTAAAAAAAGTGCGGATTAGATTCGAGAATATACGGTATTTATTCGGGCTAATCGTCGCAAAACTGTTCTTGAACTGTCACAGGAAGTAGGAATTAGTGTAGGGAGTGTTGAAGAACTTCTGCACAGCGAGTTGAAAGTCAGTAAAGTGAGCGCAAGGTGGGTCCCACAGCTCCTGTCACCGGAGCACAGGGAAAGACATTTAGTGGCCATTACTCAAGTTTTGCAACGATACGAGAGAGAAGGAGCCAAAGTTTTGGACTCAATTGTGACCTGTGATGAGACCTGGGTCCACTACTTCACTCCTGAATCAAAAAGAGAAAGTAAGCAGTGCAAACACACCCATTCTCCATCCCCCAAAAAAAGCGAAAGCAATTTTTTTTAGCGGGGAAGATCATGACTGCTGTGTTCTGGGATTCAAAGGGTATCAGTCACCTGGACTTCTCACTGGTCAAAAAACCATCAATGCGCAGTACTATTCAACTCTCCTAAATGAAAAAGTGAAGTCGGTAATCCGCTTAAAGCGAAAAAAAAGGCATGATTCAGTTTGCTTCCTCCAGGACAACGTTCGTCCTCACACTGCGGCTTTAACAATGGCAACTCTACTGAAACTGAAGTGGGATGTCCTGCCTCATCCACCTTACAGTCCAGACTTAGCTCCATCTGATTATCATTTTTTTGGACCAATGAAGAGGGATTTAGGAGGCAAGAGATTCCGGAATAATGATGAGGTCATTGCAGCTGTGCAAAGTTGGATACACAAGCAACCGAAAACCATCTTTGAAACTGGAATTAAGAAGCTTCCAGATCGTTGGCACAAGTGTATGGCAGTCAACAGGGACTACATTGAAAAGTAGTGTGTAATACTTTTCCATTTTATTGTGAATAAATTTTTTAGAAACGAATTCTCGTTTAAATTTGAACGACCTTAGTAATTTGGTTGGGTGAATAATTTGTCCACTTGTCAACAGAAATAGTGTTCAGTTAAATACAGTGTTCAACCTGTGTGTGTACTCACTTCATCTCCAAAAAATATATGCATGGAGATTGTAATTGTTTATTTCATAATGTTGCAATTATTGTAATTGAGAGGTAACAGATTTGTTACTTATGAAGGTAAATGGGAAGTGCTATTTTTTTAGGTTGGTCTAGAAATAAAAACTGGCTATTATTGTTGTCATATCATATACCAGAAAGCAAGGAAAATCATAATATATATGTGTGATTATTCTGAGTTGCTGAGGAACATTGCAGTGTCTAAGATTTACTTCAAACTAGACGTCAGGATATCTTTGCAAAAGGGATTCCTTCCTAAGATTGAAGGCCTGATAGATGTCCACTGCACTGTAACCTTCCTGTCCTTTCAAAGTGCTGGATTTCAGATGTAATGAAAGCTTCAAATCTTACATAGTCTGACTTCATGGGAAGCCTTCTCTTCCCAGTGTTTAGCAGCTGGCATCTTTCCATATCAAGAAATCAAGGCTTCTCAGTTCTTTAATTACCTTGCCCCAGGGCCGAGACCTACTGATTCTTTCTATGTTTATGATGTTTCAAATATCAGATTGACATCAAAGCTTTATAAAGTGGTTTTCCACTGTACCAGTTGTTTACTGATATGTCAATATACAGTATACACTGTGTATATAGAAAACAGACAGTATTCCTGAAGACCTAATGAGTGTACATCTCACTGGCAGCCTCTCTGGCACTCCATGTCTGGGGCTGGATTCATAATGGCACTACAATTCAAGGACACCTGACATTATTGTAGTATACCCTGAAACAAGGTAAGTTTATCCACATATAAGTCACAGCAAAGAATGGGTCCAGTGACCATATCCATGCTAAGAAAGGACCCACCCTCACTCATGTTTTGACCTTTGTATTCAACATAAGAGAGCATATCAGTGCTGTGGATTTCAGTTTAACATGTACCTGTGGAGCTGAAGAAATATGGCGAGAGGCCTGCCATGTTCTGAGGCTCAAAGATGGTGAAAGAAGGACACTTCAGAGGTCAGACGTGACCTATTACTGTTGCTACAGGAAGACATGGGCATCATTACTGCCTGTAGACAATGGAAACGTGACTGTCATTGTGACTACCCTGAATCCCACAATAAGGTGACATGTCTTACTAAGTGACCTTACATACAGAAGTCTAGGCACCAGTCTTATTGTCACAATAAGGAGGACTGCTGCTGTTATTAAGAAATGTGGCCTTTCAGAAGATAAGACTGATGACATCACAGCAGCTGGTACCATATGGACTATGCAGGATACAAAGAACTGCATTTGTTGATCAACATAATAACCTAGTGGTAACACTGAGTGCATCAATGGGACACTTGTCAGTATCACATAAAAAATTCTGAGGCCTTCGTGGAGAAACTACAAATCATCACCTTACGTAACACTGACATCCTAGTTAGTTTCGAGACAGTGTTACTGTTCACCTTAGTTTCATTGACTGACACTGTACAATGACCAGGATAGATTTGTTCCAAGAAGCTCTCTGCTGAACTTAGTTTATCTACAGTGAGAAAATTGTGACCAGATGGATGGCATTGTTATAGCGTACCTTGGCCAGTTGCTGCATGCAGCAATTCAAGTAGTGTGCACTAAAAACATTTTCTCAGAAATCTACCTATTGGTGCAGATACATCAATGACATGCTGATAGTTTGGCCACATTAAGGAAGAGCTGAAAAATTCCCAGATACACTTCTGCAGCATCCACCCAGACATGCAGTTCTAGGTGGAAACTAAAGAGGGTAACCCAGTACTGTTACTTGATATGCTTGTAGTGTTGAAACCAAAGGACTGATTGGTGCATATAGTATGCAGAAAATCTACACATGCAAATTGCTACCTACATTTGTGTCCACACCATCACCCATTACAGAAATATGCTGTTTGTCTGCACTCATTTGATAGAATCATATGTGCCCCAGAAAGTCCAAATGGGGAAATCCATCACCTTAAAAAGACCTTCAGACAGAAGTATTACAGGGCATCATACATCTACAAGGACTTCAGCCCCAGATGGAAACACATTTGTAGCAACACACACAAGCTGATCAGAGTAGACGGTGCACCATATATGCGTACCATTTCAGACATGGTATGTGTGTTCCATGTGAGGTTCAACATAACAACTGTAGATGTTCCAGCTAAGAAGAGTGCATATCTGCTGAGACTAAAAAAAAGATGACCTAGTCTTGAGGCCTACACATGTACGTATATACATACAATAAACAGAGCTGCATCATCGAGCATATGTGTCCCAGATGATGGGGGTAGAGGCCATCTCAGAAATGGTGAAGATGTGCCTCTTATAACATGGCTATTGCCTGAGAAGACTATTGCAACAGTAGACCTATTAGTTAGTTAGTTAAATTAGTTAACAGAATAGCTGTGGATTCATATTGTGCTAGAAATGTTACAGTATATACTGTACCAGTTTTGTCTCAATCATTGAGCATGACTCTTGATATCAAGGAACATAGCAGTCTGAGTGTAGAATGACAACTGCAGCTTTATGTTGTGCGGTGGTGAATTCAGTTATATGTCATTTTGATTTATTATGGGTACTGATGAAATAATACACGTCTTCTTGATTTATTTGTGAAGGTTGCACTGAAGTTATGTTACCACTTCACTAATATGTTAATACTTTACAGTACTTACATATTCTAAAATTGGCAAATACCTGTTAAAACCAATTCATTGTAACAATTTGCACTTTTCCTACTTATATTGTCATTATTGAAAATTTCTGGTTAAGTAAATTTATCATGTAAAATCTGAAATGTGGAGCGTCACTCTCTGGTACTGATACACAGTGGCTTGTACCCTAGTCCGCAATTCATCTCCCCTTAAATTTTTCTACTGTTCACAATTGGCTTTGTGCAAATTCTGAGTAGTCCTAATTGGCCCAAAATTTCAAACTTCTATATACTATCTCTAATCTCCCCATTGGCTAAATATAACCTAACGTAATCGGTGAAATCACTCTTGTAAACCCTTGTTGTCTAGTAATGCACCAAAGAGGGTTGTCCTCAAATCCATACCCCTAGCTAAAATTATGGTGGTCAAACTGTCGAAGTCTTGAATTTCTACAGTTCTGAAGTCTGTATGTCCCATTAAGTCTGAGAGTGACAAACTAGAACAAGGACCAGCTCTCCTTTGTTTCACTTCCCGTATATCTTTTCTCCCTTCTAACATGACCTATCTCCTACTCCTCTGGTCTGTCCGCTACATTATGCTGCCCAGATGTTTCCTTTGTCCTCACGTATCCTGTACTAAATCAAATTCCCAAAATTTAAAAAAAAAAGCTAATGTTTATCCTATAACATGTCATGAAGGCATAGAGGGGGCATAGAGTTATAGCTTTACACTTTCTTTAACCTTGGTGCTAGATGGAGGTGGGTTGTTAACGCCACTCTACCCCCATTAATGACCTGGTAGCCATTGTATGGGAGGCTGAGTGGGCTCCAGGGCCAGTCTGGATGGGTGCAGAAAAAATCTCCCCCATCACCACCACCGGGATTTGATCCCTGGATCATCCTGGCTGTAGCGAGTTGCTATACCGACTACGCTGTCCCAGCCAAAATTTAACTCATTTTTAATGCTACTGGCCAAATAAAACAATTAGTTTCCCAAATAAAGTAATTAATCTACATGCAGTGGTTATAAGTTGTATATACAGTGTGAGAAACCAAATATCACACCTACGAGTATATGCAACTACAGATAAAAGTTTGCTATTAGATGGTGGATGATAAAAGACTTTGAACTGGACGGTACCAAACATTTCCCAAATTCAGTCTGCTGTTTTCTTCTCCATTATGCAATTTTGGCTTATTACAGTGAACTTAGCCACTTTTTTAAGGGTTTATTAGCTGTCTTTATATTAGGGCTTGTCCTGCAGTCTGGTGATGAGTCATTCATATGTACTTCATTTTCTGTGTTACTTCTAGACAACCGCCTTCCTAGTGTCTAATAGAGCTTATGTATTTTTCTTTATGGTATTTAGGTTTTCATCCATTAAATAAGATCGTCTCTATAAATAATAAAATAGTACAGGGTAATACTGTTCAAACAGTTGGAAGTTCCTTTTCATCCTACCAAATTAGACTCTTTCAAGCACCAGTTCTAATGTGAAAAGAACACTGCGTTTTGCCCACATGGTGTATTTTTGTCTTTCTTATGATTATCAGAATAAACCATGATTATTGAACAGCATTCATCACTTGTTCTTTGTAATACAGACTAAGTATGTTTTCTGGGAGTATGAATTGAATTTTTAAATCCTTTTATGTTGCTGCTTCAAAGTATTAGTGGTTGGATAAATGAATTTCAGCTAGAATAAGACTCACTGTTGTTAGTCTAGCAGATAGTAAAACTTACTTGCTCTTACAGGTTGAACCAACGCATAATCAAAGGAGCAGGCGGTAGTTGTCGCCTGGTATACAGTGTTGGAGAAAATGATGATAGGTTCTTCTTGCCAGGTGGACTGATGTTCTTTAAAGCAACTCAAGGTATGACAAAAAAAAACCCGTTAAAGTAGCATATGATGGTCGTCTGGGTTTTTGTACCATATAGTATAATGTGTTTGTTGCAGTGTTTTCTAGGAATGTACCACCTTCATCTTCAGGGTGACTGAATTTGGTTCAGGTGGACGCTCCACCTGAACCAAATTACTGTATCTCCTGAGGGGAGTACTGTATAGTGTGGAACAATTTAAATGAGGCACTCCCCAAGTACATTTAGTGTTAGTTTATTAAATGTGTGTGCATACATGCATGGGCGTGTGCACATGTAACAACACTGATGAATCAACCCTATTCTGAACTCAGAAATTATCATCTCAAATTCTTAATAAGCTGCTGTCTTGTGTATCTAAAACTTACTGCTGGTAGTAGGACATATTCTGGTGACGTGCAACTCGTCAAAAGAAAATTGTACATTTCAAGTGTGCTTCTTGTCAAGGGACATGTTACAGATATACTTATATAGAGTGATCCCCTGTCAATTGCTGGGGTTAAGGGGAGTGATCATAGCATGTTGGTCAAAATCACATTATGTGAAGTTCTTATGGGAAAAACAGCTACATGAATGCAGCCTGGCATTGGCCATGCCATGCAAACTGCTGCTGTACACAGAGTTAAGGAGCTCAGGTAGCAAGTTATCTCATTCTTGCAATACTGAGATTTGTGCACTGAAAAAGGATGTATGATACATTTTTTGTAGGTCACAAACTAGGACAGGCTGACATATATATAGGTCATACCACTGTTTTGAGACTGAAACTTTGTGATAAACATTTTGACCAATATGGTAAGTTTCATGAAACAATTAAATTTTTCTTTCCATAAAAGACTTCCTGCTTCTATAACAATATGAAAATTTTATCAGAAAATAAAGCAATGGCCTTTAATGCATTTATGTATGTGATCTGTCTTTCAGAACCATGGATGAGACACATGAGCCGAAGTACTCATCATCCATATTATTATAATTCGATCAGCAGGGACTCAAAATATGACAGGGATCGCCCCAAAGAAGCATGTTCCAGTACCTTGTAAGTAGATAGTTTTTGATAGTTTTAACATTCATTGCCAATGTTAGTTTGCAGGGGCAGAGAGCTGGCCCTCCCCAACATTTAACAGACAAATGGGACATTGTCCCATTAGAATAGAACAGAATAAATAATGGGTCGAGCCCTTACGGTCTTAATGCACATAGTCCTTTTACAGGTTCTTTGTGCCCCTTAAACTGAAGTCCAAGTCATGAGAGCCCTGTCCCTTTAATAAAGTTCCAGATCGCCCCCAGACTTAGACCTCTGGCGTCCTCAGGGTCCAAAAAGAAGGAACTCAGATAAGTATGTCTGAGTGTCGCCAAAGCTTCACATTCACACAAAACATGAGCTGAGGTGTCCTCCTTTGCTCTGCACCTCCTACACAATGGACTGTCTGTCAGTTCCTGGTGTCTTCTCAGGGTGTTATGTCCAGTAAGAAGGCCAATAACTACCCTGGATTGTGTCCTATTAAAGGACGGTAGCCTAGTCGTAGCAGCAGTACGGGGGCTCGAGATCAATTCTCGAGCCTGTATCTGAGTGCCAGTAAGACCCTGCCACAGTGTTGTGTGCTGTTTGTCCAGCCAGCACTGAATTTTCTTCTTTATACTCTGCCTGGAGACCCCCAGGGCCTACTCCAGTCCAACAAATTAGTAAACGGAACGCTCCCTTGCAAGCTCATTGGCAATTTTATTTCCACGTATTCCAGACTGTCCGGGGACCCAAAAGAGTCCCACAGAGTGATAAATGGAGATATCATTCAACGCCCTTTGGCAGTGCCGTACCAATGGGGACTTTATTTAGCAGCCTGAAGAGCTTTCAGAGCTGCTTGACTATCAGAGCAAATACTAATGTATTTCTCTGATCTAACATTACTTTGAATTTCATAAGCACAGGCCAAGATAGCATATACAGTAAAACCGCGATGCATCGTTTTTTAGGGGGATGGGAAACAAAAATGATTATAGGGGAAAACAATAGTACCGGAAACCATTAAAAATTATAGATAAGAACAATGTAATGATTATTATTACTTCTTGCTGAAAAAATTTTTGATTGACATTTGTTTTGTGCAAACTTTATGCCTCAATTCAAAGTATGATTTTTCAAGGCCTAGAACACTTTCACGATCACTGTCACTCATGCTGTGTGCATAAAAGAAAGATTTTACTTTCATGCGTCTCAGCAAAGCTTGGCACAACTTCGGGTTTGCCATCTTCTTCTCCTCCTCATTCTTCCCCCTCCACACTCCCGGATGCCACGAGGCTCTCGCACAGCTCCTGCACTGTTTCTACACCACAGGTTGCCACGTGACTGCACAGAGACGTAGTCCTCGAATTTATCTTTGTTCATGCCACTGAACTTTTCCCAGTCTTGGCAGAAATCGTCGTCATCTTTGGTCAATACGACGTCACTATCGCCTAAAGATTGTCCCTGAACGTAACCAGCTTTCCGAAAACAATTTTTGATTGTCTGCTGGGTTACTTGTTGCAAGGCTGCCACAGTGTAGTGCAAAGCTTCCAATACGTGTATCTTCTTTTTCATATCTTTGCCTGCATCCATTAAGCAAACAGCTGTCTGCATGAGGCGTTTTCTATAAAGCTGCTTATAACACTTTATTACCCCTAAATTGTACAAGTGTGCTCCAGCCCCTGGAGCACACTTGTACAATTTCCGGGTACCGTATGATTTTTACATTTCTTAGAAATGATGTATCCTTTGGATGTGCGGCACAGTTGTCCACAAAGAGGAGAATGTTCCTGTTTTGCGCACCCATACTTGCGTCTAATGAACGCAGAAATGAAGAAAAAATGTGTATGGTCGTCCACACTTTATTGTTCACGTGGTATTTGGTATTTGAAACATCGTGGTTTCGGAGATTTTCCGATAACAATCGGCAATTGTCTCATTCTGGTATTTGGTTCAACACACAGCAGGTAATCCAGGCAATACACACGCGCGCAGTGCACTAAATCATTGTTTCAAATTTTAAAAAAACTATCCATGTGGGAAAATGTTGCGTCAGGACCGTGATTTTTCAATGATGGACGCGATAAAATGACAGTTCGAGGACGGATGGAGGTGGGAAAAAATAGTGTTATTTATATGGGGCTAGTTCCGGGACCAAATAAGGCAGACAATATATGCGGGAAAACGAAGGTAACGGGAACAATGCAACGAAGTTCCACTGCATCTCTGCCTGGAAAACTGTTACATATATTCCTAGAGAGATACTGAGCCTCGGACTCAAGAATTGCCCATAGACTCCGGCCCCAGTCCCCCCTACCCCCTGCATTCTGGCCCCATCTGTGTACCAGACGAGCCCCTTAACCACAAGTGGGGACCCAGGTTCCTTAGTCCATTCTGCTGTAGTCAATGTAGTAACCCAATATTTTGGTTCAAAATTGTATGCTGGCCTCATAATATCATTCCCTATACTAAATATGGGATCCGATTTTTGGAACCACATTAATATGGCACTATGTCCACGATTGGGGTGAAGGTAAGACCAGCACCCCATACTCCAGAGTCGGTGCACAACTGACCTCCCCTTGCCTTGAACCACCAAATCAAGTGGTGGAAGACAAGTGAGTACTTCCAAGGCACTCGTTGGGGTAGTGCACATAGCCCCCGTTATCCCCAGACAAGCAAGTCTTTGGATTCCACTGAGCAGTTTCTTGGCACTGGCTGTCTGACAGCCAGGTCATAAGACAAGAGATGCAAAGGTGATGGATGGCTGAATGATAGAGACATAGAGCCAATAAACGACTTTGGGCCGCAGGCCCCACATAGCACCAAAAGACCTCCTACAGGCTCACAAAGAATTGTGAGCCTTCTTCACCTTGATGTTCACATGCTCCCACCAAGTCAGCCGAGAGTCCAGGATCACCCCCAGATACTTGACTGACTCGGAACTGTGCAGAGTAACTCCAAAAAGAAGAGGTTCAAAGAGACCAGAAAGTTTCCTCTTCCTTGTAAATATGAGAAGGTCGATCTTTTCAGGGTTAACTGACGATCCAATGCTGCCGCACCATGTATCTACAGTGTGGAGAGCCCTCTTCATGAGCTCCGACACTGTGTTCGGGAATTTCCCCACTGCTAGCAGACAAATGTTGTCGGTGTAACCCTGGCAATATACACAACCCATACTGAGCCCTGCTATCAAATCATAGACAACAACACACTACAGGAGCAGTGAAAACACACCTCCCTGTGGGCAAACCTCGTGCATATCATTGAGAGCCGCTGTGGTCAGGCAGCCCTCCAGGGTAGCCCTAATCTACCAGACAATAGTGGAGCTGACCCCTGCCCAACAAGAGCAGCACACATGAAGTCAAAGGAAGTGTAGTTAAATGCTCCTTCTGTGTCCAGGAAAACACCCAGAGCTACTTCCTGCTGGTCAAGTGCCTTCTACACCCGTACTACAAGCTGATGACGGGCCATTTTCAAGGATTTTCCAGCCTGGTAGGCATGCAGTACGATGCAGTGGCCTAAGAGGCAAAGCCCCATCCCTGAAATGCCTAACCACCAGCCTTTCCATGGTCTTAAGCAAGAACAATATAAGACTGATAGGTCTAAAATCTCAAGGCCCAGTATAGGAATTCCTACTGGGCTTAGGTATAAACACTGCCTTAACCTGGCGCTATATGGCTGGGAACATAGCCCATAGTCAGGCAGGCATGAAATATCCTCACCAGGTATGGAATGACAGTCCTCCTTCCCTGCTGTAGCAGGGCTGGGAATATGCCATCCATACCAGGAATTTTATGTGGAGAAAATGAATTATTCACCCATTCCACTGTCCTGTAGGTGACAGCCTCCATAGTCACCTGCCAGTTGCATTGCTTTTCGCGGCAGGCAGCTGCAGGAACCGCCACCTCTTCAGTAACTGTCGATTCTGGAAAGTGAGTTACAAGCAGGAGTTCTAAGGTTTTCCCCTCCAATTGCGTTCACAATCCCGAGGGAGTCACGAGAGACCCCAGCCTAATATTCGGGTCCCTGGAAAGAGTCCTATGTAATCTTACCAATATAGGTAGGTCATTAATGGAGTTACAGAAGGTCTCCCAAGATTCTTTAGAAGCTTTCCTCACCTCCTTTCTTTATCTCCATTGAGCCTCTTTATAGAGTTCCCAGCTCTGAGGAGTTCTTTCTCTACAACTTTTATTAAAGAGCCGCCTTACTTATTTCTAAGGGACTCTCTAAATTAGATGTCCACTTTAGAGAGTATTTACCTGTTCTCGCAATTCAGAGAGGACAGTTGTCTTCATAAGCCGAAATTAGGGCCTGTTGGACATGATGAATTGTCAGCCCCAATCCAGCCTCATCTTTCATGTTCATTTTCAGGCCCTGCTGCAGCTTGCTCCCCAGATCCCCTCGAAAGGAGTCCCAGTTGGTACCCCTCGGGTTCCTGAACAGGTGTTCCAGTACTGAGCCTTCTACATTGAACAGAATATATCTATGATCAGACAAGGAGGGCTCAGAAGAGACCTTCCAGCCTTTAATACTCTCCAAGAGTCTGAAGGACCCCAGGGTAATATCAGTCACCTCTAACCTTCTGCTATTGCAGAAGGTAGGGTCATTGCCTTGATTTAGAGTTCCTAGATTTGTAGAATTTAGAAATTCCAACAACGCCACTCCTCTGTCATTGCAATTGGTGCTACCCCACACCGTATGGTAACAATTGGGAGTCGCACCCTATGACGAGATAGAGGGTTTTCTCTTCACAGTAATACACGAGTTCGTCATACTCCCTTGTTGGGGGAGGATCCTCAGAATCAAAAGGCAAATAGGCAGAGCAAATAACCAAACTTCTCTCTGCTTCGCCTTCATAGTATTTTATCTGAACTGCTACTAGGTACCTAGAAGAGAATCCTGGTAGCATCCATATATTCATGTTCCTGGCAAGGATACATGCTCTCGGTCTATCTATTCCACCTCCGCAGATCAGGGTATATCCTGGGATATTTAGGCCCATAACACAGCCCTCGCACACCCACGGTTCCCATATCAGAGCCATATCTATTCCCTTAACAGCTGCTGTTCCGGAGAAAACCCTAGAAGCAGTGATACTGTGCTGTAGGTTAGCGTGAATAAATGAGATGGTACTCACCATGTCACTCCTCCTGGACTCCTCTTCTTACTTCTTCCCTTCTGGTTTAGCACCAGGAAGGGAGAATACTGCCTGTCCTACACTGCTAGAAGGTCTTCACTTCAACCCTTCCAGCACAGCCACGGACTGCAAGTCAATGCTGAGCACAAGGCGGACCCCACTAGGCTCCTCCTTGCGCTTGTACACTGTCCATTGACTGGTGTCCAGTGCCTGGTTCAGTCTACAGAGCTGCTGAAGCAAACGCTCCGTATCTTCTGTGGGGCCCGCAACCAAGCCACCGCTCTCTTATAAGTGGGGAGAGCCTGTAGGCCCACCATCCTGAGCCTTAAGCCCTCCCATGCTTTCATCTTGGGTACTTCACTACCCAGCCAGTCTCTGGTCTCTTAGTCTTGGCATACCGCAATGGCAGCCCCTTTGGCCGAGTAGGTATCAACAAATCTGGGGGTGAACCACTCTTCAGGGAGCCCGTCCACAAGCCCACCAATAGCCCGCTGGATGCTGACGAAATTATCTTTACAGACCTATACCTTCAGGTAGCTGTCACAATTGATGGGCAGCCCTGGCATAGCTCAGTTACCCATTCTTCCTGGGCCTCTTCGCCTGCCCACTCTTAGGAGTGCTGCCAGAGGATCTCTGGCACTTGCCAGGACCCTGCATCAGCTTATTACCTTCCTGGGGTTTGATCCCAGATGTGCTAGGCCCC
The DNA here is from genome assembly GCA_021186555.1 of Reticulitermes speratus. Lineage (NCBI taxonomy): Eukaryota > Metazoa > Arthropoda > Insecta > Blattodea > Rhinotermitidae > Reticulitermes > Reticulitermes speratus. The sequence goes on along the minus strand of JAJKFL010000042.1, from coordinate 30,185,789 downwards.
TGCCTCAGTGGTTTTTCACTGCCTTTGCTTAGGAGCCCGGATGTACTGGGCCCCTGTGGAGTCTGAGTCTGACTGCGTTGAAGTGGAGTTTGGCCTCCAGTAGAGTCCCTGATAGGAGCCTCCACCAGCCTAGCCCTCCTAGCCCTCCTTGTCTGGTATCCCAGAAGGCGCTGTTCATGACAGACTAACCCACTGCCATTCATCCTGTAGGCACGGCTCTCACACCGTAGGATTGGGGATTGTTTTTCAAGGTTTACTCCTTTAGATCTGCCTGTGTTCTGCACAAACAGGGTCACCTCCCATAGAGTGTGGCTCTTCACCACGCACAGACAGTCTTGGATGAGGAGAGGCTATAAAACACATCCATCACCCCTGGGGAACAAATAACGGTATTCAAACCAGGCCGGAGTCATCGCCCCTGGGCGATGATCCCGACCAAGTCTCAGGCTGTCCCAACCCGGGTCCGGCCTGGGCCGACGCCATCGCCCTGTGGCAATGACCTGACCTGGGCACGGACCCAACAGCGGTCCCCTAGACCCCACATTGTCCCATTAAATGTATCCTTTTTGTCCAAAAGGAAAACATTGTCCCATGGTGGGCTCTTAAATTCAACAGTGATCTGGCCACTGCAAAAACGTAGCATTTAGAAGGCTGTATGCTAAAGGTTAACTCCTGAATGTATAAAAGGTAACTTCGTGGATTTCTAATTTATTTATACTTAGTATTGCACGAAAAGGGTTTACAAAATGTGCAGAGACTGTGTATAGGTTTCAAGAACTCTTGGAGGGCCTTGCATCATAGGCCCAAGATTTAGTGTGGTTTTATACTGACATTACATTCAACTGCAGGATTTAGGTCCTTACTGCAGTGTAGATGAAGATTTTTACCTTTTGGGATATGATTCCGTGTAGATTTACTTGCTTATGTAGCTCAATAGATGTTATGTATTCTGCTCATTAGTCTGTTCCCCTGCAACAATATCCAGGCCCAGTGAGAAGTTTATAGAAATCTCTATGTGTTCATGCCTCCCTCACAGGTCTTAACATCTGTTATTCTTTGTCCTGTTACAGGTAGTGAATGGCTTATGAGAACAGCATACATTAACGTTTTAAGTGTTTTGTTACTTATTTGTGTGCAAGTAAATAAGATTATATGATTGGGGTGTGTGTGTGTGTGTGTGTGTGTGTGTGTGTGTGTGCATGCATGCATGCATGCATGCATGTGTGAAAGTGGTTTTTACAAACAACAAACCTGTAATATGAGTACAGTTGAAGGTTTGTTAGAGGCACTGTTTTTGTGCCCAACGGTCAGAGAAAAAGTAAAGTTGTTCCTGTGCATGCCATAAAGGCATATAGAGGGGGATTGAGGTATAGCCCCACTCATTCTTAACCTCAGCACCAGATAGAGGTTAGTAGTGAGCTTCACACCTTGGCTGCTTTACCCCTGGGGAAAGTCCCCCCCCAAAAAAGGTACATATTAACAAGCCCAGTCAGTGCCTTTCACACTGTAGGCATATAAATAACCCAACATGACAGTAAAAAATCAAGAACATTTTTTATACAGTCTCAGGTTGTCAAGCATTTCATTGACAACTGTTGCACTGAGAACTACCAAAACATGACCTTGTTCTTAGTCTCCGGTTGTCAAGCACTAAACCAACATACCATCATGCCGTTACTACCAATACGCAAAGTTATTAACAAATATCTAAAATATTTCTCAAACAAACCATACAGTAATCAAAATCGAGGCAGTTCCTGTAATCCATTTACTGATAGTTTAGCACTTAGGAAAATAGTCCAAAGACTGGAATTTTTTCCATCAGTAACTTCCAGTACACATACTAATTCTATGACCTTTTCTTGGGTTATCTGGACTTTATTGAGCCCATTGAGCTATTATAATGGCTTCCGAAGATTCCAAGATGCGTAAAGAAGGTACTGTTGGCAAGAGGAAACACGTAACTTTAAGGAAAGTCGAAGTGTGGTTATGGCTTCATACAACATTGGATCATCAACTGTGTACAATATAAGGAAACAGAAGGACCAATTATGATCATTTATGGCAACAAGTGAAAGTGCGAAGGGCCTTTTCAAGTGACAGACATTGAAGGAGCCTCAAATTGCAGAATTGGACAAGGTGTTGTATAAGTGATTTACAGCAATGCATTTCAAAGGAAAACCCATGACTGGGCCTATGATAATCAAAAAAGCTGAGTGTTTTTATGTTGAAATGGAAATTATTGACAATTGTGCTGTCTGTGAGGGCTGGCTGCAAAATTTTAAAGAACCAGCAGTCGAAGGAGATATGAGAATGGAATACTATTCTGATTAGTTGTGCAGCCCAAGCATAGGAGCAATAAGAAAAAATTACCTGGAAGAACTTAGGTCAGTATAGGTACTGTCACATAATCAGGAATATTTGATAGTCTGGCACGTATCAAGTCCTGTGGATGCCGGATTAGAGGGATTCTGCTGTACGTATTATAATTTTACAAGAATTGAAATTCCTCACTTTTACAATAATTTATATACATCAAATTGTAAAACTTGGGATCCCACAGTGATTATAGGACAATTGGCACTGCATATTGAATACTAATTTATATCAAGAATGGCTTGCCTGATGGTGGCTTGCGTATAGCCAGTACGTGTAGCAAAATGCCAGTAACAAAAAAGCGTATTGGTTGTGTGACTATATTAAATTTGATTATGACTTGTATATTCATATTATTATGAGAGATTGCAACAAAGGAGTTCTGGTAGCATGAGATTACATGAAAGTTTCAATCCAGGGCTTTTAAAGTGTATCAGGAAATGAACTGAATGCTGGGATATTTCTGTAGAATTGAAAATAAAGGTGATTGCTAGTAACAGCACAGGAGAGGCAATTGGTTGAAAAAGTTATGGAATGAGAAATTCCTTTTCTCTGTATAAGTCTTCAACTCTCTTTTCCTGTTGTAACATCCTGTAAAATTGGTATTAACACTGCTGAAGCGCTGAAGAACTTAGTTCATCTGTAAAAGTCATGTGGAAACAGACTGCCATGATCCAGTATCTGGTGGGGAAGCTAATGAACCAGTGCCTCATCTACCAAGGAAAAGTGCAAAGGTAGTTGCCAACAGTTAAGTGCACATTAATGCAAAGAAGAGTGTTCTGAAGTTATTGTAAGTGATGGCTGTCTTTGAGAACAACACTGCCTGGTAGTTATTGACATTTTTGGAACCAAATGAGTAGCAAGTATTTATTTGTTGTACTTTTCACTGAATCGTGAAATTGTCTTCATTTCCAGTTTAAAGTTGCTTCAGCTGTATTTTTTTTAAGCAAATTAACTTTCATTATAATGTTGATACCACATGCAGGTGATGATCAGTTCTTCTCTTCAAGTTGTTTCAGGGTTTCAGTATTTATTGAGGAGTGAAGACAGTGTAGTCAGTATAGTGACTAGGCTGTGCACTGGATGACCAAGGAATAATCCTGTTGTTAGCAGATGCAAGAGAGTTTTCTCTTCTCTAGAGTGTTCAAGTGGGCTTTGGGACCAACCCAGCCTCCTATTCAATGTACACTCGGGCTCTTTCCCCCCAAGGAGTAAGGAAACAGAGGTGTGAGGCTGACCACTCACCTCCATCTAGTGTCAAGGTTAAGAATGTAGGCCTTTCATTGTTGGCCATCTCTCGGTAGTTGGGAGTTAACAAAATCCCACTTTAATCTCATTCACCCTTGTCAAATGTATACGAGGGAAGTCAGAAGATTATAACTGGACTCGTCAGAAAGAAGCAAGTAACTGAAACACAAAAATTGATAATGTGGATTCCATCAGCAGACCTCATTGATCTGATGTATGTATATGACCAATGATATCAAGTATAAATTGTGCATGATTTCAGGCTTCCGCCACGATGTAGATGATATCTGTGCTCTTCTGGGATATTATGCAGTGTAAAGTGGTAACTCTGTACCGACGTTTCGGGACAACCTATCATTCCCATCTTCAGTGGTAAAGAAGACACAGCGTGGAGTGGTAATTCTGTGCCGACGTTTCGGGACAACCTATCAGTCCCACCTTCAGGGGTCAAGAAGGTCCATGTTGACCCTTGAAGATGGGACTGAAAAGGTTGTTCCAAAATGTTGGTACAGAATTACCACTCTACACTGCGTCATATCGCAGAAGAGCGCAGATCTCAAGTATAAATTAATCTCAGTTTTCACCATTGCAGGAAATGTTTCAAGAATCGTTATGTCTGGTGGTGGGAACAAGGTGTCAAAGTTCATGATTCCCACTCAGCTGAGGAAGGTAAACTGCAGAGAGATCAGCTTATATATTTTGTTGATAGGCAGTGCAACCACAGAACAGAAACAAGATGAGCACCAAGCATTACTCTAACAAACAACAACTTTATTTGTTGGAGTGATACATGCATGAACATTGCAGGAGATAAACAGTACATGAGATAGCAAGTTCACTATTTCAACAGGTGTTTATGAAGAGCCCACAGTCTGCTGCTCCTGAGTGAGTATTTTAGTAACATCATAAAGACGTTATGTGCTGTAGAAGATCTGGGATTTTTGCATTCATGGTGATGAAGATTTAATTCTTCTGGGGTGTTATGTCATGTAAACCAGTTGACACAATGTTACTTCCCTGAAGATTTAGTTCTTCAACTAATGTACTTTCATATATTCTACAATAACTCCTGCCTCTAGTAATACATCTGAGAACACTTGGAAACAGCACAAACTACACATAGAACCAATGTTTAGAATTACCATGATGAGTTATTGTCTGGATGTCTCTACAGTTTCCAGTAGTCTGTTTGAAGCACCTTCACAAAAAGAACATGTATGTAAAATATTATCTTCATGAAGCCTTTCCATTTAAGTAAAACAGTCTGACTGTAGGCACATTTTGATGAAATTTTGTACAGGATGTATGCATTACAGTTTGTCAGGAAGGTTTTATTATGGGCCACATTAATCTATCAGTATTTCCAGCAGACAAAGATAGAATTATTCTTTTGCCTGATTTTCATGAGATTCAGTTTCATTAACCTGCACTATAAGTTACCAGTAATCAACATTTGTCTATTGACATTGGCACTGAATGTACTGTTACACCAACATGGCCATACATGACATGCTATTAGTTTTCCCATCTTTTTCACTTGACATTCCACTAAATGACAAAGACCATTACAATATAGGAGTGAGGATTGAACCTTTGTCAGTGTTCCATTCTGGAAAGATGGTGCATTCTGATTATTGCACTATTCTAAACCTAGAAAATTGCCCCATTGAGATCTTTCTGTTGCCTGTGAACCATTTTCATTGATAGTGACTTGTCTTGTAATTTGGGACAAGAACTCTGTTAACATTGTTCATCTCAGCTGGGTGTCTGTGTGTGCTATTAGGGGACTTCAGTACTTCTTGGATACCAGAGGTATTGTTTTTTGGTTCCTGTGTGTATCATACAAATGATTACCATTTATCCAGCTCTAGTGCTGTCAGTTTTTCTGTATTATGCATATACCACAATTGTAATAGGGTCTTACTTGTTATTTACAAATACAGTTTTACCTTAATATAAAGACATGCTCTTTGAAACATCCCAACACCGTTTTTATAGTTTGCCAGGGATGTGATCAGGGACTGGACGAGTAGGAAACACGAGGAGCATTGGTTTTCCATATGTGGACAAAGGCAGGCTAAGGGCTATCTTTAAAACCCCTCTGCAAAAAAGTTGAGGAATTGCTCAATCTGAGCAGATACCAGCTAAGAATAATGACAGGGTTGCTAACAGGACACTGTCATTCAAAAGGACACCTGTTTAAACTGGGGCTGGTAAACAGTCCCGAGTGTAATAGATGCAAGCAGGCATCTGAAACGGCCTCACACGTTCTTTGTAACTGTGAGGCTTTGGCCACATTAAGATTCAGGCACCTGAGCCATCATCTTTTGAAGCCAGGTGCCTTTGAAGACCTCTGTCAGCAAGATATGGCACTTTGTTCACTGTGCGGGACTGCTGAATAAATGAGCTAAAGGGTTACACAAAAGATTGATAATGGTCGAAGTGCACAGATCACTGTGGTGCCCGTCCTTCTGTATTCTGTTCTATTCTATTCTAGTCTTTACTTTCACCATCTCTGGTGTTCACATGTAATGCAGTAAGTGTATAGGAATGAGATGGCATTAAAGTTATAGTTGTTGTAGTAGATTTGATTAGGCATGCTTCAGGTTTTTGAGACACAAATAAAAAGGAATATAAATTGCTGCCAGGAGTTAGAAAGCTTAAACATCTTATTTGAATCTTATAAAAGTATGTTTTTCCCAAAGTACCTCTGCTTACTGGAGCTAGGATAGAGTAAGTTTAAGTCAAACCAACCAATGCACAAAAATTATTAACAAAGTATATTTTAACCCCTACATACGTTTTGGCAATCAAGTTGCCATCCTCAGGGGGTGCATCAAAGAATCACAAACATCCATGGCATACAGATACACACACACACTCGGCATTATAATGGAAGCACACGTGCCGCTCACAACATTAAAATGAATTGATGCCTACAGTCACAGAACCAAATGTTAAGAGTAAACAACACAATGTGTCTAAGTCAGTGATGTAAGCCGACACTTCACATAACACAGTAAAAATTATCACATACAAATGCTGTTACATGACTCGACCTAGATGACTAAAATATATAAAAGCTTATATAAATATTTTACTTTTATATAACGTTTGGTTATGTGACTGTGGGCATCAATTCATTTTAATGTTGTAAGCGGCACGTGTACTTCCATATAAATGCCGAGTGTGTGTGTGTGTGTATCTGGATGCCATGGATATTTGTGATTCTTTGATGCGCTCCCTGAGGATGGCAACTTGATTCCCAAAACGTATGTAGGGGTTACAAATATACTTTGTTAATAATTTTTGTGCATTGGTTGGTTTGACTTAAACTTATGATGGAATGCACGGTACATATAATATAAAATTCTAGGATAGAGTAGTCAGTATCGTGACAAAGCTACGGGCTTGACAGTCCAGTTTTCGAATCCAAGTTGAGGCTAGAGATCTTTCTTGTCTCCAAAACCTTAGGACTATCTCTGGGACCTGTTCAGTGGGTGTGGGGATTCTTTCCCATGGTAAAATAGCTAGGGCATGAAGTGGGCCATTCACCATCGTCTACTGCCGACATTTGGAATGAGTGGAGCTATGCTTCTGCCCCCCTACTTGCTTTCATGATGTGGACAGGGACATTACCTTTACCTTTTACCCCTGTTTTCACCCTCAGTCAGTCCTGAATTGAATGTGCCTTCTCAATAAGCTCCATGTGTGACATTTCTCTTGTTTCTAATCAACACATTTCAGCCCATACTACCCTGGTGTTTTGCCTGTCTTCAGTGTTGAGAAGGTTGTCATTTCTGTCCTCTTCATTTCTTTCTTTCTTTCTTTTTGGGAGGTGGGGCTGTTAATTTTTGAATTGTGGCATTTTCTTGTCCAACCCATGTCACTCTAGTTAATCATGCATCAGTCCTCTTTATGTTGGATTATCCTCACAACTGTGAATGCTCATATAGTCTTCTGTGTCTACCCTTCATATTTCTAAGAAACTGTCGTTATAGACCGTCACTGCTATAAAAGTAATCGTCAAGTATGCTATACTGGAAAAGTTTTGCAGATGTATGCATAGTGTTTTAAAGATTGTATGACTCATGGAAAAAGTGTATTGGTCCTAGTATACAGGTTTCATTTTTGTTTATGTTGTTTGCCTTAAACAGGTTTCATGCCATATTCCCACATGAATCCACCGGACATGTTCATGTGGTTTAGACAAAGAAGTAGATGAACATGCAGATGGTTCCAATTCATGTTTTAAATATCAGCAGTTCATTTCATTTTACCGGTATACTGAACTTAACATGACAAAAAATATCATCATGTGTAAAATTGCAGGATGAGGTGATGTGTTATATGACAATGTAGTTTTATGCCTTTCCTTAATGATCTGTGCTCAGTAAGCAATTTGACATGTTATTGTACAAGAAATTACAGTCAAACCCAGTTATAACGACATTGGTTTATGCTACACGTTGTTTATAGCGGCAGATATTTTGTGGGACCATTTAATTCCTCACTTTTAAGCATAACATTATACTCCTCGGTTATAACAACACGCGTTTATGACACAAAATATTCAGTCCCCGTTATTACATTATAATTGAGTTCAACTGTAATTTTATTAGATGCAGAACTTTTAAATTTTGAGAATTAATTTATTATTCAATGAGTTAGATGTTTTTATCCTTTGAGCCCACTTTTTTATTTTGTATCTGAAGACAGTTAAAATTTGTAACAAATCTCTTGCAGTATTTTCTTAAGAGCAGTTTTGCGAGATATGAGGTTCTCACAGGGGTGCTGCTGAAGATTGAGTTCTTCTGGAATGTGGTGCTGTATCAGGTGAGTAGAAATACTCCCCCAAGGACACAACATCACATCTCAGAAGACTTGAATTTTCAAGGACAGTTTGTTTTACTATGGTGGTGGTGGTGATGATAATGATGACAGACTGTATTGACTTCTGAACCTCTCTTTTATATGTAGAAAATTAAACTGTATCTTTGTCAGAATGAAGTCCTGTTCACCTCCATATATTAGGAGTGATAAAAATGTTTCTTTTCGGAGGCAGTGTGGTGATAAAATCTGAATTTTCTTTTGAACATATATCATTTGCTCTTCTATTTTATAAAATCTGTTTATTCAAAGATTATATGAATACAGTGTATCATATCACCTCAAGAAGAAGAGATACTATTTTTGGTTGTCTGTACAAGTTCATTATTACGTTACATTGTACATTACAATAATTTAATTTGCTCTGAAGTCAGACATATTCACTTTACATTTAATAACCCCTTCCTATCTTTTGCTTCATCCTGTAAGAAGTGATATAATATATATGTTTTGCTCCAGATATTGTATTTATATCTGAATGTGATCTGAATTTGTGATGCTTTTCCATTAAGTAAGTTACATAAAAAAACATAACTTTTTCTTGGAATTTATCACCATGATCTGTAGAAGTCATCTAACAAGAAATCTGCTACAAAAAATTAGAATAAAGCTCACTGAAATTTCAGTGTGAAAATTTGGCATTTCCCATCTCTAGCTAAGATTTCCACAGATGATCCTTCCATTGATACCATTGAGGGGTACTGTGAAATTAGAATTTCACTGAATATGTCCCATGAACTTAAAGTTACTGAAAGACAGCTTGGTAGAATAAGTGGTGATAACTTTTTATCAGCAAAGGTCAAGCCTGCAATACTTACTGAAGCATAGGTGTGTGTCACGACTGCTTTAAACTACAGATTGTGTTTCAGCAATCACTGCCACCTGGTATATGTATCTATTTATAAGAATAACTTGCAACATGGGGAGAGGATAATGAAAGAATACTGGTACATAATTGACTTACAGAGTCCCAGTTTATGTCCTGTCATAAACATCGATTTCCATCAGACTCGGTACGACCATTTTTGTGCAGGAAGAACTGTGGGGACTTCTAATGCTAATAAAGTTCATAGATAGCAGTTATTTTGCATTTAATTTAATTTTCCAAATTAATGCACTTCCTAAAGGAAGCTGGTGTAGACTGGTGTAAAAGAAGATTGCTCAGCAAACTGTACATGGACCAGAGTGTGAAAGTATGAATGGACCAAGAGGAGATGAGAAGTGTGAAGACTGGAAGACTAGTTAGACAAGGATGCTGTTTGTCACCATCTGTTCAAATTGTACAATGAGTTATCATTACCAATGAAGATCTTGAATGGTTTGGAGACTTCAAAATAGGAGGACAAGTAATTCACACTGTGAAATATGCAGATGAGCTTTTGCTACTGGCTAAGGAAGAAAGGTACTACAGGGCCATGATTGAGGGAGTATAGAAATTGGAAGATGCTATGGAATGAGAATCTCAAGGCAACCATCTCCAGTACAGATTATGATAGATCAAAAGCAACTGGAGTATGTGGAATATTTCAACTATTTGGGTAACTTGATGACAAATGATGCAAGATGTACACGTGAAATTAAATCCAGGATTGTCATGACAAAAAGCAGCATTCAACAAGAAGGAGACTCTTTTCACCAGCAAATTGGACTTAAATTTAAGGAAGAAACTAGTAAAATGCTACATTTGGTGCAGAGATTTATATGGTGCTGAAACTTCGCTACTTCAGAAAGTAGATCAGAAATACCGTGAAAGTTTTGAAATGTGGTGTTGGAGAAGGATGGAGAAGAGTTGGATCAATCGTGTGAAAAGTTATGTATTACATAGAGTCAAGTAGGAAAGATACATCCTGTATACAATAAAAAGATGGCAGGGTAAGTGGATTGGATAAAGTGATGGGAAAACAGGAAGAAGACATAAGCAGCTACTGGGTAATCTTAAGGAAACGAGGAGATACTTGACATGGAAAGAGGAAGCACTAGATCACATTCTGCGGAGAACAAGATTTGGAAGAAGCTGTGTACCTGTCACAGGACAGACTATGTAATGAATGAATCACAAATGAGAATGGCCACGTATTTTTATGGAATTCATCCCATTGTGCTGTGACACATTAGTAGTAATTTATTTATTGCCGTCAAACACAACAAATTTATTAAATCCAACACTGTATGCTAGATATTCCAGTCACGCTCGCCCATCTTCAGGCTTTAAAGTACATAATTTAAAACCCAAGTGGACATGTATTAAAAGTATGTTGCAATTTGTTAGATCTTACAAATTTTACAGTTGTCATAACACTGGGTGATTATGGATTTTTTATTCTTTAAGTATCTTTTTGTTTTGTTATAAAACCAACTGTAAAATTTGTGAGATCTCACAAATTGCAAAATACTTTTAACGTATGTCCACTTTGCTCGTAAATTATGTACCTTAACGTCTGAAGATGATCGGGGATGACCAAAACATGTAGCATACAGTGTTGGATTTAATAAATTTGTTGTGTTTGACGGCAATAAATAAATTACCACGAACATCCATGTGTTCAAGGCATGGGTTTCAGGAACAGTTATTTTCTGTTTCATTTACTATGTATGTCTCACAAATCAGAAAAGTGATGTGTTTAAGGCAGTGGTTTCAGGTGGAGACAAAGCTTCATGAAACAGATACCTTCCTGTAATTTGTGTGCTTCTGAAAGATGTGATCCTTCAGTAAAACCTACTCATAATATCAAACTACAACTGTATTACCTTTTGTCTGTCTCATAGATAAGATGTTGCTAGCAGGTGGAACATATTGGGCATATATGAAGGTGTGGTAGCATTGTTTACCTAGGTATCAGCTACATTTGGTCACTCCGCCACCAAGTACGTTAAAAGTGCTTCAATAGTTTAAACCCCCTCCACCAACCCACAGAGCTGTATACAGCTACTCTGAAGCTAGTACCACTGTAATATGCTGCCAGTGGGTTTACTGCGTTCTCATGTGTTATAGTTTCAGTTAATTTCTTGTATAAAGACAGAAATGTGTGCATCTCTACAAATATATTGCTCCAGACAGCTCTGGTTTGTGAGATTTGAGGTTCCCACAGCAGCACTGATGAAGATTCAAGTCTTCTGATATATGACACTGTCAATTGATAAATTTTCCAGTTGACACAGCATCACATCTTCAGTTTTGGTGTCCCTGTGTCTTACCAGCACCACTACATCAAGCGTGGTAGTTACTGCACATGTGCAAAGCATGGATAAAGATGCTCATGGGTGCAGAATCACATATACTTGTAGATTTTCATGTAAAGTTGCCAGTAGAATTGTGCAATATAAATAAAAACTGAAATGGCTGGACAGTTTTTCATAATCACATTTAATGAATACCCAATAAGTGGTTCAAGTTGTTTATGTGTACAGACAGATGAATGGACAGAGCAACCTTAGTAGGTGTTAACAGGGATGTGAATGTACCTAAAAATCTTAAAAAGTTCTTGTGCAAGTAGAATTTCCTTACTACTGTGACCCTTGCCGTGATGAATAAATTATTGATATATTTCACAATTAAAGACAGATGCTAAAGTATTTATTAAATTCCAACAAAATGCACTTGTTAGGCAATATATACACATCTTCTTATGTTGCATTATACTTTCTCCATGTTTCGGCTCTGATTGAGCCATCATCTGGGAGATACAGTTGAAGGGGTTATGCATAACATATGAGTATACATTTTTATTAGAATGTGACTCATTTATTCCTCCATGAAGTGTACAAGATATTGTGGTACTAGACACAGATTGGCCAGTTCAATATTGATCTTATATATACATAAATGTTAATAATTAAAACTTTTATTACAGAGTATTAAAATTTAAAAGGCACTGATCTTGTTTAATATATGTATTTAATTTTCATAAAATACTGAAATGTATATAAAAATATGGGTTAAATGTTTTATATGCATTCAAACACCCATGGGATGTCATCAGTCTTTGTTAGAATCCAGTCCTGTAGAAAAATGTTGAATGTATGAGATATAAACAGTTAAAATATAATAAAACTTATAGATATAATTTTAAGTGTACTGAACTGTTACATCGAGTGATCTATTGAAGGTCAGAATATATATCACACACATGCGTGTTGCAATTGTACATCATACATGATTTTGTAGAGAGGGTTCAATTGTCAATATATTTTTTTATTAATTTTCCTTGTTGATACAGTTGTATATAGAAATTCTGAAGATGTGCATCAGTTATCTTGAGAATGTAATGCTATTTGTGCCCAGGTCAGGTGTGTGAACACATTGTTTACTTCATGGGCAGGCACTTGCATCTATGAATATAAGAGGAAGGAGAGGTATGCACTGTACTTCAGGCAGTTATTAGAACTGTTAACCACTGGTAATGGGGGTCATTCAATCTTGACATGTGACATCCCATAGTGTTCACAAATTATTTCCAGTTACAGCACACAGTCCAAAACAACGTGATTTTTTTTGGAAAAATGAATATCCTTCATTTTGACAATGAAGTCACATAATTTGACCCTTGGCCTGATGACCCACTACAGGTTGAAACATTTAGGTTTCTGGTGTAAACAAAGGATATTCTTTTTCCAAGAAATCAAGTAGCGCTGGACTGTGTGCTTCAACTGCAGCCATTCAAATTGTTACTAGTTTCAAATTTACATATGGGGACTGCACATTGAATTGTACCGACTCTGCCATGAGTAAGTACGGGGTATTTCAACTGATGGAAGAAATATGTTTTTTGCAGATTAGTATCAGTGGTTGGCAACTCACGGAACAGCTAAATGGTTGTTTTCAATACACTGTTTGGCAATACTTAGTTTGAAAAAATTCAGTATGTGGATTCCACATGTCACTTTTACACGAATGAATGTCGATAACTTTCAAACTGACTGTATATGTAAGTTCCATGTTCCACATGGAATTCAAACCCATAATTCCAGTATACGAACAGCAAGAAGGCATTACGCACCCTATCTCGAGATGTGATCCATGCTGTAAGAGTTTCTAAGTTTTATCAGAAACACATTAAGCTTCAGTTATTCTGGAGATGAAATCAATTTTTTTTTAGTTCTTATAAGATTTTTGTACATCCCGTAACGACGAAGTGTGGTTTGACTAATTTCGCTTCCCTAAACAAGTACCAATTCCGTCTATATTTGCAGAAACCGGTTATTGTCTATTATTTTTAACAGGCTTCTCTGAAGAGCATGAAGCAATGGTAATTGTCACTAGTGTTTAATTTATTTCTCCGTTATGCAGTTTCCAACTTTTAGTTTCTCTGGCAATACACCTCGTTAACATGTGGTGGTAGCTAGTCGGTTGGCTGTTTGAGCATGAAATACCCTTGTAACTTCCACTCAGCTTTTATTTATATCTCTTCAACTATACAGGATCTCAGAATGTGATATTGTTTGTAAACCGTTTGCTGCGCGCACACACTTCGCTAGAGCGAGGTGCCGAGCAGAGAGGTCGGCCGCGTACTGGGTGACAGCGCACGGTAGCGAGCAATTCCGCTGGCCCAGTCTCCTGCTTACTTGCTGCTGCTGCGGCGAGTGTTACACTGATCACCTTCCTCAGTGGAGAGACTGCAGCGTTCCGCTGGTGGTCCGTGAGACGAGAGCTGCTTGCTGTACTCAGGTTGCACGTCTGTGAAGCGAATGTTGCAAGTTGGCACTGACCAACCAACCAAAGAACTACGTAAGGGCGGAGACTTACGCAAGTCGACGTCCCTTGGTCTGTTTAGCCATTCCTGCGTTTTAACGCATCGTTTGGTTCAGTAACAGATACCTTATACTTTAACATAGGATTGCGCTTACGCTAACGTTATTTGTCCCGGTTAAGGGCCGTGACTTGGTCCAAGTGTCTTCGCATTGCTACTGGTGCAACTTGGTACATGAGTAACGTGCAAATTCACGAGGATTTGGGAGTTCCTTTCTTTGCTGAACACATCAGAGCTCTAACCGAGAGTTACGACTCAAAGTTAGCTGGTGTGGGGAACCCCTTAGTTCAGCAACTCGGCAGATATTTACGCTGACCGAGGGCTGACCCAAGTCCCCTAGCGCAAGCTACGGGGACAGGTCAGTAGATATGTCGATGCACATAGTGGCCAAAGCGACACTGAATCGTGCCTAGCACCTAAAACTAGGCGCCTTTCGAATACCCTGACTGAGGTTTTCCGTGATTTTCCTCAGTTGTAAGGTAAATGCCAGGGTATAACAAAAGGTCGGGGCACGGCCCGCACTCCACCCCCCCCCCTCCCCCGGTAGGGCTAAATTACTCGTGTGTAGTTCTTAGATCCACTCTGGGTTCAAATCCCAGGGAGCCATCCAACCAAAGTATTCCCCCCACTTAGAAATACTATACGCTCTTAGAGCTGTAGCTTTCGGTGTGCCAGGTCCCGACCTAATCGATACCATAAATCGTTAGCGTAAGCAAAATCCTCAGTTATAGAGTAAACAGTGTTATCTAGCCCAGCAATGCGGTAAAAAGCAGGAATGGCTAAACAGACCAAGGGACGTCGACTTGCGCTCCGCGCAAGTCTCTGCCCTTAGTTAGCACTTTGGTTGGTTGGTTGGTTGGTTGGTCGGTCGGTCGGTTGGTTGGTCGCTGCTCTGGAAGGAGCCGTTTTGCTTATGTGGGAAGCTCCAACATAACCCATCCCCCCCCCCAACACCCACGGAGAAAGGTGCTCAGGCGTCAGAACGTGCTGGAAAGCGGACACTGCGACCCGAGCGTGTGGTCCGCGGAGCCCGTGGATGGATGCGTTCGGCTGCCTGAGCCGTAGGGGGCTGAGCTGATGAAATGCTGTTGCCGCGGTTGCTGGTGGCGCTGCTGTGTTGCGTCTGTTCAAAGATGTATGCAGGTTTGACGCGATCTGCTGACACTATGACCTGCTTACCGCGCACGGAAATTTTGAATGTTTTCTCTACGGGCAATTACTTTGTGCGGGCCGCTGTATGGTGGGTCCAGAGCGCGGCGTATGGCCTCCTGTCGTAGAAAGACGTGCGTATCGTCTTATAGGTCCTTGTGGATCAAAGTGGCAGGCGATGTATGGCGTGCTGCTGGGATCGGGCGAAGCTGGTTCATGTGGCGGCGGAGCTGCTTTATGAAAACTGCTGGCTCAACGTCAGGCGTTTTTGGTGCCAGGGGTTCGCCTGGGACTCGCAGGGGCTCACCGTAGACGAGCTCTGCTGCAGAAGTTTCCAAGTCGACCTTGTAGGTTATGCGTATGCCAAGCAGAACTAGTGGTAGAGCCTCGGTCCGTTTCTCGTCCGCATGGCACATGATGGGCTTGTCCGGAAGAGATGGAACTCGACTGGCGTCCCTGATCTGTAGTTATTGATTGCGGGCAACCGTAAGGGGATATCCAACCGGAGAGCAGGGCGCGTGATACTGTCTCTGCTGTGATGTCGGGGATGGGAAAGACTTCCGGCCAGCAGGTGAAGCGGTCCACTGCGTTGAGGCAGTATTGAAATCCTGCCGATGACGGCAGAGGGCCGACGAGGTCGATGTGGATATGGTGCCCAGAAAACGTATGGGACAATACGACAATGGTACCGCCCGGTTCTTCCCAGGTTTCAGGATGGAGATAATGTGGGCGTGCTTCCATACAGCTGGGAAGTACTACGCAAGCAGAGCTGCGTTGAGTATCGTGACGAGGAGGGGTAAAACTCGTTACGGAAGATGCTTTTCAGCCCTGTACGGAATACTGTTTGGGCCCGGCGCCTTGCCGATTTACAGACCGTGGATGACATCTTGTACCTCCGCGGCGTTGGTTAACATGGGCTAGGTTGCAGGAGCAAAAGTATATGCTTGCAGCGCCTCGTTAACCATCTCAATAACTGCCGGATTCGGCATGTCTTTTACAGGCTGAAACTGAGCCTCAAGACTTCGGCTTTTTCAGAATTTGAGAGAGCAGATCCGCCCTGTGTGACCAGAGGAAGTGAGGGAGTTGGCACTCTCATCACCCGGTTTGTCATCTTCCACAGCGACTGGTCCTCGGGATCGAGGCTCTCCAGTATGTCACTCCACTTCTCATTTCGCCACACGTTTAGCTGGTGGATCACAGACCGCTAAAGGCGGTTGACTTCAGCTTTCAGAGCAGGGTACCTGGTGATTTGCCACTGCCTACTCAACCGGTTTTACAGGCGTACGAGGTCTGTTCAACAAATGTCCGAATTTATAAAATAGCGCGCCAATGCAAAAGCGCATCGCTTCCTGGAAAGTGGCGCAGCCTAGCTGTGATCTTCGGGAGTTATCTGCCGCAAGCCGCGTTGTTCTATCTTGCTTATTCATTGTGCTGGAGCGGTTTGTTTGGCTGCGTGCAAAGTGTCGTCGGCGAATTTTAACATGTCAGAATTTCACGAACAGCGCGTAAACATTGCGTTTTGTGTTAAGCTTGGGAAAACGTATACCGAGACTCATGAAATGTTGAAATAAGCTTACGTTGACCAGTGTATGAGCCGTACTCAGTGTTATGAATGGTTCAAACGTTTCAAGGACTGTCGGCAGTCAACGTAAACTGATGCCGTTCATGTTGCCAAGTTCGTGCCGTTGTTCGTTTTAATCGTCGTTTGACTGTTCGGGAAATAGCTGAGGAATGCAATATATCCGTAGGGTCATGCCACGCCATTCTAACAGAAAAATTAGAAATGCATCGGGTGGCAGCAAAGTTTGTTCCACTCCTCTTGACTGAGGATCAAAGAGAGCGTCGCGTTGCCATTTGTCAGGAACGTTTGGATCGCGCAAATGAAGACGAAAACTTCGTGAATTGCATCATCACCGGTGATGAAACGTGGGTCTATGGATATGATGTGGAAACAAAAGCACAATCTTCTCAGTGGGTCTCGAAAACGTCGCCCAGACCGAAAAAAGCGCGTCAAGTGAGATCGAATTTGAAAGCAATGTTGACCTTTTTTGACGTTGAGGGAGTTGTCCATCATGAGTTTCTGCCACAAAGACAAACTGTGAACAGATGGTACTACCTGGACGTTCTTAAAAGACTGAGAGAAAGAATCAGGAGAAAAAGGCCTCAGTTATGGAGAAACAATTCATGGATCCTCTACCATGACAATGTACCAGCTCATGCGTCGCTGCTGATTCGTGACTTCCAGGCCAAACATGAGACAACGGTCCGTCCTCAGCCACCATACTCTCCTGACCTTGCCCCAGCAGGCTTTTTCCTCTTCCAAAAATTTAAATCCACGTTGAAAGGACGAAGATTTCAATCGGTCGAGGAGATAAAGAAAAAATCGCTGGAGGACCTACGCGCGATCCCGAAAAACGCCTTCTAGGACTGCTTCCGAAGTGGAAAAAACGTTGGGAGCGGTGTATGAACAGCCAAGGGGAGTACTTCGAAGGAGACAAAACTGAGTAGCTTGCAGGTGAGCCCAAAAAAAATATATAAAAAAGTTCGGACATTATTTGAACAGGCCTCGTATATCATCCTGAATATGTGCCGTGGTGGCCGTGGGTTTGTCACGGGGGTCAACCCTTGGGGGTCCGAAGCCTCAGGCGCCTCAAAAATAGCGCTGGACACTTCCTCTACGCCCATGATGGATTATGCGTGCCCCATTAAAGGTCTATTTCCTGCAAACACGTCACAACGCTGCAGGTTCTTCAATCCAAGAGCCTTCGCATTGCTACTGGGGCACCTTGGTTTATCAGTAACGTGCAAATTCACAAGGATTTTGGAGTTTCTTTCTTTGCCGAACACATCAGAGTCCTAACCGAGAGGTACGTCTCAAAGTTAGTTGCTCAGTTCAACAACTCGTCAGATATTTACGCTGATCGAGGGCTGTCCCACGTCGCCTAGCACGCAAGCCACGGAGTCAGGTCAGCAGAAATGTCGAGGACCAAAACGGTGGCCAAGACGACACCGAATCGCGCCTAGCACTGATTAACTAGGCTCTTTTTGACCACCGTGACCTAGGTTTTCCGTGATTTTTCCTCAGTTTTGAGGTGAATGCCATGGTATACTAATAAAAATTCCAGGCACGGCCCGCACTCCACACCCCCCGTTAACGGCGGTTCTTCTCATGTGTAGGTTCTAGATGCTGCGCGAATATAATATTGAAAATGCCAATTGGGGTTCAAACCCCAGGTAGCCATCCAACCAAAGTATCCCCCACTCAGAAGGTCCCGGCTTTTAAATCCAGACGATGAAACGTTATTGTAAGCCAAACCCACAGATATGAAATAAAGTGTCCGTTATTCAGCCCAGCGATGCGGTAAAACGCAGGAATGGCTAAACAGACCAAGGGACGTCGACTTGCGCTTCGCGCAAGTCTACTCCCTTAGTTTGCAATTTGGTTGGTTGCTTGGTTGGTTGATTGATGACTGAAACGTGGTAGTTTTAGATATCACGATTCGGCGTGAAGTAGTGAACGAGTGAAGAGGTCTGGAAGGTTTGGAGGATCTGTGCCAAGCGGGACAGCGCTATTGGTAATTGCGTTTGATAGTTTGGAGATAGGAGAACGAGGAAGGAGAGCTCTGCACTGATTTGATTTCGTGGATTGGAGGCGTAATGAGAAATAAGGTGCCCCTTGCTGCAGGCGTAATGCTGAAGCAGGAGGAACTAGCCTTCACAAGGCTATTTAATCTGTTGAGTTTTCTGCAGACCTCCAGCGATAGCTGAGGAAGGCCGTTGTTGCAAAGAATAAGACAATTGCCGCTGCGTTTGGCAAGGCCAAAACGTCTAGCGTGGCGTTCGTCAAACGCAATGCCATTATCACCGGGTCAGGGAGAGAGGCCCATTTTTCTCGCAAGGCTTCGCAGCTCATTGAGGGTAAAAGAAAAGACGAAGAACTCTCAAACCCGGACTGCCTGACGGTTTAGGCGCCCAGCGCCCAATCTGCTGTCGGGTCACTGACGCTGGACACTTTGGGCGAACCGACTGCCGAGAACAGCCGGCAGCTCAACTACACGGAGCTTAGGTCAGCGTACGCCGCGGTTGTCGCTGGGGGCAAACCCATCAACATTCAAGTGAGCAGCCCAAGCCCAAAGCCAATGGTTCGGACACTTCCGAATCTGCTGACTCGTCTGAGGCAGCTATCAGGCTCATTTCTTCCGAAGACATGACCGGGCCTCTGCGCGGCATGCCAGCTGGCACGACTTCGGTACAGGTCGTCCCCGTAGGAGAGCGACTCAATAAGATTCCAATTTTCTTGAGAGGTATCAATGACATTTGATTTTCTCAAGTGGTTAAGGGCTTTATATCCAAGCAGTCTATCGGCCCATCAGAGCGAGAGACTGATGGTCGTGCCGGGGACTGCGGAAGGCTTCAGATCCACGGTCCGTGTTCTCTGATTTTTTGATATGTGAGAGGGTTTGTGTTTTCACACTTTCTCTCACCCAGAGGTTCGTTATGTGCTTCTGCTGATTAAAATTCCCCTCAGACACATGCCTCATAGCTACGTCTGGGAGGAGCTCGAGGCCCTGGGCATCCGTGTTCAGGAAGCCATGCTGCTCCGCTCTGGGCCCCGTGTTTACGACGCCACTAATAATCGACCTCCGGCTCCGCCATATGTGGTATCGTTGGTGAGGGGCCAGAGTTCCAGAAGGTTCGATTCCTATCTAAATTCTGCGGCTTAAGATTCTCTGTGGAGACAAAAATGGCCGCAAACGCTCCGCTACAATGTAAGTGTTTCAAGAGCTTCGGCCACACGAAACGTAACTCCGGATACACGCCCCGTTGTTTTGCATGTTGTGAGTCCGAGGAGTGCTCTACCCCAAGGTAGGAGCTTAAATGCTGCAGCTTCGGGGGAAACCATACAGCCTTCTACCGGAGTTGTGTTAGGTGGAAGCCTGCAAAGGCCGCGCTTTACCAAGCAGACGCCAACTCCTCGCAACCGCACGAACTTTGCAACCAGCCGCTCTGCTTCATCGCAAACGTCACGCGTTATGCCTTCTGCAGAACAGAAGAGCTCAGGACCCGTGTGGTCCTATGTCGTGCTATGGAACCGTATAGTGAATCCCACCACCCCATCTCGGTATACTGAACAGTGCTCTGAAGCACCTTCCACAACGAGCTTTATTCCTGCTCCTCGCAATATTCAACGCGGCTCTTCCCACACAGTACTTTTCAGCAGCAAGGAAGATCGCCCGCATTATCTCCTTCCTGAAACCTGGGAAAAACCCGGTACAACCTTTGTCGTATCGTCCCATAAGTCTTCTGGACACCATTGGCAAGTTGTTTGAGAAGATCCTACTGAGTAGGATCTTAAGTGAAATAAGCTGGCGCGGGCTTCTGCGTCACGAGCAGATTGGATTCAGACCCAAACACAGCACTTCTCTTCACCTAGCCCGCTTTGTTGAAAGGATGATCAGTCACTTTGGTGATGAGCGGCTAACAGTTGTAGATTTCTTCGACGTGACGAAGGCCTTCGACACTGTTTGGGTCGATGGTCTCCTCTCTAAGGCCAAGGTCCTCATCTTCCGCTCCTATCTGGTTAACATTTATCCTCTTACATTCCCAACAGGACGTTCGAGTCGTCATTCCAAGCAGCCACATGTACCAGTCGTGGCATGTGTGTACGCGTGGCGCAGGGGGAACTAGTCTCTCCTGTCCTTCTCTGTCTGTATGTAACGACATACCGGTTCCTTCCCGCCACGTCGTGCTGACCTTGTACGCGAATGACACGGCTATCAATGCCACGTCCGGCAATCCAGTTCTGCTTGTTAGCTACTTAGAGGCCTACCTCAGCGACTTAGAGCGGTGGTTGAGAGAATGGACGATCACCATCAACGCCTCCAAGAGCAACTCTCTGCTGTTCTAGAAGGCCGGGTGGCGATTTTCCAAACACCGACCGGTGCAGCTCGTAGGGGAGCCAATCTAATGGGTCGATATTTCCCTTTATCTCGTAGTGATCCTTGATACACGGATGACCTGATCGTTTCATATCGTCCAAGTCAGGCAGAAAGCTGCCCAATGACTGGGTATGCTTAGCTCTCTCCTACACAGGAGAAGCGGTCTCTCCATCAGGTACGGAGTTCGGCTGTATAAACTGCTCATACGCCCCATGATGGATTATGCGTGCTCTATTTGGAGGTCCGCCTCCTTTAGCCACGTTACAAAGCTGCAGGTTCTTCAATCCAAGTGTCTTCGCATTGCTACTGGTGCACCTTGGTACATTAGTAACGTGCAAATTCACGAGGATTTGGGAGTTCCTTTCTTTGCCGTACACAACAGAACTCTAACCGAGAGTTACGACTCAAAGTTAATTGGTGAGTAGAACCCCTTAGTTCAGCAACTCGGTAGGTATTTACACTGCCCGAGTGCAGACCCACGTTGTCTAGCGCGCACCCTACCGAGACTGAGGTCAGCAGACATGTCGAGGCCGCAGAACGGTGGCCACGTCAGTAGCGAATCGTGTCTAGCACGGATTAGCTGGACGCTTTTCGACTACCTTGACTGAGATTTTTCCGTCATTTTACCTGGGTGTAATGTGAATGCCAGGGTATAATAGATATTCAGGGCATGGCCCGCACTCCCCACCCCCCTGGTAACAGCGGTTTCACCACTGTTGCAACTAGTAAACTCACGATTATATTAGCGAACAGGCCACTCTTGGTTCAAATCCCAGGGATCCATCCATCCGTATTATATCCCCTTATTAAAAAACACTATACGCTCCTAGAACTGTGGCCTTAACATACCAAGTCCCGGCCCTTATCCGAGACTATAAAACGTTAGCATAAGCGCAATCCACAGTTATAATATAAGGTGGTTGTTACTGAGCTCAGCTTTGCGTTAAAACGCAGGAAAGGCTAAACAGACCAAGGTACGTCGACTTTCGCTCGGCACAAGTCTCCAACCTTAGATACACGGTAGCACTTTGGTTGGTTGGTTGGTTGGTTGGTTGGATGACTGGAGCAGGCCGCGGCAAAACTGAGGTCAAGACGACATCGAATCTTTCCCAGCACTGATTAGCTGGGAAGCTTTTCGACTACCCTGACTGAAGTTTTTCCGTGATTTTTCCTCAGTTGTAAGGTGAATGCCAGTGTATAATACAAAGTCGGGGCACGGCCCACACTCCCCCCCCCCCCTAACGGTTGTTTCACCCCTGTGCCAGCTTGTTGTAGACGCGCGAATATAGTAGCGAAATCGCCACTCTGGTTTCAAACGCCAGGGATCCATCCAGTAAAGTATACCCCCTTACTTAAGAAGACTATACGCTCCTAAAGCTGTAGCCTTTAGCATACCAAGTCCCGGCCCTTATCCGAGACTATAAAACGTTAGCGTAAGCGTAATCCCCAGTTGTGGCATAAGGTGTTTGTTATTGAGCCCAGCGATGCGTTAAAACGCAGGAATAGCTAAACTGACCAAGGGATGTCGACTTACGCATGGCGCAAGTCTCCGCCCTTTTTTAGCTCTTTGTTTGGTTGGATGACTGGAGGGTGTTGTCCGAACAGGAGCCGGTAGTATGCTAGAGCTGCTGCTCCAGTGGGACAGCGGGAGATTTTCCACAAACATTTTAACACACAGTCTTTACTATATTTTTAAACATTTGAGATATTCGTATGTATATATGATTTCAGTTACCCTTTTATCACTTTTACAATTCATGCGATTTGCACCGAGGGTCTCCCGGTTTACACGTTCCCTACTACTATAAATTTAGATCAGTTGTCAAAGATGATCTATTAACAAATTCATACTACTCCTTGGAGGAATATTTTAATAGTAATATTATATAAGATCTTGGTCTCATTCTTTTCACTCTACTTTTCTCTGTACTTCTTAGCATTGTACATTTTAATTTTAGTTTTCTTGTATTTTTATATGTTTATTGTCGTAACTGCTGGTCTATATTTGTTGTTATAATTTTACATTATTTAATTTGTATTAGATATGTGCTTAGTTTCTATGTTTATTGTTATTGTGTTTGACTGATGCTTTTTAAAAGTATCTCTGTATTGTATATTGTATATGATGTGGTTATGACTTGTTCTATATCCTAAAGGTTGTTTTAACCTGATTGGATTGATGGAAATAAAAATAAAGTAAGTAAGTAAGTAGACGATCTGTGCACGTTCCGCGCCGATCCACCCTACCGTTCTTTAAATTATTGCAATATTGCGACCGTCTTCCAATGAGATAAACACAGGTCAAAGAATAAAACTTCCTTACACCGACTATGAAAATGATCTGTGGGAATATATCAAAGATGATTGTAGTTGGCTATGTGTTACGGCCGGAAGAGGGCGAGGGAAGTTGTTAATGGGAAATGTAGTTTTCATCAGTGACAGTTCGAACATGGAAGTATCCAATATGGCTTCATTGTGGATGCTGACAGTGTTCTATTTGTGCGTGTTTTCTGTATCATTTTCAGGTAACTGAAAATATTAGGAGCTTTCATCGTAGCTTAGTCCATAGCTGTTGTTAATGGCGTAACAGCCGTCCCAACCGTTGATGGTTGCATGATAGATTTCTCTGAACAGATGTGAATGATTTATCTTGAGAGAGTTTGCATGTATTGCATGTGACGTTTAATATAGGTGTGTCCAGAAATAAGATATTGTTTGTAAAATGTTAACTCCGTTATAATTTCAGCTTCGGCAGAAAGGATTAAAGATAAAATGTATGAAACCATAGATGGTGCTGCTGCGTGCTTCAGAAGACTTAATGGAACTCACCAGTTTGGTTGCTCATGTGAGTATAGTAAATATTTTGTTAGTTAATTTTACTTTGTGTTCACCGTGCATCTTAGTATTAATATTCACTCATTCAACCAACGAATGCACTTATAAATAAATAAATTTTCACTATACCCTACATATGTTTCGGCCATCATCAGGGGTAACTTGCTATGTACACTTCACTTATCACCGTCCATTTGGCACTGTTATTCAACTATTATTTTGTTAGTGTTACTACTTTACACTGGAAGTCACAAGTATATATATATAAGGTTTTACAGGTAATTTTCTTGAATTCGTTCGGTGTATATGACGTCCATTCGTTTTTTAACTATATCGGCACTGCACTTTTTGTAGGGTGTATGTCGTTATTGTCTATTGAGATCGTCGAGGTTATTAAAACTTGTTATTAAATTATTTAAACTATTAAAACTGTTAAAACCATTGGTTATGTTTATATTGAAGTCCGTATTCTGTTGTAGTGTTGTCTCGTTACGTAGGTGCGAATGACGGTCCTTGAGTTTTTTTTACAGTGTATATGACTTGCTTTCTTGTCCGAAGTATATTCTAGTACAGCTGTTGTGGTTGTATGATGCTGCGTTGTTGATGTCTATTGTAGTCGTTGATGTTGTTGAAACTTGTTGTTGAATAGTTTAAGAGGTTAAAATTATAAAATTGTTAAAAACTGCTGGCAACTGGTCACTTATAAAGGAGTCTGTGTCCTGTAGTTGTGTTGTCTAGTTGCTTGGCTGTGAGTGACTGTTTATTTATAAGTGCATTCATTGGTTGAATGAGTGAATTTTGTTAGTTATTGAACGGTATTTCGAGTTAAGGACCGTGTGGTTATTTTATATTTAAGAAGGCATTTAGTGATTTTTTCCGTTTAATTTGTCCATAATGTATCAGTTGTTCAGATAGGGGTACTTGTAGTTGATTTTTTTCCCACATGTGTAAGGAGACTTGATCGCTGAAGTCTTTTGGTGTTTCCATCGTATTTGTAATGCTAAAATCTGGGAAGAGGTAAGCAGAACTAACACTGAAAGTGCAGTAACCAATCTTCAGCACTGTTCATAGAATGCAAAATATTAATAACAGAATATGCATGGTTAATGTAGAAAAGCTGAGTAATGTTGTTCTGCATGTCCTATTCCTTTATTTTGTGTAATCCAATGTTACTATTGTACATGAATATGTACTTTGTTGTTATGTAGAAAATGGGGTATATTAATGTGTAAATTTGAACTTTGTCTTGCAAGATTTCAATCCCTTCACTCTCATAACCTAGTTTTCTAAGAGGATGTGTTGTCATGTGGAATGTGGCACACTCTGGCCTGGTAGCTAGTTGTCAGTATTGTGCAAGAATCTTGACAACCAAATGTCCTGATAAAGCAGGGAGAGTTCCAGTTTGCTGAATCTATTTTGCACCTTCTAGTTTGTATCCTTAAAAGAAGCTATTAGAATTGCAAAAACTTGTAGGAAGGATTTGGTAACAGTCCTTATTGTGATGTCCATGAAGTGCATATTGAAATTTACAGCAATATAACTAGAGTGGATTATATCAGAATCACACCATTATCCATATATGGTGATCTGTTACATCAGCATTAGTGCATACATTCTCACTATAGTTCTCAAATTATGTATATACCCTGAGTCCAAAAATTTCCATTTCACCCTAAGCCAAGTTGACCTTTTAACATCATATGAGAAGATATACCCAAGAAAGAGCTGAACTGCTACAGTGGTGAGACAACCAGTGACTGGTGACAGTGTGCTACCTCCATCTTCATGGTAGAAGGATAAGTCATGCAGTAAGTAGTAGTGCAGGATGTAGGGAAAGGAAGGACTTGTGCCATCACTGTGGGGCAAGCCAGTAGGAAATGGTGACCATAAAAGTGGGCTGGGATGAGGTAATTTGGTGCTGGAAGAATATCTGTAGGACTGAAGGAAATAGGTGAAAAAAGGACTTTAGTAGGTGCTCTGCAGCTTATCCCAATAAAATTAGGAGGATAAGAAGAACTCAGGGGGAAGGTTAGTCTGTGACGGCCATGTAGAGGAGTATTGAGGAAAGAATTTAAGTAGGTCCTGTAAAGGGCTGGGTAGACCTAATCATGGCATATCCCACAAAGCTTACTGTTTTGCCCCGAAGGTGAAGGTAGCAAGTTTTTCTAGAACACTGGTAGCTAGCTGCCAGACTACAGTGTCACGTCATAGAAGACAATAATCTTTGTTTTCAACTCTGTGAGCACCTCATATCTCACATATTTTTCTAAGATTTGTTCTGATACTTCTGTCACATTTCCATCTGCTCTCTTATGAGAGTTTCTCATAGGAAATGCTGTGCTAATTTTATCTGTCTTGTCTACTCTGCATGTTGAGGCCACTGTAACTTCTTATTTTTTAAATTACCTTACTGGTTGCCCACTAATCATGAAGGTGAAGGAAATTAATCACACTGTTTTCTTTATTATGTTATTTTGTTGCAGATCAAATGTTTTACTTCAAATTTATTTTTGTAATTTGTTTACAAGGTGCCTGCAGTACAGTGGACAAAATTGGTGTTTCAAATGTATGTTAATGTTTAGTATTTTTTAAGGTGTAGACGATAATTAGTCATTGAATTGCACAATAAAGTGTTCCTTGATCTGTTCTTTCCCCAGTTTGGTATTGAATTCCTCTGTGTGTGTGTGTGTGTGTGTGTGTGTGTGTGTGTGTGTGTGTGTGTGTGCATGCGCGTGTGCGCATTACTATTTGCATGTCTTTCGGTTTTAATGCATTAGAAATGCTGTGTAAAACATTTAGGAGTTAACTAAAGCTGACAGAAATTAATTTAGCAATTCTGTTAGTTATGACATGGCTGCAAATTTAAAGCATTGATCTGTAGAGCACAATTTTTTAAGGTTGATGAATATACCCCGTAAGTTTAATTACATACACAGTTTGGAAATATCAATGTGCTTCTAGTGAACTGGAGTGTTTGAGTGCTGTTATCTGATGCTTATCACATTATCAGGTGAGTGAAATGATGAGCAAACTGTCATGACTAAAGTACTGGCAGATTATTGCAGTTTGAATTGTGTATCTTTCAACTAGTATAACTATCCACATAAAGGCTAACTGCAGATTATGCTTACCATGAGAGTGGTTTTAGGCATCTTAGTCCATTCCTTATCTGTGTGGTCTGTTTAAATCTCAGCCACGTTGAGCGTCTGAAGAAAATTTTTGCACAATTTTTCGTAGTTATTCCAGACAGATGCTAGTAGTGGGACCCCTTGTCCAGTGCAAGGGTTAGAGGGAGTGATAACAGTGTGTTGAGCAAAACTGTGTTACGCATACTAGTTACGAGGAAAATAGGGTTATGTAAATATGGGTGCTTATGGGCTCCCCCCACCCACCCACCAACCCATCACTTAAATTACATACATTTTTGGACATAACCGTGTACTCATTACTTGGATAGCTGATGCTGCCAGCTTCTGCAGGTGTTGAGTGAGTAATCACCTGTATTTTTCCTTGTGTTTTTAAATTTTTCAGTGCTTGACAGATTGTTTTCCCCAAACATGTAATTATTTTTACCCATGCTGGGAGACACCACATTGGGCGAGGAATTACGTAGACTATATTAAAATGGATGCAACTTTTCTTTCCTGCATTTCACTGTTTGTATTTATTGTTCCATTTCTTATATGATGTTATGTGCTGTACATTGTTGTCAAGTAAATTAACACATTCACTGCCAAAGTCGACCTTGGTCGATTTAAGTATTTATGTTTTAAATTGCCAGTGTCGACTTTAGTCGATCTAAAGTTTACTCTGCTCTTTTGCCTTAAATAGGACACGCACACAATAATTTCTGTCAGGAAACATATGTTACATCTTTATTAATCCCTAGATGACGTAACTAGAAAAAATATAAACTTAATATTATTCATTCCGTACATTTTAACTTTATATTTAAAGTCCTACAGATGTACAATTTAATCACATTAATTGTGTATTTTCACTGCCCTACATGTTTCGAATCCTTAATTTGGGTTCATCTTCAGGGACACGTTATCTAAAATCACACACTCCGTGACCTACTTAAATACCGGATACACAACTCAATAGCCAGTACTGTTCTCACCACCCAACAGACAACTTACTCCGATAAATAGGTATGTACAGCGTTGACTACTTCAACTTGCATTCTACCTACGAAAATTCATATTAACTTAAACACAAATAACAATTTTATCTTAGATATTGTATGTTTCAGGATATCAAAACAGCATAGATTGTTCAACTTTTATACAATTTTTAATCAATGTAAGACTGAAACAACCAACAACCACAATTTTTAACTTTTATTTGTTTTAAACAGTGTATGTGAACAATTGTAAAGAATTCATGTAAACAATTGTGCCAGTTGGTGTAACTAGTGTGTGATTTTAGATAATGTGTCCCTGAAGATGAACCCAAATTAAGGGTTCGAAACATGTAGGACAGTGAAAATACACAATTAATGTGATTAAATTGTACATTTGTCGGACTTTAAATATAGAAAAAATATATGCATTTGGTCACGTACATTAGGGTAGAAAAGTATCATAAATGTATCACAACGTTTATGTTTAGTCTCGAGCTGAGGAAGTGCAGTCAGTAGCGTGTTTCCTTTCTGTGAAGTTGTTTGTGAGTTTATTTATACATAAAGTGCAATATGGCTACTAGGAAAAGAACATTGCTTAGAACTGAAGCAGAATAGTGGCTTCTATTCATGAGGAACTTGCGAATGACAGTGATTCAGACGCAGATTGTGTCCCGGAAATATCGAGTAGTGAGGAGAGTGATGATGAGAACATTTCAGACTGGGGGTCTGGGCCCTAGTGTAGACAGGTTTTGTAAAAAAGATCATCAACCGAGTATTCCAGTCTT
The DNA here is from genome assembly GCA_021186555.1 of Reticulitermes speratus. Taxonomy (NCBI): domain Eukaryota; kingdom Metazoa; phylum Arthropoda; class Insecta; order Blattodea; family Rhinotermitidae; genus Reticulitermes; species Reticulitermes speratus. Next base: position 30,156,694 of record JAJKFL010000042.1, on the reverse strand, counting down.
CACAGGAAATCCAGCATTACAATTTGCTGTTCAAAATGGAACACATGTGATGGAATATGTTGATAATTATATCACTCCAGAACTCATTCAAATTGTTGTCAACCAGACAAATTTATACGCACAACAACAGATCGCGACAGTGCCACGACCCGTTACTAAATATGAACGTAGTGAACAATTGAAACCTGTGACAATATATGAAATGAAGAACTTTCTTGGTCTGATGTTGCTTAGAGGTGTAATTCAAAAACCAAAATTAGAATGGTACTGGTCAACAAGAGTCATTTTACTAACACCCATTTTTTCACAAACGATGTCTAGGAACAGATTTCAAATTATCCACCGATACCTACACTTCAATGACAATACTGCAATAGGAACAAATGAAGACCAACTGTACAAAATTCGACCATTATTAGACACTGTAGTCAATAATTTCAAATTAATTATATTGCCGAGAGAGAGATTTCACTTGATGAAGGCATGCTTGGTTGGCGGGGTCGTTTGCATTTTCATGTATACAACCCTGGTAAAATAACAAAGTATGGTATTCTTGTACAGATGGTATGTGAAAGTATGTTAGGCTATATTTGCAAGATGCAGATGTATGATGGCAAATGCGGGCCTTTGACGGAAACAGTAAGTCTTCTACTAGAGCCGTGTGAAGGAAATGGTTACCATCTGTATCAAGATAATTATTATAATAGTGTTTGTCTGGCTGAGGAACTGCTTCAAAAATCAGTTGAGAGTGTCTGGCACAATTAGAGTAAATCGTAGTTTGCCCAAGGACATGATAGAAGAGGCAAAAAAGTTTAAGAAGGGTGAGGTCACTTTTCACAGGAAACAGGATGTACTATTGGTCATGCATCAAGATAGGAGACTCGTAAACGTGATTTCAACACTTCGCACTGCAGCTGTGGTAGATGACTTGAGCAGACGTACTGGTGTCACAAAAAAAAACCTAAATTCTTAGCAGATTACAATACACACATGCATGGTGTTGATACAGGTGACCAGTACCTTGCCTATTACCCCTTCATCCGTAAAACTGTAAGATGGCCTAAGAAAGTATTTTTCTAACTTCTCCAATGTGAACTTTTCAATAGTTATGTTGTATTTACAAAATCCAACCCTAATTCCGACAAATCATTCCTAGATTACTTAGTGGATGTCAGTGAAAATCTTACACACACAACAGAAGATGTATCAACACCATCATCATCATCAGACGAGTCGCAAGACTCGAGCAGAACGCCTACACCAACTCCACCAAAACGAGCCCGAAAAGTGACCCACCTAGCAGGCTTGATGGAGAATTGAAAAACCATAAACTTGTGCAAATCTCTTCTACAAAGAAAGACGAGACACCTACATGAAGATGTCCAGTGTGTATACGGAAAAATTTCAAGAAAGAAACAAGATTTGTTTGCGCGCATTGTGGTGTTTCTCTCCATCCAGAAGCCTGCTAGACACCATATCATACACTGAAACATTACTAAAAGTGTGCTCAAAATTTCAAATTTTTATGTCTTATAGTTTCCTCGTAATTGATTTTTTTTATAGGACAACGCACTAGTTGTTTAAAATGCAATAAATTCCTGGCAATTTAACATCCTCGGGATTTAAATACTCGGCAGTGAATGTGTTAAGAAACAAATGGCTGAACTGCAGAACATTGTAATATGCATAGTCCTCAGATCTACACATTGGCCTTCCAAGCAGCCTTTTTCAGTGAAGTTTTGTTACCATCATTTTGTGCAGATGTGAAACTTGGTTTATCTCAGGATTCAAGTTTCCTGGGTTGTGATGCTGTGTGTTGGGTAAGTAGTTCTGATATTTCGAAGTAGCATAAAAAGGTAAAGCAAACCCATTACAGGCCTGGACAGGATTACAGGCCTGGACAGGGTTCCAGGAGGTTGAGGCTTCCAGATTTCTAGACAATCGGCACATGAAGGTGATAAGGTTGTCAGCCCTACGCACCGGCCGCCTTTACCCCCCAGGAAATATTCCTGGTACTCATTTCTGTTAGAGGCTGAGTCGACCCCAGGACCACAGTGCGGCCGATGGATTATGTCAATGAAAAATTCCAGTGACACCATTGGGAATCGAACCTGCGACCTTCCGGCTTGTAGCGCGGTGCCTCAACCAACTGCGCCACAGCGTTCCCCTTCAAAGTAGCGTGGTGCTTTGAAATGTCAGAAGCCACTTGCTCAACAACACAGTATCATGTCTCAGATGATCTGAATCCTAAGCAATACCACTCTGATAACTTAAAATCTTGCATTGGTTTATCACATTAACCCTTTGGCGCTGGAATGAAATTCTGGGTGCGATCTGCAGAATGCTGGGATTTAAATTATAGGATTCAATTTTTTGACAGAACCAGACTTACTGAAGTTAGTGGTGGCAGAAAAAACCCTAAGGGCTCTACAGGAATGGCCATAATTGACCAACACCTGCTGCATTGTAAGGAACTTTGGATCTTACCCCATGCGATGCAGCATATGCATGGTTTGGTGCAAAAGGGTTAAGGAAGAACACATATTAAGGCTGTCTGAGAACAAGGTGCTGAAGAGAATACTTGGATCTAAGAAGGAAGTAATGGGGGGTTGGAGAAAGCTGTGAGATGAGGAACTGTATGATTTCTACACATCACCAAGTATTATTCAGAGGATGAAATGAAGGATGGTATGGACATGGCTTGTTACTTGTACAGGGGAAATGCATACCCAGATTATTCGAACACGCAAAGGAAGAGAGCATTTGGAACAGCCATACTTAGATGGGAAGATCATTTTACAAGGAATATTGAAGAAGTTGTGTGGGAGGTCGTTGCTTTGATGCATCTAGCTCAGGGCAGGAACCAGTGGCGACTCTATTGAACACAATAATTAATGTATTGGTTCTATAAAAGGCTGTGAATTCTTTACCAGCTGAATGTTTGCTTTTCAAGAAGGATTGTCTTCCACAGATAGCAATAGGCTGCATTTGAGTGGCAGCTGTGTAAGGAAAACCTGGCCTTACATGGATCAGATCACATAGGTGTTTGCCAAATCTTATAATTTTACATGGCTAACTTTTTTTTTATAATAGGAAATTAAGTCTGTGAAGATGGAGTAGCATCCACTGTCATTACATTCATACTGAATTTCTTGAAAATCAATATACTTAAAGAAAAAGATAGGAATACTCACACAGACATAATGGTATTATGAAATGTAGGAATTATGTATATTGATCAGATGTGTTTGGTCCGTTAAGGATTAGTCATTGAGGTAAGAGCAGTGGCATAATTTAGTCCTGCCAGAGGTTCATTGTTTGTTTGTTGTGTTTCAGCACATCGGTCAGGAAATGTTGGTGTCATTCACTGTATTGAAACTGGGATGGATCTAGGCTGGTTACTGGACAATGCCACAGCAGATCCCTATATGGCTGTAATTCAGCCACATATGTTTACAAGGTATGGGTCCATCATCTGATGCAGTGTTATCAGTTTCATTTCTCTTGCTTGATTCATATCAGAACAACACCAAGCAGTTTGATATAGCAGTAATGCTCTGGACTTGTATTCAGTAGATACTTTGTTTGAATCTTTGCCATGACACTGGCCATTCCGATGGAGTTTTTTTTTTTCTTTGTGGTTTTCCTCAGTCTTGCAATTAGTCCTTGACCAGTTCCTCCCAAATCCTTTCCATTAATCATTCATCAGTTGTCCTACCACTGATGTCATGCAGTCTGAGCTACAGCATTGTGAAACACACACACACACAAAGGAAGAAAAGTAGGGGTTCTTATCTGATTCCTAAGCTGTAATGCCTGTAATATTGTAAGACACACCATTATTTGGGATACCTTTGACTTTGCCCTCAGAGTGTTGGATGCATGAAAACATTCCTGCAGTAAGGAGAAGACCTAATGCTTATTTTGTTGCTATAGGAAAGTGATGCTGGCATTGAAAGCATCAGGCAAGGTGAATGGTGTGGTACTGATTAATAATCGTTCAGCAGAACGTCCATGGTACTACTCCCACGATGATACATGTCCAAACCGCTTCTCAGGTCTTTCGCGTATTGAACAGACCTGCAACATTTCAAAACCCTGGAATCCACATGGTACTGGTCTCATGTTAATAGACTGGGGTTTCCCAATATTCCACATTGAAGATGAAGACACTATTTCAAAGTTGTATGAGGTACGTTCAGCACAAAGCAGCTACTAAAGTAAGAGTTTGGTGTAAGAAATGTTATTTCAGGTGTATGTTGCCAGAGTTTCAGTATACAGGTTACTCCTGCTTAACATGATGCATGTGTTTCCATAAAATCCATCTTAAATGATTTTTTTTTTTTTTGCCAGGGTACTCCAAAATCTATTTTAAGGTTCTAGAGTATGGGCTCTAACCCTCAAGATCCAAAGCACCAAAATAGTGTCAGTTCATAAAATATAAATATAGGTGCCTACAATAGTATACCTGTAAAAAAGTAATATTTAGTTACAGAATAGCAGGTATCATGTATATCTTGGTGGAGCTCAGTGCTAAACCTGTGCAGTAGCTCTGTCCTCACTTCCCAACTCGGCAGGGCATGAGTAGGTTCAAGACGGATGAAAGGGCGAGTTCCTGCTGGCTATCTCCCGATGGAACAGGATCCTTATCATCTGACAGAGATGCTTCTAGCTTTAAAAACATCCCTGAGCATACTTCACACTTGAAATGGAAGTCTGGATTTCATTCCTTAGCTTTCTGTTCTTACTGTGCCGAAGTTGTGTGTTACAGTAAAGCAGCATGTCAGCACTATTTATGGCACTTTGCATGTGAAGTTATCATGCTTCTCTAACAAAGTCCTGCATTTATGGTTCAAAGACAGTGCCTTTTCAGTGACATTTATAGTTAACATGTTCAGGATAAATGACCTAAGTTCTTGTTTGTCATTGAAAAGCCACAGGGCAGTCCAGCTCATGCAGCTCCTTAGTTAGTAGTCTTCTATGGGAGGACTAATTCCACATCACTTATGCCAGCTCTGTCTGTCTGTGGTTTGATGGTGAAATGGATCATTTCTCCAATGGCAGTTGGTAGATTCTCAAAGTCCAGGAACTTCTCTGTGATGTCTGGGTGACACCGAACACCATTCTTGCAAGTCAGAGGCATTTCATTTCTGGCCTACATGTTTATTATGTAGAACGTTTTCTACCAGTCCTGCTTGCTCTGTCTGTCCTGTCCATTGTACTCTCAGTGAGTTGTGTAAAGATCTTAGGAAATGGGCCTTGAAGTTTGCTTATGTTCTGTGTTCCATGGACTGCAGGTGAGACATGGCGTTGGTTGAATTCACCTCACTGGGAAAGTCTGTTGTGTGTGTCGCCAGTCTGAAAGCAAGATTGATGTTATCAGTTAGTAACAGAGACTGAGATTCAACACCAGTGTCATAATATTTTTTACTGCTGGGTAAAATTATGAGTTAATTCGGCTTGTGAATAAATGATTTGTCATGCAGATCCTGCAGTTTCTGTACCATACTGTTGTTAAATGAGCCCTCCTGTGTCCATGCATATCACGAAGTGTTGCTGAATGATAAATTAAAAGAGGCTTTAATTTCAAGTTCCTAAAATTGTTGCCACCCTGCAGATGGGAAGCTAATTCTTAGTGCTTTGCATCCCAAAGCACTTATCTCCTCCCTGAAAATAAACATGTGGGATTGTATCTCCTTCCAGAGGGACCCCTATTTTATCATCAGTAAAAAGTAAATTTACCGGAATGCCCTGTCTTTTCAAAATTTCACGGAACTCCATGGGATGATTTTCCGCAATATCCATGTCTGCAGTGAGCGTGTCCGCAGACACTAATTCACCATCTGTACTGAGTGTTGTACAAATCAGATGCTTCTTGAAGCAGTCAGACCACCCTGTACTTGTGGCAATAGTTTTCTTGGTTAAAATTACTTGTATAAAATTGTACAATAGTAGTATTGTTAAAATTGCTAAAACAATAGTAAAACAGTATAGTATATTATATTAAAGTACATGCTGTGATGTGGTTCATAAATTATTGGCAGCGTGGTCCCTGTATTTTCCGGTGTGCTGTTTTGTGCCGGTTATCTGTATGTATTGCTGTATGGTAGACCCTCCTTGTTGTTCCGTGTCTGCATAGTTTTATACAAGTGATAACAACGAATATTGTAATATTACCATACACAGCCTTGATCGTTCTGATGTAACTCAAGAACATTGGTCTATGTAAAAACTTCAACGATCCCCCTGATGATGGCAGTGTAAAAGTGCCGAAATGCGTATTGGGGTAATCTTTTAATAAAGAAATCAATGACAAAACTTGTTTTGGTGCATTTGTTGGTGTGAGTTAATCAATTAATGCAATAATTGCTTGGATTCAAGATACAAAAGTGGATCCAAAACATGAACCTAATCTTTACATTTCCCTTGTATGAAGTTTTCCCCCTTTAAGAAATTCTTTTTCACTAGTCCATTGAAAAACTTTTATACAGGAAACACCACATTTTTAAACCTCATTATAATTAATCCACACTTGCTTGAAGCAAGTTTAACCTTTAATGACCGGACAGGAAAACATTGTCTCATTAAATGTAACTTGCAGATTAAAGGGAAAATGTTGACTTGCTCGAGTGCAGGCATAAGCATTTTTTAAAATGAAAACAGCTCTGGCCATCAGCTGGACAATAAAGGTTAAATAGGGGTCACATGTATAACTTTTGTATTAATAATGTGTGGTGTAACATAAGTTGTATTCTTGTAATTCAATGACATCTTGTCATCTTGGTGGGGTCCTTATACAAAACCATTAGATTGTGTAGTCCATCCTCACTAGGGAGTATACAAAGCAATAAAACTCCTTGCTCAGCAAATGGTATATCAGGGTTCATTTCCTGCCTGAGATAATAAATTCTTTTCTCTGTATTACCAGTGATTACTTTCATATTAAGTTACAACATGCAGTAATTTTGTAACTCTTTCATGAAACAGTGCTACCAGAAATACAATGCCCATAACAAGGATGAACAATTGGACCGATCACTTTGTGCTTTAGAGATGCATTCATTCATGATTGCTGCCGTGGATTCAGAGACTTGCATCCGACGTAGTTCAACAACAACAATACTCAACCGCAGTGAGTCAGTTAATACTGTTAACATTGCTGCTTTACTTAGGTACTCTTTTTTCTTTCTGCATTGTATCTGCATTAAACAGCTACATTCAGTTTATTGGACAGTTACAATGTTGGAGGTTTCATATATAAATTGATTTCAAAAATGAAATAAACTTTGCACAGCAAGTTGTGCTATGTGGGATTCTTCACAAATTGTGTACTATGCATCCCGTGGTGCCCTAATTCCTAATTTCCATACGCTACAATATGAAGATACAAATATGCTACTGATGTTAATACCATGTCTTCTTGTCAAATATTATTTGCCTGTACAAACATTTTGCAACAATAATAAACAAAATACAAAAACCAATTGGAAGCAGAAGTGTAGCATTTAACTCATTCAGACATTATCTTCAAAATATTGTACTTGATGTACACTGTTACTGGAATTGCATGTTTGTACAATTACAATAGCAGCAGTACTGATCAGTAAAAAGAGTGTGAGCTGTTCCATCAAGGGACATGCATATTCTTGATGAATGGATAATTTAAAATATGTGTTTATAAATGTAACTGACATTGTACTTATTAACGATGATATAGTGTGCTTTCTCATTTGTTGGTTTTTGTACATAGTTGAGCTGGAAAGCTTGTCTGCAGTTTTCATTTTAAGAGGTTCGTGTTTCTGTTATGTCTGGCCTGCCATTTGTTCTCTTGAGGCTGTTTGCTCATCTCTCAAATGCTGTGGGACAATGCAGGGACAAACTGGTCAATTTTCATGAAACTGTGGTAAAAATTTGTGTCATAGGATATTACCCAAAAGACATTTTTTTTAACCCTTACCTTATATGCTTTGGCATGAGGGGTCATATTTTCAATGTGTTTAGGTGGGGCATGTTGTACAAGATTGCAAGACCATTACAGGCTCTGCTGTATGGTGCTCTCATGTTCAGTCATATAGTTACTTAAACAACTCTACCAGGGAGTAGTTTACAACATGAGGCAACTGCATTAAAATTACTGAAAAGTAAGCTTTCCTGTCACAACAGTTACACTGAACCCACACTGAATGGCAAAGATTGGGAAACAATGTCTACAAAAACTTCTGGTGTGAACAACATAGCATTATAATGGAGAATCCTTAAAATGTGCTGTGCGCTTGGAATGTCATATTTGTTGGAAGTGGTCCACATGTTGATGACTTGATGGTGCAAATTCCTTTCATTTTTTTAGGATATGTGAAAAATCATCATAGCTTATGTGCATTGTGTAATGATGGTTCCATAGAAGTAAAAATATGCATTTGATTTAAAATAAATGTATGTGTAGGAATGATATGTTTGATTGTAAAAATAGACCTTGCCAGTTGTATTGTGCGTGACTATTAAATCATTATGTTTTTGGTTGATGCTTCATTGTTTATGGTATAATCCTAGTTGGACATGGGCAGATGAATGTATATTTCATCATGAACTACCCCAATGATTGTCATTCTCATCATAGGTGTTTCTAGCATGAATGTACTGTCCATGCACATTAAGTCAGTTGATTTAATAGGATAAATGTGCCATTGGTGAAAAGAAAATCTAGTTTTATTATCCTAAAGAAAATCTAGTTTTATTATTCTAGGAGTATATTTTGTTCCAGTAAATACATGTACAGACACTTCAGGGTTTGGGTTAGTTGAAGTATGTTAAAACTTTCAGTAGTGCACACCAGTGGTGGTCATTATCTGCTAAATTTATAACCAACTCCATGGAGTCAAGTCCTTGAGAATCTGGTAGTTCCTAAGCCAGTCAAGAAAGTCCCTGTATTTTATGGAACCTGAAGTTTCATAACTGTGTCCACAAGAGCCTGCCACTTGTGTCTGTCCTGAGAAGATGAATCCAGTCCTTGCCATCCCATCTTCTTTAAGATCCTTTTTAATATCCTTCCATCTCCATCTAAGTCTTTGAAGTGGTCTCATTCCTTCAGGTTTTCTGACCATATCCTGTATGCATTGCTCTTCACCCCCACATGTGTGCCACATTCCCTGTTCATCTCATTGTCCTTGATTTGATCACCATGATATTATATGGGGAGGAATAGAGATCACGAAGCACTTCATTATGAAATGTTCTTCAGTCTCCAGTTACTTTCTCCCTCTTAGGCCCAAATATATTCCTCAGCATCCTGTTCTGAAACACTGTCAGTATGTTTTCTTCCCCTAATGTGAGTGAGAGACCAAGATTTAGACCTATATAGAACAGTAGGCAAAATTACTGTTCCTTTTGTTTCAGTTTGTTTGTCTCTAGGCTGCTTAATAGATATCAGTCTGAAAGTGTTTGTTAACATGAAGTATATGCTTTACTTTGACAGAGAACTTAGTGTGTATTTTACAACTAATGATTTGTTGTGTACATTTAATGACTAGTAGTGTAAGTAAAACAGTATTCAGTTTATTGAACACTCTCACTAGGTAAGTCAATTACAAATAGGCGTGGTCATACTTTTATTATGTATTGACAACTTAAATTTTTTCAGATTCATGTGCATGATGTGTAATTTTTCATGGAAGATATTTTATCATGGTGATATGACTTTTTATATTTTAATACTGCACTAAACATTAAGTTCATTGTAAATAAGCATACTTGGATGTGCTGATAGTAATTAGTTTTGTAGGCTGTTATTTGTTCTGTACAATATGAGGTGGATGCAATACTAGTCCTGAGAAAAGCCACTTCTGTTTTACAAGCGCAGACATCAGAAATGGTTATCAACAACTTGTGAATACAACCTTCCCACATTTTATTAGTGTTAATGGAGCATGTCTAACCTGGAGGTTATTTATTCTATTCTTTTTTCCAGTTCGCTACTGTGATCCCCTGGGAGGTACTAATATTTGGTCCACATTATATCCTCGATTCAAAGCAGAGGAGACAAATAGAACGGTGGTGGTTGTTGCAGCACGTTTGGATGGAACATCCATGTTTGATGGGTTGGTTCCTGGAGCCATGAGTCCTGTTTCAGGAATTGTAACTCTCCTTATGACAGCAAAAATCTTGGCTTCTATTGCACAGAATGTGTCAGATATAGACAGTCACCATGGTGAGTGATAAAATTGTATAGCTTTCTTAAGGCACTTTGTGATATGTTTAAGGGTACCATTTATTAACCCTTTGGTGCCAAAATTAAATTCCTGATGTAGTCTGTAGAATGTTGGGATTTAAATTGCAGGATTTTACTTTTCCATGCATACTGTTATAGAGGGGGGTGGTGTAATAGGAACATCATACGTCTTAGAGTTTTCATTCCGATTTAACAAAATAAAATTTATCAGTCTGTTTATGAATTAACCCCTTAGACTGAAGTACAGATTTTTTTTTCTCATACCATACACCACTGACTCCTTGAATGTCAGGGTTCTGTGCTCATTTTGCAATCTTAGGTTGGAACTGCACTCTCTCAAGCAAGTGTGAAGCTAGGGCAATGTGGCTACTTTACTCTTGTCAGTAAAAGTGCTGTCCTTCAGATGGTGTAAGATACGGCTTGGAGAAATAATTTGTTACTTTTTCTCTCACATATAAGTGACTATAGATTTTTAGTTGGCGGTTCTAAGTGTGTGCTTCACTCTTTACAAGTAAAGGGAACACTACAAGGAAGGACTAAAGTCAGTCTTATCAAATAATGATTACATCATCTCAAATTCATCTATAAACATCTTTCAGAAATGGCTAGTATTAACAGTTTGTGTGTATGTGACGTGACCCATACACAATCAAGCAATGTGTGCAACAGAGGTTGTTGTACAAACATGTTGACAGTATACAGTCTGGTTTGAGGTGTTCCACAACAGTCTATCATGATTCTCGTCTTTTTGAATAAGAGATATCATCACTTCCAGTTATTCACAAAAAATGGGAGAGAACGTACGTAGTAGTAGAGTCAGTCTTGCAGCAAAGGCATTTCCAGTACTCTTATGAGTTTGTCATAGCTAAAATGCGACCTTTTCTTCAACCACTCGTTCATTAACATTCTCTGCTTCTTTTTTTGCTTTCCATTTTTATTATTATCCTCAAAACACAGGCAATCATGATCAGTAAAGGTACTGCTTTAGACATACTTCCTTGACCACAGGCTAAACTGCAGCTGCTGTTTGCACAAACCTGTTGCATAAATGTGTGGACAGCACAGGCTCTGTGGTTTCTACCATCCCAGACAGACAAACTACTGGCTGCTGCCCTCTCCACCACACCCTACACCATCTCAGTTTTGACTCACACATGTCTACAATTTGCACCAATTCCTTTTGGACAGTTCAAACTTTAGAAAAAGAAAACTCAGAAAATTTGTAGTTGGTGAAATAAAATATTGGCAGGCATGTGCTTGCTTTGCTGGTGCTTAGACCTGACCGTGCATGTGGATTCACCCTCTCACAACACTCTGTTGTGCAAATTGCTTGACTGTGTGTGGGCCTCTTTAGGAAAGCAATTGTCCTGATATACACATAGCCCTTGTTTTGTGCCCTAGTTGAGTTCCTGAAAAAGTGGGCATAAATGAAAATGGCATAAAACAAAAATGATATTCCTGTAAGAAATAATGAAATGGGTATGGTTAGGAGCAATCATACCAATGACAGCCTGGTCATATGTTGTGTGTATATATGCACTTATTTTATTATTATTATGTCACTAATATTAATATAGAAATAAATAATTAATATTAATTTTTAGCCTGTGCAAATTGAAAGGGAATTGTAAACAACATACATACACTTGTCATGGATGGTACATGCTGTATATCATCGCTGTATTGGATGGCTAGATTCATGCTCAGCCTTTACAACTCAGTCACTTTATTACCATTATCAAGATTCTTATTGTGGTTAGGTTAGGGTTTCAGTTTTGACTTTCAGTGTAGGTGGGTAGGTATGATAATGGTTAGGTTAGTTGTGTTATTTGTCATTATCTCAGTTTTTTTTGTTCCAGCCTAGTTACTAGTTGCGTAGTTACTAGGCTGTCATGGATGACAGATTTTCCATACCATCGCTGTCACAGATGTTCTCTCATGGAAAATCAAATTCACTTTTGCACAGATCATACATATTGCTACTGTAAGGATTATTACTGCTATTATTCATTGTTGTGTCATTTTTTTTGTTCCTCAGTTGAGTGTGACATTGTCGCATTTGTAGGTGGAACGAAAGAATAAATGCAAATAAACCACATGGTCTCAACTAAATGGCGAGCACATGATGGCTGATGTATGTAGTTTACAGTGACCATGCAGCCTCCCAGTTTTTTGTTCACTGTGAAACTCGTACTCTCCCAGCAGCATCCAAGTGTGCAGCCAACTGACGGGCATTAAAAACGGAAATGAGGGAGCGCAAATTAAGAAGTGGTGTGAATTGGCAAGGGGCATTAAAGCAAAAAGGCATAAAACTAGCAGGCGTGAAACAAAGGCTAGGTGTATACCTAATGTTTGGAACTAACTGTGTGTAAATGGTGATCAGTGGTGAATCCAGGATGTTTTAGTTGTAATGAGGGCTATATGTTGCACTTCATTCCCCCAGGATTCTTTCCAGAGTGTCCCAGGATGATGCCGAAGTACCACCAGAAAATCTCTCATAGCCGTGAATCTTGATTGTTACTTTCCCCAAGTTCTTTGGTGGGTCTCATCCATAAATATTTTGATATGCCACTGAAAATTTGTGTGTGTGTGTGTGTGTGTGTGTGTGTGTGTGAGAGAGAGAGAGAGTTTAGAATTGTGTAAGCATGCTTTTGTATCATGTTGATATTGGACCACACTGACAGTGATAATAAGCACATGTTTTAAAGTAACTAGGCACAAGAGCTGAGATCTGTGTGGTAGAAGTGTCATGAAATCTTATTCAGGTTTGAAGAGGGGAGGATCAGAAGAGGACATTCCGAGTAAAAAACATTCTCTCCCACCCTGTTGGGCCGAACCGTAATTACAGGTGTTAGTGGGGGCAGGAAAAACCCTTAGCAGCGCTGTACAAGAATGGCCGTAACTGGCAGATGCAGATGCTGTGCTCTTAGGCAGCTGAACCGTGCACTGTGCGATGCAGTGTATGCATTGCAGGGTTAAGGATGTAAATTGCACTGTAGTTTATGTTGTGTTTATCCTAAATTTAACTTTTAATAATCTTAACTAATATTAAGTAACAGGTATGTAATGTGACATATTTTTATGGTGTAATTAATTTGTACAGTAGTGAGCTGAATCCATCTTAAGTAACATATTTATAGTGAAGTTAGTTACTAAAGTTTTGCAGTTTAGTGTGTGTTATTTGATGATTAATGTATTTGACCCATATGATGAAGACTGAGCATTAAAGCCTGCAGTGGATGTTATTGATATGTATGTATTGTTAGTGTGATGGTCATAAAATTCTTCCTCTTCTTCTGTGGCTGCACTCTCCAAGAAGGATAAGCGCCTCCCTAGTTGCTCTCCTCCATCCATCCCTATCCTGCACTACTTGTCTCCAATTAATAATTCCCATCTTTCTTGTGTCATTCTTTACAGGACATTAACACTGGTTCATTGTAAAACACAGGCATAATGCACCTTTGCAAAAACATGGACCCTTATAAAGAGAAACAAAGGCAAAATCTAAACAATGGATATGAAATTTTTCAGAACTGTTGGAAGGAAAAGAAGAAGGGATAGAATTAGTAATGATATTCGGGTGATCAAATCAAGAAGAATGAGATGTGCTGGGGAGGGGAGAGGTGCATACAAGGTTTTGGTGTGGAAAGCTGAGAGAATGAGACCACTTGGAAAATGTAGGCATAGATGGGAGGATAATATTAAAATGGATCTTTAAAAAATAGGACGGGGTCTGGATTGATCTGGCTGATGATAGGGACAAGTTGCGGGCTCTTGGGAGCACAGCAATAAGCCTTTGGGTTTTATAAAATGTAGGGATTTTCTGGACTAGCTGAAGAACTATTAGCTTCTCAAGAAGGACTCTGCTTCAAGGGGGTAGTTAGTGAGTTGGAATTTAAAATGAAATTTTTAGACATGTTATATTCCAAAATGTTGTTAATACAGTTGGAAGGAACAATGATATTAGTATGGAAGGAATATAACATGGATACTAAAAGGGGCATTAGAATTAAATTTCATATTAAAGGGGCCTATGTGATGACCCAGAACAAGATGGTTTAGCCAGGTACTAGACTGCATCATGAAGACAGAAAAGAAGGAGACGTTTAATCCATCAGCCTGTAAGAAAAACAATGTTGAAGGAGGGGGAAGAGTAGGTGGTGGTGGTGGCTGCAGCGGCAACGTTACAGAGACTTTTAATGTTATAACAGTCAGTTATGTACTGATTAGTGTAGGTTGAATTCATAAAAAGAATACTGATATATGCAGTGATGGATGTTGAAATTCTGGTAGTGTCAAGAATATTGATCAGTATGCAGTCGTGTTATGTTTTGTTTCACTCACATTTAAGTGGTAATGATAATAAACCTTGAGTTGTAATTTGCACCGCATGTAAGTAAATGATGAATATATTGTCCTTCCTTTTCACTCCTGACACACATTTTGAACAAAATAGTGCTCTGAATGCCTAATTTAGATGTCTTTTGATATATCTTTTTGCTCATGCCTTCACATTCCAGATAGGTATGCAATATACATTCTGTGCAATTTCCATCACTATTTTTGACATGATATGCTCTTTAATCTGTTTATGCAAAAGGATTAACGGCTTAAATAACCTGGACTTGTATTCTGTCTGTTCAGTGCTACAGTGTGTATTATTTTTCAGACAATAATGTGCTGTTTCTGCTATTGAATGGAGAAGCATATGATTACATTGGTTCAAGTCGGGTTGTGTGGGATATGAAAAATGGGATGTTTCCCATGAAACCGAGCTCTTCAGCAACACGGGAACCTCCACCATTTTATCTTCACAACATTGCTTTATTTGTTGAACTTGGACAAATTTCTACTCGTGGGGGAGAGCGAGCCAATGAAACCGCTCTCTATTTCCACCAGCATTATCCCACATCCAACAATGTTCGTAATCGGTATCAGGTGAGTTGATTGATATTTTGTTTTTATGCAAAGGATATCTTTCACAAATCTCAGCTAATACATACATGACACTACTACATTGGTTGCCCGTTTGTATGGTGGTTGTTATCACTATTTGCAAGGACAAAAGGAGATTTTGCATCATAAACAAGCCTTTTGGTATGGATATTCACAAACATTAGTTACAGAGTAGTGGTAACTTGTATTACACTATCATGGCACACAATAAACCATTTATGTTTTCATGACTTTTATCTACATGTTTCGGTCTTTGAATATCTCGTTTATAAATATATTATGACTGTAGTATTAACTGTCAAAGCCTTAGGTGTTTTCCATTGAATTTACACAAGCTTTTTTCCCTGACAGTGGTCTAAGTACTGGAACACATAGGGAAGAAATTATGTAAATGGTTTCTTGCATGCTATGATGGTGTGAAACAAGCAGGTCATAATATTATAGCTAGTCCACATTGCACATGAAATGAATATGTTCAAGATTGTTAAATGTTGAAACAAGAGGAAATAATGGAGGTTCCATTCAACACATCAGACTTTTCTTCTATGTGGTGCAATCACATAGTTTTTGGACAGACTTTATTTCTCCATAACAACAACACTTACATTTTAATTGATGTTGTCCCATCTGAGTAGTCTCCTTGGGTCTTTTCACGGTGAGCCCAGTGATCACACCACCTTTCAGAGTATTTTGTGAAGTGTGTTGTTTGAAACTCAGTGTGTCCCATGATTTTGCTTCAATCATGGTGATATCATTGTAACTTCTTCCCTTTAATCCATCACCTGTGATTGCAAAGGAATTCTGGGTCTCTTTCAAGCCTGTTTTGAAGGTCCTGGCATGTGTTGACATGGTACTCCTTAGATAACATGAATTTGTGAGCAATCCAGTGCATGTTGAGATTTTATTTCAAGTGCTCTGGAATTGATCCAAATGAAACTCCCAACATGTTAGCAGTGTCACAGACAGTGTTTCTTCTTCCATAGCATTTTTTCCTAGTTTAAAGCAAAATTTATTGGAGACATACTTTTCTTTCAAGTCTGCCATTTTCTAGGTAAACCAGAATTGCAAATGGAACAAGTTAACAAGACATTACATGACAATCACTTGTGCTACAGCCTTATTCCAGGCAGGAAATGACTGTGTCTACACTTGGTGATAGGAGTTTGTGCTAGCAGCAGTTATGTTATCTTGCAGCAAGTCCAGAAAATATTTGATGGCACCACATACAAGATTTTGTACTCAAGGTGTAATGTACCTTCCAAGAAGATTTAGAAAGTAATATGTGTTGACATTTCACTGGCACATGCTTATCTATATAACAAAAGATGTTTAGACAGAAAAACCAGAGGGGATAGAAATGAAAAGCAGAGAAACTTTCAAAATATGCTGTAATGGCAATTGGCCATATACACCTTACTGTTGTTACCATTAACTGTCATGCTGGTGATAGTCTCCTACTCTGCAGCAACATGGCTACCTGTGCATATGGGGATTTGAATCCTTATTGGACACATTGGTAGTATGGTTAGACTTAGGAGCTGTCCCTTTTATCTTAGGACATATCATGTATAACCTATTATCTGCCACCACTTTATTATTTGTCAGTTACTTACCAGACTCAACATATAGTTGCATGTACCATAACACTATACTGTAGTACAAGGAAAGTTATACAAACTGAAGCCTGTGTCAAATATGTTGCATGTAATGTGTGTGCTTATAAACATATTTATGCTGTAAATTTCTTTTACATGGCTTACACAGATGAAAATTACAGTTTGAGAACAGTAAGGCCTATTAATTTTTTGAAGATTAAATTTGTGAAGCATTATAATGTAACTCATGACATTGCAGTGGATTAAGATAATAAATTTCTGCAGTAGTGTCATCTGTATCCAGTTCAGTCCCTCTAAACTGGACAAGGTGTATAACGGTGAGGCTGCTGCTGCTGATTTAATATCTGTGCACAGCAGGACATAGCGCATTACTTGGCCCTTCCTGTTAGTGAAGCAGTGGTTTGGATAGTGGTTATTCTGTTCTAACCTGGGCCATTCTGAAACAAATGGTAACACTAGAGTAGAATACATATGTTTATTACCAACAAACTGCACCAGTTAAAATATACAGGATTGTTATTCCAGCAAGTTTCGGCTGTTGAGATAGCCGTCTTCACGGAGTACATTTCACAAAGGAAGTGTAGGTGTTAAAAACATACTGTCATCATTGGTAAATGGGAAATGGTACATGGTACATATAAAGCAACTTATTTATAATATCAATATATGATATTAATAAATAAAAAGGTTATGTATAGTACAGTACATGTATAGTATGCATCCAAACCTCTAGAAGTAGTAAAGTGTTCTTCACATCTAGTTGAATGATAAATCCTGTATATCACCAGTGCTGTATCCTGGTCGAACAAAGACTCTGTACAGAATATTTGTTGCTTTATATGTGCCATTTACCAACAACAATATGTTGTAACACCTATACTTCCTTTGTGAAACGTATTCTGTGAGGATGGCTACTCTTAATAGCCGAAACATGTTGGTGTAACAGTCCTGTATATTTTAACTGGTGCAGTTTGTTGGTAATAAACATATGTATTGCATGTCTAGTGCATGAAAATGTACAATGTCAAATTATGTGTAGAAATTTATTTATGTTTTTTTTTTTTTTTCCTCCCCTAGATGAAGACTTTTGTTGAAGATATGATCAATTATGGGTCTGCAGTGGGACTTAACTTCAGTGTAATAAATGACAAGAGCTTTCCACCAGCATCGCTTCAAAGCTTCTTGGCTGCAAGCAGTGATATCTCTGGTATGGTACTGGCTGATCATGAATCCCAGTATTTAAACACGTGAGTTTGTAAGATGTTACGACATATAAAAATAATCCTGCCGAATGTTTTGCTTGTGCATAGAACTGTCCTTTTTTCAGAATAAACGTAATCAATAATAGGCATAAATAATGTAGTGTTAAGTACATTGTTTGTACTGTTCACACAGTATTTTATTAAATGAAGGAGAATGTGGTAGTGGGACATGCAGCACACATTGATGCCTCACAGGCATTTATTTTGGTTTGTGAGGTTTACATTGCAGGATGGTATTGTAGGTGAACCATACTAGAGTTAAAAATGTTTAAATGGGTTGAGAGAATAGCCTAGTGTTTCGAGACAACGGTAGATGCTTGTATTAACGTTTATGCTGTAGTAGAGCATACCATAGCAATGCTCCAGTTCAAATTACAGTGAAAGCTGGGTCCTCTGGCACTGGATGATGTGGAAATTTACAGAGACCCATTACTTTTCACTATTCCATCTACGAGCAGCACCCAGCACGATTCTGAGAGTTCAGAAAGCAAAATTTGATGAAGAAAGACTATTTACAGGCTAAATTTACATAAGTGAATGGTCAAGATAGTGACAGCAAAATGTGTGTCTTTGTGTCTTTTTGGTTTTTTAGATTTTATAGATATTCCATGGTACATAAGTAGTGATGAAAAGGAAATAGAAAGTGCAGCAGGGAAAAAAGGGCAGGATATTAAGTGACAAATAAATGGGTAGGGCTGTCCATGAGGTTGCTAGGTACATGAAGATACACATCAGGTATAACATTCTAATATCTGGAACACTGTGACATTCAGCAGCCCTGTGGTCCCAAATGGACATTTATGTTCAAACACATACATTTAAACTTCTTGCATTCCATGTTGGTGGGATAATATGTGACTACATATTATATACACATACTGCAGATTTAAATGTAATTTTGCAGTTTTGCCTCATATCAAGGGGACATACCGTATATTCTCGAATCTAATCCGCACCCTTTTTACAGTTTTAGAGGGCTAAAAAATCAGATGTGGATTAGATTCGCGGTCTAGAGCTGGATTTTGGAAAAATGATTGAGCTGCTGTACGTGCCGTAAGAACAATACAATACAGTAATTATTAATTTATTATTATAATAATATAATAATTGGGTCCAGTGAATTTCTTTCATGACGCCTCACACCCGCTGATCGCTGCCTTGTGTTTCCGCCATAGTCGAACGTTGCTTTCATCGACTCCAAAAATTGCAGCGGCTTTGCGGTTTCCATTCTCCTCTGTGCACCGAATAACTTCACGTTTGAACTTTGCCGTATATGAGAGTCGTTTAGATTTCAGGTGTCCCTCTTCCATAACTACGGTACACGACAAATTGGAACAAGCACCTCCCACGTTTCAACAACTAAGGCTCAGCTGGCTTCAGACGAGATTGCGCACGTCTGTTGAGAAAGGCCCCGCCTCTATCGGTATGACTCATCGGCCACAGGCGTAGCGTCGGATTTTAACACATTGATAACATCCAATATTATTCAATCAGTCGCCCCGTGGGCAAGGGGTGGTTGAAGGAAAGGTGCGGATTAGAATCGCGAACTAACTTTTTTTCGTTTAAGAAGTCGCCAAAAACTGGGTGCGGATTAGATTCGAGAATATACGGTATATGGGTGCAGAGGTAATATACATACAGTGGTGTATTCAGCACCATTTAGAGATGCATATTTAGCTGCATGCTCCAGCAACTGTACATTCAGGTGTTCCAGGTACCCATTGAATTCGCAGCTGGTAGGATAAAGATATGATTTATGTGTGTTGACAGAAAAATTTATGTACTTTCTGAGAACTGAGCGCTGATCTCCCATCTAATAGTCACAATTTATTCACTGCTCAAGCCCATCCCTTTACTCACAGAACAATTTTCAGGGCTGTTTTTCACAATATATTTGTCCAAATATGCAAACAAGTTAAAAGCTGCAAACAAGTTAAAAGCTGCAAACAAGTTAAAAGCTGCTTAAAAGTTTTTGGGTTGTAATCCGGCGTCAATTTTTGGTGTATAACCAATGTTTCAGGAACACTTGTTTGTCCCATCTTCAGGGTCTTAGGTAAAAAGTTAAAAGCTACCGTCTGTATTTACCCTTAGGTATTTGATACAAGAATGAAACATAGCTCAACCAAGAAAGAAAGTACGTGATGCATTGTCAGAAAAAAGTTACTTGCTACAGCAGTTACTACATACCTTACTGTTAGATGTTCTGTGCTGGGGAGATATCTGCTCGTATAATTCATTCTTACCCATTACCACCTACAACTGTGCCTTTGTGTAATGGTCTTTGAAACACACAGGCCAACAGTTTCACACTCTGTTGGAATTTAGTGTCTCTTCTTTGTACAGGAATGACACACTACACAGGCCATCTTATTTTCAGTTGTCCAAGGCCAATGCTGGCAATTGCTGTCCTCCAGGTAACCAATTCTTGTCACCAAAGCTGATGGCCTGCTAACAGGTTGTATTGGGCATGGCTGCGGTCCAGCAAGCTCTACTATATTCCTCACAAGTGTCGGAAGTCTCTGTGTGAAAGTTTAGAACCACAGGACTTCAGGAGAATGTGGCTGTTTAGAATTGTGAGGTCGAGGAGATGAAGAAAACAGTTTTCTCATCCACTTTCATGTATAGCAACTGATAGAGCAGCTGTTGGCCATTCTGTCACTTTTATCGATATAACCCAGGTGTCAGTTCTAATCCTTCACAATGACTGGCTTTAGAATGTTTCCATTCTTGTCACAAAAGTTGCATTCTTCTGCTGGATTATGAATATTTTTCAGCATATGCATGTCACGTTTGTCCTTCCAAACCACTGCTGTTATGTCACCACTTGTCCTGGCCCTAACGTCACCCTGTTCCAGTTTCAGTGTCTTGCTCCTGAAGTCGTCTGGCATTCCTTTACGGTTTGGTGTAACCTTACTGCAGCAGTTTATTTTCTGTTTTGTCAGATTGCTAAATAAGTCAGGAGAAGAAGAAAAAATTGTCCATATATAACTTACGACAATGCTCCTTTACTCTTCTTGTCAATTGTTTCACTGTAGCGTGGGTCACTTTCATGTGTGTTGTGGCACATAGTCTGTCTTTCCCTAAGTAAAGCTCCATGGCATGTGTAGCCAGTCGCATTACAGAGTTTATAAATTCTAATTCAAAATCTTGTGTGTTTCTTTGGGATGTATTGTTTTAATGCAACCCTTCCTTTGAAAAGTACGATTACCTCGTCAATTGCCAAATGTTCAGGAGGGTTGTATAATTTGGAATAAACAACGTTCAGCATATTAAAAATTTCCCTAATTTTCTCCAGTCATAATTTCCACCATTCGTATCAATTTCTTTGTCCTTCTGTAGTGCAAGTAATGTAAGATGTGCAAGAAATGGTCTTGTGTAATTTGATTGGGTAGAAAGGTGTAAAAATTGTTCTATTCTTGTCCAGTAGTCCCACAGAGGGTCATGTATGTTGTGGCCCGCTTTTACAGTGATTGCTAGGAACAGAAACATTTTGGTATTCAGTATGTCATGAAGTGCAGTTGGTGTTTCGTCATGTCTATCCAAATATTGGTGGTAGTGTCTGTTAGTCTCTGTCATCAGCAGACCAATAACAGATACAAAATAGATCATAAAAATACTCAGAGTTGATGAATCTTTATTTGTGTGCGGTGCTTTGTTCTGCTTCGTAATTGTCTTTATCCTGTACAATCCGTAACAAATAAAACAAACAATAAATTAAAAACATGCACTAGTAACAACAAATTCCATGTTCTGTGTCCTCAACATACTTCCTGAATCAGCATCACAGATCAGATCATATTCAGTGTCTTCATCACAAAGTTTTCTCCTGGGAGCTGTAGTGCTGAATATGAACTTACACGAAATAAGTTTTACAAGTGGCAGGTTTACTTCACTGTGCGACAAACTCTGAATGTTTGGGCACTGGTGAAAATACTGAGAAACATACGTTTTATTTTGGGAGTCAAATTCCTCATGGTTGTAAATATAAACCTCTTTTTTTTTAGTAGACCCTTACAAAAACTTTTTTTTCCCCACAGTAGGGAAGAATTCAGGGGGAAAAAAACCTGAAATTGAGGCTAAGGAGAATGAAGAATAACATACTGCTAAAATTTCTGTCTTTTAGAGAGTGTTTCTTTTTGTACTGCCTCAGAATATCTTATAATAAACTATGATATACACTACAGTGTTCTCCATGCTTTGCTTGAGTAAATGCATCTTATTTCATAGCTCTGTCATTATTATTTGTCAAGATACTCAAAATTTTCCTAACCATTGCAACAATTTGCAGAGAAAATTCTGGTTTGCTGACAGTAAATTGCCAGCTTCTAAAGGTTAAATGACAGCATTTAAATTGAAATAGTGGGGTATGTGCTAGGGTGTTTTCTTGGCGGGGAGTGCAGGCTTAAGATTTAGTACATGTTTGACAAAAAATGTGAATAATGTTTGAACCAAAAAGGATGAAATTATGAAGTAAAATGACATTTTGTGGGAACTAAAACAGAGATACTTCATTGTGTCTTAAAAAAATTCAGTGAATATTGTTAGTGCCTAAATACACCAAAGAAATTTCTAGAAGTTTGTAAATTTCCAGTTTCTTTTAACACATTTTGGTTTGAGGCTCCAATTTTGCTTAGGGAGGTTATACTTTCAGTTTTAGGGCTGTGTCTTGGTGTGCTACTCCGCAAAGAAACTTCTGGTGACACATCACCCTACATCATGTGTACGGCATTTCACAGTTACTTTGTACATCACACGCTGTCCGAACACACCCAACATTACAGTTGAATATTATAAGAAACAGGCCAGTGCTTATTGCAATTAGTCTAGTCTGCTGAGGTTGGTGGCAGTACTGAGTGGTCTACCACATGGCCTTCATACCTGCCATTCTTGCCCAGTATGTGCCAGATCTAACAGATGGAAGAACACTTTCTTCGTCCACCTCCCTATATGATGGCTGATGGAGTAGCTGTTGGCCATCCTATCTCTCTTATCCACATAACCCATGTGACAGTTATAATCCACCACAGCAGTTTGTCATATTCCCTATTTCATCGCAGAAATTACCTTCTGGTGGTGCATCATGAATGTATGTCAACATGGGAGTGTCTTTCTTGTCCCTTCACAGTTTTGCAGTCCAATCACCCTTGGTCCTTATTTGATTATCACTCCATTTCAGTTTTTACATGTGGCATCCCGTTGTGTGTCAGTGATATGAATAGGTGAAATATCAGTCTCAACACAACTATCATTCTGATTGATCAGCTACATGTTTTGACCTAAATTGGAGCCTGAAGGTGACCTATTTTAGATCGAAACATGTAGCTGATCAATTAGAAAGATAGACCCTATTGTCTAATAAAGACAGTTGTGTTGATATTGACATTTATTTCACCTATTCATACTATTTCAGTTTCCTTTTCTTGTGTCCTAGGTCCTATGGCATGTCCTTCCTAGTGGGTCTGACAGTCCCACAACAGTTCATTTTTTTATTATTATCAAGGTATCAGATATGTCAGGGGAAGAAAAGAATTGTCTACATACGCTTTGTGTCCACGTCTGTCTACTTACCTAGTGCGGTCACTGTGGCATGCATTGGTGTCAGTTGTGGTGTGCACTGTCTCTTCTTTCCCCAAGATGTCATGAGTATGCACTGGAGTCACAGTGTCTGTATATTTTTATGCCAAAATGTTTGTACAAGGGTCTTTCAAATGAAAACCAGAAAAATAATATAAAGTGATTTATTACAAAAATGGGTACAGTAGAATGACATCAATCTTCAGTGTTGTCCGCACCACTTTTTACACATCTCAAACATTCCACTATGCATAAATTCCTCAGGAGAAGAAGTCTTTTGATTGCTGTCCCAGCCAGTCATGCACCACTCCTTTACCTCCTCATCCGATCTGAAGTGACGTCCATGTACAGCATCGTTTAGCAGCCAAAAGAGGTGAAAATTGCTGGGTGCCACATCTGGTGAATGTGGCAGACTGTATGAGGTTGGGCATTGTCATGCTGAGACACATGCCAGAAGACAACAAACCATGGCATTTTCTTCGAATTGCTGGCTTAAGCTGAGTCAAAAGCTTATCTCCGTACCTTTCACTGTTCATTGTTTGTTTTTCTGGTTTTCATTTGAATGACCTTTGTAATTCTTGGTAATATGTTGTTTGAAAATTGCCCTTCCTTCGAAGAGGAAGACTTCATCTGCTGCCAGATGTTCAGGAGGGTTGTAAAATTTTGAAAATGTCCTGTTTAGAAGTTCACATAGGTTTCTTATTTTCCATAGTCTAAAAATTTTTGTTCATTCTGACAGCTTCATTTCTGTTGTCTGTGAAGTGTAGGAACAGAAGGATGTGTAAATATCTGTCTTGTTTCATCATGTTGCTGTAGAGCGGTCTGTCAAACTGGTCCATTGTTGCCTGGTAGTCTGTCATTTGGTCTTGTAAGCAGTGCCCCATTTTTACTGTTATTGCCAGGAACAAACATTTACGCTTCAGTTACAACAGATACAGGAGAAGGTCCCTCTTCAAGACTATGTAGTCGTGATCATGTCAGTTAGTCTCCACCATCAGCAGTGTAATAATTTCTGTGAAGTACAAGGAAATGCTACATGGACTGGAGCCGTCATTTATGTGTGGCACTTCATTGTCCTTCTTTCCTTTGGGGTCCCCTCTGTGTAGTTGTGTACTGCACTCTTCTGAGGGAAAGGTGGCAATGTCCACTACAAGGCTGCTGGCTGATGTGTCTGTTGATCTGGTCCACTCTGATCAACGTTCTCATAACATTGGTCGAACTTCGGCTCTGACATGGGCACTGGATGTTGGACACTCTGGTTATAACTGTGACACGCCTGGTACATTTTCTCCATACTTTTACTCATCATCTGTACTGACATCACTTTGGGCCTTGTCCTCATCACTCTTGCTGTCCAAAATCAGCTCAGGTATCTGATTTGGGGTCAGCAAGCTCACCTTCTTCCTGGCAGGTTCACTCATTTTGCCTCTATATCCATGGCTGTGCAGTGCTTACTGAGAAGGGAAAATATTCCTTCTATCTGCCATACTGCATATGTAAACTTAACAAGTGATCAGGAACTGAAAATCGTGTTTGTGAGCTATTAGTAAGGCTCTGTCCTTGAAGTGAAAGCCATGCCAGATAAAGTCTCTTTGTTTCTGTTTATTGCCAGTTCATTTTTTCTTGGTAGCCCTAGGTTCATATGTCAACATTCTCTAGAGCAAGCCATAAGTCATATGCATGCCAGCATGCACAGACAGAGACAGAAAAATGATTCTTCACCATTGCTGTGTGTTATGCACTGTATAGTGC
Organism: Reticulitermes speratus; assembly: GCA_021186555.1. Lineage (NCBI taxonomy): Eukaryota > Metazoa > Arthropoda > Insecta > Blattodea > Rhinotermitidae > Reticulitermes > Reticulitermes speratus. The sequence goes on along the minus strand of JAJKFL010000042.1, from coordinate 30,131,309 downwards.
TTTTACAGGGCTGGAAATACAAATTGTGTCGACCATGCTGGATGCACGTAAGTTAAAAGGTTGTACAGTTAGAACTTGATTGGCAGCTGTTTACCTGAACTTCAGAGCTCTCTAAACCAATTTTTCTAACTTCAGATGAATGAACATTTATTATTCATTTAATAAAGAAGCAGTCAAAGCTATTTAATAACATTATGATAGTATGTTTCTCCAGAATGCTGGTATGTGCCGACCAGACTGTGCTGTCATAACCCTCAAAACTTGAGCATGAATCATCCCCACCATGCAAACCTCACATATTAGATCCTGTATCATCTGCAGAGGTTATGTAGTGTCAATTTGTATGCAAGAGTGATTGTGTATGACTTCATTGAAAAGGACAGGGGTGACAAGATTTGTAGTGTGCCTCAAGAAATAGAAAGTAATTAACCTGGAATGATTAAAAGTCCCAAGAGAGCTCAATTGTAATACCAGATGCATCAGGCAGAGTTGAATTTGGGTGCTGCTTGCTGAGCATCAGTTCAGGCTGAAAGTTATTGGTTTCCATGATAAAGTGCTTTTTGAAACTAAATAAATTGTCAGCTGTAAATGGTTAAGCAGTTAAAAATATAGGTAGGTGTAAAAGGTAGATGTAAAGGTGTCCCTGTGCATGCCATGAAAATGTATGGGGGAGTGGAAGTATAGCTCTACTCATACTTAAACCTGGCACTAGATGTGGGTGAATGGTCATCGTTATGCCCCCAGCCACCATACCCACAAGGAAAGAGTCCTCAGTATCCATTGAATAGGAGGCTGAGTGGGTCCCAGAGCCAGTCTGGACACTTTGGAGAAGTGATAAATCGCTTTCCCATGGCATATATGGAACCACAATTTCTTGGACCTGCAGCCCATAGCCGAGTCCTTGTAAAGAGTGCACTGTCCTGGCCCTGTCTGTCGTTATGTATGCCTACTTTATAAGTAACTCGGTCCACAGAGAAGTGTAAAATAATAAGAGTGTGTTGCAGGTATTATCACAGCATAATGGATGATGGCCAGGCCCTCAACTACAGTTATCAGAATGGCAGTAAACCAAGTACAGATTCTATTCAAACACTGGTAGCAAACTTGGCACATACCCTGGCACGGACACTGTGTCCTCATATCAATAGTACCAGGCCTTGTGATGAACTGAAAGTTCCAGAACCAGATACATATTCAGAGCTGGTAAGGTTTCTCAGTTCAGTAAGCTAGTACTGTATTGGTTTGACTATAAAACTGTCCTTTGGGTCATCACTTTTCTCCTCAGCTGGTGCATGCACATTCAGAACAATGATATTACACCAGCACTATATATATGACATCCTGTCACTAACAAACTGTGCTGTCTTAACTGCTGATGCTATTCTCTGGTGTACACAAAATCCTGTTCCCAATTGATGATTTTCATCGAACCCGCGACGTTCCGGTTTGTAGCGTAGTGCCTCAACCAACTACGCCACCGCGCGCCCCTCCTAACCTCCTGTACACCCACTAAATCTAATTTATACCTCGCTAATTCCCTGGCCCCTCGTAAGTGACCCTGACCTATACAGGCTACTCATATTCTGAGTGGCCGAATCTCATGTCCCTTCTCCATTGCTTAGGTTGTACCAAAGGATCAGTCCAAGTTGAGGCTTTGTGAAATGTTTTGTAACATGGTAATTTTTTATGGTGAGGAGTTGTTAGCATTTTGCCCAACCCCCAAGCTGGAGGACCCCTCCTTGTCGGCTGTCCACGACTGCTTATTCAATATAATCACAGCTACCATCCATATTGGAGGCTGTTCCACCATCCGCAACCTGAGGACACGAGATATACAGAACTATAATATTGTGTGTTGCTTTGTATGTGTGTGAAGCTTGGTCTCGCACATTGAGGGAGGAACAGAGGCTGAGGGTGTTCAAGAATAGGGTGCTGAGGAAGATATGTGGGCCTAAGAGAGATGAGGTGACAGGGGAGTGGAGAAGACTGCATAACAAGGATCTTAGTGATCTGTACTCCCCACCAGATATTATTCGGGTGGTCAAATCAAGAAGAATGAGATGTGCGGGGCATGTAGCACATATAGAGGAGGGGAGAGGTGCATACAGATTTTGGTGGGGAAACGTGGTGGAAAGAGACCACTTGGAAGACCCAGGCATAGATGGGAGGATAATATTAAAATGGATCTTGAAGAAGTGGGATGAGGAGTCGTGGACTGGATTGATCTGGCTTAGGATAGGGACAGGTGGTGGTGTCTTGTGCATGTGGTAATGAACCTTTGGGTTCCATAAAATGCAGAGAATTTCTTGACTAGCTGAGGATCTCTTAGCTTCTCAGGAAGGACTCTACTCCATGGAATTAGTTAGTTAGTTAGTTAGTTAGTTAGTTAGCTAATAGGATTTTATATTTTAGGAAACTAATTTGTATGAAAGTAGAAATGGCATGCTGGTCATGTTGGTCATGGAATCTGATGTTAATCTTCTACTGCACAGACTCGGGGATCATTAGTTTGAATCCTATGTGGGGCATTGATGTTTGCATTGTTTCTGTGTTTTTGTTATCCTGTGTAGGTAGAAGCTTTGCAACAGGTTGATCCCCCATCCAGAGGGCCTACCAAATGTCTGTAAACAAGATGGGAGACCTTGGGCCTTGTTGGCCTGAAGAAATTGCATATCCAGTGTGTAAATGATCTCTAAATATTGAATTCAGGCACATTTTGCATTATTTTGGCCAGACATGGACTTGGTGCAAGAATTTTCAGACAAAATTGAGAACAAAGAATAGTGTTAAATTTATAATTTTGCTGCTGATTCAGTTAGAAAGTGAAGTGTCTTTGAAAGTGTAAATCAGTATTTGAGTAATCAGTGGCACAGATTGATTAACTGTATAGTAAACAGTTGCAAGTAAGATCAGATCTGTATAATATCTACCTCATTGGTAAGAATCTAATTGTGTATTCAGTCTGTTCCTCTGTCTATTACATACTGTGTCTGGGATTCACTTCTAGTCTAACTAGCCCTGCTGTAAAATTAGAGTGTGCACTGTATACCCTGATTGAGTAGTAGACACTTTTAGTTTCTACTTCCCCCCCCACACACCCATTTCTTTCTTTGTTCCTTTGTAGTCGATTAAGTATTCTTTTGCATTGTCCATGAACTATTTTTCATGAAATTTATATTCTTGCTTTACATTGCCATGTTAAACATTGATTATTGGAGGTAGTTTCACAGTACCTATATTTTTCACACTATTCTCATAACTAGAGAAATATTCCAATACAGGCAGATTTGCATTTAATCTGCATTCCATGCAAGTTACATTTTGCTGTATATACAACAGAAAAACAGAATGATTAACATGATGTTTGTGTTAAGACTTTAATACTTGGTATGTTTTTGCAAGGTGGATGAGCTGTTTCATTGCTACCTGGATACCATGGACTGCCCTGTTTTTCGAGCTGCTGCTAACAAACCAAACCTACAGAGCAAGCCAGCATCGCTTTATGTGGGAGTGAATGGATGGAACAGCCCAATCACCACATTGACTGGACTAACACTGGCTCTTCTTGTCAACCAAACAGTCAACCGTACTGAGGAAAATTGCCACACTGATGACTCTGATAGGGTAAAGTTGTAATTACCATTTTCACTCTCAAAATACAACCTTTATAAGGTACAAACTGCATGGAAAAGAAGAATTAAAGTAAAGATCTCTTTCAGGTTTAACCAAAAGAAGCAAGTACAGCAATTTAGTTGTTTTCTGTCCTGCTTTGTATTCGCAAACCCCTGACACATCACAGCTGGAGATTATCCTGATTGATATTTCTTATTTCATTGTTTATTTAATAACACTTTCCAACTTACATGATGATTGTGAGTGATGAAGTGGAAAGAATATTGAAGGAAGTGATTATGGATTGTTTTGGGGTACTTTCCATCAGATTTGCCATTGCACAGGGTTTGAGAGAGTGTGAGAAAGTATGTACAGTTAAGTCCCTTACTTCCGTGGTTATTTTGTTCCAAAGGTTTTTTGAAAACCATGGAACCCCATCAGTGCTTAAATATGATATATTGTTTGATGTATAAATTCCTTTGTTTGGATTGTTAAATCTAAAAAAAGTAGTGTGAAATAATGAAAATTGTATGGAAGGCAATTTAAATGTAAACATGAGATAACATGTTTACAAAACAATATCATATATAATAAACAATTATAATGTATTATGATACATATATATTCGTGTATATCCAGTACCAAGGATGGTAGAAGTTGCAATGCTGGAACTGTTACAATAACAGTGTAACCTATGCAAGTGAGGGACTTGCTGTAATACCCACCTTTCTACCTTCTGTATATACCATTGGTCTTCCTCCATCATCGTACTCACTGGTCACATCTTCATGACTAGTCGTGCTACAGTACTGAACAGTTTAAGTTGCATTTGCTAGTTGTCTTTCAGTAGCGGATCATCTGATATAAAAATTACATCCACAATAATGAAAGAACTGTTGCACAGGTCTACAAAACAAAACTTTAAAAGCTGTTTTAGTTTCAGTCACTGATTTTGTATAATTAACACATGCTGATTACAGAAATAACTTCCATTTTGCTGTGTCACAATGCAATTATGACATGAACAACATAAAATTCCAATAACTTGGAGAAAATATGAGCAATTTTACATTTTTAATAGAATTTAAACATTATGAATACAAGATAATCATCAGTTACTGTATTATATTTGAATTTTTCACAAAAAACAGCAAAAAGTAACACTAAAAGTCACTAAAACATGAGTAACTTAAACTGCTATGATACTGTCATAAAAACATATGTGATTTTGCATTGAAATGTGAGTCTGTGTTTCATGTTATGCATTTCAATCAATAGAACCTTTGTCGCTTGCTTTGAAAATTTCTTCTCCCTGATTTTCTTTTGTGTGTTTTGTCACATTCATCATGTTTCAGCATCCAGCAGTAGTCTGCCATCATGGATAGACTCCATTGCCCCTGGTACCGCCTTTCTATCTCCTTGATATCTTGGTGAAACCATTCACCTTGTTTCTCACTGCCTGCCCCTAGGTTTTCTGGGAACTGGTCTAAATGTGAGAAGAGGAAATGTAGTTTCAGGCTCATTTTACATCCTAAAACTTTATATTTCTCTAGCATATTGTTTACAACGTGCTCATAATTCATGTCTTTATTATTACCCAAGAACTTATCAATCACTTGTTTAAAAGAAATCCAAGCTTCTCTTTCAGCAGGAGTCATAGACTCTTCAAACATTTTGTCTTCAGTTAGTGCCCTGATCTGTGGTCCTACAAAGATGCCTTCCATGACTTTTGCCTGTGAAAGTGCTGGAAACTTGGTGCTTAGGTAATTAAAACAATTTCCATTTCCATCCAGAGCCTTAACAAATTGCTTCATTAAACACAACTTTATGCGTAAAGGTGGTAAGATAATTTTTTCAGGGTCCACTAAGCTCTTCCTCAGTATGTTAGAGCCTGGTATCAGTCTAGTTCTTTGAATTCACTGTATTTGTGTCCAGTGTTTATCTTGAGCTCGACTGTCCCATTCACAGATGTGACATGGGAACTTTGTGTACCCCTGTTATTGTCCTAGCAGCATGCACAGAACCTTCAAGTCACCACAAACCATCCATTGGTGTTCCTTATAATTTATTTTCTGTAGTAGCTGCTCAAGATTTTCGTAGGTTTCCTTAAGATTAAGTGAATGGGCAACTGGGACTGAAGCAAGGCGGTTACCATTATGTAGTAACACACCTTTCAAACTTGTCTTGCTTGAATCAATGAAGAGCCCCCATTCATCTGTTTTATACTTCACACCTAACATATTTATTAGTTTTGGAATGTCATTGCAATACACTAGAGATTCTTCTTGGGTGAAATACTGCATGTGTGTCTGTACCATATTCAGAATCCTCTGATGATTCATTGGGAGTGGCACTTGATTCAGCCTCCAGTGTATGAAGTTGCTTAGGAGGATTAGGCACTGGTATATCAGGGCCATGTGGCACAGGTCTTATGGCAGAAGGCAAATTGGGATAAGTAATTTCTTTCTTCTTATTCTTCTTCTTCTTCTTTTAAGCCTTTCAGTGTCCGCATATAAAAATAGCAGTCGTCAACATGGTTTATTGGCTGATGCCATACCATTGGTATGCCAAACCGCAGGGCCTTCTTCTTTCCCTTTGTCCAGTTTCTTAAATCCTCAACACAAATACTGCACATTGTATGAGGAGCCCAAGGTTTGTCCTGGTCACCTAGCTTAATTCCAAAGTAAGCAAGATAGGCAGTTTTAACAAAGGAGGTTATGTTCTGTCTTTGTTTTTTTACCACAAAATTCCCACAGATATAGCAAAATACATTTGGATTGTTCAGACACTGTCTTCTTTGCATTGTTTTTGGCACAACAAATACACAAAAGCACAAGATTTGGCCAGGGAAATCACTGTTGTTAACATGTATTGGAATTTTTTGCTCAGCACAAGTTGTAGTACTTGCTATCTAGTCACAGCCATTACCACAGTGAAAAGTGCTGCCATCTCTATGAAATAAGCTGTCTTCTACGTTAAAACAAAGTTGCCAAATCCATAACTACTTAATTTAGAGTGTCTTTTGACTTTGATATTAATGTTCAATTATTGCACTACAAACAATTTTTTTAAAGTATTATTATGGAATTACTAAAACACTAAAAATGGTATGTGATAGAACAAAAGTAATAACATTTCTGGAATCAGAACACAACACTTAATATAAATCAAGCTTCAAAATCCATGTAGACCAGTGTTGTTAATAACATCATACAGAAACGTTTGAAAGAGTGTGCACATGATGAGTTGTTCGTCCAGTTATTGCCCATTTTAGCAGGGCTTCTTTCTATAGTGATATGTGTAGAAGAATGATGAAAAGAATAAAAAAAGAGTGTGGAAAAATCAGACAGAAAGAATACTAGATTTGCTACAGTAAAACGTGAGACCATCAAAGAAGAAAACCAGAGTTGACAGTTTTGACAGGAATGTAATCCGTATGACAATGGAGGCCCTTAACGTACAGCAAAAAATTGTCCCCGAGGTCAAAAGTATAGTCATTGTGATTTATGAGAATTCATGGTGAAATGGTGAGAACCAAGGAAGTTGGCTCAAGTGGTAATGCATATGACTTGTATTTGGGGGTGCTTGGTGTTTATCTTGGCATACACACTGTTCAAACTGGCATGTTTCGTCATTTTTCTCAGTTCCTCCAGGCAGATGTCAGGATGGTACTTTAAATTAGGTCATGGCACTTCATTCCACATCCTCGCTGTCAATTAGAAAGCCTGCATCAGCCTGGAGTTTAGAGTCAGCTTTTCCACTGCAGTACGACTTACCTTATTTCATACTAGTCTGCTGGTGCCTGGCAACCCGGGCAGGCTAGGAACAACCATTTATATAGTTACCGTGGAAACCGCACGGCCTGTGGAGGCAAGGCTCGCGATGCAGGCAGGGAAGGCACACTCATTTACATAGTTACCGTGGAAACCTGAAGAATGTGTGGGTCTGTATATTATAATTTCATAATGGTGCCCATAGTTAGCATGGAAACCTGAATAATGTGTATATATGTATATTATACTGCAATATTAGTGCCTGGCGACCCTATATGTAGTGAACTTGGAAACCTCAATTAGTGGTGTCCGTTACATATCATCCGCGCATCCGTGAGACTGAATTCTGTATACTGTCTTCTCCTACCATCTGGTGGCTTTCCATGGAACTCCAACGTGGGAGTGTAACAGGGACTGGCATTGCTGAAGTATATATAAGGGCCTGGAAGTGCCAACCACCAGCTTCTAAGTAGACCTTACAACTTCTGAAAATATTTCTTGACACACAACAGAGCTCTTGTCATAAAATACTGGCAGTATGCAAACAATGTGGATTTCTCCTGTAAATTCTGTCTTCCAGTGTCTCGCACAAATAATAATTTCACAGTTTAAAATATGGAGATCTAGGAGGCCACAGCATGCAAATTATTTATTGTTTCTTCAAAAAACACAGGCTTTATGATTTTGCACACACTCACTGCACACTAGATTGACATTCAGATCATGCAAAGGAACTTTACCAATTGCATGTGGATTTTCAGAACACCAATACCTGTTATTCTGTCTGTTTATATTCTTACTTACCATGCCTCTTCTAAGAAAAGAAAAAACAAGTTTAGGATGATAAAATCCATTGGCTACTGATTCTTCAAACCACCTGCATTACTGGCTCTTGCTTCCCAGTCTATAGGAAGGAGCTGTTGTATGACTGTAATTTTATATGGGCCTAATTTGATTTTTTTTTTTCTTTTCCCCCTGTGAGCTGATGATGCTGACACCCCACTGTGAACAGCTGACACAAAGATTTTATGTATCTTGTTGCCATTCTGGTGCCAGTATTTCCCAATTTCTCTTCAGTTAAAACATTGTTGTATTTTAGTTTTGTTCAGCACTAAACTTATATGACATTTTTCCAGTATTTTGTGTATTGTTCTTTCACATGACATGATTGATACAGGTTATTTTTTACAAAACTTTTGACATTGTTTTTTCTGTGATACATAGATTGCAAAAGTATTGCAAATTGACACTCTTTGTTCACCAGAATACGTTTCACACACACACACAGTCCACCTGCTGTGTATGACTCATAAAACATGACTGAGTACCTGTGTCCTGTTCAAGTGTGTATGCGATGAGGTCTCAGCAGTTTCATCTTAGCAAAGCGAGCTTTTGTTTTCTCACACTTGGGTACAATTAAAGATTAGTCACAGACAGCATCATTTAATAGGCTAGAAATAAATAATAAATTTAGTGAAATTATGGTTGTATGCAGAGCTTCTTTTGTAACCAAATTACTTTATCATTGGAACTCACCAACATTATGATACTGATTGTTGAATTGCCAGTAGTAGTTGTTGCAATAAAGAAAATATCCTCAAGAATAATGCACTGTGTGCATGTCAAACTTTTTAATGCATATTTCATACAACAGGTATTCAAGTATATTTGGATGAGCAACAATTTAGATGGTTCAAACTCCAGTGGTGTCTGCATCAAAACTACAATGAACTTCTCCAAAGCTATAAGTCCAGCTTTCTATGATATACCAGGTAAATATTAGCCTAAATAATACTAAATCACTTCAAAATACACAAAAGGTTCAGTACAACCATATACAGTGGAACCTCGTTGCATCGTTCCCGTTACCGTCGTTTTCCCCGCCTCCATCATTCCTCGAACTGTCGTTTTATCACATCGATCGTTGAAAAATCACGGTCCTGACGCAACATTTTCCCACATGGATAGTTTTTTTTAATTTGAAACGATGATTTAGTGCGCTGCGCGCTCATGTATTGTTGTCTTAGTGCCACCTGGATTGCCTGCTGCATGTTGAACCAAATACCAGAATGAGAAAATTGCCTTAATTTCTATCATTTTGGCTTTCCGCAAGATTGAGATGCATGTATATTCTTATACAAGATCTTCGAAAGACTCGGGAAAAGTTACTGTTTTACTTTGCGTTGACAGTGATGGAAGTGACAAACAACTGCCGATTGTTATCGGAAAATCTCCGAACCCGCGATGTTTCAAGAGTATAAAAAAATTACCCTCCAAATACCACGCGAACAATAAAGGATGACCACAGACATTTTTTCTTCATTTCTGCGTTCATTAGACGTAAGTATGGGTGCGCAAAACAGGAACATTCTCCTCTTTGTGTACAATTGTGCCGCACATCCAAAGGATACATCGTTTGTAAGAAATGTAAAAGTCCTACGGTACCCAGCAATTTGCACAAGTGTGCTCCAGCCCCTTGATTTAGGGATAATAAAGTGTTATAAGCAGCTTTATAGAAAAGGCCTCGTGCAAACAGCTGTTTGCTTAATGGATGCAGGCAAAGATACGAAAAAGAAGATAAACGTGTTGGAAGCTTTGCACTACACTGTGGCAGCCTTGCAACAAATAACCCAGCAGACGATCGAAAATTGTTTTCGGAAAGCTGGTTACGTTCAGGGACAATCTTCAGGCGATAGTGACGTCGTATTGACCAACGATGACGACGATTTCCGCCAAGACTGGGAAAAGTTCAGTGGCATGAACAAATAGAAATTCGAGGACTACGTCTCTGTGGACAGTCACGTGGCAACCTGTGGTGTAGAAACAGTGCAGGAGCTGTGCGTAAGCCTCGTGGCGTCCAGGAGTGTGGAAGGGGGAAGAAGGAGGAGGAGAAGAAGATGGCGAACCGAAGTTGTGCCGAGCTTTGCTGAGACGCATGAAGCGCTGACGAAAATAAAATCTTTCTTTTATGCGCACAGCACGAGTGACAGTGATCGTGAAAGTGTTCTAGGCCTTGAAAAATCATATTTGAATTGAGGAGTAAAGTTTGCACAATACAAACGTCAATCAAAGATTATTTCAGCAAGAAGTAATAATAATCATTAAATTGTTCATATCTATAATTTTTTATGGTTTCCCGGTACTGTCGTTTTCCCTTATGTATCGTTTTTGTTTTCCATCCCCCTGAAATACGATGCATAGAGGTTTTACTGTATAAGAAGTTCGGAATTACAGTAAAACCCCATTTTTACGTTTTTGTTGTGTCCACCTAAACATGGCCTAAAATCTAGGAAGCATTGCCCCTATGGGCATTTGGCCTGGACTATACAAAATTACTCTCTTTCTCTTCTTCTTCTTCTTCTTCTACAGGTGCGACAACCTCATCCTTTGTAGGTTTTGGCCTTCTCAACTATGTCCTTCCATTTCTTCCTATCCTGGATGCAGTTTATCCAGTTTTTGACTTTTTGATTCCTCAAGTCTGCCATAACATCATCTTCCCATCTGTTCTTCGGTCTTCCATGCATTCTTGTAGAAATAGGCTTCCAATTATAGATTCTTTTAACCAATCTGTCATTTTCCATTCGGTACACATGCCCAAACCACCCTAGTCTTTGTGCTTTGATATGATTTACTATGCTCTTATAATTTATTAGTTTATTAAGCTCTTCATTTGTTTTAATTCTCCATGAGCCATGTATATTTTTACTTGGGCCAAAAATCCTTCTTAATATCTTCCTTTCAAATGTGAGCAGTTTTTCCTTTATTGTTTCTTTGAGAACCCATGTTTCAGAGCCATAGGTAACTACCGGTCTTATAACCGTTCTATAAAAACGTAATTTTAAACTCTTTGCAATTAATTTACTTTTAAATAGGGTTTGGTTTGCATAATATGCTTTGTTACCTTGGATTATCCTTGTTTTAATCTCTTCTTCTATGGTATTATCTCCATTTACGATTGATCCAAGGTATGTATATGAGCTCATTTGCTCTAGACATGTACCATTACAGTTAAGTCCTGTTACTTTATGTTGTTGTTGTTGTTGTTTTTTTTTTTTTTTTTTTTTGCACATTATAAGTATTTAGTTTTTTGTGTGTTTATTACTAGCCCATATTTGAGTGACTGTTCTTTTAGTTTCTGGAAGGTGTCAATAGCAGCTTGCGTGGTCCTTGCTGTAATTAATGTCATCAGCATAGGCAATACTTTGTTTCAACCGTGTTGAGATATACCCTCTAACATCTAATTGTTTCATGATTGAGTCAATTATCATACTGAACAAAGTTGCAGACTGTGGATCTCCTTGTTCCACCCGGTTTCAATTTCAATTTCTCCAGTTAGGTCATTATTTATTTTAAATTTCACTTTTGTATTTTCTAGCGTTAAGGATATTACTTATAAGGATGGTACTTCATATTGTTTTAGGCATTCTAATATTTTCTTCCGGTGCACCGAATCAAATGCATGCGCCTAATCTATGAATATATTATTCAGTTCAATATTGTATACATGGCACTTCTCAAAAATCTGTCTCACTATAAAAATATTATCTATTGTCGATCTGTTTGTCCTGAAGCCCATTTGATAATCGCCAAGTTCATTCTCAATGATCTGTGTGAGCCGTTTATTCAACAATACGAGGTCTGTCCAAAAAGTATCCGACCTTGGGCCGGGAAAAAAAAGTTCTGTATCTGGGTGGTTACAATACCTAATCCCCTTCAAAGTAGGCCCCTTGTGACTCCACACACTTAGCCCAGCGGTCCTTCCATCGCTGGAAGCAATTCTGGAAGGCTTGTTTTGGAATGGTGTGCAGCTGCTCCGTCGCGTTCTGTATGATGTCCTCGCGGCTGTCAAAACGGGAGCCTTTTAGCGGTGTCTTCAATCTCGGGAACAGCCAGAAATCACAAGGAGCCATGTCAGGAGAGTAGGGAGCCTGGCGAACCTGCGGAATGCCGTGCTTAGCCAGGAAACCCTGGATCAGGTGTGATGAATGAGCTGGGGCATTGTCATGATTCAGCTGCCAGTTGCGTGCGTCCCACAGCTCCGGTCTCTTGCGCCGAACTGCATCACGAAGATGACGGAGGACTTCTTGGTAGTACTCCTTATTAACAGTTTGGCCTAGTGGTGCGTACTCATGATGCACAACACCCCGGTAATCGAAGAAAACAGTCAGTATCACCTTCACATTGCTCCGAACGTGTCGTGCTTTTTTGGGCCTCGGGGATGTTGGATGCTTCCATTGTGATGACTGGACCTTGGTTTCCGGGTCATATCCGTACACGCACGACTCGTCACCAGTGATCACAGTCTTCAGGAACTCTGGATCCCTGTTGGCGCACTCCAGCATGTCCTGCGCGACCTCAAGGCGGAGTTGTTGCTGCTCCGGCGAAAGCAGCTTGGGCACAAATTTTGCCGCCACTCTTCGCATGCCACATCCTCAGTTAAAATCGTGATTGCGGAACCTCTGCTGATCCCAACCTCATCAGCAATTTTCCGGACGGTCAAACGACGGTCCTCCATGATCAATGTCCGCACTTTGTCAATGACATCAGCATTTCGGCTCGTTGACGGTCTCCCGGAACGCTGGTCACTGTCCGCCGACATGCGGCCATCTTTAAAGCGGTTGAACCACTCTTTAATTTGAGTGACCCCCATTGCATCATCACCGAAAGCCTGCTGAATTTTGCGGATTGTTTCCGCTTGGGTATCCCAAGTTTCTGACAAAACGTGATGCAGTATCGTTGCTCCAAACATTCTGTCATCTTGAGCGAAACGAGAATGCGACGAACACGTGTTACACCACTTCGCTATCTGGCAGCGACAGACGCATCCGGCGGTGTTGCGAGGCAGCAAAAAATCACGCATGCGCATGAAAGTCCCTTCTACCACTACGCTCAGTTTCCCCACCCTTTCGCCATTACTTACCGCGGGAAAAAATATAGTCGGATACTTTTTGGACAGCTCTCGTATAGCCAATATTTTATATGCTATGTTTAGCAGTGTTATTGGCCTATAATTTTTGCAATCCAGCCTATCACCTTTTTTTATAGATTGGACAAATGATTCCTTCCCTCCATTGTTCTGGTAACTGTTCTTTGTCCATATGTTTAGTATTAGTCTATACATTTTATATTTCAATGTTCTTCCACCATATTTAATTAGTTTTGGACATATATTATCAGACCCAGCTGCTTTGTTGTTTTTAGTTTGTTTATAATACCACAGATTTCATTAAAAGTTGGTGGTGTAATTTCTTGAGTATCATCCACAATACTCTCTAATGTGACTGGATCTGCTGTTGTCCCATCTACTTCAAATAAGTTTCTAAAGTATTCTTTCCATATTTCTAGTATTTTTTCTTTCTGTATTATTATATTTCCATCTCCGTCCTTACATTGAATTGGCATATTTGTTTGCCGTTTATCAAGCTCTTTGGCGTCTTTATAGAATTTCCTTACTTCATTCTTCTTAAAGTTTTCTTCTATCTGGCTTATTTTGTTGTTAAGCCATTCTTTTTTCTTGATTCTACAGATTTTATTTGCCTCCAGCCTCTTAGAATTATAGTATTCTTGATTTGCTCTTGTTTTGATTTGCATGTATTTCTTCCTAGCAGTATTTTTTTCTAGTATGGCTCTCCGGCATTCTTCATCCCACCATTCGTTTCTGTTTTGTTTATCTTGTTTTTTGATTACATTGTTTGCCGTTTCAATTATGGCATTCTTTACTTCTTCCCTTTCCTTATTAATTTCCTGGATCTCTGGCAGTTCTATTAACTTCCTATGTAATTCTGTTTTGTACTGTCTGATTTTTGTTGTATCTTTAAATGCGTTTTTATTCCAACGTATGGTAGGTGTAGGTTTCTTCTTATATGCAAGTGGTAACTTTTGCTTAAGGATAGTTTTCACCAGGAAATGGTCTGAATCGATGCTCGGTCCTCTCATTGTACGAATGTCTTCAATTAGATCCATTTTCTTTTTGTTTATTAATACATGATCAATTTGGTTTATTGTGTTTTGATCAGGAGATATCCAGGTTCCCATATGTATCTTTTTATGTTGGAACTTTGTACTCATTAGTTGTATATCATTTACTGTTGCGAATTCACACAGTAATTCGCCATTTTCACTTGTTTGTTTGTGCAGCGTATGTTTGCCTGTGACATTATTGTATGTATCCTCCTTCCCTAATTTTGCGTTGAAATCTCCTAATATGATTGTTGTGTCACTTCGTGGAGTATTGTCTATCATGTTCTGTAGTTCTTCATAAAACTTCTTTAATTTCTGTTTCTTTATCCTCTGTTGGAGCATATGCACTGATTATTGTTATGTTATTAAATTTCCCTTTGATTCTCAACTTACACAATCTTTCATTTACCGGTAAAAAGTTCAGAAGATGATTGTGTATTGCTTTTTTAACATAAAAACCAGTGCCTGCTTGTCCACTCTTCAAAGTAGATCCACTGTAATATAGAGAATAATTATTTTTGTTAATTATTTCGTTCCCTTTCCATCTTGTTTCTTGTAGTGCCACAATTTCTAAACTTGTGTTTGCTAGTTGATCATCCAATTCTTGCATTTTCCCTGGTTGTAATAGTGTTTTAACATACCATGTTCCTGTTATTAATTTGTTTCCTTTTGTCCTTTTAACTCGCCTTGGTCTGCATCCAAATATCTGTCCGGCACTCCTTCGTTGAGATTTTTTAGCAATTGTTGCTTTTATAGGGCGAGGGGGCTGGCCTTGCGCCTAACCTCCATAACTTGGAGGGCCTGGTTTTTCTGTTGGGGTTTACTCCCTTAGCTGGCTTGTCCCAAATATCAGCGTCGGGAACTCGCTTTTCGCCCTTTCATGTCTTAGCCGTCAAAGACGTTACCAGGGGCCATGACATGGACATGCATGGATAGGACTTGGCAGGAATAAATGGCATTTCTCAGGTTTTAACGGTACACCTCTGCCAGCATCGATGTACCCTGAGGCCACATACTGCCCCTTTGACCCCCTACAAAATTACAGAAAATGCAAAATGAGGGAATGTAAAATCGGGGTTTTACTGTAGCTGGATTGGTGCACAGTGGTCTAGAATGCCTTCACCCCTGGTCATAAGTGTATTGCCTATGAAACTGAGCTTTTGTGTATTTTACATTTGCATTGGAGAAGGAAGGGCTTATTATTGCCATTGTCAATTTCAGTATTTTTTTATAGGACTGCACTATCAGGGTAAGTGTGTTACAATGAAGCAGACATCTAAGTATAAATGTTCCACAGATTTTTGTTATATATTTAGCATCCATAAAGTAATTTCATAGATACAGCCCTCTTGTTTGTGGTCTGCTTCAAATGTAAACATTTTCAATACAAGTATTTTGTAAGAGCTACAAAAAATGCTGAGCAATTTTTGTTGTAACAGTTACCTTTGAATATGTCTTGCCAACCCTTAAAAGAATTTCCTGCTCATACATGCTTATTCTCATATAATTATATGTTGGCTTTTTATTTACCTCAAATCTGTCTGTTTTTGAGCTGGGATTAATTCAGATGTAGTTATGTAAGTCTGGATACTCAGTTGCATTACAGCATGTTGTTATTTATGTACATCACATATTTTTCTTGTAGTCAGGTACTTTAAGCCATAAACTAAAATGAAGGACTGTTTGAAGTGTTGCATGTATATGAAGATGGTGAAAGTGACAGATGTATGTGTGTGCAAGATACAATAATTGCACTCTGTGGGATTCAAAATTGATACAGAAAAGATGTGTATAGTGGTACAGTAAAACCCCTATTTGATGAATTGCTGGGGGATTAGAATATATTTCACTAAATCGAGGTTTTCATTAAATGGAGGTTACATTGTTTATATGGAGGTACTGTCAGGACATAAAACAATCATCACTAAATCCGGGATTTTACTAAATGTGGGAACATTAAATCGGGGTTTTACTGTATAATGTAGAAACTGAAATACCATGAGTGCAGAGATAGAAAAATTTCATAACTTCTTCTTGCCTCTGATTATTGTACTCTCCATCTTTAACTTCTGATTAAATTATATTATCACAAAACAAGCCTTGATCTTCAACAAATGTTGTGGGCTAGTTACATTTCAGTTTGTCTTGTCCACACTTTATGTATGGATACAGTTTTTTTTTTATTGTCATATGTGCCCTGTTGCCTCTGTTTAAAAAAATCATTGAAATGGTACTGAATTGCATGAGAAATTAACACTGAGAGAGAAATTGTTCAGTTTAAGTTCTGAAGAAAGAGGGGTGTACTAGTAGACAAGGTAAAGCCAGCAGGAAGTGCGACACTTAGCACTCCTTTTAAGGTCCTACATTACCATAAAGTAACAGGCATGAGTGAATCACTGCTTTATT
This sequence comes from Reticulitermes speratus, assembly GCA_021186555.1. Taxonomy (NCBI): domain Eukaryota; kingdom Metazoa; phylum Arthropoda; class Insecta; order Blattodea; family Rhinotermitidae; genus Reticulitermes; species Reticulitermes speratus. Next base: position 30,114,558 of record JAJKFL010000042.1, on the reverse strand, counting down.
ACTTTTTCATTATTTTTCAGATGCTATCTTAAGAAAACAATGTAAATGAAGAAGCTTATGATGTGCAATCTTAAAAAATTCTGAAGCATTTTGCGACCAAGTATCCATGGTTTTATAAGCCATCCAATGTACATAAAGTTTTAAGATGTTGGTCACAGATAAAGTTTTAATACGTTGGTTACAGCCATTTGTATGAGGTTGTTCAGGAGGCACAGCATAAAAACTAAAGCGTTTTCCAAGAAACCACATGTGGAAATTCTCATGACAGCCTGCCAACAAAGACCTGCTTGACTGATTTCTGGTTATATCTTATCCCTTCATTAGTGGTCTGAGATCTGTTCCACACATCAAAATCAATGCTGGCAGATGTTACTGAATTAGTCTCCTCTGGACAGTGATGAGTCTTTTAGGTTAAATAAAACTAGCACCTGTTAATGGTTAAAGTGATGCCTATTGACAAGTATTACAGCCTTGTTATTTGGGGTATTGCCTAGCTTATAGGAGTAACAAAATCTTGCATAAAGAATGTGAAATATTAATAACAGAATAATGATGATTCCTTTCTAGGCATTCTAGAAAGAACTGCAGTTACAAGGTAGAGTCAAAAGGTAAAGTGAATATATTAATTAATTCGTGTACAGCAATATGTGACAAATGCAAAGTGTATCATTTCTCAATGTAATCACCCCTTTTTTCAACGCATATTGTGTAGCGGTTCATAAACTTTCTGATGCCATCTGCAAAGAAAATTTTGGTTGTGATCGAAGCCATGTGTGCACCACATTCTTTTTCATCAGTGGCAAATCTTTGTCCAGGCAAGGCTCCTTTTAATGGTCCAAACATGTGGTAATCCAATGGAGCTAGGTCCAGACACTGAGGGGGGGGGGGGGGGGAGAATTCCAAATTTCAGCTGCCTGATTGTTTCAACAGTAGCTGCCACAGTATGCGGACATGCATTATCATGGAGCGAAATAACCCCTTGGACAGCAAACCTATGGTGCTAACGTTCAATAAATTTCAGATGTTTTAACGCCTTCTAACTACAGAAATGGGATTACAGCTCACTGTTTTACAATGGTGCAATTCAAAAGTGGTGCTGCCATCTTTACAGATGATTTGTAAACAAACACAGCACTAACTACACCTGACACTGACTCATCATGAAAGTGCCTAGTGTGTGGTTATTGAGAGAACCACTAGGTTTCATAGTGCATAAATTGCAACGCCTCTACATGCAAATTCACTTTACTTTTTTATTCACTTCCTAGTTACAGCATTGAGTAGAATAGGCTCCTGTTTTGTGAATGTTCTACATGTTGTAATCAACAGCTACAAAAAAAAATTGTTCCCAAATTCACATCTTCATAATTTTATACCATATCTACAAGTGCCTATGAAGTTCAGGAGAAAGATGAAAATTCTTATCATAATAACTCCAGTGAGTAGAATATTTTTTTTATTACAGTTTGAACAGTACTTGAATAACATATTTTGCATGTAAATGATATGTTTGGAGACACACTGTGGAATGATTAAATGAAATATAAACATACCTTCCCCCACCAATATCGTTAGATGGTTGGGCATGAAGGTGAACAAACACCACATTACAATTTTTTATTTGAAATGCAGGCCTTGTCCAGCCTGCAGGATTGTGTGTCTGTCTGTGCTAAGAGAATTTTCTCCACATTACTTTACTAGGCTATGACTGGTCATCTGGAAAGTATTCAACATGGACTGAGTCTATATGGCGCGAATTCACAGTCAGGATGTTCCTCAAACCGTCAAGGAGTCATGAGAATCTTACCTTCTCACTGGGAGTTGTGGTACTCTCGATGTCATTTCTGATTGTTTACTTCACAAATTCCCGGTCACACATCCTGTTTGGAAACACGTAAGTATAAAATCATATGTGTAGTGCTGGATTAAAAGCACACAGTGTCACAGTCGAAATAGCTTTTCGGTCAGCTCAGAAGAATCCGAAGATAGGTTGTGTCCTGTAACTTCATTGGAGGCTTTTAAATACAGTGAAACACATCTCAGAATACCCCACCAATGATGTCCAAAAAATTTAGTGCCAGATTTTCCCATATGGGTAACATACACATTACCATTTTAATCATTTCCTGCCTAAACAGGTTTTCTGCCTAAGAAACGTGCAGTTTATGATATAATAAATTTTTCACCCTTCTAATACGTTTTCCTGAAATTATTTTTTATTAAATTTGTTCCAAAAATACAGTGATGAAATTGTGCTTTCAGCTCCTAAAGTTTAACCTCCAAGGTAATGACCATACATGTGCATTTCACACAGCTGACATATGTAGCTTGTGATATGTGTTGTGCCATACTGGTCTTCTTCTTCTTCTGCCTCCTCCTCCTCCTGTTCCAAAGGGCCTGTTGGCAGATGCTCTGGATACACTACAGCCTTAGGCTTATTGCGCAGCTCTAAGTAGTGCATTCAGCACAAGTTCGTTAATCCTGTGCCTCTTACGAAGAGACACAGGTCTTTTAATGAAGCTGTGCTTATATACAGTAAAACCCCGATTTAATGTTCCCGGATTTAGTGATAATTTTTTCATGTCCTGACAATAGCTTCATATAAACAATGTAACCTCCATTTAATGAAAACCTCGATTTAGTTAAATATATTCTAATCCCCCAGCAATTCATTAAATGGGGGTTTTACTGTATTTTGGTTCAGCAAACAGCTTTCCAAAGAAATTATAACACTGACAAGCCAACACCTCACAGCAACAAGTAATGTAAACTGTTTCAGTCTCCATCCTGCAAAACCTGCAGGTAGGATCTCCATCAAACAGGCCCATAATATTCAGGTGCTTCCTCACAGGTGTATGGCCCGTGAGGAATGCAGCTACCATTCTTAGTTGATGCCTCCTTAATTTAAGCAGGTCTTCAGCTATTTTCTTACATGGTCTACTAATAAAACGTTTGCAACGTCTATGACCTGGTAAATTTTTCCAGGCAATGCGATGTTGACACTTAATCCAGTTCTTAATAGCTTCTCTTGCTGAACACCTAGGTATTGCAAGAGCTGGCTCTGGGCCGATTAATGGCGTAGCTGCTCCTTGTCTAACAAGTTTATAAGCTTTTTCATTGCCAGGAATGCCACAATGCCCTGGCATCCACACGAGGGTTACCTCATTCTGGCTTGCCAGCGCAGAGAGAGCATCCAAACATTCTGCAGCCAGTCTCGAAGTCACTTTCGGGCTGCTAAGCACCTTAAGCATGGCCTGGCTATCAGAAAAAAATAGGGATCCGCTTATGTTTATAAGCCCTTCTTTCATCTTCACATGCACATTGAAAGATGTCATATATTCTGGTTTGAAGAACTGTGGTATTTACCCAGAGGGAAACTGAAGCTTCTCTCTGGTCTTTTGGCATAAATACCACCCCCGGCCCCTGAGTCGGCCCTAGATCTGTCAGTAAACCAGATTAGAGCATCATCAGGAAACACTTGGTGTTTGTTTTTCCAGTACTCTTGGTCTATTATGACCATGAAGTTTTTAGTGACTATAAACTGGTATGATGTAGTCCAACCACATGTCTATTAAAGGGTCACCCACATTTTTCCAGATGGTTACCAACCCTGACACTGTTTTAGGAACACTCGGTTACTGAAGTATGTGCAGTCTATAGAGTGCCATCCTTGCCTCTGCCATGATCAACAGGTCTAGCAGAGTCAGATTCAGAAGCACTTCCAATGCTGCAGTGGGGGGTCAATTTCTTAGCTCCAGTAATGGCTAGACAGGCCATTCATTGAATCCTGCCTATTTGAATTTTAGTGCTTTTTTTGCTTAACCTTGGGCCACCAAACCAAGGCATAATGGAAAATAGAAGGTCTAATTACCCTAGTATAGAGCCAGTGCGCCATAGTAGGTCTAAGACCCCATCTCTTACCATACATGCGTCTAGCCACCACAAAGGTGGTTTCCCTTTTTCTGATGGTTTGTGCAAATGTTGGTTCCAGTTAAGTTTGGAGTCTAAAATCACTCCCAAATACTTAACCTTCCCCAGCATTTTAAGTTCCTACCATGAAGTGTAAGAGGTCCTAAGTCATCTACTTTCCTTCTATTGGTAAAAGGAACTATGGTTGTTTTGTGAGTGCCAATATTTAGACCCTCTTTAACAGCCCATTTAACCACCACATCCAGGGCACCTTGCATAAGTTCCCTGACAGTGTGTGCAAATTTACCTTGGACTATGATGACGATATCGTCAGTATAGCCAAGTGTACTAAAGCCTAGGTCATTTGTTTCAACCAGAAGCCTATCAGCAACTGAATTCCACAGAAGGGAAGACAAGACTCCTCCTTGTGGACATACCTCTACAACTTGAGCAGTTAAGTTACTGCCCATGAGGGAAGTATGTACCAGTCTGCTTTCAAGCATAGACCTGACCCACCTGCAACACGTTTCCTCAAGTCCACGCTCTCTGGCAGTTGTAGTAATTGCATTAAAGGAAGTGTTGTCAAATGCCCCTGCAATCTCCTTATGACTCAAGGACTTTTCCAGTCTTCATAAAACCTGAAAGAGTGCTGTTTCTGTAGACATACCTGCTCTGTAAGCATACTGGTTTTGGTGAAGTGGTTTTTCAACCAAGACACCAGCCCTATATGTCTATCTAATAATTTCTCAAGTGTTTTGAGTATAAAGGACATGAGGCTGATGGGTCCCAGGGACTTAGCCTGGGACAGGTTTCCCAGGTTTAGGTATAAACATGACCCTGATATGCCTCCAGCTCATTGGGATATATCCTAAGGCCAAAGTGGCTCTTAGTAACACTAAGAATAATCTCCCTCGGCGCCCTGCCACACCATGTTTTAATTTTAACTGCCATGAGATCTCTGGAACAGTATTGCATCAGCAGCATTATCTGAAAGTCTTTCTTGACTAAAATACAGGTCCTAGGATTCTGGTTGGATCTACTGTATATAAGTTCTCCACCTACCTCATTTAGACCTTTGATTTCCTCCATATAAGTCCAGAGTTCCTGTATGAGGGCAACGTCACAGTTCCTCATAGCCACACAAAGAGCAGCCGAAGCTACCCTACTGTGATGAAGATTTACCTGCAACACTGTCAGCCTCTGGCTTTTTCTTTACATCCTTCAGTGTCCAGAAGATAACTCTTCCCGTTCCCCAGAAGGCCTTAAAATTTGTCTTAGCCAGTGCTTGGAAAGAGTCAGGGTCAACAGAGAAGGCCAACATCTGTTCCTTCTCAGTGACCTTACAACAGTGGTAACCTCTGAAGTATCCGGGATGTGAACAAGCACCCTGGGTCTCTTAGGGAGGTCTTTGGAGTCAACCACGGCCAGCTCCACGCCCTCCCACAACTCCCCAAGTTCACTTATTATATGCATCAGCCAGACCTTAGAGGATTCCTTTGCACAGTTAATCCAAAATATACCATATGCAAATTTAGAGTGTAGAAACTGTGGAGGTGTCTCCCCTGAGGGGTTTGCATCCACAGCAGCTAAACGTTTTCCCTAAATAAGGTCCAACTTGAGCCTGATCCAGTTTGACCTCAGGATGGCATTTATGAATAACCACCATCATGATGCCAACAGCAGCTTCCTTGTAAGACCCAGTCTGTTCTTGCAAACTCCTGGGGTTTTTGGGTTGCTGTTTTGTCAAAGATGGGGTGCTTGAGTCAGAGTGGGATCTTTTCACGCCCCCCATACTTCCTGCCGCTCCCTTCTCCTGAGATGAAGGAGTCTTTCTTGGAGGTTTTTCAACCATCCAAGTTCCTTCCTTCATTTTTCTTGCTTCAATAAGCTTTTTCCATTGTGCTCCCGAGAGTCTCTTGGTCTGCAGTCTAATCGTAGAAACACCTGCAGCCAGTCTCTCCTCATCCGAAGAAACAACGGAAGGCTTAGAGCCTGCAGCCTCCCCATGAGAGTCTTGTTGTAATAAGTATGCTTCCACAGCTGCTTCTTGTTCAGGTTTATCAATTACTGTGTCCTTTTTGGTCCCACGAGTACGGGAGAAATAACATTCAACACTGGCAAAACTCCCTATACCAGTGCAAGGCTACGTACTGTGGGATGTCGCCTGGTCCCCCAGAGGGTCTGTTAAAGACACGTCACCCATGTACCATGCACCCCTTCAGCACGGATTAAGACAAGCCACACATAACACCTTGGGGTTGGGGAGTTGGTCCATGGTCCCCTGTTCTTTATATTTGGAGACAGACCTGCCCCAGGGTCAGTCCAGAGATCATCCAGACCACCCTTGGGACAGGTCCCCAGCTATCTACCAGCTGCCAACGTGTCTGGTAGCCACTCAAGCCCGGAGTCAGTGGGTCAGTGAGTCAGTAGGCAGACTGTGTTTTTGAAGCCTGTTAGTGTTACCATTTGTATGTTGATGTTATTAACTAGTAAGGGAATTCAGGTATAGAACATTGTAAATGCATTTTAACAAAACATGAAATGTGAAAGATGCAACATCCTGTCATGTGGCCACTCTGCATGGTGAAGAAGTGTCCATTTATCAGAGTGGATTGGAAATGTGTAAATGATTTACTTTAATTTCAGTAATTTTAAGTATTCTTTGTGCACACTTCCTATGTTTTGTGTTCACTTCTCACTGCATATGTGTGTAGTGTTTTCATCCTGAGCGCTTAACGTTTGGCTCTCGAATTAAATGCCTCATGTAATCTGCAGTGGAATAAGAATTTAAATTGGGGCTGCATAAGAGGGCTTCATAAGAGAAGCCATAATTTATAATGTCCGGCATTTTTTGCCTCACACTGCACGTTACAAATATGTAAGTTCAGTGCCAGAGGGTTGATTACTGACAAGTGATCAGCATGGTTATTATGTAAAAACTTGCATAAAGCATAAGCTGCAATTCAGTGTCAACTTGAAATACGAGATGGTACTCACACTTTGTAAGTGAATAGTTATGGCAGAAAAAGATGAAAAGCAAAATCTGGTGAGGTAGGATGTACTTGTGAAATGGTTGTAGCTAAAATGTGCGCTTCATCTACCAGTAGTGCTTGAAAAAAATATGTTGCCCTGTATCAGAAAAGTATCAAAATCATTGAAGTATGTAAGACTTAAACTGCTGTTTGATGGTGTAAATAAATCATTTAGTGCAGAATTTATATGGAATAGAATGCTATTAAGTGAATGTCAATTTCAGTACAGAATTACAGAAGAATAACATGTTTTCATATGTATGTTGTAAGACACGTTCTTACTTATTAAGCCAAATTTGTTGAGTATTTATAAAGCATCTTAACCCTTTTAAATTACTAAAAATATCAGAAGAACATACATGTTGAGCATGTAAAAATGTGCAATGCTGTACCAGTATAGCATTATACTTTTGTTTAAGGCATATAACGTGAATAACATACTGGTACACTACCCAGTCTTCAAGTTGGAAAATCATAGCATACTGGTGGGGCATTCAAAATTTTATATGTTGAAAACCCAGTACAGGTAGCACTCGATTTACGCCGGGGATGCGTTCCTGGACGAACCGGCGTATTCGGAATCGGCGTAAATTGAAACGATTTTATGATGTAAATCATTGGGAAGTCAATGACATGCGTTCCCGGCACCCAAACATTGACGAGTAATATGGCATTGCATTTAAAGCTCAGAAATAACGTAAATATAATAAAGGGAATTTAAAAAATATATTTTGTACACTTACAACCGGCAATGGCGTAATGAAGCAGCGTTAGTTCTCTGACGAAGTCCCTGGTTCCCTCCCAGGGGACGCCGCCTTAACGAAGCACTGTCCGTGCGGGCGGAGAGGGTTTGAGTGCCCCAAAGAAGCTGGGGGCTAAACCGGCGGTAGCTACTGGTAGGGTCTCCCAAGCTGGGCAGGCCTCAGCTGAGGGGCCAGATGAAGTGTGTTCCACAACGACCTGTCTGAACCAATAACCTTTCCATAACATCCTTCCTGTTCACCCAAGTCAAGGTGTGAGGTATCGTGCCGAGGACTGCATGGCACTGGGGTGGAAAAACAGCAGTGCATTTACGATCCCCTCGGGGAACCGGGCAGCACCCCGTTGTATTTATGCCTTCCACCCGTAAGGGGCTCTGCGGGTGGTGACTGTTACTTCCCCATTACTTGTGGGAATAAAATGGACACAGTAATTAATGGACTTGATCAAGGAGTGGCTGAGGCTGTAGACTTGATACAAGTAAGCTCTGAGCTGAGTTCTGATGAACCTGATCAAGGAGCAGCTGTGGCTGCAAACTTGATACTGAGGCTGTAGGCTTTGAGCCTTTCGCTGTTTCTTCTGATGAGGACAGACTGGCTGCAGGTGTCTATACGACTAGACTGCAGTCCAGGCGACTCTTGGGAGTGCAGCGGAAGTAGCTCATTAAAGTAAGAGAAGGTGGTGGCAAGAAGTAGTTGGGGTGTGAGAAGACCCCACTCTTACTCGAGTATTCCACCTTCGATGAACCTGTGAGCCTTTTGCTATCTCTGCTGATGAGGACAGACTGGCTGCAGGTGTCATTATGACTAGACTGCAGACCAGGCGACTCTAGGGAGCGTAGCGGAAGCAGCTCGTTAAAGTAAGAGAAGGCGGTGGCGAGAAGTAGTGGGGGTGTGAAAAGACCCCACACTTACTCGAGTATTCCACCTTCGATGAACCTGTGAGCCTTTTGCTATCTCTTCTGATGAGGACAGACTGGCTGCAGGTGTCATTATGACCAGACTGCAGACCAGGCGTCTCTTGGGAGCGCAGCGGAAGTAGCTCGTTAAAGTAAGAGAAGGCGGTGGCGAGAAGTAGTGGGGGTGTGAAAAGACCCCACTCTTACTCGAGTATTCCGCCTTCGATGAACCTGATCAAGGAGCGGCTGTGGCTGCAAACTTGATACGGAGGCTGTAGGCTCTGAGCCTTTTGCTGTTTCTTGTGATGAGGACAGACTGGCTGCAGGTGTCTATATGACTAAACTGCAGTCCAGGCGACTCACAGGAGTGCAGCGGAAGAAGCTCTTTAAAGTAAGAGAAGGTGGTGGCGAGAAGTAGTGGGGGTGTGAAAAGACCCCACTCTTATTCGAGTATTCCACCTTCGATGAACCTGTGAGCCTTTTGCTATCTCTTCTGATGAGGACAGACTGGCTGCAGGTGTCTTTATGACCAGACTGCAGACCAGGCGACTCTAGGGAGCGCAGCGGAAGCAGATCATTAAAGTAAGAGAAGGCTGGTGGCGAGAAGTAGTGGGGGTGTGAAAAGACCCCACTCTTACTCGAGTATTCCTCCTTCGATGAACCTGATCAAGGAGTGGCTGTGACTGCAAACTTGATATTGGGGCTGTATGCTCTGAGCCTTTCGCTGTCTCTTCTGATGAGGACAGGCTGGCTGCAGGTGTCACCAAACTGCAGTCCAGGTGACTGTCGGGAGCGTGGCGGAAGCAGCTCATTAAAATAAGAGAAGGCGGTGGCGAGAAGTAGTGGGGGTGTGAACAGACCCCACTCTTACTCGAGTATTCCACCTTCGATGAACCTGATCAAGAAACAGCTGTGGCTGCAGACTTGATAATTGAAAGACTAAGGGTTAGCACAATAAGCCTAGGGCTGTGATGCGTCCGGAGCTAATGCCGACATACATATCCATCTGTCACTTCGTCCAAACCCACCTTTTGTGCTATTCTTCTTACGTCATCTATGACGTTCTCGACTGGTTGGAATCCTGCAATCCTGATTGATGTGTACAGTCATCTCTGCTATTACGCGATAATTGCATTCGTGTAAGACGCCGACCTACAGAAAATGGCGTAATTAAAATAACCCCGGGACCTCCGCAGAGATTAAATTTGTCCTTTGATAGGTTAAAGCGCCGGGAATGAAATCGCATAAGAGCAAACTCGCATATGCAAACGTTTACGTTTTACAGGCAGCTTTTACCGATTAATCGATCTCAGAGCAAATTCGCGTTAACGAAACATACGTAATTGCAGAGATGACTGTATTTATAATCTTTATTTAAAATCAGCGATGTAAGATGTAAAATTTCGATTTAGTATAAGAAGCAGTACGAGAATAATTGTAAAACGTTATAAATAATAGTAAAATACATTTCTTTCACTTTTTGACCTCCTGGTTTCAAAATCAGCGCCAATTGGACTGCCGCAAATCGAGGGCTACCTGTATACATATACAAAACATAACACAGAACTACATAAAAATATTTAATATGAGTCACATTGTTCAACTATGTTGTTTTTACAAATTGTGGTATGTGCAATGTATTTTATTATTGTTTAATGTTGGTAATGTCTTATTGTGCGTAATTTATCAATTAAACTTTATCATAGGTATGTATGTAAATGAAAAACGACTTATATATAGGGTTCGCTACTATCCGCGGTTTCGGGCATCCGCGGTAGGTCTTGGAACGTATCACCCGCGGATACGGGGGGACTACTGTATATTGATTATCTTTTCCCTTCATGGGATGGATTTTGTTTGCATTAAACTGATATTTTCTTTACAGTGGTATATGTTAAAGTGAAACATTGTTACATAAAGATATATATAGTAAGCTGGTGAGGCCCAGAAGAAAAATCTGTTTTCCTGAAATTTCATTGTTATTATGTTTGTCAAAATGAGATTTCATTGTATATGGATGTTGTACTCTCTTTATGACATACCAGCTTTACCACTATAACTGCATTATCATTGCCATTTTCATACACATTCCAGTTTCAAATTGTTGGTTTGAACATATCTACTTTTGCATTGAAATATCCTAACAAAATTTGTCATTTGGTATGCAGGGAATTGATAAGATTTCTTATATTCATTCATTCATTCATTCATTTGTTAAAAATATCACTTATTAAATGATCTTATTTTATAGTTTACTGGGGATGACTTTAACAGCATTTTGTTGCACATTGGTAATACTATAAATGTTCAAGTGATAGCTGGTGTTACTCTTTACAGTACTATTATACTACATTGCTTTTTTGCAGGTTAGTAACAAGTAGTTGTTAGGGACACGATGCAAATCAAATATCCTTAAGCACACTTCACAGTGGTGATGAGTCATCTGCCACTCAGCTGTGAGCACAGTCCTGACTGCATATATCATATGTAATAGTGGAAAATATGAAAGGACAAGAAGAAAAAGAAGAGGATACTTGATTTGCAACCTCGGACACAAGTCACAGTGACGAGCCTGATTGAACACAGTGTTGACTTGATCTCAAGCCATTCCTTGCAATTAATAAAATATTTATTTCATTTGTTTAATTTTTCCCAAAGTTTTTTACACTAGTACTTCAAGCACAGCAGCATAAAAATAGTGAACTGTCAATACAGACTTGGATAATACGGAACTTACAACATAGAACAATACAAAAATTTCTGCCAAAAACATGTATATTGAGTCAGTACAAGTATACAGTAAACCAAGCTACCAAATTGGATCTCTTTAAACATGTTGTTAGGTGCTGGTAAGGATTATGAACGTTGATCTTGAATATTGAGTTTGATGGCTAAAGAAACATGAGGATCTGTACATTATCCGGACTCACCTCAGTGTAGAATGGTGTTGATTACTCAGAAGTGAATTATTTACACATTTGCTGTTATGAAAATTTTAATTCTTTCATCATGTTGCCTTACTGATTTTGATTATAGATATACACCAGTATTTGTAGTAAAGTATTTGAAGGCACCATGTTTGGCCAGCAGAACAGTTACAGCCTTGCTTCATAGGGCTCGTGATGTTTTAGAGATAAGTGGCCTTTAAATTGCATCATGTTCTTGTGCATGTTCTGGTATTATTGTACCTGTCTGTACTATAATTGTTGTTTACAGTGTTATCAGAGGTTGTAACTTGTAGATCTTGCTTGTTGTAACCTGGCATATACATTGTCATTAACATGCACATTATACGGAATTTACTTACACATTTCTCTCGTCAAAGTTTTGGGTTCAGTGGACATTATATGTATCATTACATCAATAATGATGGGTCTGAGGTAAGCAGTGGCAGCCATAAAGGAACTGAAGACTGAAAAATTCATAAATTTCTTGTTCCATTATTGGTTGGACACATTTTTCAGTGGTTATTTTTATACAAGCGTCTTTTAAAGTTGAAATCGTAAAGAACTGTTGCATAGATATGCTTTGTAACGTAAAAATTGGTACAGTTTTTACTTACCAAATTCTCTTAAAAATTAGTGTCACAGGTTGCACAGTGTCTTGTAATTATCCTCAGAATCTTAACGAGAAGGATGAGCTTTCATGTCAGAAGTAGACAGCTGCTGTTCTGGGTCTAGAGGACAATATTCATGAGATGTGTCAGTGCTGTCCTCCAGTGACATGTCATTTGACAGATGGAAATTCTTGTAGTGTCCCTACTCCATCATTCACAAGCCTTCTTCATGTCATCTTATTAAAATATAGTGAAAATGGGTAATTCATGAGAAGCCTCAAACCTTGTTTAGGAATTAAAAATAGTTTCATTTAGGATTACAGGGTTTCTAAATTTTTCCATTGTATTCCAAAATGTCTATGAAATGTCCATTTCCTGCATTATGTGATCTTTGGAATACTAGACAATGGATAAAGACCAGAAACCTGGTAATCTTACATGTACTTCATCTATATCAGTCCCTAAAATGCATGTTATATGGGTGGTATATGCTTTACATCTTGCTTCAGTCCTTTATAACTTGAACTGATAACCAGCTTTCCCATCCTTGTCCTTGCAAGATTTTCAAGCAGCCGTCCTTGAAGTTCATTTATCCCAAAAGAAATTAAAGAACAAAATATCCACCCAGGTGAAGAAGTTGCACAAGGTTTCTAAAGCAGTGTAAACATTCTGTTCTGTAATATTCATAACTGGTTAACTGGGCCTATATCTTGGAACAAAGCTGGTAACATGCCATCGTGTGTTACCAGTACTGGTAGCCCTTGTTTTGCGTGCTCTTTTAGTTCCTGGAAGGGTGGCGTACATCAAAAGTGTAAATCAAAAGTGATATTCCCATAAGAAATAATGGAATAGGTAGGGGTTAGGGGTATTCATACTAATGACATCCTCTTCATGTACAGTATATACACATATTATATCAGTATTGTTACCAATATTAATGTAGAAATAAATCTAGAAGTGAGATGATGATGTAGACGATAGCGATAGTAGCTGTGTTACAATTTACAGGCTGGGGAGTTCTGACTCAGCACTTTCTTTGATTTTTGTCAGTATTATCACAAATTGTACATAGAGTGCTGTTGGCAGATATTAGCAGTGCCTTCACATTCTGCAAGCCAGTTTATTATGTATAATCTCTTCAATACAAATTACCTTTTGCTGTTATTTGCTTAGGTTGCACTAGGGGATGTAGACATATATTCTCACTCATTTAATAAGAAGAACCAGTCAACTTTTAGGGGACCCATTCTCATGATTGCCTAGTTGGTGATTAATAGCTTATCATGGATGGTATATGTTCCATATCATTGTCACAGGTGTTCTCACTGTCATGGATCATTAAATTCACTCTCACAGACTTTACTGCTCAGTCACTTTATTACCGCCACTAAGATTCTTGCTGCAGTTACGTTAGGGTTTCATGTGTGCCAAGATAATATAGGCATGTATGATGATGATGATTGTTATGCTAGGTGTTGTATTATTCGTTGTCATCTCAATTTTTTGTTCCTCGATTTGGTGTGTCATTGTGGCATTTGTAGGTTGGTATACGCATCTGCCTTTAATAGCAGAGCTGCTCCAGAAGGAAAAAAAAAGACTGTTAAATAAAGGCAAATAAACCACACAATATCAGTCTGAACTGAGTGGTGAGTGCACAGTAACTGGCATAGTTTACAGTGAGTGCACAGCCTCCCAGCCTTGTTGTACACCACAGGTTTCATACACTCTTGGTAGCATCCTAGTAAGCAGCTTGCCAAAAGGTGTTAAACGAAAAATGAGAGGGCACAAATTAAGAAGTGACAAATTGGTAACGGGCATTAAAGCAAAAAAGCATAAAATAAGTGGGTGTAAAACGAGGGCAACTTGTATATGCAATGAAATGGTATTTCAAGCCTTAAAATTGGCTGTATCAAGGCATTTTTTTTTCCTGTGGGGCTTGGACCCATATTCGGGTCATGGCCTCCCCTTATGGGGCTTCGCAATCGAACTCATTTTAGACACACCACACTCAGTAGGACTCCTCTGGATGAGTGATCAGCCTGACGCAGAGACCTGTATCTGACAACACACATGCCCCTGGTGGGATTCGAACCCACAGTCCCAGCAAGTGAGTGGTCACAGACCCATGCCTTAGACCACGTGGCCACTGGTATCGTCATAAAGGCATATGATTGAGTAAATTATTTGAGTTTTTTTCCATGTTCTTTCGTGACTACAGACTTTTTTGCAGTCATTAATAAAAAGAATTGTGTGTTACATGTGAAGCATTGGTTTATGGTATACTTCTACGAGAGATGTAAATAAATGTTTTAATTTCTCCTTTAACAGGATTACAAGGTTTCACTGAGCTTTGAATACACAAATTTCTGTCTGTTTATACAATCACTGTTGTATGTAAATTCAATAATGCAAGTTTATTGTACTAGGTGACTGATTTTACCCTGTCGGGTCTTCACGATTTTTGAATGTACGTAAATGACCAAAATGCAGAACAGTCTTTTTATATGGTTATTGATCAGGTTATAGTGGGATTTAGAAGCACCTTTTTTTCTGCCCAGTGGAACAACTGGAACACCTTAAAAAGATGTGGACTATAATATGACAGAGTGAGAGTCAATGGCCTTATAGGAGAACTGAAACTGTGATTTGTCAGCATAGCTATGACTAATTGCAGATGTAACATCATTTAACTGCAGCTCAATGATGGGATTAGGAGGAGTCTGTGTGAAGTGTGAAATGATTCCTAGGCTGTGCTGCCTTGTGATACTGTAATATACATCTAATTCTTCATATATGAGTGCTTAGAAAATTACATTATTGTACTTTAATGTTCTTGAATTTGTGGTTCCTGTAGCACTTTTTGCCAGAAGAAAATGTGCTCTACTTCACTGAGTCATGTAGTCAAGTTATATGTGTGCATTGCATGGCAGCATTTTTGAAAGGTGGTCTGTACTGGATTTGCTGTCATAACTCAGATGTATTATGTTTTTTCCTTACAGATTATGTGTTTTGTGTTCTCAGACAAATCTGATTACACTAAAATACATTGGTAAAATGTTTCAATAAAACTCAAGGGCTACCAGCCACATCAGGTGGTTGAAAGGCAAATAAACCAGTGTTTCAAAACCATCTTTGTTCTCATCATCAGAGAACTGAATCGGTTCCCTGTGGAAGAAATAGTTTTCAAAACAGTGATTTACTCGCCTTTCATTCACCGACACAGCTGGTAGTCTGAGAGAGTTTTATTGCATTCAGGCACCATGCAAAAATCTTCAGATTGTGTAGTTAAAATATTGACGTGTATCCTTTTCACTATCTTACGAACACAAGGGGACATGTAGATAAAGCTCTTGGCATTGGCACTAGATGGAGGTGAGCAGCCATCTAAACACATTTACTGCCAAAATTGATGTCATATGATTTAATGGAAAGGCTTTAATACTGTCATGTAACTTGGTTCAACATAACTGTCCTTATAACTTGAATTTCATCACATATGATTGTCAATAAATATACATTGCTTGTGAAGGGCCATATAGATCATTAGGTATTACCAACTGCCTGGTGTTTCTTCTTCCTTTTATTTTCCTTGTCTTTGTCCTTACATATATTATGCACTCTGTTTTGTCTGCACAATAGGAAGGCAGTTCAATTGGGAGATATGGTATTTCTGTGAAGTCACAGCCAATCTCAGGTGTACAGTATTACCTTTGTGGAATGCACCAAAGTACAGTCCCAGCTGCAAAAAAGGAAAAAACATATTTTGTGCCCATCTGTAGGATCATCAGATGACTTGGGTAAGCCAGAATGTTCTAAAAGTTCTTTTCAGGAGTGGTTACTTTTCAACAGACGCAAGGTGTGCTGTCCTTCAGCTTCCAAGAAAAGTGACAGGTAGATACACAGTTTTGCTACCAGAGTCAGAGAAAATGTTCTTTGATCTTCTGCAGTGTGCTGTCTATAACTTTCATCACCTGCTCTAAAGCTGACTGGTCAGAGAAACATGTCTCCACCTCACAGGAGAGTGTGAGTGATAGAACTGATTTCTGTCAAACACTAATCATCTCTGGTTATAATGCCATCTCTCATCCTCTACAAAATTACCGACATGCCACCAAAAGCACCCCTAACAATGACCAATGGGTTGACTGGCTGGGATAATGAAAACTATGTACTCCCACAAATTCCCACCACCAAAGGTGATATAGATCCAGCAAGACATTGCACGGTGTGTCAGAAATTACTTTAAGGGAGAAACAAGGTTTGTGTGGAATTTTTGTATTCTGAAGGCTACACACAGTACCACACATCTAGTCTGTTAAAGGTGTGAACAGTTTACAAATTTTGCATTTCCAAAACCTGCAGTTGATTTTTAATGTAATTTTACTTTATTTTGGACAGCACGAAACCAAATGTTTGATACTAAAACTCCATCATGGAAAGAGACCTGCATTTGTGAATTATTAACATTTGGTAAAAAAAAGCCATATGTACCCACTGGGTAGGAGACTTTATGTACTCGAGTCATTCAGAACATCAGCGCATGCTGGTGGTCTTTAATTGTCGCAAATTATCATGCAGTCAACGCTTCTTTTTTTTTACACTGTGTGTATTATTACCTGCTTTATTGATTTTAAATTAGTGGGCTGCTTAATATACTGCTGTTAGAATAAAAGGGCACACGCACAGAAACCACATTTCGTCCTTCCGTGAAATGGACGAGTCTAAGGGCTAGCGCGCACGGGCGTTTTTTGGCCGCTAAGCGGTTGAGGCTGTCTAACCGCCTTGAACACGTTAACGTAACTGAGTATAGGCGCCCGAGCGGTCAATTTACCGGGCTGTTTTAAAAACGCGACCCGCTTGATATTTTTTGTGGAGCGGTCGCCGCCTTGACAAATGAAACACGTGCCTGCGCGCGCACGAGCGGCAAAGCAACCGCTCAGGGGTGTTTTTAAGTTCTGCATTCTATATCAACTACCGAGTCTAGCCTACCGGCTTCTTCATGCTCTCACAATGAATGAAAGTAGTGAAAAGGTTTATTTTGACACAGAGAAATTGATTATGGAAGTGGAAAAAAGACCCGCGTTATATAAAAAAAAGTATTCCGAAATACAGCGATAAAAATATTAAAGAACAGTTGTGAATAGAAGTGTGTGAGGCGATTGTACCAAACTGGAGACACGTTGATAAAGATGGAAGAATCCTCATATTTGTATTCTGGTATGTTATCACGGACAATAATTCATCAAACGATTTATTGTCCATCCGAAAATAACGAATATATTTTTAGGGATACGCACATGATCCCTCTTATATAATTTATGAAAGTGACCTTTAAGCAGTCTTTGGCTGATTAGAGGATGAACCCATATCTTCCTTATTCGCTTTTTTCGAAAAAGAATCAGTCGCGAATATTACAGCCTTCTCCTCAAAATCCATTGTCATTTGCACATAATTTTTTTCAAGGACTTAAACCATTCGCTAGCGATTTTTTTCTGTTTGTGCGCTCAGTCAATAAATACTCGCGATTATGTAGCTGCCGCTGCCGAATTTCCGCGCGCCGGAAAAACTGCCCGTGCGCGCTATATCAGTCATGTCTGCCGCCCGTCGCTGCGTGGAAGTGTGTGATGTGATAATCCGTGGTTGTGAGCATGGGTTTAGAAAATCAGGGATTAGAGGTGTTATTCTCTGATGTAGAGAGTGTGATTGTCAGTCGCTGATAGTTTGTGGTTCTGCATCGGGTGATCGTGGTGGGGATTAAATTACGTACTTAGGGCTGGCATTAGAAGATGTAATTGAAGTTTGTAAGTGTTCATAAGTTCCTAACATTAAAATAAACCTCCTCGTAATATCGTGACGTGTGTACGAGTATGCACTAAGAATATTGTACGTTGCCAACTTTGGTCGGTGTGAGTACGCTTAGATGGCGCTACCAGAAGTGAGGTATTTTTCAGTTTTCCGAAATTAAAGACCCTTGGTTTGGTTTTCATTGACGTGCATTAGGTTAGTGCTTTATTTATCGCTTCAGTATGGTGCAACAAGATTAGCCAAAATTCAGGTTTGGATGGAAGTTCCTTTAGGTGAGTTCAGTATTTAGGAGGTTAGGTCGTATTAGTGTTGTAGGTGTCTCAAGGTTAGATTGGTGCGATAGTTAGGGTTTTAGTATGGTACAGCATTTACCATTTCATGTCTCCCAAAATTTCGAATTTTTCATGTGTTAACAAAATTTAGCATATTGTAGTTCGGGTTTCAGTATGGTACAGCAGTAACATGTATTGTCATTATTAGTGGTGCACAGGTCCTAGGCACCAGGTCGCCTGAGTGACTAAATTTTGTACTGTGGCGCCTAATACTTGCGCGTTCTCATTATGTGACTTGCTTCATGTCACCCTTCTGGCACCTAGAATTTAGTGGTGGCTCGTTTGTTTTTTAAAAACTTGTTGGCCCATGGTTATAATTACTTGTAATTAATGTGACACATATTGCATTATGCATCTTTCCTACTTAGACCACTTGTTATAAAACATTGTTATTGCCATCTGCCTACATTCTTTAGAACTTCCACACTCCTGCCCTGTACATTTCAGAGCATAAACATCATATGTACATGTCACCGTATTCTGAAAGTGTGCTGAAAATAATTAAATTGTTTACGTTTGAAAGGGTGCAGGTCACTAATTTGGAGATATTTGTGTTTGCCATAGCAATGTTTACACCAGTCCTGCTGAACCCTTGCCACAGTTTTATGTTGCCCATGGAGACATTCCAGATGAAAAGATATCTTTTAACCCTTTCCATAGCAAAGTTAAGATAGAACGCCAAAGCAATTTTGAAAACTTTGGGCTATTTGTGTATGGAGATATGTATAAGACTATTAATTTATTTTGTAAAAATGTGCTGAAAATGGTGACACCCTAGCCTATGTTGAAAATTACATTTCTTGCAAATTCTTCATATTATTAGCAGTATATTTTTTATTGCACACGATGTATAGAAAACTACTCAGGTAAAATTATAGATGTAATTATAAATATGCGTATTCGTTATTCATTTTGTGTATTGAATTTCATGTTCTCTGTGTGCAGACCAAATTTTGCCAATGTTGTCCACACCACATAATAGTTGAGCAGGCCTGTTCTACACTATATTTGAAATGTGATATGTCTGAGTGTTTCATCTGTTGCATGCAGCTAGTTACACTTACTGAAAGAAGTTTGTCATTGATGGACCATGTTTTTCCTGTTTGGTTTTAGTACTCATGTCCTTTTTAGAATGAATGATTCACTAATTATTAAATTATTTTATTTGCTAGTTATAAAACAAAGTACTAGACTTCCCTTTCTTGCTCCCACCTTACTGGTATGTTTTTCCTGATGTTCCATTTCATGCCATCAGTGGGTGGCAACAAGGTGTTTTCATTGAATTTTTGGTGCTGTCAGGTTTTAGTGGTCAGTTACTAGGATTTCTGTATGCATGTGTATGGTGCAAGAAAGAATGCTAAATGTTGCCCATTCATAAGACAGTGCATGTCCACCTAATAACCTTTTCAACACTAGACTATCTCATCATTTGTTATTGGCTATTTTTGTTGCTCCATGTTGTTTTGGTGCAACAAGACCTCTTCCAGTAACCCTGTTCCTAAGTAAATACTCTCCAGCATTTCTATATTCCATATTTTCCTTCTGTTCTCAATAAATGTCACGTTCATACCATTACATGTAATACTTGTATCTAATAGGTAATGTGGCTCTTTACCCAAGGTAAGTAGCTGCAGCATGAAGCTGACCACTGACCTGGTGCTGAGGTTAAGAATGCGTCAAGCTGTGCCTTCACTATTGCAGAAGCCTTTATGCATGGGGCTTAATTTAAACACAAAGACACTTTTACCTTTAACTTGACACTTAATATTCCTTCACGTTTGGCCCTCATTATGTTCGCATTTGCTTTCTACTCTCATTTTGTGTAGCTTTGTATTTCTTACATGACCTTTTTCCCCTCCTGTACTGTCTGAATCCCACATGATATTCTTGACATTTAATGTGGGAAAGCCTTTCTGAATTTTTTGACGAGTGTGAATTTTGAATCAATACACATATTGAAATTGTATGTGTATTTGTGTTGAATATAGAAGTTATAGATGTTGCTGCAATTGTTCAGACAGAACAAATCAGCACCATGTGGGTACTGATTGACAGCAGCTGTACTGACAGAATTGGAAAAACCCACAAAGAACAGTGACATTTACCTCAGAAGTATGAATTTCATTGTTTCAGATGCTGGGAAGAATGCTGCCAGTTATCTTTGCTTTTCTACGTACATATGCTCCATATGTGACATTGCCTGTTGCTGCATTGGTTGGGATCATTGGGTACAATCTGGAGGGCTTCATGTCTGACAAATATACACCATATCAAAAGAGTGTAGAGGAAAAAAGGGAAGACAGATTAATGGAAGAATACTTAACTACAGATATAACAAAAGTGGACAGTTTGAAGGAGAGGAAATTTGTGCCTCGTTCAGTATTTGAGAAAAATGTTTCACCATCTCTAGATACTAATGAAACACAATAATCATAGGCTTGCATAGATTCTGAATTTTGTAGGTGCTGTTATTGTACATAGTTTATGCTCAGTTCTACAAATGTTAATAATTTACAAAAGTGTGTTTTTGTGCTATCAGATGTTCTGCGTTTCTGGGTGGGCAGTGTCATAAAATTTTCATAAAGTGTATATCACCATCCTAATACACCAGATTCTTTATTTCAGTTCCTGTTATAATGTTCAGTGTACACAAGAATTAAATGACAATAATTATGGAAAAACAGAATTGTAAGAAATTAATGCCATTATCTGTAGTAATACAAAGTGCTGATGTGTCTCATTTTTGTACAGAGACTACTGAATATGTATGAACATGAGAATTAAATAATCTGAATTTGCTATGACAGTTTTGCTCAGCTGTTTGGTCATCAACGAAGGTTGCTGAATGTAGGAACCTTTTTAGAAATCTGTGAATGATTGCAAGAAATGGTGAATTTGTAGCTTTTGCAATGATGCAGCATTTGGAATTACAAACTTGGAGATAACACTAAAATAGCAGGTTCAGTTTGCAGATAACCAGCAATAGTTTGATGAATAGTGAATTGCATTCATGTATCATGCAACACAGTGCAGAGGTGTTTATGCAAACAGCAGCTGTACCCCTGCTGCCTACAAACTGTCCTAGAATTACAGCTAGGGTCTGCTAAAATGTACCTACTGTCAGTGCTTGTTAAACAGACAGGAACAAAGTAGCGATTACATTTCCAAAGTTTTGTTCACAGATCATGAACCTTTTTCAAGAAGTGGAATTACAAACACAAAACTTCCATACTTGCATGGATGAAAGTCTTGATGCAAACAGTATTCTGCTTTTCCACCATAAATTTTCCACAAATGCATGTATGGATGAGGCTCCTAGATGACCATTTAATTGTTCCACATAAGTTAACTCACCAATTCACAGGTGTACTTTGTTATGACTGCTTGTGGGAACAGCTGCCAGTACTGATGGCAGAGGTGCCAGTTGGGCAAGACTGCATGGTTGGTTCATGCATGGTGGAATCCACGTTTATTACTGTAGGGTAGTTCCTGATCACTTGATTATGACCGGCCTTGAATGATGGTTGGGTTGAAATGGACTTGTATGACGGCCACCAAGACCTCTAGACCTGAAACCTTCCACATGTTATTTGTGGCAACACTGAAATGTAATATGGACTGTGAACC
Organism: Reticulitermes speratus; assembly: GCA_021186555.1. Classification (NCBI taxonomy): domain Eukaryota; kingdom Metazoa; phylum Arthropoda; class Insecta; order Blattodea; family Rhinotermitidae; genus Reticulitermes; species Reticulitermes speratus. The sequence continues at coordinate 30,092,640 of JAJKFL010000042.1, read as the reverse complement.
AAATTTCTGTATGTAAGAGAATTTGTGGCAGCATATACTGCATCATACTGACAGCATTCATGCAGTTACAAATCTTTATAGTAAGTGTACAGCACTCTCTGTCTTGAGATGAACTCTACTGTGTATTGCATGCAGTAGCTGTTGTTCCATTTATTATGGTTTCTTTGCTCAAATTGGGAAGGTACTAGTTACTCTTCACATTCACATAACTAACATTGTGCCAGAACTGCAATTTTATTTCTTGTTGCTGTAAGAAGAAAAGAGCTTTGTTATATCAAAAGTTGATATGTTTCAATTTTTTCTGCAACAAAATGTTCTGAAAGAAAGTCAAAGTTTGCCATCTTCTGGGATGTGATGCCATATAGTCTGGTAGAAATTTACCAGACTGGTCTACTCTGAAGCTGAAGTCAGTATGTTCCTCCAGAATGTCAGTGAATTTCTACCAAACTACATAGAGTTACAAAAGAAGACAATAATCTTTGTAGTCACTCAGGAAGAACCTCAAATGTCATAAAGTTACTGTGTTTTAATCAGGAAGTGTAGGTGGCATGTGTTTGTTGGACGTTTGGTATTTTGATCCATGGAAATCCATGGTGAAGATTTGCACTGCTACCTGGGACATTCTGTCTATACAGATTTTGATCAGTTAATGACATAAAATAATGATAGCATAATCATGTGTCTAGTTACTATTTAGATATCCTTCATTCTGTCAGAGTGCCAACTTGTAGACTGGCTCTGGGGCCTGCCCAGCCTCTTATCCAGTAGGTACTAAGGACCTCTTTCCTGGAAAATAGTGGCCAGTGGGTGATGCTGAGCACTGTTCTCCATGCTGTGCTGATGTCAGTGTGTGGAGCTATACCTCCTCTCTCCATATTTCCACAGTGTACCATCTATCTCCCATAGACTATGCACCAGACATTATCATGGTCTGGGAATCAATTACAAGGACAACTTAAACTATGCATCATATTGCAAAATTGTCATATTTCCACAGTCTACCATCTATCTCCCATAGACTATGCACCAGACATTTATTTTTTATTGAGTGGAACAGTATCTACTGTTCAAATCTTGTGTGTTCGTAGTCAGTCCAAGAAGAAACCGACCTTTTTAAATAGTGCGCCAGCGAGCCGGCGCAGCACGCTCTCGACATTGGCGCTGTGTAGCGGGGACTTTAAGCTTTGTTTTGACACTAGCCACATCACGCCACGTCAATTAGTCATCGAGCTACACGCGCGTGAGTGAACGCAATCTTGGAGAGTGGATACGATTGTTCGTAGACTTCGCTTGGTAGTAACCCAGCTTCAAATCTATTTCAATAAATGGAGACTCCAAGTCAACACGGGCAAAACTGAAGCTATCTTTTTTACGAAACGTAGGCCGATACTGCCCCCACACATCCGTATTGAAAATCAAAACATTCCATGGTCCAAGGAAGTTAAGTATCTCGGTCTCCACCTCACTCCTACTCTCACTTTTACCTCTCACATTCGCCGAGTGGCGCACATTGCATTGGGCCACCTTGCCTCCTTATTTCCCCTCTTAGCCAGGGATTCAACGTTATCCTTGGCCACCAAACTCCGGCTATACTTGGCAGTGATCCGATCAACTCTTACGTACGGAGCGCCAGTTTGGTGCTCTAGCAGTGCCACGAACATTAAAACACTACAAATAGTCCAGAACAAATGTCTTCGGTCCTTTCGGACTCTCCAAAGAACACTCCCATCTCACTCTTACATAGCTCCTTGGGTATCGACCACATCCACACATATATCCATCGTTTAGCCACCTCCTTTTATGAACAGTGTAAGCATAATCCCAATCCTCTGATCTGTGACATCGGAAGCTACACTCTCCAGGACCTACACGAGATGTACGGTTGTTACAAGCACAAGAGAATTCGACACGTGTTGCTCTAAGTAGAGCCTCTGGTGTGGTAGTGTTTTTAAGGGAGCTGGTGTCCTAGTTTTCACTACAACTACTTGTCATTGGTGCACTGTACCTATTATGTTCCAAAGTGTAAAATGCACGAACCTCAAAATTGGTGTTAGGAACAATTTAGCCCATATTCTGTATACTGTTGTATGTACATGTCAAGGAAATAAAGCTATGTAAATTATAAAAAAAAAAAAAAAAAAAGTGAACGTGAGTTTAGTGCCCTTAGCTATTTTTTGCAACTTGAAAAATGGAGTTCGAAGAGCAACGTGTTTGCGTGAAATTTGTTTTAAATTGGGAAAAACTTTTACGGAGACTTCAGATGTTGCAACAGGCCTATGGGGAGGATTGTTTGAGCCGTACGCAATGTCACGAGTGGTACCAGCGTTTCAATTCGGGCAGAACGTCCATCGAAGACGATCCCAAAGCTGGACAGCCGTCCACGTCATCGAACGACGATCACGTCGAGAAAGTGCGTGCTGTGATTCGTCAAAATCGTCGCCAAACTGTCCGTGAAGTTTCCGAAGAAGTAGGCATCTGTAAAAGTTCGTGCCACACGATTTTGACTGAAAAACTGAAGATGCATCGTGTTGCCGCAAAGTTTATGCGGCGTCTGCTGACAGATGAACAAAACGAACCGTGTCACAGTCAGTCAGGAGCTGTTTGATCGTTCGAATGATGATGAAAACTTACTCAAAAATGTCATAACAGGTGATGAAATGTGGGTGTACGGCTACGATGTTGAAACAAAAGTGCAGTCGTCGCAGTGGGTGGGAAAATCGTCACGACCAAAAAAAGCACGCCGGAGTCGTTCAAATGTAAAGGTGATGTTGATAGTTTATTTTTTATTGGAAGAGCATCGTTTATCACGAGTTTGTTCCACGTGGTGAGACAGTCAATAAAGAGTTTTACTTGAAGGTGGTGAAGCGTTTGAGGGCGGCAGTGCGCAGGCAGAGGCCTGAGGCGTGGACAAACAAGACCTGGATCAGGGGGGAGAAACTGGGATTGGGGAAGGGGAAGCATGCAATCGCGACATCTTACCGTAGTGCACGTCATACTCGTCAAGAACGACAACTACAATATCTACTATTAATCATAACATATGTCGCACAAAGTCGTAAGAGGTTACCATGCCACGTGATCTTTTGGACCAATCACAAAGAAGCGCCAACCTTTCATTGTGACCTGTGATTGTAACGGCTCGTGCCTCCAATAGATTGGTGCAAGAATAATTTGAATTGATTATTTATTCTCTTTCGTCTGTGGATTTTGCTTTCAGCGTCTAGTGTGTAGCGTTGTGTGTTGATTACATCGTGTGTTATGTATTCTCCAGCACAGATTACTACAGATTCTCCAGCGTCTGGAACGGTAAGATTTGAATTTATGAAAGCTTAGCTTAATCCTACATGATGGGCCGTGTAATTTTGAGATGTACGTACTGTATTGCGTTGTATTCTGTTTCTTTCAGCAAAATGGCCAGGCGGAACAAGTGCCACGCGGCAAGATGTACATCGACGCACAAAGACGGTGTACGATTCTTCAGATTTCCTACGAATACGATACGGTATGTCACATGCAATATCGCAATATAAGCAGATCTCATTTAATATAGTACGTATGTGTAAAAAGGAAATGTGAAAATGTCAATTGCAGTCCAGTGGACTGTGCAGGGTTACACGGCGTTACAATAAAGAAGACCAGTCACATGTGCACTGTGCATTCCTAATAGGAAATGTGTAAGTCATTAATACTAGGAGAATGCAATTTAAATGTATCCCATTAACATTAAATTCCCAAACATATGTAATGTAATGTACTTTCATTTTTTCTTTCCAGAGCCAAAGTATGGGCGGAGAAGGTCGGGCAGCCATGCAGTATCGACTCTGCAAAAATGCTGTACAAATATTTTTTGTGCAGCAAACATTTTGCAGAGAGCGATTTCTGCACTTCTGAAAGGGTACGCCTGAACAAAGTGGCAGTTCCACATGGCTCAGATTCATTTTCACATTCAATCCCACAACCTTCGGAATCTTCCTGTTATAACCCTTTTCTGAACTCCTTGCCCACAAATTTAACCCCTGAAGATAACCTCCATGTCCTACCACACCACCAGAACCTACGGCAAGGCGTCTGTGTCCTCCACTAAAACTCCTATGCCTGTCCATTTAGACAGTCCTTCAACTTCTCATCAAATCCCTGGGTTCCAAACACCACCACCAGCAGTCAGAACTTTAGCAGTGAAAGAAACCTCTTGTTCCTTGAGCCCTGTAAATCCTAATGCTTGTGATGGAGAACTCAGATGTATCAATCATCAAAGTTCTTCCTCAAAGCCTAGAGCAAGGCATTCTCTACTAAAAGAACTTAATTTGGCAACAGTTGCAGAATTGACACCTAGAAAAAGGAAAATGTATCAACACATTCGGAAGCAGGGGAGTGCGCTATGTAAATTGAAAAAGCAATGCAAGGCAAAAAAGTTGAAAGATGTCTGTGATCTGGATAGGGATCCAGTGATGCAGAAGCTTGCATCTTCTTTGTCTGTAGAGGCTGCCAGGTTATTGGCAGGAGTTATTCGGAACAGTAGGCAGAAGCCCAAGGGCAGGAGGTGGAATTTTGAAGACAAAGTGTTGGCTCTGGCCCTACTGAAACGCAGTCCCAAATCCTACATCCTTCTGCAGACGCTCTTCCCCCTTCCATCTAGACGAACATTGCAGTCTGTCCTTAATACTGTTTACTTCACGGCAGGCATTAATGCCCATGTGTTTGGTGCACTCAAACACTCTGCGCAGACAATGTCTGATAAAGATCGTTATTGTATTCTGATGTTTGATGAAATGTCAATCAGAGAAAACTTGTGCTTTAAGCAGAAATTGGGCTGCATGGATGGCTTTGAGGACTTTGGAAGCCAGGGCAGGACAAGCAACTTTGCAAATCATGCTCTGGTTTTCATGGTCAGTGGCCTGCATCAAAAGTGGAAGCAACCAGTGGCTTACTACATTAGTCGCGGAAGCACTAAGGCTGAGATGCTTGCGCAATTTTTGAAGGAGGTTCTTGACGCTTGTCAGAATGCTGGACTGCAAGTTGTTGCCACTGTCTGTGACATGGGTGCAAACAATGTCAAGGCCTTGAAACTTTTGGGTGCTTCTGAAACAGAAGCATTCTTCAAGTTTCATAATAAAGAAATTGCGACGGTATTTGATCCTCCACACCTCCTGAAATGTACCCGAAACCTATTCCATAAGTATGATGTGCAGTTGAAGTCTGAGGCACTGGACAATCAGCTTCCTGTTATCGCTAGGTGGGAACACATTTTGTGATGTGTACAAGTTTGACAAACCGCATCCACTCCGACAACTGTATAAGCTTACAGACACACACCTGAACCCTGTGGGGCAGAATGCAATGAAGGTGAAGCTGGCTGCACAAGTGTTGAGCCACACTGTAGCAGCAAGTCTGTATAGCCTCGTATGTGCAGGTAAGAAATGTTTCACTGCATTCAGTTATTTGTAATGCACTGTTTTTAAGGCATTGGTTACATGAAGACAATTTTTCCAACTTCTTCTCCCCAAAATGTACTTGTGATCAGCCGAAAAAAAAAGAACTTTATTTTCTCCCAGTTTCTGTGCACTGATTACTGTGTTATTCTAATATTAATGTAACAATGAATTCTGTAACAAGGCCCTAGCTTTATTATTTTACTGATTCTTTTAGGAATGTTGAGCAGCACATACCTGGCTACTGCCACCTTCATTGGGGAAGTTGATAAGCTCTTTGACAGTTTGAACGGTGTGTCTGGTGCTGACACAGGGAAGGAACTGCGGGGCCCACTTAGCGATAAGAGTCCTCATATAGGTCACTGGACCAAGGCAAGTATGAGGGTAAGCAGCTGGATCTTTCTCAAGGATGGCAAACCTGCCTTCAAACGACCACCTCCATCACAGACTGGGTGGCTCATTGACATTGTAGCTGCCCAGCATGTGTGGAGGACCTTGAAAGCTGCGGGGTTTGCCTATCTTGAGACCCGAAGGCTGAATCAAGATCCCCTTGAGATCACATTTGGTGCTATTCGTTTGCATTGTGGGTCAAACAATAACCCAACTGTGGGACAGTTTGTAGATGCCCTGAAAACTAGCATCATCAATGGCCTTGCATTTAGAGGGCTATGTGGCACTAACTGCGAGGAAGATGGTGTTAGTCTGCTGGACAACCTACATTCGTTACTCAGGGGACCTGATGCTTCTACACCTGATCCTTCCACAAGTCACATTGGGGAAACCCATGATAATGTTGATGACAGTTTTCTTGTTGCGAAGCAAGTACAACAGGAAGTGAGAGCTGCTGTACGTGCTGGTAACATGAAAATGTCAGTAGCATATGTCAGTGGTTTCATTGCCAAAAAGCTGCTTCGTGTTGTCAACTGTGATGCATGCAAGGCATGTCTGACATCTCAAGTGATGTTATCACACAATGCCTTCATATATTTCACAGAGTACAGCAATACAGAACAGTCTCTCACCTACCCTTCTGAGAAGCTGGTAGAAACTGTAGGAACATCTGTCACTCTTCTGGAGGATATGATGGCAGATGTGGCTCACTTGAGTTCAGTCGAACAGCATGTCACAGCTGCCATCGAGAGCAAGGTTGACTTTGACTGGATCAGGTCCGCTGGTTGTTCACTTCATTACCAAGAATTGGTGGATGGCATTGCTGTTGGTGTCGCCAGAATTGCCATTCCTTGGTGGTGTAAGCGAACAAATCGGGTGTTAAGTGAAGCAGTCAGGCAGAGGGCAACTAAGAGAAAGATGAAGATTCTGTCACATCAGTAGGTCTGTAATAAATTAATGCCTCTTAACTTTTGCCTACTAAGTGAGGTGGTACACAGCAGCTGTGTGACCTCTCAATGAACAGTTCTGGTCTCCTGCACGTATCAAGTTTGTTCCGTCACGTGAAACAGACCATGCAGTCTGAAAGTGTGGCTACCACTGATGTGAGCATCGTTAGACATTACATCACTTGGAGAATGTGACATCTATGAGAAGCTTGTGTAGACCGGCAGTGGAAGAAGCCCTAATTTACATTGACCTACATATGTCTCAGAATTCCTCTATACAGTTTGTCATGTTGGCAAGAGTACATCGCAACTGAGAATTCTGTATGAACCTCCTTTCTATCTCGCACACATTATTGTTCATACTTTTACATGTATAGGTAAAAATTAACTGGCATTACTTTTTACAGACTATTGCTATGTTCAGGTTACCCACTTCAGCTGGTGTCTGTATATATTGTGTATATTATGAAAATTAATGATATTGTATTCAAGAATTTTTAATTTATACTTCATTGTTTAAATATCTATGGTATTATATTACGTGTATCTGTGTGTCTGTGTGTATATATATATATATATATATATATATATATATATATAGTCGACCTCGGTGGACTAGTGGTTAGAGTGCTCGCCACTGGACCCAAGGTTCGCGGGTTCGATCCCGACCGAGGTCGATGGATTTTTAAGGATGATAAAAATCCGGAGCACCACTTCCTTCGGAGGGGAAGTAAAGCCGTCGGTCCCATGTCGTAGATTTACGGCATGTAAAAGAACCTTACGGGCATGAATAAAATGTTGCGTAAGCCAAATTGCCTCCATTTCTCATCCAAGTCTCCTGACTGCCTGCCAGATGGCTCTGGCGTGCACATCAGGATCGATAGAACACTAAGCGCGGCTAGCTGGCCGGTCACCAGCTGCCATGAATGCGCATGACTTAGTAACCTCGACAAGAGGAGGCCCAGGCCAAGAATTATTATTATTATTATTATTATATATATATTATTATTAATAATATATATATATATACGAGGGCTGTCCAAAAAGTATCCGACTATATTTTTTCCCGCGGTAAGTAATGGCGAAAGGGTGGGGAAACTGAGCGTAGTGGTAGAAGGGACTTTCATGCGCAAGCATGATTTTTGCTGCCTCGCAACACCGCCGGATGCGTCTGTCGCTGCCAGATAGCGAAGTGGTGTAACACGTGTTCGTCGCATTCTCGTTTCGCTCAAGATGACAGAATGTTTGGAGCAGCGATACTGCATCAAGTTTTGTCAGAAACTTGGGGATACCCAAGCGGAAACAATCCGCAAAATTTGTGCCCAAGCTGCTTTCGCCGGAGCAGCAACAACTCCGCCTTGAGGTCGCGCAGGACATGCTGGAGTGCGCCAACAGGGATCCTGAGTTCCTGAAGACTGTGATCACTGGTGACGAGTCGTGGGTGTACGGATAAGACCCGGAAACCAAGGTCCAGTCGTCACAATGGAAGCATCCAACATCCCCGAGGCCCAAAAAAGCACGACACGTTCGGAGCAATGTGAAGGTGATACTGACTGTTTTCTTCGATTACCGGGGTGTTGTGCATCATGAGTACGCACCACTAGGCCAAACTGTTAATAAGGAGTACTACCAAGAAGTCCTCCGTCATCTTCGTGATGCAGTTCGGCGCAAGAGACCGGAGCTGTGGGACGCACGCAACTGGCAGCTGCATCATGACAATGCCCCAGCTCATTCATCACACCTGATCCAGGGTTTCCTGGCTAAGCACGGCATTCCGCAGGTTCGCCAGGCTCCCTACTCTCCTGACATGGCTCCTTGTGATTTCTGGCTGTTCCCGAGATTGAAGACACCGCTAAAAGGCTCCCGTTTTGACAGCCGCGAGGACATCATACAGAACGCGACGGAGCAGCTGCACACCATTCCAAAACAAGCCTTCCAGAATTGCTTCCAGCGATGGAAGGACCGCTGGGCTAAGTGTGTGGAGTCACAAGGGGCCTACTTTGAAGGGGATTAGGTATTGTAACCACCCAGATACAGAACTTTTTTTTCCCGGCCCAAGGTCGGATACTTTTTGGACAGACCTCGTATATAATTTCATTTATATATTTTTATACATACATTCTAAGCATTATAATTTTAACTGAAAATAATTCTATATTTATTCATGATGATTTTATTGTATTATCTTTTTGTTATATTTATTGACTTGATTCTGGAGAAGATTTGAACATGATAATTATGTGACACATTCTATCTCCAATGGTTGTGGATCTGCTTGAAGATGAAATAAATTGCATTGAATTGAACTGAATATACACTGTTTGATATTATACATCAATCACTTTTTTCATTCATCCTGTAGATGAAAATACAGTGATATAGGATGTGAATCTGTATTATACATAACAAAAGTACAGCTGTGTTTATTGTATAATCTTATTGTATATACAACATATACCTTTGCTTGTATAGTCATAATAGATAGATAGATTGATTGATAGATAGATAGATATAATAAAGACTATTTCTTGTGTTACGTGTATGTACATGTTTATTTACAGTGCAGTTAGACTTTTCTATTACTTATAAGATTGTCTTTTGAATGTATAACAAATACACTGTTAATATCTTTAGATGACTGAAACTCTTTCTACACGATTCTAAATGTTTTAACCCTGCAGTATACCTTACTGCCCGTTTTTGAAGAATAAAAAATTTTTAGTTTCTTTATATCTTGTCCTACATTCAATATTGATGTGTTAGAAGTGGAAGTTAAAAGTGTGAACATTAACATACTCTCTAGCTGAGTAGATTTCAGTGCAGGGATAATAAATACATATGAATTAAATACCTATGATATGACCTGTTGTACAGGACATTATTTCATGCTGCTGCTGAACCATGTCAAGTGAAAATTATCTGTATGACTGGTGAAAGGGAGTGGGGGATATTGAGGGCCGAATAGTAGTCAACGTTACCGACTGGGATGTTGCTACCGATTGCTACTAACACCTTGTGGTACTTGTGAACGGCTCATAGATGGCAGGACAATAGACTCGGCCCCTCGTTTCCGACCAATAGCATTGAAGTTACCGATCTGGTAGTAGTAATCTGTGGCTTGAGACGAGTGTTGTCCCCGTGCTGCCCTACCTTCCAGATTTGGCCCCTGCGGACTTTTTCTTGTTCCCAAAGTTGAAATCCACCCTAAAAGGTCTCCGATTTCAGACGGTGGAAGAGATAGACGAAAATTCGCTAAGGGACCTTTGCGCCATCCCGCAAAACACGTTCCAGAACTGGAAAAAAACGTTGGGAGTGGTGTAACAACAGCGGAGGGGAATACTTTGAAGGAGACAAGTCTAAGTTGTAAGTAAAGCAATAAATTAAAATTAAACCAAGTACGGTATTATTTTGGACACGTATATTATAACATCATTGTTAGTCATTTTACATTCCCGGATTTTAGGGTTCTTCTGTGTTCACACATCCTTATGTTCATATTTATCTCCAGATTTTTCACTGTTCCTTAAATCCGTCTTATTCTTAGTCATCTGTGTCTTAATGTATTGGTTTATTATACCAACCAGATGCACAGTATCAAATACATGTAAATAGTAAAAATACTACTCTGACATGTTTCGGTAAAAATACCATCCTCAGGGAGTACATTGTGCCAATATTAAAACCAACATCAAATGGTGAAATATATTATTATCATTATTATATTATTTCACTATTTAACAAGCCACACGATTTGATTTTAGGAACCATAATGATGTTTAAGGGGTTGGAGCAAAAAATATTCTGTTGCTCATATCTGGCATATTTTAGCTGTTTTCCTTTCAAATGGTCTTTGAATGTTATGTTTGGTGTACATGTAATTTTCAACACTTGTTGTCATTCTGTTTATGTATAATAACTGTCCCTCCCAACTTTCTCTCTATCTCTCCCCCCCCCCCCCCCCACCTCCAAAAAAAAAAAGTGGCACATCACAGAAGAAGACAGAAAATGTATGTGTAATATAACCTCAAGTTGCATTCAGGTGTTTGCATTCCTGACCCTTTTCAGCTGGCAATGCCATTTAACCCACTGTGGTCACATGTTTTCATTGTTTATAATTGTACATATATTATAGAGAGTTATTACTATTACTAGGGTCTGTTATTATGAATGTTTGAAGAACATATTGTAGTATTTGTATGTTGATACATGCATATGTTGAACTTACCAGTCATGCACAACTGTTGAAATGTTTTGTAATTGCTGACTTACAACAATATTTCAAACACAATTTGTAGCTATGTTCATAATCTGTAGATATTCCAAACTTCATACTTCTGTTACAATCTCTAAATTTAAAATATTACAATTGGACATTTTCATATTCCTTTATTATGAATAATGTAAGTTACATGAAGAAAAGGTTTGATAACGGCATAGGAATATGATGTAAAAACATCCTCTCTGGATTATGTCACACTACCACAACAAATCTACATAGGTAATTATTTTTTTGAACTCTGTTGCTCTGTCATATTTCTTGTAATTGTCTTGTAAACTGCATGATGTTTGGAAAAAATGTCTGTGACAAGAAATTTTTTATTTTCTCCAGAAGTTTTTCCTGAAGCTTTTCTCAGCCCAAGAAGAATTCAGAGAGGTGGTATCACAAATGTACATAGGTCTTTGTGTAAAGTGCCTGTTATTTTTGTCTGATATTAACCACACTTGAATTTTGTGGGCATCTTTAGTAAAAATACTCAGTAAAAAATTTCATGAAAATCTATCCAGCGTAAACTGGGTTAATCCATGTTGACAGACAGTGCCACCTCCCCACACAGCTTCAAATGTCCCAGATGCGCTTCTTACCTTGTAATTGGATAAGATGTGTTGATGTAATTCATGCTGCTTTAGAGAACCTGAACTCTCCAGTAACAATAGACGTACATTATGAAGCTAATAGTTGCTTTTTGCAACTCTGCAAATACATCTAAAAAAAATGGTAAATACCAAAAAATGTGCCTCTTGTAGATATAACAGCAGGGAAGTTATTGATTCTTCCTATTTTAAAAATGAGGCAGTAAGTGCCCAAAATACAAAACTACAGCATTGTTCAGGGGAAACTGAAACTGGTGTCTTCTCTAGGATAAAGGAAAACCCAAGTTTTCTGTGCAGTTACGAACTTGTCCAGCACTGGGGGAAGAACTAAACTAGAGTTCTCAAACGCATGATTTACAACTGCACGCAATCCACCAGTTAATTTTATATGGCCCACTCAGTAACCTTATTCCAATTACATACGAGGGCTGTCCAAAAAGTATCCGACTATATTTTTTCCCGCGGTAAGTAATGGCGAAAGGGTGGGGAAACTGAGCGTAGTGGTAGAAGGGACTTTCATGAGCATGCGTGATTTTTTGCTGCCTCGCAACACCGCCGGATGCGTCTGTCGCTGCCAGATAGCGAAGTGGTGTAACACGTGTTCGTCGCATTCTCGTTTCGCTCAAGATGACAGAATGTTTGGAGCAGCGATACTGCATCAAGTTTGGTCAGAAACTTGGGGATACCCAAGCGGAAACAATTTAAAGATGGCCGCATGTCGGCGGACAGTGACCAGCGTTCCGGGAGACCGTCAACGAGCCGAAATGCTGATGTCATTGACAAAGTGCGGACATTGATCATGGAGGACCGCCGTTTGACCGTCCGGGAAATTGCTGATGAGGTTGGGATCAGCAGAGGTTCCGCAAACACGATTTTAACTGAGGATGTGGGCATGCGAAGAGTGGCGGCAAAATTTGTGCCCAAGCTGCTTTCGCCGGAGCAGCAACAACTCCGCCTTGAGGTCGCGCAGGACATGCTGGAGTGCGCCAACAGGGATCCTGAGTTCCTGAAGACTGTGATCACTGGTGACGAGTCGTGGGTGTACGGATATGGCCCGGAAACCAAGGTCCAGTCATCACAATGGAAGCATCCAACATCCCCGAGGCCCAAAAAAGCACGACACGTTCGGAGCAATGTGAAGGTGATACTGACTGTTTTCTTCGATTACCGGGGTGTTGTGCATCATGAGTACGCACCACTAGGCCAAACTGTTAATAAGGAGTACTACCAAGAAGTCCTCCGTCATCTTCGTGATGCAGTTCGGCGCAAGAGACCGGAGCTGTGGGACGCACGCAACTGGCAGCTGCATCATGACAATGCCCCAGCTCATTCATCACACCTGATCCAGGGTTTCCTGGCTAAGCACGGCATTCCGCAGGTTCGCCAGGCTCCCTACTCTCCTGACATGGCTCCTTGTGATTTCTGGCTGTTCCCGAGATTGAAGACACCGCTAAAAGGCTCCCGTTTTGACAGCCGCGAGGACATCATACAGAACGCGACGGCGCAGCTGCACACCATTCCAAAACAAGCCTTCCAGAATTGCTTCCAGCGATGGAAGGACCGCTGGGCTAAGTGTGTGGAGTCACATGGGGCCTACTTTGAAGGGGATTAGGTATTGTAACCACCCAGATACAGAACTTTTTTTTCCCGGCCCAAGGTCGGATACTTTTTGGACAGACCTCGTATTGTGGTTATAACCATTATATGTGGTATGAGTGTTTTATTAGGTATCAAAATTTATATTTGGCAGACAGGACAGATTTGTTTAGAATTAGTACTGTAGCTTTTAAGTGTAAAGGTAATTGTAACTCATCAGTATAACATCTTAGAGGGGACAGCAGAGAGACAGTTTAGGTTGGGTATAGTAAGCTAACATGTTCGCCCTTTGTCACTGTCAAAATTAATGGTTTTGGGAACTTTCTGGAGCACACGAAATTTTATACTTTGACAGCTTTTGGACATCTTAAATCAAGCAAGAGCGGATACCATGTTAGTCATGGTTGCACATTAAGAAAAACCGGTAGGACGCATGTAGGGGTTCATACGAGTTCCGGCGTGGGAAACATAGTTAAGTCATTACTAGCCAATGAAGCGAAAGTATTCAAAATTGTAACTTTTCGGATCTATTAGGAAATAGTAAAATTAAAAGTTAGCCAATTGGAGACAGTGGGAAAAATTTGAGAGCAGGATGAATCTGGCTGGGATACTAGCAACTGTGTACAGACGCCAAGGGCAGTTCAAATTTTGACTTTACTGGGTGAATACGTGATTTGGGTCACGCCGATTTAATCCGTTACAGCTGAAGGTTTATAACTAATGATTTATAAGTGCATTACTTATAAAGGATTATAGTGACTTCGATAGTGAAATTGGTTTAATAGGTAACAAAAAAGCATTTGGTGCCATGTTCGTAAATCAAAAACAATTAACTGTAGAATAATTATAGACAGTGCTTATAATACAGTAAAAAAGTGCAGAGCCAAAACAGTTGGTTAAATGTAAAAAATAGTGTTAATTATGTATACAAGCGTTCCTACGTCTCTGATGAACCGCTTAGATTCCTTGAAATCTTGAGCATGATGTACCGGCTGTAAGAGAGGAACGGGTAAATGGTCTAGCACAGTGTTTACGAAATTTTTGCTTTAGAATGTTTTTCATCACTGGCCTAATCACTGTCACCCAAAAAATTTCAGAAGGATTGTGTACATAAAAACAATGTTGTTAATATTTCTGTGTGTAGAGTTCATGGTATTTGTTTTCAGTATTGTTACTGATACTGGGAGTTGCTACATCTCATTGTCTTCCCAACAGTTGTACCAAATTTGTAGATGGTAATGTGTGAGTAGATACTGCCAGGGTTCAGAATGCTGCTGGGAAAATTTGGCTGCAACAGACAAAAATTGTATCTTAGACTGCTATTGCATCAGATCAACACCTTTGAAGTTGACTGAGGAAAATGCAGAAATTGGACACACTTTGATAAGTTCTCGTTTATTTCATGATTGACTCATATTATTGTAGTTAATGATGGTTTACTCATTAGGTTTGTTGTTTAGTGTGGCATTATATGAGTAGCGTAAATAATAAACTGGGACATGATCATGGCCCATTTTAAAACACACAGCATTTACCTAGGACTGAAGAGATCACAGAAATCATGGGTTGGCTGCTCTCTGTACAAATATTTTAACCTCAGATGTCCAAAACACAAAGCAGGAGGGCCAACTGGGACACAGTGTGACTGCCCTCAGGGTAAAAAGATAAGACACAGGCCTCTCTCATTGCGAATGTTTCATAGTCAAGATGGCTGGATTCAGTGTGGATTATGCTTTGTGTTTTAAGGTTGTTCATTCCATGCATTGTTCTGATGAATTATAGTCAATTTAAAACAACTAAATTCACACCACTATTCACATATAAATATTACATACTGTATATCGCTCCATGTTTTGGCGTTCAAAACACCATCTTCAGGGAGCACGTGATGCCAAGTTTAAAACCAATTGTCATTAAAGAAGCCACTTTTTTATGGTTCCACCTTCAGCAGGCTGCGTTTGTGATCACCAATGCAGCCTACTGAATGTGGAAGCATAAAAATGTGTCTTGTTTAATGACAATTGGTTTTAAACTTGG
The DNA here is from genome assembly GCA_021186555.1 of Reticulitermes speratus. NCBI lineage: Eukaryota > Metazoa > Arthropoda > Insecta > Blattodea > Rhinotermitidae > Reticulitermes > Reticulitermes speratus. The sequence goes on along the minus strand of JAJKFL010000042.1, from coordinate 30,077,369 downwards.
CATCACATGCTCCCTGAAGATGGTGTTTTGAATGCCAAAACATGTCAGAGCAGTATATGTAATATTTATATGTGAGCAGTGGTGTGCATTTAGTTGATTTAATAAATTGACTATGCTGTCTGTCTTTCTTTCTTGTGATCTCTGACAAAGTCATAATGTGTTAACTGTGAAATAAAAGGCACCCACTATGGTTCAGAGACCATTCCAAATTGTAGCCCCCCTCTACATGTCAACTTCTTCATTGCCATCCCCATCCTATAACTGGTAATTAATGGGATCCTGTCCCAACCTAAGAAGTGGATTCCTTCACAGTTGCCAGGTGCCACTGACTACTCAGACAAAACTGTCAGTTGTATGTTCACTGTACCAGGTATCATCTTTATCCCACCCCATTGTTAAATGTCAATGAGATCATACTTGACAGACCCTCCATCATCAAACAGTAAGTCCTTAATTCTTATCAGATGGGCAGAGACCAGTAATGTCAAAAGGTCATATCTAGAAACACTTAAAAAAAAACCTCACTTACTGTGAAGTTTCGAAAGCAGTGGTACACATCCTGTGGCCCTCATCCCTTTCCTAAGTGGCTCATGGAGCCTTCAGTAACACACAATATTATTACATTGAAATAGTAATATTATGTTTTGAAACCCCTTTGTGGCACTTTGCCAAATCACTGGTGTTTGAGTGGCCTATGGTTAAGAAAAGTTGTGTACCGCTGTTTTAAAGGCAGTACAGTCACCTTAGAGTATGACAATAATTACTAATGAGTGGGAATAACTGGCACGTAATGTGTGTGTGTGTGAGACATGTAATTCTCTGTACTACACCATTTGGTATGAGAAAATTATTGAGTGTATTTACTTAGCCAAGAAATCCACCGTTATCACTTTAACAGAAGACTGCTGCTTCAGCTTTCAAGGAAAAGACAAAGTGTAGCTTCTTGTTGATTATCAGTGTAAAAAATGGGTCCATCTCAGAAAGTTTTGAGTCATGACACTTTGACAGTAAGATAAAGATGTACCAGAAGTGAGGGTTTTTAGTGAAAAATTTTCATGTAAAACTAAAATAAGTGTTATTTAATAATAAAATGTGTTACAAAAACTGTTCATTGTCCATCTGTCACTTGAAAGCACATTTGAACAAGACAAGTTATTGAAGTGGTCAACAGTGCAGTGCATGACAAGGCAGTGAGTCAATACTTTGTGACCAGTGATCCAGTGTTTTAGAATTAAACATGCAATTTTAAGAGATAAAGAATTCCTTGTGAGGGTTTTATGAGTAGGTTAGAATGTCCCCTGCATAGGTTACCGGCCTTTTGCAGGGTAACCTAGGGGTGTGGCTGCCACCTTGATGCCTCTATACAAGCATGCTTTTCTGTTGGGGTGTGCTCCCCTAGCTATTGTGGAAAAGATGGAAGGTCCGTCTTCACCTTGAGGGATAAAGAACAGGCATTATGCCTAACACTTCACAGCTCATGATGATGATGAGATAATGTATCATGTAGGTTACAGAATGTTATGCTTTTTGGGTTTGCTTGAACTTGACTGTACCAAAGGCCAGCACCAGTGCTGAAATGTGTATGTTGACATAAAGTGCAGTAGTGTGTAAAGTGCTGATAGTTTTATGAGCATTCAGTTGTTGGAATGAAATATTTACCACAGAAAATGTATAGTTAATAGTGATCTACCAATATAAACACAGCCAGGGGCAAGGATTTTCAGTCTTTTTTATCTTGGATTCCACTGATATTTGGTCAAAAACCATACTTCAACAGTAGTAGTTGTAGTTTTCTCCCCCCCCCCCCCCCCCCCCAAGAAGTCTGTGTATACAAGTATGTACATTTTCTTCTTCTTCCTCCTTAGCATCACAGCCCGGGGTGGGCCTTAGCTTCCTCTCTTTTCATGAGGTTTCATAACACGTTTTTTCTGAGATAGGGTATGTACATTTTGGTATTATATTAATCATTAATGGAAGTTGTTATTTTCAGGACTTCATATCCCACCCACTGAACCACAAACATGGGACTAGGTAAATGCTGTAAAGAGGGAATGCAGAAGGCAGCATATGGCTACCTACATACATTATTAACTTATAGCTACATACATGGTTAACTGCATCTGGATAATTCTGTGTTTCAAGAGAAAATGACCCATACTGGTGATAGTGGACACTGCCTTTGCCAATCAATGGGTCTCTAGATCCTGGATGGGGCAGGCCATTTCCTGTGTAAAACTGAACTCCTGGCTGATCCGAGTAGATTTCCAGATAACGTCCTGATTCAGGGTGTACAACTCTGAAATTGTATGAAATAAAACACTGAGGGTCTTTTTCTGAACCACTCACCTTTCATTAAACTCTAAACTTCTTTTATTATTGTCCTTATACAGTCTTTCTTTCGCCACTGCACCAAGCATGGCAGTTTTATCACAGAAGTCTAGAAAGCCTGCATCCGCCAGATGTCCCTAAATCATCCACACAATTCAACAGCTTAGTGTTACCACATGTGGAAAACTTAATTTTTTGCTTTTATCTCAAAAAATATATTTTTAAATGCTGCTGTAGTATTTGTTATATATGGGAAAACTGTGTAATATCATTAGTTACTGTTTTTCTTTTGTGCCATATGATGGCCTCATATCAATTGATATCATCTACTTATTATACCAGTCTATTGTAGCATAATTTAATGCACCAAATATAATTTCTGCTAGTTTCCATGAAATACCTCAAAATAGGTATTGGCATCTTCAATCAGCAAAAAAGAGAAAACCTCGACTATACTGATTTAGTGTTACACTGTCACTTGCATAGATTACAGTGAAAGGTGGCCAGATGTTTGTAACTATGACCTATTTTAAGGCAGCAGTCCTGAAACTGTAAGGAGGTGTAATGGGGGTTGTCCCTTTTTGAGGAGGGAGGGGGTATTAGTCTCCTGCCTGGCATGGATTTAACCTCCGTTGGGTAGCGTTCGCCCTGGTTTAGGCTGGATCGCTGCTATGAGGAACTACATAGTAGCTGCCACAAGGTCAACTTCAGTGCTGACCAGAGGGCATTCTTACATTGCTAGGACTGCCTCTAGCTTGGGAAGGGGAATTCCTGACAGGCTACTGCCGCAAGTAATTCGTGAGTTGTATAATCTAATTTACTAATATTGGCTTTAACTACATACAGATGTACAGGGGGTAAATTCACAGCAAAATTAGGATATGGAGGTGCACTGTAAACTAATCCCATTTACACCTCTATCTGCACAGTCTTAGTATGCCACATCACAATTAGTAAAGTAAAATTATTGTGGTTCATACACAAAATTAAATTACAGAATTTGGAAGTTAAATTTCTAAAAACAATCAAGAGGTGTTCAGGTTCCTATCACCAAATTGCCACTGTTAATTTTGAATTTAGTAAAATGCTTCTACAAACTTACTTTGGCACACAAAAGCGATAAAAATGGTTTTATGTATCACTTGGTCAATGGCTACGAAACACTAAAAGCAAATCTAGCGCTGCAACAATTTTACACGCCAAAATGCAGGAATCCTGGGAGCACCCTGGTGCAAGTTAAATGGGCCCCTGGAAACAAGGTGTTGTGGCAACACAAGCGGTGCCTACGTGCGTTACACGTAACCGGCACTCAGTGGCTGTGACTAGTATCATAAGATGGCAGGGAAAGGCACTTTTGCGGGAACTTGTATCACATGATGGGATGTTAGAGTAGTAAACTTTGCCACACCAAAAAATGTAGCTGTTAAGAGCATGATGTTCCCGCACCGAAATATTCATAAATACACCTCGACCTCTCCTGATGGAAGACTCACAATCAGATTGATCATGTATTGATAGATAGGAGATGGCATTCAAGTATACTCGATGTGCAATCTTTCAGGGGAGCTGACTGTGATACTGATCACTATCTGGTGGTTGCAAAAGTTAGGGAAAGACTGGCGGTAATTAAACAAGCAGCACAGAAGTTTGATGCGAAGAGACTTATTCTGAAGAGGCTAAGTGAACTAGAGTTTAGGAAACAGTATCAGATAAAGAGCTCAAACAGGTTTGCAGCTTTGGAGAACTTAAATGTTAGTGAGGACATATATAGGGCTTAGGAAAACATTAAAGAGAGTATCAAAATCTCAGCTAAAGACAGTCTAGGGCTGTATGAAAGGAAGCAGCATAAACTATGGTTTGATGAAGAATGTTCAAAATTTTTAGATCAAGGGAAGCAGGCTAAAATGCAGTGGTTACAGAATCCAAACCAAAGTAATGTAGATAATCTGAACGATGTAAGACGTGAAGCTAGTAGACATTTCAGGAACAAAAAGAAGGAATATCTGAAAGCTAAAATTAATGAACTTGAAACAAACAGTAAGAACAAGAATATCAGAGACTTGTATAGGCGCATCAATGACTTTAAGAAGGGTTACCAGCCTAGAACTAATGTAGTAAAGGATGAGAAGGGTGATCTGGTTGCAGACTCCCACAGTATTTTGGCTAGGTGGAGGAATGATTTCTTTCAGCTATTGAATGTAAATGGGGTTAATGATGTTAGGCAGACTGAAATACATACAGCAGAGCCACTGGTGCCTGAGCCCAGTGACTCTGAGGTTGAGATGGCTATTGAAAAGCTAAAAAGGCACAAATCACCAGGTATTGATCAAATTCCAGCAGAACTGATTAAAGCGGGAGGTAGGACAATTCGTTCTGAGATCCATAAACTTATTAATTCTGTTTGGAATAAAGAGGAATTGCCTGAGCAGTGGAAGGAGTCAAGCATTGTACCTATTTATAAGAAGGGTGATAAAACATATTGCAGTAATTATCGAGGCATAACACTTTTGTCAACCACATACAAAATTCTATCCAACATCCTTCTGTCGAGGTTAACTCCATGTGCAGAGGAAATTACTGGGGAGCATCAGTGTGGATTTAGACGTAACGGGTCGAGTACTGATCATATATTCTGCATTCGTCAAATGCTTGAGAAAAAATGGGAATACAATGAGGCAGTGCATCAGCTATTTATAGATTTCAAGAAAGCCTATGATTCAGTTAGGAGGGAGGTCTTGTATAATGTTCTCATTGAATTTGGTATCCCTATGAAACTAGTAAGGCTAAAAAAATGTGTCTAAATGAAACCTATAGCAGAGTCCAGGTAGGCAAAATTTTGTCTGACACATTTTGTATTAAGAGTGGTTTGAAACAAGGAAATGCTTTATTGCCATTGCTTTTCAACTTTGCTTTGGAATATGCAATTAGGAGGGTTCAGGCAAACCAGGAGGGCTTGAAATTAAATGGTACATATCAGCTTCTATTTTATGCTGATGATGTTAATATATCGGGCGGAAGCGTAATGCTATAAAGAAAAACACAGAAGCTTTAGTAGTCGCTAGTAAGGAGATTGGTCTAGAAGTAAATGCTGAGAAAACTAAGTACATGGTCATGTCTCACAATCAGAATGCAGGAAAAAATCACAACATAAAGTTAGATAATGAATCCTTTGAAAGGGTGGAACAGTTGAAATATTAGGGAACAACCCTAACAAATCAAAATTCCATTCAGGAAGAAATTAAGAGCAGATTGAATTCGGGGAATGCTTGTTATCATTCGGTGCATGATCTTCTGTCTTCCAGTTTGCTATCCAAAAATACAAAGATTACGATATACAGAGGTATACTTTTGCCTGTTCTTTTGTATGGGCGTGGGACTTGGTCTCACACACTGAGGGAGGAACATAGGCTGAGGGTGTTGTATCTTCCAAATTCATTCATCTCCAAGGTTTTTCCAGCCCTCTTACGTTTAAGTCAGAAGAAATTATCAACAGTTGACCAATATATTGTGACCAACAGTGTACACTTTGAGTGCTTTGTGTCACCAGTGGAGTTCACCTTGCATTGAAAATGTAATGTAGGACATTAACCATATGAATGACAGTTTTATTTCTGTATTTTCTGGTTTTGTTTTTACACAGGGCTCAGCTGTGGGCAGAGGGACTGGTCATACGCTCAGTGCACTGAATCTTGGATGTGGGATTACAATAAACAGCGAGTGACTTACTGGTCCTGCTAAATGGGATGACATATTGAAGCTGTATGAAATTGACAAACAGATTGTGCGTTATCACCTGCTGCCCAGTGTGATTCACAGACACCTGAACCCTGATTGACAGAGTACGATGAAAGTGAGCTTCGCTGTGCAAGTTATGAGTAGTTATCAGCATTCTGGTCACAGTAGGTAGGGACAATTGCACTGTGAAGTTTAATCACACATAATATTATCAGCAGTGGTGTTATATATTTCAGTGGTTGGTTTTATATTGTTTTCTTTTATATCATACTCAATTGTGACAGGAATTTGTATTATTCTAACATTAATTGCAGTTAAATTGGAAAGCAGATGTCTGTCAACAATTGTGTTTGTCAAGGAAATCAACAGCTTCAGTGGTGTCACATGCTATCCTGACTGTGCTAAGGTTTTTTATTGCTGACTTAGCTGTGCAAGTAAGCACTTGGAGCACTGGAGAAATGCTGTTGATAAAGTAAAATGTTGGACTTTCCTGAGCAATGAATATAGAAACTTCCAAGATGAGATAATTGGCCTTAGTGTACTGTGGGATTGTATTGAAAAATAATTATACTTTAGTGAAATAATTCAGATTCATTTTATGTTGTCATTTAACTTTATAACTGTGACATACAGAGCCTCAATGAACACTCTTCATAATTTGTACATTATCATATATTCTCTTTTATGTACATGAACTTGTATTTTGTATTACATTTTGTGTTGTTTTGTATGTTGACTGTTGTGTAACACAGGGCAGTGCTACAAATTTAGTGTATTAGTGTTGTGTGTGCTGTGAAGAAAATTTTACCATTAGAAATGTAGTTTTTTATTTATGTAGTCATAGTTATGGTGTGCATATTTTATTTATTTCATGTGGTGACTGTTGTGTATAATGGAGGCAGTTGTTTCTACTTCGAGAAACGTTTACATTGCGAGTAGTTTTGAGTGTGTGATTGTCCTTGTGATATCGTTTTAGTAGAACTGAAATTTATTGTATGTGGTCCTGACCCTAAAATTTGTATTTATACTGATAATGTCTGTAACCATAAAGTGTTCCAGATCTTGTTTCCTCAGTTTGTTTGAGAGGCAAAATATGAGAAAAGTGTACACAGTTGGTGGAAAAAGAGTGTGGTGTTAAATACTGTGTCCTTAAAAACATACTGCACTTCCTGTAATTCATTTTTCCCAGTGTGACATTTCCTTCCACGCTTCACTTGCTCTTTATATTTGTTGGTACAGGATTTGAGGTGCTCACAGTGGTGAGGATTCATATTGCAGTCTGGGTTAGGACACCCTGTAGTCTGGTACATGGTTATGAATATTTTGGAGGATGGAAAAACTATGTTCTGACCGAAACCTCGGTACCCACTAATCAGATTACACGGTCCTATAACACGGAAGATTATTTTGATTTCACTGTGCATCTTTTACTGATTATTAACAAGTCACCAACTAAATGCACTTCTTTATTTAAAGAACACTACAAGGCTTCTTTAAAACGTTAGATAAAACCCCTACATATGTTTCAACTTATTAATAAGCCATGACACCCCCTGAGGGTGGCTTATTAATAAGCCGAAACATATGTAGGGGTTATCTAACGTTGTAAAGAAGCCTTGCAGTGTTCTTTAAATAAAGAAGTGCATTTAGTTGGTGACTTGTTAATAACGGAAGATTATAATTTTGAATCTTAATATTCTGCATTTTTGGTGCATGGTATCACTATTACAAAGAAACTGAATACACATATTAGGCAAGAAATATACCGTATTATTCTATATTGTATTTTGATCTGAGGAGAAATATTTCGGAGAAAATATAATGTAAAATAAGAAGGTATATTGCCTAGTAAGTGTTGTAGTAATTTCGAACTTTGCAATTTTTTAGTGCCATGTGAACTTTCGGTATGGAAGATGGGAGATACGGTGTGGTATAAACTGCTGTGCCGACGTCATGCTAGATAGTTCGATAAGTTACCACCAGGAGTATCCTTTTACCACAGCGAGTGAGCCATGCCGCCTACAAGTAACGCAAGTAGGTGCCGCATATGGCGCTGTAATTTTGCTTTTACACGGGGGTTGCCGATCTGCAAGACTTTTAATGTATGCCTCGGAGAGCGTGGCAGTGGTTACACAGGGTTTTTATAAGCTTCCAGCAGAGTCGTCGCTCTGAAACTCTGCCGTGATAAACACGCCATCATCCGATCAAGTTATAGCCAAACTCCGAGCCGCGCGCTGTTCAATAACACATAAGGAATGTTGCCGGGCAACAAAATCTGCTGACAGCATCCGGCTGTGTGATTGTGCGATGTACTGCACCAAGGTGAAATATAAATTTTCTAATACAAAATCTCAAACCAAAATCCTCTTTAGCTATTATTCATTATAAAGGCATTTTGGTACATGACGAAAAACCTGTTAGAAGAGCTGGTTTCCATATCAAGGCTCAGACTACCCAAACAGGAAGCAAGAGTGCCAACGGTTGCTACGTTGGTAATTTAAATCATTCACCATCACATTACCTCATGTCATCAAATACATTGCCTGCATATAAATCCTAAATGACCTATATAAGTTTTGAATTGTTTTCCACCATATACAGTGAGTTGAATTTTCTTCCATCATTCCGCACAACATAAACTGTTCAACTGATGAATAAAGCAGATTAAATTTTAACGTGATTTTACCTGGATACAAACACAAGACCAGCATGTCCATCTGTGTTAATGCAGTAATTATTGTCATAGCCACCTCTTTTTTGTATCAGTGGGCCCACCTTATGTGGAGTACAGAACTCGAGGTCTGTACCAGCAACATATGCCACTTCACCTGAAATCAAGACATGTTTCAGCCTTCATTTGGTTCATTTTCACGGGTATATAAATGATATGTGAATTGCCGTGAATAACTTGGACAATATACTATCATATAATGTAAGAAAATAGACTTCTTAATTTTATGCTGAGCGGCTGGACAAAATATGGGAATACAAGTCTAGTACTACTTATGTTACGCAGACCTAAGTTTCCATTATTCCAAAAAGTCACGAACTTACGCTTATTTACTCCTAGTGCCCATACTCTTTGTGGTGCAATGGTCCTCAAATTCCCACACAAAAATAAAATTATAAACAAGGGATGACGGTCAGACCCCAGGTCGGATACCCTTCTCACAACACGATTCAGCTTCGCGCACTGCTGGCCACCAATGTTTTGGTTTCAACAAGAAAAGACGTAAATCCAGTTTCGGAACTTAACTTGATAAATTACACACTTTCAGACTTGTAAATTGGTGACATTAATAATCTTAGCAAATGGACTGATGGCGAACTAAATTAACTGCACAATTATTTCTTATGCGGGTGATGCAGCACAACCACAGCCGGTACTTCGTGTTGCATTAGTGGCATTATGTGTGTGTGTAGGTGTATCAACATACGACTGAACACACGAATCTGACTGTGTGAATTCAAACATCGTGATATATCCTACAATTCGGAAATACATATATCAGACTAATATCAAAGTTTTCTTTGTTTGTGAATTTTGGAGCTCGATGTTTACGCGCCTTGATTGATATCGAGCACCTAAAATTCCGTGAGTGGAGTTCATTTCTGCACTGAACAGTTAGCCGGCGGTTTCACTATCCACCTATAACCATCACCCAACTTGTATTAATATCATGTCGTAGGACAATTACCTACCGGCGCCTAACTGAAGTCGATTGTTAGTGGTTGTTAGTGTGAGTGTGCGGTTACAACCTTAATTAAAACGACTGTCGCTCGCTTCGTGGGTACAGGGGGTTTCTTAACTAGATATTCTAACAGTCACACGGAATAAACACATCGCCAATTAAAGAAGTTCCGCGATTATGTTTGACAAAATATTATTCTTTTGATTATAAAATAATTAAATTTCTTTGTAGCCATCACGGAAATGTATCCACGGATTCCTTGAGATCCGCGGAGTACCCTTTGGGAACCACTGATATAAAACATTGTAAGAATAACAGAATTCAGACCTTAAAGCATAGAATGCCACACTGAAATGTGACACCGTTTTACTTTTGACACGTGAAGATTTGTTAGATCCGGCACCTTATTGTTTTATGAGATTCACCTGTTGGTATGCTCTGTCTGTCTGTAACTGTGTACCGGTTTGCATTTATAGACACCACGTGCTGGAACAAACCTTCAGGTCCAGAAGCCTGCAACAACAGATGATTGTTACTATACAAACTCAATGCTTAATATAATAGTAAACCGATCCCTTTTAAGGTTAAGGAGAGACAGGCTTCATGAGGGCTGAAAAATTCGATTTTTAGTTTTTAGAATATTTAAATGCCCTGCTCTTTTGTGCGTAAATTGACGTTAATTTTATTAAAATCCGACATCTGGTTAAATTTTAATACATTATTATTTAAGGATATGTCCTTTAAATGCCACGCCCACTTTTTGCACTCCAACAGAAAAAGGGCTGAAACCCCTAGAGTTTTAGGGTTAGGGGGATATTCTTTCTTCGATGTGGAGAGAAATTTGGTCTGCAATATTTCATGCCCTGCCATTTGTATCGATAGTCGTATCGAACTCAGTTGTATTGTATTTTCTCAACTTCCGGTACCATTATCGCATAAAGAATATGAGGTGGAAGTTTTGAAATTTCACCATCCCTTGACAATATCATGATAATCAGATAAAGATTTGGGATTGTAGTTACAGCAAGAGGCTGTGTAGGTGTAAGTGAATATTTAAAAAGTACTTTAAAAGTAAAAAGAAATACATAAGAATACAAAAAAATATTATGGAAAATGTATTTCTTGAAAACAGCTAATTCTTTATCTGATTTTGGTCACATTAATAAACTACAGGTGGTAAAAATTTAAAATTTTTATCTCCAGTAGTTTCTTCAGAATGTGTACCTAAATGAAGCTCAATATAACATTGCTTGCATAGGCTTTTATGCTCCCTACTGTCTCCCCTTAAGAATACATGGAGTTTTACCTCCTCCTCATATGTCATCTTTATATCTTTTTTACTTTACCTGGAGATCAGTGATTCTTAACCTACTTACTGAAACCCAAATTTGGGTCGCGGAGCTATTCTGATGAGTCATGAAACAATAATTTGTGCTATTATTTTACAACATATATGTATATCTTCACTACATTAAATCATGGTAATGTCACATTTGGTATACAGATTCATGTTTTTTATTTAACACCTCTCTTTATTTCTGATGCCTGGGGTCACACGAGAAAGCCATTGGCCTAACGTGTGACATGTCTCAAAAAGGTTGAGAAACACTGCTTTAGATGGAGATAGTAAGAAGCTCTGGAATGTTGGCAATACAACCTTCAGAGGTAATTCTTTTATTGTCGGACTGCCCACCATGAAGTAGACAACGTTTTTGCTCCGTAGCAACCAATGATGCCACCTGGTCTGCAGTGTGCAGTCTGGTACTAAAAATACTTTATGTACATTCACTTTCTACCAAACAGACATGCAAAATCAGGATCCGCATTAGCAATGAACTGCTGTTAAAGCAACACTGCTTGAAGATGACGTGCCTAAAGCACTTCCTGCTGTCTGACATATTCGGCCCTGAATTAAAGCAGATGGAATTAGTAGAAGCTTACTTGACCAGCCAAGTTGAAGTACACATGATTTGCAATATTTATGGATGTGGGTTTTGTTGTAGTGGCTTTCACACTGAAGATCAGTTCGTTGTCAGATGTGAGCTGGTATGACACCTGAGTGAGAACTGTTCCTGGGAATCCTTCCTCACCATCCATGCTGGTATAACTCAGGGTGAGCTTCTTATTGTACAGGTATGGCTCCCACACAACCTTACAGAGAGAGAGAGAGAAAGAGAGAAGTGTTTTATTTAATGATGTTATCAGTTAGTGAGATCATACAGCATTGGTGTTAGATGAATGAAATACTAGTGAGGAGCACTGGTGAGATGGTATAGGGGAAAATGAAAGTTCTCGGTGAAAACCGTGTCATGGCTTGAAGATCTACACATAGATCAAAGGGTAATATTAAAACAGTTCTTAAAGAAATAGAGTGGTAGGCTGTGTCTGGATTCATTTGACTCTGGATAGGAACCATGTCTTGTAAACATGGTAATACACCTTCAACTTGCATGAAATGCAGGAAACGTCTTGACTAGCTGATTACCTATTAGCTTTTCAAGAAGGACTCTACACAGCAGAGTTAGCTATGAGTGCAAATGTGCATGCATAATATTAAAGAGTATAATCATCACTTTGTAATTCGCACTAGGTTGTCTATAAGCCTATAAGAAACAACACTTAAAGGGAAATAGGTACTGAATATTGTGGGTAATTTCTTCACTGTCTAAGGCACTGTTAACTTCTGAAGGAGGACTCTTCCATGAGTTACTTAGATATACCAATTTTTTGAACTCCTTAGGGTAACATAATCATGTGATCACATTGTCTCATACAGAAGTGAAATTAATCCTATCTGTATCATATCTTCTCATGTAGTTCCCACAGGTCCTGCAGCAAAGCCAGGAGAGTGGGGTTTGATCATGTTATCAGTAAGTAGAAAGTTTGAACCTGGATTGAATCAGCTTCCAGTCACAGTTCATACCTTGTCAAAGCCTCTCAGTCCACCGTGCAGCTGATTTGAGCCTTCATTTTGTGTCAAATTGTACAGAATTCCATTGAGAGTGAATTTTGCACCTCCAATTCTGTTTGCCACTCGTCCAAGAACAGCACCAAAGTAGGGCTCATTCTTCTGAAGGAAGCCTGAAGAAAATAAACAGAACCCTTTCAAGTGATCAGGCGTGTCACAACTGTGCTGTAAATCAATGCTTTGTATATCTGCTCTGTCTCTACTTATGGGTCTACTGCAGAGTGTGGTACACGCCACAGATTATTATGTCTGCACAGATGGAAGCACAAAGTGCACAGATTATCAGTTGTCAGTGATGAGCTGCATGCGGTGTGGGAGGGCTTTCAGGTGTTTACAGGAATTTTGACGTGGGAGACGCATTACTATTGATGGGAAGGCTTTCGCTACAATCCGTGTTGGCTGCAGTAGCCTATGGGAGATTATAGATAAAAAATGGCGGCGACGCCTGCGTCGGTGTCTCGACGCCGTAACTTAAGAAAGTAACCTAAGGAAATGTGTGTTGGTGGGGCAGTTGTGGTGGTGGCGGTGTGTAAGGATAGAGTAGGGGGTTTAATATGCAGACGACGCCAAGCGTCGGTCTGAGTAACGCGGCCCACTGTGTGTGCGGAGTTAGACAGTTGCATCAGTAGCTTGGCAGAAATAATACTGGGCACCAGAAACCTGTGACGCGCAGTTATATACGACGAACAGAACGTGACGTACGTGACAAAATACCCAAATACCACGTGTGTGGGGAAGGGAGAAATCTTGTCGCACGTGCTTAAAGATCAACACACATAAAGTGCCTCCACGAGCAGAACGTTACATATGTGACCCCAAAAAACACAGGTGAGGGAAGGGAGCAATATTGTCGTACGTGCTTAATATCAACACGAGGCATATTGCTTGGTATAACTGATACTTTCTTATTTTTGTTAATATGCGTTCAGGTTACATTAAGTGTTATTCATTACATACACAATAGTAATTTTTTCGTAAGACATCCAACAATAATCACAAGTAAATATATATTTTCAATATGCATATTTTATGGTTGGTTACAGATACTATTACATATACGAAATAAGTGTGCATTTTACACAATTGCTTATGAAAACAGTCACTTTCGTATATTGTGTATAGATATCTAGAAAGAGATAGAGAGAGAGACATTTTAAAGCTTCCCTGATGTAGTGAGAGCCATGTTTTGTTGTTCTGTCTGATCGATAATAACTAAACGCTGTGTTAGTGCTCCAGACGTATGCACGGTACCTTGCGAGGTATCTCGAACAGATCCCTCTCGCAATGAGCGTACCAAAATCGCTGCTTCTGCAAGACGATCAAGACCACGAATTCACCCGTGGATGTGAAGAGGTTTAGGGTGGAGGTCATCCACATGTTCCGCAGGTGCGCATTGATGGCAGGCACGCACTTTTCGTGATACCGCCGCCACGAGATAGGGTCTGTACTGCTATACCAGAAACGTATAGATATTGGAATTTTGAAGGGACAGGGATTGTCGAGGAAAACACAGGATCGAGGCCATCTGCACCAGGCGTACCTATACATGTCGTAAGTAGTGTCTGGATTGAAACGAAAATTTTGAAGGTCATAGACGAAACGAAACACAATTTGTGATGTAGAGGCCTTCAGTGAGGGTGGATGAGTTCGACACGCCGTGCAGGTGCACGGGTCTGGGCTCCTGCACTGCAAGTCGAAGTCATACATACCTTCAAACATCTCATAGGACGCCCTACAGGACCACGAGACCGCACCATTGCTCGAGGCCCGGTAGTGCGCGAGAAACATTACCTTCTCGCGAGGTGAGCCAGGTCCAACCGTGATGGCATGGTTCATAAAATAGTGGGAAGAACAATCCCATACGTAAGTTTTAATGTACAAAGTCCAGATTAGATCGCGGACCGCAAGGATAGACGCTGTCGATACCGTGTATTTTTATCAATTTTGCATATCACCCTGCGCACAGTGTATAAGAGATACTGGGCCGAGAAGAAAAGAGGTCCACTCTCGAGTTCAAAATGAAAATCACAGAGCGAAAATTTGACAGCTGCCTCTTCTATGGCACGATTAGTCACGCAAAGTATGGTATTTGCGATGTCGGAATTTATCAGGAGAGGGTATGCCACGTATATGGTGATGTTATTTGAATTAGGAAAGACACCCGCCATGTAAGTGGCATACTCACCCGCCACCGCGCAACACATGCCAGCACTGTGGAAAACCCATAACAACGCTTCTAAGAAGCGCCTGTGTGGGAGATCGGCCGCCGGGAATAATTCCGACACCCAAGTCGCGTTGCCAACCTCGGCGCAGACGGCATCGTGAATATCAGTCAGTTTGCTTGTCCCTGCGTACGGCCTCCCATCGAGACGCATATTTGTTTCTTATGTAACTGCAAAAAGAAATATTTTCTTTTTACAAGGTGAGTTTTTCGAGAGAGAGGAGGAAAGCGTTTGTCTTCTCGCAGACGCCGTGGTATACCAACTTAAATTTTAACGTGTCATTATTGATTGAGTCTATATAGGGGTCGGTAAAAGCGTCGGTGTAGCGTTTGGGCTGATATACACGCACGGCGTCCACGGAAGTTTCCCTAACAGTGAGGAGAATGGAAACTCCATATTTCGTCTGCACCCTCTCGGCGTTAAGGACGGGATATGCTTTGTTCTTCTGTAATGAGCCGATATTTACGTAGCGGATGTATGTGTCCTCCTTAAACCTTCAAAGTAAGTCATCCATCTGTAAAGAATATATATCGTGTCTGTTGTGTAGTAGTAGTAGTATTACTAATAGTAGAAATAATAATGGTAGTTGTAGCAGTAGCGATTTCTTACCTCGAAACAGTAAAGAAGACATGCGGTGAATGCAGCACTGGGTGGCGGTGTAGAGATGTTCACACACACACACCAACAGCAACAGTTGTAGTAGTAATATAATCAAACACCTCAGACACGGTACAAAATGACGAATACAAATTATCACACAATAGTTTTCCGTAGGATTTCTGCAGAAAGAATGGTCTCCAGGAGCTTGAGACAAGCAGGTATATATAACGATTAAAACGTGTCGTACGTGATTGAATGACTCAAAAACACCGTATGTGGGTCTTACGAAACAAAAGTGCTGATCGTATTGTTATAACAGCACCTGGTTTTAAGACACACACACACGTGAAATTTTTAAAACAAAATCGCCGCCCCACACAGATACACACACTGACGTTAGGGGTAGAGGGGGTTGACCATATATATAGGACATAGGGAGACACCGCTATAAGCGTCTAGGAAAAAAAAAACAAACAACACTTCAGTAGCAGTAGGGCCAGTTATATTAGTGGCTGATTTCGTAATAGAGGTGTTACTATCTATATATCTGACGTGCCTACGTTGTGAAAATTAGTGGAAGTCGTTATTCGGTTCCCGTAGAGGAGATGGTTGGTGATATGGAAGAAGAACAATGTGGCAATGTAACGTGTACAAAACATTCAGAGGATTTGGAAGACGATGTATCAAGCCTTCAAGCGAAGAAGAATTTAAAGATGGATAGTGTGTTACCGAAGAAGCCCGCACAAATGAATGGCGAAACACCTTGCAAAATGAGTGCAACGAGCCTGAAGTTCCTGAGTCGTCAGCTTGTAGTGGGTCTTTTGAAGGAAACAGGTACTCTGAATCCTCGGAAGCTCTACAATTACGTGGTGCTTGGGGAAGAGATGGAGTTGGAGAAGGATTTGGCAGAAGACGAGATGTGCCTACTCGTCACTGTGCGCTGTTCACTAAACGAAATAGCGAAATTTTTAGAACGGGAAAAAATGTATCATGGAGCACGACCTCTAGCGAAGATAACGCAGGGCGAATTCTTGCACGAAATATTACAAGCGTGCGCAGGACACAAGTGGTTCGAAGCATGCATGTGTTCCACAATCGTGCCCAACTTAATAGATTACTTTTGGACATTGGCGGCACTAGACAGAGCCGAGGTGGACCAAATACCCGAATCTGTGGCGTGCATTGCGAAGAATCCCCTAGTGACACGAGAGACGACACCTTCACGTCATCCATGACTGCAACAGAAACCGAGGAAGCTGTAGGTGTTCCTTCATCAGGGATTAGAAAGGTTTTGTGTTTTTCAAGGTAGTAATGTATTTTGGGACTTAGAAGAAAATAGAAGATTAGTTACTGGTTGTTATTCTGTAATTCTGCTGGTCCCTGCATTCTAACAGCCGAATTACACAAGCAGATTTTCCACACGCACTGGATCATGCAAGTGTTAGCGTAAATAGATGTTGTAACTGGAGCGTCATGATCCAACGTGAAATGTGATTTGTGATTACTTCTCTATTTACACATTTGATAGCACCCAGTAAGAAAGAAAGAAAGGCTTCTAGTTCCGAAGCCAAAATTCCTGGGTAAAAGAGAAGAAAGAAATATCTCTAATACTGAGCCCAAAATTGTATATAGCCATATGAGAAAGATCATGATTATCCATAAGCCGGCGATTCTTAAAGACAACCTTGTATGTTTTTGTCTCGGGTTCCGAAACAGCGATGCTGCCATGTTTCCGTTTGATATTCCAAGGATTATGCACAGAAATGGGAATTGTCAAAATTTCCAGTTGAAATTTCACCTGACGTTTTACTCGTACATATATAAATAATAATAATGGAAGGTGTGACACAAAGACACGTATATATTTCTTATGTGTTTGGCCACTCCCTCGCACTATCTATCAATCTAGAGCATCTCCCTACTTCACAAAAGCCATTTCCGCACCTGGCCGAAATGCTTTGATTGTGTAAGGAAATCAGAAAAGTTTCAATGTGTTCTTAAATACTGTTGTTCAACAGATTTGTTGTATTTCTCGTTTTCCTATTCCTGTCCTGAGCTCTTCATTTCTTTGAATTCCTTCATACTGTAGCATCCAGGGGCACTTGGCGGCTCACTGGCCACACGTTTCAGTCCTCAGACGACCTTACTGGCAGACATATATGCACACATTCCTGCACGTATGTTTAGTCTCCTCTTAATATGGGAAACAGAGGGTTTTTGTAACCTTGTTATTTTTTTGTGTGTTCGATTGTAAGGATACGACAGGAGAGTGGGGTGCTATACTGTAGCAGATTTTAGTATAACTACGCTTGAAGCCTGAGAGACGGGGGGATTCTTTCGACACTAATTAGGCCGAACACTTCGCACCAGCGAAGGGCCATGTAGAAATTCGCGGCTGTCCTGCACTCGTCTCCACAACTGGACTACACCATTGTACAACTTACTGCTTATTAAAAACATTGGTTTTAGGAGATTGCCGTGGACTATCACTCTTTAACGACAACGACCCACCCTCCGAATGTCAGCGTTCAATCTTCAGGGCAGCAAAGTACCGCTCGGCTCTCTCCCGCAGAGTCTCTATCAGGGGACAGGGCCCAGGACCCCCTGGTCAGGGACACCACAATACTGTTACAAATACAAATTATTGTAATATATTTACTAGTTAGCTTCAGGAATCTCCTTGTTTTGAAACACTTATGTTCATAAAAAATATCTACTGTCTATTCTTTGCAGTTGCCATCTTGATAGTGATTCTCTGTCATATTGAATTTTATATGATTATATTATCTATGATCGTAAACACAAATAACGTAGAGTAGATGTCAATGTCTTTTCACAGCTTCAAGGTAAGGGTAAAAGTAAAATTGTCCATGTGCTTACCATTAATGCATATGGGGGAGCTGAAGGTATGCCTGTGCTTATTTTAAGTCCCAACACTAGATGTGATGAGTGACAGAATGCAGAACAAGTTCACAATAGAAAGCAGGTACTCAAGTACGGAAATTTGAACACCTTTAAATGTGAGCTTTTAGGTTCTCACGGAATTTTAGATGAAAATTTAAGTCGTCTGGGACATGACCCTCTGCCGTTTGGCAAATAATTATCGATGTTATAGAGGCTATAGTTACCTCCATCTTGAGACAGCGAAATATAGGTAAATACTTTCCAATAGGCAATGCCTCATATCCCAGAAGACTAAAATCCTGATGAACACTTGGGGACAACAGGAAGACTCAAAATTACATTCACGAAGTAATTTGGTGAATATTTGCTACTGCTCAGTTCAGAATCTCGCATTCATATCTGCTGTCTATAAACTATCAGAAATGTAATTTCGTCATTTGTTTCAGTGGGTGTGACACTTTGTCTGCGATGTTAAGGAAATCACATATATTAAGGAAGTTTCGCAGCAAGATGCTGAGAAGAATATTAGGGCAGGAGTAACGATGGGATGGGGTAAACTGCATAATGAGGAACTTTATAACCTGTACCCTACATAAAATATTATTACAGTGATCAAATCTTGGAGTTGAGTTGTGTGGGCACATGGGTTATTTGTGAAATGCATACAAAATGTTGGTTGGAAAACCAGACAACTTGGAAGAACTTGTAGTGGGTGGATAATATTTATATTTGTGTTGAGTGGATTGATGTGGGCCGGATTAATTTGGCTGAGGATAAGGACAAGTGACAGACTCTCCTAATGTAACAACGACCCTAGTTTTTCATACGAAGCAGGGTATATACACGATTATTAGCTTCTGAATAACTACTTTCTCCATCGAATTATTTGCTTACTTATGGCTGGATCACGTCTGATACCGTGAATTGTTCCAATCATACTTTTGTATTTGCTGTGCAGTCGATATAACGTCGTTAAATAAACTACGAACGTAACTAAATAGGAGTACAAACCTTCCAAGTTGTCGAACCCAAGGACGACGTCCCGAACCTCTCCGAACATATCGGGCACCTTTATGGCCGTTATCCTGCCCCCATACGTAATGATCTCTGCAGTCATACCGTTGGCATTGGAGAAGGTGTACCTCCTGACGGTTTGGTTACCCACAATCCCATATTCATCCTCCGCCACTGTCACATCTTCCACTCTCCAGCCCTGCACATTCAGTGTCACTCTGACGCAAGAAACAACTGCGAATAAACATCGTAGAAACATCTGGCGTCTGATACGCTGCCGTTCAGATGTCTAGTTGTTACGTTATACGCGTGGTTTCACTTAGCCTTGAAGCTGGGGAAAGTTGTGCATTGTACCGAGAGAGCAGACGTCAGACTGGAGTTCATTTGCACGTACTTAAAAATTTCGTTCGGTATCAGAAAACATAATTTTCGACTGCAGGTGAAGACAGAGGTTAACAAGTCAATAAGCCTTCATCTTTTTCTATACAAGCAGGCATTACATGGCCACCCGAGATAGACGTAGGTTAGGGTGTAGGATATGTCTATGTTCTGTGTATTAACTACATGGCCACTCGAGACAAACTTTGGTTAGGTTGTAGGCCATGTCTCTGTTACAGTCGGCGCGATATTTCAATCTCGTCCTCCTCACTCCACTAACTTTCCCCCGCGCCAAACGCCTAAGTAACAATGCTCCACCTCATTCCATCTCCCCGACCACACACGGTCTTCTGTGGTAACCTATGGTCTTCTAGACGCACTCTACCTTGCTTGCTATTAAAATTTTTAGTGCAGTGGTCGGGCTAAACTGCATTAGAGCTGATTTTGGTACTTGATGAAGTGATCTGATGTACTGACTGAAGACAATGCTTCGCAGTACATAAGATAATGCATAATGGGATACCAGACATACATGATCATCCGTGCAAGGAGCCATATCAGGAATTATTTAAAATATCGATGTAAATGTTAAGTGCAGTGTTCGGGGTTCGTGTTGTTCTGTGCATCCATGCCCCCTTAACAACATGGCCACTTGGAAATATTTTTTGTGGGAATTATGGAAGACAAGAAACCGACACACTACACTTGTTATGCCACTGTATTGAAATTCTGGGGTGTGAGGCTTATGATATAACACCATTCTGTTGTGCTGCTCAATAAGGGGTTGTGCTATATTACGTGTGAGAAATAGATGAAGTGAATTTTACGGTCTTGTGAAGTGTTGACATTGTTAAACACAGGAACAGTGGAATGTTAAACAACCATTACACAGTGGCAAACCAACTACAGTGACACCATGCGATCATCGTGCGTGTGAGCTTGTAAGTGTGTTTAAATAAGGGTAGTCTGTCAAATCCTACCAGACCCGGCAACAGCATGAGGAAACAAGGTGGGAACCCCAATCGGCTTAGCTACTCAATGGGGCTGCAGTGTCGTCAGCATCACAGAACGTGGTAACGTCGCTATTTTGCACTAGTTCCGACAGTTTTTCTTCTCTAATTTGAAAAGGCAGGATCTTTCCTCGTGTTTCAGATATCTTAGAGGTGTGCGTCTCTGTTGAGACATGGTTGGCAGGGTGCTGGACGTAAACCCCACTAAATACAGCCCTGTTTTTTATTTGAGTTGGATTTATTTCTAAAGTTGTGATACCAGTAATTGAATTCCAAATTTCCCTTATTTTTATTGACCGTCTGTTGTGGCCTCAAGTTACCATATGCTTTAAAAACAGCAGGTCTGGCATAAACTTATTTTTCCGAGTTGTTTATTCAGTTATTTTTTATAGCATAGATAGCATCATATGATTATGATTTGTAGGATAACTACAGACAATAATGAAGGTGGATATGAGAAGAATATCCCATACTGTATGTTACATCTGGATTTCTCGTGAAGGACTGGGGTAAGTCAGTAAAAAAACTGCAATCAGGATGTCTGGTGTATGGTTGAGGGGTTTGGGCCATGTACCTCCTGTAGTAAAACATTCTGCAACCTGACTCACCATACAGAATGAATCCCTTGGTACTGTGGCCAGTTTTTTCCAGTCTCCTGTGATGTCGATGAGAGTAATACAGAATATGGGTGAAATGGTAATTAACATGAGAATGCCAGTCAAAGAAAACATTCAGTAGTGCCACCTATCCCACATACACTGCCCCAGGATTTAGCCAGGGCCTGTGTGGTGAGAATCCTGCAGGTAACCCTCTAACCTATGGTTGTGCTGTAGCTCACGTGATTAGTCACTGATTTATCACAACATGTAGTCCATGTGGGATTTTTGGTGAACAAAATAAAAAAACTAAGTGAGACTGGGGAAAGTTTTCAATCCCTTAAGTTTCAACCTGCCAGTTATTATTCCACCAATGCTCCATGCCCATCTGTATGAAAGGATTCTGCCACTCTCCACTCAAAAAACTAAAAAACAAATCCCTAAGCTATGGTGTAAACTTTGACTGATGGATAGGTGACTTCTCATTCCTTGTATACCTGTGTTAGAGTTTTTATTGGTCTGTTGGTGTAAATTGTGTACAGTTAAATTTTAAATTCATCACCCTGTCAACAATTGGTTGCATTGTTGTCATTTTCTTGTAATTACAAATTGGATGATTATTTTGTGTAATTCATGCACAAGTCTTCTAAATTTTTCAGTATATAATTACATAATCTGAAGAAACCCCCACAGCCTTTTTCCTAGAACTATATAACCACTGTATTCCTATTTCAGAGTCTTGACACATTTCAGTTTCACTTTCATGTACAATGTAGTAGTAAAGGTTTGAATTATTTGGAAAACTCTCACAGAGAATGGAAACTAACCAGAGATAATTAATGTTTCAGCATTATTGAGTGGAATGGAAGGGGCTAAACCACATGTTGAATCTTACAAATTTATGTTAACTATTTATTAAACCTATATAAAATGTTTGTATGATTTAGTACTACAGTAGCTCGCTTAAATTTTCAGCTTGGCTAAGTGTGTCTGATTTTCAGAGAATGCCCAATTTGTCAGTTACAATACCAACTGAGGATAAAGAAACTGATATAAAACTAACTAGAAATGAGGATCTATTCAGATTTTCTTAATTCCTGTGTAGGCCTAATATTCAGTACTTTCTGTTGCTGGTTCCTTCTCACTGAAGCACAACAGCTGCCACTGTGACAAAATATAGACTATTTGATAATTAAACCTTTTGAGCGATGGCTATATTTAAGTGAGGTAGTGAAAGTTTCATAGTTCTGCAAGTTTTTTTTAAATTCTTTTGAAATGATCATAACCTTCCATCAGATACTAATGGCAGGCTCATTTTTATTTTTATTAACCTCATATTTGAACCAGTTCAGTCATTTTCCAGGGTTCCATAAATTAGACAATTATCAGGAGTTTTACAGCATGTGGATGGCATCCACTAATTGACTTTATTTGAATAAATGAATCAAGATCAAAACACATGCATGTATTACTGGTATTATGATGAGGATTAAAAGTGTCAGTCAAATTATTCAGTTAAAATATTTTGTTAGTTATTTACCTTCCATTGTTTATACATATGTACATTATGTGTGTACGGTGTTATTTGACTGAACTTACGCACTGTCACGTCTGACTTGCTGACTGTTTATTCCTATCTTATCTAATTTTATCAATATGTGTTGCCAGAATACTCATTTAGGCATGATTGCAAAGCAGTTGCCAAGATTTACAGGTAGCCTTGTCATGTTTGCCCATCTATCTGTCTGCACAGAACAGTGAAGCAGGCACTAGACACAGTTCCATGTCAATCCATACATATGATTCTTATTAAGATTTCTCAAAACATTCCAATTGGCAATAAAATCAGACAGAAATTACAGGCACCATGTGAAGACCTATGTAGACTTATGTGATTCATCTTTATAATGGAGGCACTGTTGTGAGGTACAAGCTGAGACTGAAGATAGAGTTCATGATCTAAAGTAACAACTGACACAGATTTTGTTTTCTGTGATGTACGAGCTGAGACTGAAGAAACAGCTGATGATCTGAACATAACAATAAAGCAAGATGTACTGTACTTACAGGGAAAATAACATAAATATTTCAGAAATGTTTATGCATTGCAGACATTTCCCTGACTTGTTTTATAATATTCCCATATTCTGAGATTATAACCTTTTGTTATGCATATAAGTAACATACATATATATATTTGATTGTTACACAAATTTTGTTCTTCAATGTTGGTGGTCTGCTTCTTCTTTACATTGAAGAAACTCATTAGCCTCTATCTTAATGCTATTCTTTTTATCAACTTGGTTGTGGGCTGTATGTGCTATGTGCACACATATGGGGAGTAGGCAGGGGTTGAAGCAGGAGGAATGGCACTTTTATTTGTAGGATTATTATTGTTGTCGTCGTGGTCGTAGCCATCACCACCACCGTCAATGCCCCCCCCCCCCCCCCCCCCCCCCCCCCCGAGTCACTCACATAACAGACGTTATGTGACCTGCATATCTTCCTGGGAATTCCAACCAACTAACTTGAGGGATAATCCCGTATATACAGACTGATAAATAGTTTAAAAATAACACACACAGTAGAATCCTGATTTAACATTTCTCAATTTAAGATTTTCCCACACTTGTTTCATTGTTTGCTGTGCCATCCAAAACCCCGTACAAATAATGTATAATTTTTCTGGATTTCATGTTTCTCAATTTAAGGTGTTTCCCACATTTAAGACACAAAAATTCGGTTCCTACACCAGCTTTGAGCCTCAGATTGTGGTTCACATTTACAACTTCAGAGTTTGGATTGCATAAATAAGACTGTCAATACGTGCAATGGAAGTGGGTTACTAAACTTGATTGCAAACTATCACAGCAGTATGCTATCAAGTATCAAGAGGTAGTGTGCAGTGGCAAATCCTGATCTGGGGGTCGGGTCTAGCTGAAGGATGCACAATGCGGCATTGTATTATTCTACTAGACCTCCAGATCAGGATTTACCACTTGTGACAGGAGACATGTAAACATAAGGATGTTTGTAATCCAGCACTGTTATTGGTTGATCATGAATCATGGGTGTAAGGTAACTTAAGACAGGTTATCATACACCACACTGACAGAGAATGGACTATAAAATGTCTTGTGCAGTGCACCCTAACTTTAATTTGTTTTTCAAGCTTTTTCTCTCATGTCCCATAAAATAAATATAAAAATATAAATACAAAATGGATTGAAGCAAAATGTAATTAGGTTTAAGTTTATAGTGAATACAGTGGTTTTGTAACCACACTAGTAGTGTTATGTTCAATTTTGACACAACCCCATATAAGCTTTTCTTGATGTAAAGTACAAAATGCTTTATCCTGGAGACAGATTATAAATGTGGGCCTTATTGTACTTGTAACATATGTTTTTCCCTGTAGGGTGACTGACCATGTCTAACGACCAATAAAAGCAGCACAATTAGTTATTGTATGTACAGTAATGTTCAGTGTTTTAGGAAGTTGATGAGACGGCTTCAGTTTAATTGAATGGCAGGTACCACATTTGTACAAGTCATCTAGATACTGCATTATGCACCTGCAGTAGCAGTAGAGTTGGTGTTTGGGGGATCCTTTAGAAAAACTATCAACAGAGTACATATTTTATATATTTACAATTCACTTGCACTTCTGATATCATTTATTCCTCCTTCACAGATTTCATTACATTTTTTCCACCTAATATAACCTCTTTTTATTTAACCAGAACACTTCAGCTGTGTCTGACCATGTATGACTAAGTAAAGTTGATAACAAAAGCTTATTTTTATTGCTATTCTTTTCATATCAGACATACGAGTATACAGCTCTGGTTATATGCAATGATTAAGATACAAAATTAACAGTTATGCAAGGATACATAATATCTAGAACAATGACAACTGTTCTTTATAGTACCACTAACTATTCAATACACCAAACTGATAAATCACTCTATGTATGTATGTCTGGCCTGGGTTCAGTATGCTGTCTGGAAAGTTTGTCTGTGGAACAGGAGGATACAAAGAACATTAATTTGTAGTGTATCAATTGGCAATAAAATGATCACTTCCTAAGAGTACCAAATAAAAATGTTAGATCTCAGTGCAAAAGCAGGGAGAAAAGATATGTTCAAAATGACAATTGGGAATACCAATTTACAGAAAATCAGTGATGACAATAACAAATTCTTTATTATTATGGTGCTGGCAAAACAGCCATAAGGCAAATTATGGAGACAGCACAGGAAACAAGGAAAAATACATCCCATAACAAAGCACAAACAGAAACATAGAAACAAATAATAAGAACAAATCACATCTGGTATTCTTGTTAAAATAAAAACATTAAGAAAATAACTTGTTCCTGAATAGTATACTGTTAGTTTGATAATTCAATTTTTGTTTATTAACATGCTAAGTCAAAGCCAAGTGGCCAGTAACAGAAACAGCACAACATATAAGCACAAGTAGCAAAGGACAATAAACAGGACATGTATGAAACAAAAAATAACAAAAGAATATGTAAATAATTCATTAGAACACCTTACAGTATAAAATTAAATTTAATATAAAGTCAGAGTGCAACAGTTTGCCTTCTAGAGATACCAATATCACTACAAACTGAATTTGCTGCAGTGGCATACCTGGCAGAGGGACAATTTTTAAAGGATGGACTAACGTGAAACAAAGAAATGTCTCGGAAATTCCATGTGGGAACTCTACCAATGATGCCTATGGAAGATGGACAAGATTTAGAACAATAATAACAAAAATTTCATCAAGTTGATGGATTCTCTCATGCAAAGTGCATAAATTAAGAGGCAGAAGAGCATTTGCATAAGTATAGCCATTACTGTCTGGGGAAGAAAAACGATTATACAAAAGACCTACGAACCTCTGCTGAATGTGTTCAAGTTTTTTAGCATCAGTAGAGTTATTTGAATTCCATACTATGGATGCATACTCTTAATTTAGGTCTAACAAGTGAAAGGTATAAAATCAATAAACTATCAAGAGTCTAAAATCAAAAAGTAATATTATGAATGAGACCCAAAAGCTTAATGAATTGAGAAAAAATATAACCAACATGACACTGAAGGTATAATTAGAATCAATTAAACCTCCCAGGTCTTTAATTACAGTCAGCATGAGTGAGATAAGAGTCCCCAAGTTTGTATTTAAAGAAGAAGAAGAAGTCTTAGTTTTTCTGGAGAAGGTAGAGGCTTGCGTTTTACCAATACTCAGAGCCACAAAATTAGCAGTACACCAACCTTGTATGGAATCAATGTCTAACTTCGCCTGAGTACAATCATCAAATGAATTAACAGCATGAAAAGTTTTTATATCATCAGTGAAAAGAAGAAATTGGCATACATTATTACACTGTGTATATCATCAATAAATATATTAAAACGCAGAGGGCCTATAAACAGCATTGTGGAACACTGGAAAGAACTCTAAAAGGCAGTGAAAGAATACCAGAAATATGAAGATCTAGCAGTTAGCTACAGAACCAACTAACATCAACACTCGTACGATCAAAAGAACTAAGTTTACGCAAACGCTTTGTGACACAAGGTCGGAAGCACTACTGAAGTCAAAATATATGACATACACTTGATGCTGTATGCTAACGAAATGGTTTATGTATCAAGAGAAGTTCCCAAATTAGAGGTGGTAGACCTGGCTTTTATGAAATTGTGTTGAAAGCAGTCAGTTTGAACTGCAGGTAATGTGAAACATGATCATGAATCACAAATTCAAAGACAGATAAATTTAATATTATTCATTCCGTACATTTTAACTTTATATTTGAAGTCCGACACATGTACAATTCGATCACATTAATTGTGCACTTTCACCGTCCTACATGTTTCGAACCCCTAACCTGGGTTCATCTTCAGGGACTCATTATCTAAAATCGCACACTAGTTACACCAACTAGCACAATTATTTACATGAGTTTTTTACAATTGTTCACATACACTGTTTAAAACAAATATAAGTTAAAATGTTAAAAATTGTGGTTGTTGGTTGTTTCAGTCTTACATTGGTTACAAATTGTATAAAAGTTGAACAATCTATGCTGTTTTGATATTTTTGTATATATAGACAATTCTTTTGCCATTTGTCTGCACAGATTAGGTGAAGCTGGTATTAATTGTCTATTCAGTTTCTGTTTCTTGACGTATAAATATTTCAATTCTTGATTTATTCTAGCCCGAATTGCTGTTTGTAATGTATTATGGCTCTGTTTGTTGTGTCCATTCACTTTTATTGAAATATATTTGGGTGTTAAATGTTGTACTTTGCAGATTTTATTGTACCATATTGCTGCATTAGTCTTGTGCAAACACCATAGATTGTTCAACTTTTATACAATTTTTAACCAATGTAAGACTGAAACAACCAACAACCACAATTTTTAACTTTTTAACTTTTATTTGTTTTAAACAGTGTATGTGAACAATTGTAAAGAACTCATGTAAATAATTGTGCCAGTTGGTGTAACTAGTGTGCGAATTTAGATAATGTGTCCCTGAAGATGAACCCAGGTTAGGGGTTCGAAACATGTAGGACGGTGAAAGTGCACAATTAATGTGATCGAATTGTACATGTGTCGGACTTTAAATATACAGATAAATTATTAAGGATCAAAATAGAGCAATACTTAGCAAGTATGGCACATTTACCTTTTTTTAAAAACAACAGCATTAGAGTAGTAAATTTTGGTACATCAAACATACCTGTCAAAGACTACAATGTTCCAGTATTACAACATATATAAATACTCTTCGATGTCTCCCAATGGGTAGGTGTATAAACAGACTGATCATATCTTGTTCAAAAAATGGCATTCAAGTATACGTGACCTCTGATCTTATCAACACTTATTGTGAACCTCATCACTGTCTGGTGGTTAGAAAAATTAGGGAGAGACTGCTGGTAACCAATCGAGAAATACAAGTGTTATGCAGCAATATTTGTTCTCAAGGAGCAAAACCATGTGAAGTTAAAGAGCAGTACATTGGACTCCCATATAATTGATGTTAACAGGAATAAACTCTAGGATGCTTAATCAAAATGCAGCAGAGTAAAAATATTTCTGGAATTTACTAAAATAAGAATTATTTATCAATTACAAATGTAATTTATTATTATTAAAATGGTTAATAATTAAAAGTAAATACATAAACTTCCCATGTGGTGGCCGGGAATTAGAATAGCCCCAACGTACCCCATGCATGTTGTAAGAGGCGACTAAAATGTGGACCCAGTGCCTGGGGGTATAACTGGGCCACCCTGCCTCTGGGGGACATAAATACAGAGACACCATTGAAGGAAAACTCATATAAAACCCGGTCCACCAGAGTGGTGGTTAGGCAAGGGGCTAACAACCCCTTCCTGTAAAAATTTAATCGTTCAGAAGCCCAATAATTTAAGCTGGAATGATTTAAGGAAAAGACATTGGCAGCGGAACAGGTCTCGAAAACGGAAAACTGACTGGAATCTGGCTACGTGGAATGTTAGAAGTTTGTACAGAGCTGGAGCCCTAAGAAACCTAATTCAGGAACTGAAGAAATATAATATAATGATCGCTGCAATACAAGAGATAAGATGGCGAGGTAATGAAATTTTTGACTATGATGAATATACTGTGTGTTATAGTGGCACTCAAGAGCAAAATGTCTTTGGTACTGGTTTTTTGGTCCATAGAAAACTCAAGGGCTATGTATTAAATTCTGAGCCAGTGGATGAACATATATGCTAGTTACAGATGAAAGGCAAATTCTTTAATATTACAATTATCTGTGTGCACACACCAACTGAAGAGAAAGATGAAACCATTAAGAATTCATTTTATGATCGACTGGATAGGACTTACCAAAAGATGCCGAAACATGACGTTAAAATAATAATAGGAGACATGAATGCTAAAGTAGGTAAAGATCTAATGATACCTAACGTTGGTAAGTTTGGTCTTCACAATGTGTCTAATGACAATGGGACAAGACTGGCTGACTTTTCTGTTACCAGAAATTTAGTGATCAGCAGTATTATGTTCCCACACAAAACAATACACAAGGAAACATGGATATCTCCTGATGGTCTCACCAGAAATCAGATTGATCATATAATGATTGATACAAGGCACGCCTCAAATATAATTGATGTTAGAAGCTATAGAGGTGCTGACTGTGACTCAGACCACTTTATGGTCAAAATAAAATATAGACCAAGATAGCAATCTTGAATAAGTCCACTGGTGGGAGAAGCACCAGGTTTGATACAGAGAAATTTAAAGATGTATCAATTTATAAGGACTATCAAAGTACCTTTAAAGACCACATTGACAGACAGAGTGCTTATAATCAAAATGACATTGACCAAAAATGGACATTTATCAAACAGAGTATACATGCAGCTGCAGAAGAAACAATTGGGAGTGCTCAGCCAAAAAGAAGAAACCAGGGGTTTGACGAGGATTGCAATAATACCATTAAATGGAGAAATGAAATAAGGAAAAAGATACTGCAAAGGAAAACTAGAGCCCTAGTGGATGAGTATAAGAAGGCGCGTAGGGAAGCAAAAACCATATGCCGTGAAAGAAAGAAACTTTTTGAAGAAAACCTTATTTTGGACTTACAGGAAACGTATGGTAGAAATGAAACTAGAAATTCTTTGAAAGTGTCCGTAATATTAAAAGAGGTTTCCAACCAAGAACAAACTTATGTAGAGATAAAAAAGGTAATCTGGTCACTGGAGAACAACAGGTATTAGAGAGATGGACTGAATATTTTAAAGATCTTCTGTGTAACTCTCATGAAGAAACGACCACTGATGAAAAAATATATTATGGACCTGAACCATTTATATCTCCACCCACAGCTAATGTGGTATACGATGTTATTAAAAAACTAAAGCTTAACAGAGCTCCAGGTGATGACTGTATAAATTCTGAGCTAATTAAGAGCGGAGGTAAACATCTCTGGAAATGTATATTTGACCTGATTTTGGAAATATGGAATAAAGAAGTTATGCCAGCAGACTGGAAAACTGCTGCCATCTGCCCTACACATAAAATAGGCAGTAAACTGGAGTGTAACAACTATCGAGGTATCTCGCTGTTAAATGTCACATATAAGATTTTTACTAACATCTTAACTAAATATATAGAAACTTACACAGAAGAGTTTATTGGTGAATATCAGTGCGGTTTTCGTAAAGGACGGTCTACCACAGACCATATATTTTCATTGTGTCAAATCATGGAAAAATTTTATGAACATAACACACAACTACATCAGTTATATGTTGACTTTAAACAAGCATTTGATAGCATTAGTTGACCATACATTTTTTAAGCCATGAAAGAATTTGGAATTCCAATCAAACTAATTAATCTTAACAAGCTGACTCTCTCTGATACACTTAATAAAATTAAAATACAGAATAAGTTATCAGAATGTTTTATCACTAACCGTGGCATTAGACAGGGGGACTCACTGTCCACATTACTGTTTAACATCGGTTTGGAGAAAGTTATGAAAGATAATAATAAACCCTGGTGGGACAATTTTTAATTGATCCAAACAATATATGGCATAAGCTGATGATATAGTAATAATTGCTCGAAATACTGAAGCTTTAAATAAAGTTGTTTCCCAGATGCAGCCAGCAGCAAAAGAAGCCGGACTTATTTATAATTAACAGAACAAACGCAAAATACATCGAAAGCAGCAAGAATAGAAATAATGGGTTAAGTAATATCATGCTAAATGGGCAACCCTATGAAGGGATTTCAAGTTTTAAATATTTAGGCTCTATGGTTGCATATAATAATGATGTTATGGTTGATATAAAAGAAACTATTGCAGCTGGAAACCGCTGTCTCCGTGCTCTGGACAAGGTTTTAAAGGCAAGACACATTGCAAAAAAAAAATTAAAATAAGAATATATAAAACTATCATTAAACCAGTCGTAACTTATGGCAGTGAAGTTTGGACAATAACTGACAGAATAGCTTTTATCCTGACTACTTGGGAAAGGAAAATACTAAGAAAAATTTATGGTCCCAAGTGTGAAAATGGAGTTTGGCGAATTAGAACTAACTTGGAACTCCAAAATATATATAAGGGCACTAATATTATATCAGATATTAAAAGTAGAAGATTGGAGTGGCTGGGCCATGTGGTTCGAATGGAGGATTTTAGATTACCAAAGAAGATTTGGATGCCAAACTGGATAAAAAGAGGAAAATTGGTAGACCGAAATTAAGATGGTTTGATGACGTCCAAACTGATATATGAACATTAGGAATTAAGAGATGGATGTGCAAAGCGCAAGATAGACTAGAATGGGCAAGAATCACAAGGGAAGCTAAGGTCAAACTTAAAGGACTGTAATGCCATAGAAGAAGAACAAGAAGAAATACATAAATAGGAGTCTCACTCCTCTTGGACTGTTTGACCCAGATGGTGATGGCACTATGAACCTTCAAAACACTGGTGACACTGGGGACTGTTTACCAGCTGACATGGTGTAATATTTCCAGAAAACTTGACCCATCATATCCACAAACTTATTAATTCCGTATGGAATAAGGAAACATTGCTACATCAGTGGAAGGACTGTTACCTGTTTATAAGAAAAAGGGTAGTGAAATTGGAGGTAGTGATTATCACTTGCATAAGTAGTCACATAGTGTAACTTACATGATTTACAGCATCAGGAAAGTTCTGTGTCTCCAAACAAAACGCGCCTTGTTTCATGTAATATGCTCCTTTTTTCCCAACTGTCAATTTGTTTCCTGAACTTGGATCAGGCAGAAAGTTTGCAGTGTAGAACTGTACTCCAGGCTGATCAGAATACACCTCCATGAATCGTCCTGACGGAGGATGTGTTGCCCTAGGGTGTTAGAAGTTTATTTCACTCTTGAAACCACAGACAGAAAATTAAGATATGTTAACAAGCACATAATGCTTGCAGGATAAGAATCACACAATTCAAGAATGAAACTGTAAAAATAATTAAACATTAAAGGTTTGCCATACCCAAAACTAATAGTTTCTTCATGGCCTTGAAATTTAAAGTCTTGACAGTTTATACACGATATAGTTAACTGTTTACAGGCATATCTATTGAAGGTAAGAAGCAATGCTTAAAATTGTCTGGCATATCTCTGGTTCTGTAAGGTTATTACTTCATGTCAGACTACACTAATTACACCTAATTACACCTAATTACACTGGTCTACATGAATTTTGCTGTTTCGATTTTGAAGCTTGATTTATATAAAGTGTTGTGTGCTGATTCCAGGAATGTTATTACTTTTGTTTATCACATCCCATTTTTTAGTAATTTTAGTAATTCTATAATAATACTTTTAAAAAAATTGTTTGCAGTGCAATAATAGAACATTAATATCATAGTCAAAAGACACACTAAATTAAGTAGTTATGGATTTGGCAACTTTGTTTTAATGTAGAAGACAGCTTATTTCATAGATATGGCAGCACTTTTCACTGTGGTAATGGCTGTGACTAGATAGCAAGTACTACAACTTGTTCTGAGCAAGAAATTCCAATACATGTTAATAACAGTGATTTCCCTGGCCAAATCTTGTGCTTTTGTGTATTTGTTGTGCCAAAAACAATGCAAAGAAGACAGTGTCTGAACAATCCAAATGTATTTTGCTTTATCTGTGGGAATTTTGTGGTAAAAAAACAAAGACAGAACATAACCTCCTTTGTTAAAACTGCCTATCTTGCTTACTTTGGAATTAAGCTAGGTGACCAGGACAAACCTTGGGCTCCACATACAATGTGCAGTATTTGTGTTGAGGATTTAAGAAACTGGACAAAGGGAAAGAAGAAGGCCCTGCGGTTTGGCATACCAATGGTATGGCGTCAGCCAATAAACCATGTTGGCGACTGCTATTTTTGTATGTGTACACTGAAAGGCTTCAATACAAAAAATAAGAAAGCAATTACTTATCCCAATTTGCCTTCTGCCATAAGACCTGTGCCACATGACCCTGATACACCAGTGCCTAATCCTCCTAAGCAACTTCATACACTGGAGGCAGAATCAAAATATAAAGTTTTAGAATGTAAAATGAGCCTGAAAGTAAATTTACTCTTCTCACATTTGGACCAGTTCCCAGAAAATCTAGGGGCAGTCAGTGAGGAACAAGGTAAACGGTTTCACCAAGACATCAAGGAGATGGAAAGGTGGTACCAGGGGCGATGGAGTGTATCCATGATGGCAGACTACTGCTGGATGCTGAAACATGATTAATGTGACACAACACACAAAAGAAAATCTGGCAGAAGAAATTTTCAAAGCAAGCGACAAAGGTTCTATTGATTGAAATGCATAACATGAAACACAGACTCACATTGTAATGCAAAATCACATATGTTTTTATGACAGTATGATAGCAGTTTAAGTTATTCATGTTTTAGTGACTTTTAGTGTTACTTTTTGCTGTTTTTTTTGTGAAAAATTCAAATGTAATACAGGAACTGATGACTATTTTTTATTCATAATGTTTAAATCCTATTAAAAATGTAAACTTGCTCATATTTTCTCCAAGTTATTGGAATTTTATGTTGTTCATATGTCATACATGCATTGCAACATTGCAATTTCAAATATTTTGTTTCATATCTTTCTTTCAGAATGGTGAAATAATGTGATGTAATACAGCAAAATGGAAGTTATTTCTGTAATCGGCATGTGTTAATTATACAAAATCAGTGATTGAAATTAAAACAGCTTTTAAAAAGTTTTTTTTTTTTTAGACCTGTGTTATCAGTGAATTTGTTCAAATCTGTTTGACCAGTATGAAAGACAAAATTATGGCAAACATCAAATTACTGACTAATACTTTTGAAGATCAAATGCTAAATTGGGTAAAAGTCATAGTTTTTATAACATCTGGTATTACTTAAAATTACTATAGGAACATCTATCTTATCTGAGACTGTTTTCTGTGACAGCAGGCAGCTCAGCACTATGAGCTATTCCAATCTGTTGCAAGTCAGGGTCCACACATTTTATTTTAATGTACTGCAATTAATGCATATTATTATATATTATGTTGGTTTCTAAAACTCTTAATTAGTTATCAAGATGCACGGTGAATACAACATGAAATAATGCATATTATGTTTTATTCACCATATTCAAAGAAGGTGCTGGAAATGTTTTCCTTATGCTAGCACACATCACATCTAACAAACACTTGTTCTTTGCACATCATGGATTTATAAATTAGTAACAGCTGTAAGATAAAATAATATTCCTATATAACTACAGAAAATGACTGCATGTACAAACTTACTGAATATAAAATTGATAAGACAACAGTTTTTTCCCTTGCATTGCATTAAAAATTATCATCAACAAGGCCAATAACTAAAGAAGGAATACAAAAATACTTGGGTCGTTCAAATTTAAACGAGAATTTAGTTCCCTTTCAAGCACAAATCAACTTGTATGAACGTACTTGCGCTGACAAGTTATGACATGTTTAAACTTGCAACCCACACTAGTCGGATTCCTCTCTGCCTCAACCATCAGGTACAATCAAGATGGCAGAGCAAGAAGTACCCAGCAGTGTTGTGCAGCGTATAATTATCAAATTTCTCATGAAGGAAGGTGTCATTCCTTCTGCAATCTTTACCAGGCTTCAAGCACAGTTTGGGGATGAATGTTTGTCGCAGCCAAGTGTGTTCAGTTGGGCGAAATCATTTCGAGAAGGATGAGACCATGTTGAAAATGAACCTCACCCTCGGCGACCAAGAACTTTTGTCAATCCAGACAACGTTTTGAAAATTGGTAAACTTATTCGGGCTAATCGTCGCATAACTGTTCTTGAACTGTTACAGGAAGTAGGAATTAGTGTAGGGAGTGTTGAAGAAAGTCCGCACAACGAGTTGAAAGTCAGTAGAGTGAGCGCAAGGTGGGTCCCACAGCTCCTGTCACCGGAGCAAAGGGAAAGATGTTTAGTGGCCGTTACTCAAATTTGCAACGATACGAGAGAGAAGGAGCCCAATTTTTGGACTCAATTGTGACCTGTGATGAGACTTGGGTCCACTACTTCACTCCTGAATCAAAAAGAGCAAGCAAGCAGTGCAAACACACCCATTCTCCACCCCCACAAAAGTGAAAGCAATTTTTTCAGAGGGGAAGATCATGGCTACTGTGTTCTGGGATTCCAAGGGTATCATTCACCTGGACTTCCTCACTGGTCAAAAGACCATCAATGCACAGTACTATTCAACTCTCCTGAATGAAAAAGTGAAGACAGCAATTCGCTCAAAGCGAAGAAAAGGGCAGAATTCAGTTTTCTTCCTCCAAGACAACGTTCGTCCTCACACTGCGGCTTTAATGATGGCAACTCCACTGAAACTGAAGTGGGATGTCCTGCCTCATCCACCGTACAGTCCATACTTAGCTCCATCTGATTATCATTTGTTTGGACCAATGAAGGGGGTTTGAGGAGGCAAGAGATTCCAGAATAATGATGAGGTCATTGCAGCTGTGCAAAGTTGGATACACAAGTAACCTAAAACCTTCTTTGAAACTGGAATCAAGAAGCTTCCAGACCGTTGGCACAAGTGTATGGCAGTCAACAGGGACTACATTGAAAAGTAGTGTGTAAAACTTTTCCACTTTATTGTGAATAAATTTTTTAGAAACGAATTCTCGTTTAAATTTGAACAACCTTAGTAAAACAAATATAATTATGCATTAGTGGCAATGGTCAGAGGTATAGCTATTACTGACAACAAACCCATGAACAATTATCTGTCACTTAAAGGCAGAGTACAGCCACCTTCTAAAATGTTGCCACAACATAATTACTGTGTAATTTAAAGAACTGGCTTTATTGTAGAGTGAAACCTCTTTAAACTCCAAAAAGGAACAAAAATGAGTCCTATATAAAAAGGTTATGTTTCATGGACCTATCAAGACTGTTGCTCAAAAAGTACTTTGCGCAATATATGTGTATAAATTATATGTCACATAATGTGTATTACAGCAGGAAGATTGTCAAATGCCGATACTTAACATTTAAATCACATGATATCATTTATGTCAGATGATATCACCTGTTTTTTCAAGGTCACATGTTTCAGAGCTCTGTGATAAGGAGATGTGATTTACATGCACAACAGTTAATATAGGAACAAATTAGATTGCTAAAGCAGCAAAGTATGAAATAAGTGAAGGTTCTATGTTTGTCTCATTCATAAAACTGGTCTAGTCGTTCAAGAGCTTCTATGTGGTTTAAACTGCTACCAAGTAAACACAAAAGAGACCAGTACATGGCATGCTGTGCCATTCACCAGTATGTTTCAGAGACCAACATATAGACTCATAGAACAATAAAGGTTAAGATTTACAAAATTTGTTTGTTATAACATTTCATTGGTTCTTTAAGGATGCCATTTAACAATTTATAATATGTGGA
Organism: Reticulitermes speratus; assembly: GCA_021186555.1. Classification (NCBI taxonomy): domain Eukaryota; kingdom Metazoa; phylum Arthropoda; class Insecta; order Blattodea; family Rhinotermitidae; genus Reticulitermes; species Reticulitermes speratus. Next base: position 30,040,420 of record JAJKFL010000042.1, on the reverse strand, counting down.
AAATAGAAAATTTCCAAACAATATTATTTGCTCAATGATAACAGCATTTACGTACTATTCCATGCTCTCCCCTTCAAGTAGTCCCCTTGTGACTCAATACAGGGAGTCTCAAAATTACATCATCTTTGAAAGCATTTGCTAACATCCTGTATTCAGAACACTGCAAATGTAGCATGCAACTGTACTTCAGTCACACTGATATAATGAAATCATCTTCCCTTCAGTGCTAACTTGAGTAATGGAAAAATAAAAAGTCATAGTGTGGTGGATCTGGGAAGTAGAGATGGTGTGGGATGGCAGTCATGCCATTATTGACCAGAAATTGCTGCACAGACAAAGCAGAGTGGACAGAAGCACTGTCATGGAGAAACCAATGTCCAGTGTGCTCAAGTCATTTTCACCACACATCTTCCACTAGATGTCATAAAATCTATGCGTACGAATACTAGGTAACAATTTGTACCTGTGGAATGAATCTGTGATGCACAACTACATGCATGCGAATATAATCTATCAGCATGCACTTCACAGTGGAACAAACTTATCTGGCCTTGTTCAGGCATGGAGATTATGGACTTTTCAACTGAGAAGACTGTTTCTTAATTTCCTTGGGCATACCCATTAACCAGTGTTACATCACGTGTGATAACCTTTGAAAGGAACTGTGGGTCTCTTTGAAGTTTTTCATGAAGGACCTGGTACACACTGACACAATTCTGTTTCTGCTCATCATTCAACCATGAGGCATGAATTTTATCGCAATCCTCAGATCTTGTGTCACAATGTTTTTGGTATGTTCAAATGAGATTCCCAATTCATTAGTGAATTAAGGATAGTGACATATCTGTTTTTATTGACAAATTCCTTAATTCATGACACATTTCTCAATGATCTGTTCATCAACGGACATCCTGAACTTTCAGCATAACTCACCAGATGTCATTCCACTTCTGAACTTTGGTAACCAACAAAATGCTTGAGTTCTGAATCACTTGTTTTTTGGACTTTGTCCATCGTCTTTTAATGTGAATAAAATGTAATATAAAATGTAAAATATTTTACATTTTATATTAAATTTTTTATTCACATTAAAAGGCGATGGACAAAGTCCAAAAAACAAGTGATTCACAATATCATATACCATCATCAGAACCTTTTAAAACTCAAAATGCTTGAGTTCTGCTCACAATTTCCTCTCTAAAAGAAAGTTTAAACATCTAGAAGGTTTCTGTAGCCGTTTTGCCCAATTGGAGACATGCACATGCTGTTCTTTAAAATCTGCCCATTTCTAAAGGAGCACAGCACAGTCACACTTCACAGGCCATTGCTTCACAGTGATGCATAATGGAACTTTTATATCAACAGAAAATGACTATCTCCAAACAGTGGATGAGATCTGTACTAACTGCACTAGTGTCAACAGGTACAGAGGGAGATAATAAGATTATTATGAATGTTGAAAAGAGATAGGTTTAAAAGGATGTGGCAGTAGCCTATTGAAAGATACTATTCCAAAATCTACTGGAAAAAAAAAAAACTAAAACCTTGGTTAGGACAGCTCATAATATTTTATTTTTTAAAGGATCAGCTGAAGTGGGAATACGTGAAATGTTTCGGGGGGTCATACATGCTGTGTTTGGCAGAAATCTGTACTTGAAGGCAGTTCTTCACCTCACCTGGCCACGAAGATGAGACCTCTATGGGTGCAATGGTTGATGCAGTAGTTGTGGTCAATGCCCCCTGTTGCATTCAGAACATGATCAAGTGCTCTTGGAACTTGAAGGTCCATGTTTGTATCTGCCAGGCACTTCAATTCACCTGCATGGAGATGTGCAAATATAATGCTTAAAGCATGAAGGTCTGGTACAATGACATTGTTTTTAAATAACATATTTTGGGCACATTTTCATTCTAAAACTCACTTTTAAATACTTGAGATTATAAAAGGACATGAGGCCAGAGTCTGATTATACGAACTTATGATGTGAAGTATATTATGTAGGATATGACTACTGCAAAGATATGCACTATCTGTTTATGTTACTCATATGTGACAAGGGAGGGAGAGAGATATTACCCCCTCCCCCAATAAACACCCTTTAAGATATCAAGAACTTTCTTGTAGTGAAGTTAACAAAAACTGGTATAATAAAAATGCATGTACTTTGACAAGTTTCATAAGCAATTTTTACAACTTTTTGTGTTATATGAAGAAAAGATGCTAGTGTGACATACCGTTGTGCACCACCATAGAAAACTGTGCACCACTTGCCTTCCGTAACGGTAAAGGTAAATTTTATCCTGTGCTCATTAAGTACCATGCTATGATGGAATAAGGAAGAGTTGAGGCATTCTTAATCTTGGCACAAGATGGAGGCAAGTGGTCAGCTTCATGCCCTGGTCTCTGTATCCGTGAGGAAAAAGCCACCATTACCCACCAAACAGGAGGGTGGGTGGCCCCAGAGTCAGTCATGAAGCTTTAGAGAAGAGACAGATTTTCTTGCACCTGCCAGGAATCGAAACCACAATTCCTCAGTCATTCAGCCCATAACCTATTCATTACAGACTATAGTGACTGAGCTTCCTAGTCCACTTGCCTGTCTTAATATAAATCTTGCCTCTCACTCTTGAATTTACTTCTAACTTTTGACCAACTCAGTATTTTATTACAGTTCTTGAAAGAATTCCAGAACAGCTTTTTTTAAATGTCAGCTCTTCATACAGGGGTGTAGTGATGGTGGGTGGGGGGGGGGGACTGTGGAGAAAGTAAAGAAACAAAACTCCTATACTGTATAGTGCAATGTTCCCTAATTAATTTGGCCACAGAACTTTTTCACACTCAAAATATTTTTCTGAAACCCCTAATGAAAGTCATACATGAAGCTAAAAAAACTATGCCACAAATATGTAAGGATAATAATATAACATTAAACAAGGATAAGATATCACTGTATTATTTAACTGCACATATTTAGAAACAAACATCACATATCATGAATATGATAAAATGAAGCCTGGAAGCTAATATGCCTCATATTTATGATTTTCAATGTGAAAAGTGGTTTTCTTTTTTATTCACAAATTATTTTTTATGTTTGTCTTAATACTGTGATATACGAGGGTTATCCAGAAAGTAAAGATACAACACGGTGGGAGGGGAAGGGAAATCACCGCAGACTATCCCGGTCACAGCCCAGACCTCGCTCCCAGCAATTTCCATTGGTTTTTGCATTTAAAGAAACATCTGGCCGGCCAGAAGTTTCACGAAGATGAAGAGGTGAAAAACGAAGTCACTACGTGGTTGCGTGCACAGGCGGCAGAGTTCTAGGACATCGGAATACAAAAACTCTTACCCAGGCTAAACAAATGCCTTGACAAAGATGGTGATTATGTTGAAAAATAGCTAGAGGCATGTGTTAAAGAGTTTTTTCACTCGATTTTGTTAATAAATATTTTTAAAAAATTTATTGCTTTTGTATCTTTACTTTCATACAAGAAATCGCAACAGTGCAGTACTGACTAGTGACATAATTATCCCCACTCCCTGAACTAGATGTTCTTGTAGTATCCGAGAAACAACTGATTGTTGGAACTGGACATTACTGGCATCAAGAGTGCAGTTCCATATTAATTCACTGTCACTATATGGTATGGATTGTGACACGAAGTAATGCAATGAAGAAGACTACACTGACAGCAGTTATGGACTGTAACACTGGGAAAGCTATAAAAATGGGAAAACACTATGAAGGTGAAGAAGAAAAACTTATGGGACAAGTGTTCTTATTTGGAACCCACCTGTAGGAATACTCTCATGATCCACTTCAGTGAATCTGTCAGCATTGATGCACATAGTATGTTCCAAAACTCCAGTCCTACCTTTATTCTGTAACAAGCATCTGTATTTTAACAAGTAACTATGGGAATAAATTATAATGCCCACTTTAAAATTCTTCAGTCTAACAAATGACACTATTACACCATCAAACACAACTCTTTATTTGTAAAAAAAATGTTACATTATCTCCAGCAATATGTTTTGGCTTCTAAAAAGTCATCATCAGGCTAACTATGTTAAAACACAAAAATGTAAATTTAAAAATTTGTATAAAATACAATACATCATGTCAATAGTGGACTGAGATCTCATTCCTCACATCAATATTTATAGCATAAAATGTTTTGCTCTTGATCCTTGTAATTAGTTGCATAGAGAAATATCTTTAAAAATATAGTAAGTTAAAATGGTATACTTATCTTCCTTGTTATTTTTTTCACTATAGTGTGTAGGAATATTTGATTGATGCTTTAAGTCAGTAAACTTTTTGTGGTTGTGCATATTGATATTCTTTAACTAGTATTCTATTTGTGTATTATAGAATCAATTCCATGTATTCTAGTATTATGCATTAATAGTCTTTAATGGAGTATTATGTGGTATCACATTCAATGGGATTCTTGTTTTCATTATGTTGTTCTTACATCCACACACTACCAATGTAGGGACATTGATAGTGCCCTGTGTCTAATTTTTGAAACAGGAAAGTTCAGTAATTTTCCATGAGTTGTTTCTTGTATATGAACAGTTGCCTTTGGACTTTCTAACTGCTCTCATTAGTTTAAAAGATACTGAGTATGATGGAAGGATGGACAGACACTGTGATTTCTCTGAGTGATGGGTTACCCCGTATTCTAGCAATGACATTGATTCTGGTTATCCCTGAGCAGTGGCTTCTTACTATGCAGAAAACAGATCCCACGGCACTTTTTTGGTTTTCTATGAATGATGGGATCCTACTGCATGGAAAACACTCACTGTCTGGGTTGTCCTCGCACAGTGGATTTTCCCTGTGTCACAGCAATAGCTATTTTGTGGATTCTGCCTAAGCAAAGATTTCATGCCACACAGTAAACAGTGGGTTCTTCCGTTATCCTAGGAATGAAATTAATTTAAGTTTCCCCCAGGTGACACTTGAATTTTGTTTTTTGGGCACCCAGTACCAAATTTTCATTATCTGAAGTTTTAAATTTGATAGATATGACTGATATTTTGGATACTGTCCATCATATCATGCAAAAAATCCACAGTTTCAAAGAACAGATGTCTCTGCCTTCAGTTGGAAATGGGAGAGGGAGAACCTGCTCCCCTTCCCCCTTCCTCCTGAAGATGGAGCCAGATCCATTCTCTGAACTTTGTGGGTTTTTTTAATCGGAGACAATGGATGTCCAAAATATCAGTCACGTCTTTTACAACACACCATAATAAAAATCCTTCAAGTTGAATTTAAATTTGGTCTCTTGTTGCACATGTACTTCCAGTGCTGAGTATAATTTAGAACTACTGATGATGATGATTATGGTGGTGGTGGTGGTGGTGATAACATCAGTTTCTGAAAAACATTAACTTACATGTCCAGCCAAATTGAAGTAAGAATGGTTTGTGAGGTTTACTGGTGTGGGTTTTGTAGATGTAGCACTCATAACCAAAATGAGCTCATTATTTGAAGACAGCTGGTAAGCAGCCTGTACCAGAATGTGCCCTGGGTAACCCTCCTCTCCGCACTTGCTGAGGTATGAGAACACCACTTTGTTACCATCAACATGTGCCTCCCACAAAGCCTGGAACCATGTACATGACTAAATATTGGGCAATGGTTCCATTATTGCTTCACACCTCTACGTATAAATCAGTGTTGAATCTTGGTCTAGAAGTAAGGTCATTCATAAATGCAACTACATAGCCTGGAAGTACTAACAGAACCTCTCGTGCATGTGTGAGAGTAGAGCTGTGCCACCTATGGTGAAGTGGTAAATCTACCTGCTTCCCTGGCCCAGCACATATGAAAACTGTTATATAATGCTGCAGCTGATTCGAAGCAAATTTTCAGAACTTTTATTGGGTGATGAAAGGAAAAATGTTTGTTCTATGTTCTTCTAGTTTAGCAGTCTAGCAACATATTTAGCTGGACTAAAGAATCTGTCCCTCTCCAGGTTATGAATCAAAGGGCTTGAACTGATCAGGACAGAATCCAAAGTCTGGGTTATATTGGGCCAGTGTACGAGTAGTTTCTTCAGACAGTTTCTCAAACGGATGTAAAATACAGACGGGCTGCCAAATACACTGTATCACGAAGGCAGTTACAATTATACAGTAGCTGAAGCTGCCTCAAATTTATTTCAATTTTAATATACAGTCAAACCCTGATACAGCGCCATCCTCACATAGCACCCATGAAAATCTGTGAACATAAATTCCCTGTTATACAGTATTTCAATTGACCACTACTTCGATACACTGCCATAAATTGTGGTGTGAACAAACAGTGGTGCTGTATTAGAGTTTGACAATATATACATTCATGCAATAACACCTCGCCAGTCTAGACCTCATAAATTTGGATATAGCTTCATTTGGTTTCGACATGAAAGCAGTATAAATTCTTAACACTACGCTATGTTATCCTGGCACTGGAAAATTATGTTGGCATAGAATATAAAATCAAGTATTTTGGTTTGCCTCCCAATAGGAAAATCTCCAGAACCTCCTTTGGAAATTCTGGATATTGACTTGGAATAAGTGATAAGTCCTTCTCTGCATTGTCGCTTAATTTTATGTATTCTGTCAGGATGATTATCATGTCCTTTCACCTCTTTAATCTCGGTTCCACACATGAACTATACTTCTACCTATGCAGTCTGGACTAGGAAGATTTTATTTTTATGTGGGTCTATGTACAGTGTATTTGTACCTTTCAGACAGTTAAGGGTACAAACACTGAGTTCCCTGAGAACAGAGCTGATGCAGTCCAAGGGGAAGTTATTCAATTGCACTTCGCCCACAGTGTATTTGTGTGTTTCGTATGGTTCTCAGAACAAAGAGCAGTTATATCTCTACACAACATTAACCAATTTGTCTTTGTAATGGAGAGTGTAAGTGCTCAGTGCAAGATAGGAACTCAACTTTTATAAATCTTTTAACTAAACTGTGTGCTTCAAATAGTTAAAAAGACATTTAAAATGTCTGATTTTGAATGTCTTGTTTCATGAAAGTGAAGAGATGCTTATACACACATACACATATATTTAAAAAACGGGGTAGTAGTATGTCATATCATTGGATACTGCTAGAAAAAAAGTACTGTATTAATTTATGAGGAAACTGAAAGGAAAGAATATTTCCATATATACGTATTCCTTTGGTTGAAACTGCTAAACTACATCATAACAGAGAGTGTTTCTATGATACAAACAAGCATGAAACCAAGGAAATTAAAAATTCCAGTCATCCTGTAATTTGACAGCCACTCAGTAGTGGTTAAATAACTGCGAATTAATCCTTTCACTTCCAACTCTTACTTCCACATGTTTCTGTAGGGTGTCTCACATGACAGCCTTCAAACATCCTGTTTAAATTGCTTTGAAAATATCTGCACTCTAGAACTAGTGTCAGAGGATATAAGCTGGAAGGCCGTGGCACTACCTGTTCAAATTGACATACCAAAGATACAGAATTTACCTGAAACACTGCTATCAATATTTCTCATTCCCCCCAATAACCTAGCTCAGAGGGACTGAAAAAATGTGGAAGTGGAAGGGTCACCTGCTTTATCTCCATGACATTTATCTTATAAAAAATTCTCAACTGATTTCAAAACTTTCTCGGCATAAAACATATAGATAGCATGACTGGTCTCTGAGCCTTTTTCTCCTTTAAAGAAATTAAACAAAGAACAGTATGAGATGCACTCTTCTGGGGCCTGAAATCAAAGAACAGTATGGTGACTAAGAGTACTAGGCTAACCTTATCAAAACCTGTTGTCCCACCATGGAGATGGTATGTTCCTCTGTTAAGAGTTACATTATATTCTTGACCGCCGATACTGAATGTCCCTTTGCCAATCCTGTTGGCAACTCTTCCCACAATACATCCAAAGTATGGGTTGTTTGGTCCTAGATATTCTGTAACAAAGTAATGGAAACCAGAAACAGTTGAAATGCCACCAAATAACCCTCACAGAATCCTCACTTCCATCCAAAGAAGAGCTGTATCATCTTTTGTTAAAAATTATATTCTATTTTTGACCCCCCCCCCCTCCCCCACCAGGATCCCTTTGCCAGAGTTCCCTCAATGCCACCAAACTACTGATTCCCTAATCACAGTGATACATCATTGTATGCAAGTGGCACAGTTATTAAGAAATGGTAGTTCAGTACTACATTGCCAAAAACAGTGCTGCAGTCACAGCTCACCCTCCATCACAACACCATTCTGTATTTTTTGGTTGTCAGTGTTGTGAAAGGCCTTCTTTATGTCAGTTGGTTTTATACCAGAGGCATCAGGACATAAGGATTCTGAATCCAAGAGTACCTAATTGGTTTCAGAGCCAAAATATCATAAAGACAAAGTATACTTCAGTGTGATGTTAACACATACACTCCCCAACCCACAGCACCATCACCTTATGATTACATATACTTATGACCATGATATGATCAGTAAGCCCTGCAACTGACTGATGCAGTACACATGCACATGTGTCAAGTGTTGTCTGGTCCCTTTGTTTTTGTTTTCATCAGTTTTTACAATGCTGAGTGCAGTACTGTGTTTGGGTGCCCAATCTGTGTTTACATCTTACTAGTTTAATACTGAACAGTTGGTGTATATGTACAACATATTTAAATCTATTAACCGAAAAATGCACATTGGAGGAACTTTCTGTGAATTGGCAAAGGCTTTTGATTGATAAATCATGAAACTTTGTTAGCTAAATTACATTTCTTTGGAATTCAAGGAGTATCTGAAGATTGGTTGAGATCCTATTTAACTAATATAAGAGAGAAAGTTGAAGCAACTAAACACTTTTTCTCCGATTGTGGTACCTGAAACATGGAGTTCCCCAAGGATTAATTTTAGGGCCTCTATTGTTCATAACATATGTAAATGACCTTCCTCTGAGAATAAATTCTATATCAGAAACAATATTATTGGCTGATGACACTAGTGTCATAATTTCAAGCAGAAATTTTGAAGATTTCTGTTCAGTGTCAGATTTAGTTCTCTCTCATATGATTGAATGGTTTGCTGCTAATAAGTTAGTCCTAAATCTAGATGAAACAAATATAATGAAATTTATAACAAATAAGTCATCACATTCTACATTACATATTGGTTATAAAGAAAAATATATAGAAGAGACTGTAAATACAAAATTTATTGGTTTACAAATTGATAACCACCTAAATTGGAAGACTCATATTGAACAAATGATTCCTAATTTAAGTGGAGCATGTTATGCCATTAGGATGATGGTCCATATCAGTAACATTAACACTCTCAAATCAATTTACTGTGCATACTTTATTTCTGTTATAAAATATGGAATAATTTTTTGTGGTAACTCTTCCAACAGTGGGAAGATTTTTACTTTACAAAAGAAAATCATTAGAATTATGGCTGGTGCACAACCCAGAACTTCATGTAGAAGTTTATGTAAACAATAAGAGAGTCTACCTGTTCTGTGCCAATATATATATTAATTAATGAACTTCATTATCAGTAATCAGGAAAATGTTCAAAAAAATTCATCTATACACAATATTAATACAGGGAATAAGCACCATCTTCAAAGCTCAGATGCCAACCTATCTTGTTTTCAAAAAAGTACATTTTATGCTGACATCCAAATTTTCAACAGTTTACCACATAGTCTGGCAATACTTAAGAATGAAAAGGCAAAATTTAAAGTATCCTTAAGAAAATGCTTACATGCTCCTTTTATTCTGTAGATGAATTTTTTATGTTTAACAATGATCTATAATACTGTTTTGTAAAATGCTTATAGTATTTTACACTACAAAAATTGTGTATGTGGTGTATTTATGACTTCTTCCACATCCTATTGTCTTTGTAACACACCTATGGATCCATGGAATGTATGTATATATGTATGTATTATATTATAAGTTGGGGCACATCTGTATATACAAAGACTTCCTAGAACAAGAAGGCTAAAAATTAAAAGACTGGAACTGTGATACTGTTGACCAGACTACTCTTATGCAATAGTTCGTTTAACTTCAGAATCATCTCCAATTCTGTATGTCATAGCATGGCACACCACATCATTCTTAGTTGTATTTTGGAGGTCTGGAGACCAGTTATCTATCATGACTGAGGTTTCATGTGGTTTCCCAGTACCTCCAGGCAAATACTTTCAGCACTGTACCTTAAAATAGGCTGCAGTTACTCCCACTTACATAATTGCCAGCTCAAGATTCATGACTGTGTGGTAATTTTTCATTCTGTACTGTATAAACCATTAAGGTCACGAAGCAAGAAAAATAATTACATAACAAGCTTTAATGATGGAGCTAACTTTTGAAAATACAGTATAATACAGGGAGAATCTGCTTAATGCTTTTAAATGTTTACTGGACTTTAGAGCTTAAGGCAGATAAGGGCGTATCAGATGACCCGGACAGCATTACTGTGAAAGACACCAGTTCCACACAGGATTATAATTTTAAACAAACCATCGCATAATATGAACACAACCACTTACCTTCCACATTGTCAAAACCCAAGACAATATCTTCAACATTTCCAGTTCTGTCAGGAACATTCAGACTAGTGATGGTTGCTCCATAGTTGATGATCTCTACACTCATCCCATTTTTATTGGACAAAGTGAAACGTCTAACTGTTTTTGTTTTCCCTGCTTCATTTTTGAAGGTTCCAAATATATCTTCAACAAGTCTGACATCTGAAGAATTTGAACAGTAATTGGATTGCTTTGAGGAGACAGCTGCATGACACCTGTGGGGGAACTGTTGACAAAAATGTATCACCAGTTTTACAGCTGGAAGTGACAGTAAGTGAAACTGTTAATATACCATGGTATTTTTAAATGTAAGAAACTTCTTTCTGTAACTCACTTCGTAACCTTCTCATGAAATGACTGAGAAAATGAAACAGATTCTGCTGGATCTGCCTGATGCATAATGACTTCTTTAATATTGTTTGTAATTTGTATAGACATTATGAGTATGTTAAGAGATGGCAAAATGATATAAAGTATGTACTTTTCAACATCATCTTCCTGTTATTCAACTCTGTGTCACTAAATCCTAATAAAAGAGCACACCAATTCTTACATAGTAAGACAACTGAATTTTCTTACACTCCCAGATCCCTTATAGTACAAAAATGTATAAGATGTCATAATATGAATATAATTCAGTACAATACAAATATGAAATATGTCGTTTGTACGACTATTTATACTCATTTTGTACACATATTAGTGTATACAGACCAAGAATACAGCAAGGTATTTGCATCAAAAATTACTTAATAACAGGCACACTACTTAATAAGCTTTTGGTTAAAAACATTTTTCTCCTGACTAGAAGAAATGGACTGAGAGATAGTATTTCATTGCTGACTTAAATACTATTATATCATGGCTCACGGTTTTAATGTTAAATGTAGGAGCATTGTACAAATTGGCTCCTGCATAGTACACACCTTTGTGGTGACTAGTGAGGTTAGCGTATGGTACATACAGGTAAGTTTATGTCTCATACTGTGTATTTCTGAATTTGTTTGAAATTTGTACTGTCTGCAATGAAAGACTGTAATGAGAATATGTATTCAATGGCAGGGGGAAATACATTAAATTTGAGGATTCTCTTCTGAGGTCTGACACTATGTTACAGGGTAATTGGATCTCAGTATTTTGAAGGAACTTACTGCCTTCATTTTCAAGCGTCAGTAGGTCCTATATTAAATTTCTTAAGGAACTGCCTACAAGAGAATCTTTTCTTGACACCTGCCGTTACTCAATTTTCTTTTGGATGGTGAATACTTTATCTGTTGTCTGTTGAATTTCCCCACAATGTTAATTCCTAAGAAACAGTAGAATTTAAATATGCAAAGTAAACTAATTGTATGGTAACTGTTGTAATAGCTGTGACTACTTCATTTATTTCTTTATTACCATAAACCATATTTCAACTAATACACTTTTATTATTGGACGGTCTGGGGATTGAATCCCTGTGGGGGCGAGATTTTCCACAGCCGTCCAAACCGGCCCTGGGGCCCACCCAGCCTCCTGTACAATGGGTACCGGGTCATTCCCGGGGGTAGACCGGCCAGGGCATAGAGTTGACCACCCACTCCCATCTAGCACCGGGTTAAAGAAAGAGTAGAGCTATACCTCTACTCCCCCTCTGGGCCTTCGTGGCCTGTTCTAGGGTGAACTTTACCTTTTACTTTACACTTCTATTATTAGTAGAAAATTTCATGAAGTTTTGTTTTGTTATTGCTGAACTGGTTATAAACAGGTAAAACTTTCTGTTACAATTAAGAAAATATTTAATTGATATAGCATTTTATTCCATAGAAGAATACATGAATGCTTAATATAGACTCATGATGTGAGGCAAAATATGGTTGTTTCTGATAAATTGTACTCAATTTTATTATATTGTATTTCAATTCTATGTATTTTAAGAATTCAATTTTTATATTTGTTATATTATTTATATGCTCAATCATAATTTTGAAGTGTAATTTTGACCTTAATCAGTATATGTGTACACATGAGTGTGCGATGACTGATATCTATTACCGGATAGATCATTGATTCATAAAGTGTGTGTGTGCGTGTGTTTTTGTGTATGTTTGTAATGTTTTTATATGGTGTTTGTATATTTTATGACTTGTTCCATATCCCTTTTGTCTTTGTGACGCAACTGTGGATTCGTGGAATGTGTACATATAATGTAATGTAATGTAATTGTCCAAATTTAATGTAAACTTCTTTACTTCAAATTATTTGTTCAGTTTTGAGGGTAATATATATGTAATGATATAGTACATCAGCAAAGAGTTGACCACCACTTAGCAGCATGAGATAAGAATTCAAAGAAGTCAGATTTGTAAAATATATGGCCCATGGTGTATTTTATTTGCCTGCCCATACAAAACATCCTGAATATATTAATGGGGAACACTACATATTACTTCCACTGGCACAATAAACAAGATGTTAAAATGCTGCTGGTGGTTCTTATGTCTAGTAACAATGAGATCTGGAATTAAATGAAATTAAAATACAATAAAAATGAAGTCAATGACTGACAGCTATTTCTTAGTTCAAAAACTTTTGTTGTTAATACTGTATGTTTAAGTTTTGAATATGTAAAGCAGTTACTTTTAACCATCTTTTGAACAGTTGTCAAAACAGCTCTTATTTTGGGGCACGTGTTTAAGATTAAAGTTATATTTGGCTGAATGTGTGGCTCAAATTGGGGAGGGGGAAGAACCATGTATAGAATGGGGGGTGGGGGAGACCTCACAAAAATTACCATTTGGAACACTGTTTTAAATAAACAGGTTTTTATAATGTGAATTATGTAGACAGAACTAGTTGAGAACTGGGTCTGTCAGCATGCTTTTTGGATTGTGGTGTTCAAATATCAGGGAGTTTGTTAATCCTTTTCAATATTTTAATTCCATGTACTCTTGCATATCCACCTCCCCACAATGAAAGAACATGATACACAGGTAAGTTAAATTCTTTTCAGTATGTGCCATAAACTTTTTGTTAAATGTTAGAACTAAAATAGTAGTCTGGACCGAAATTTTGGACATGTGTTAGCCTGTAAATTGTAAATAAGTGGTATGGGCACTGATTCAAATGTCTACAGCATACTGAAGACTTTACACACAACACAATGAAACACACTATACACTTACCTTACAATTGACCTAAACTAAATTATAACTACATCTACAACAGTGTGGTACATAGCATGCAGTAGTTGCCTTCACCCTCCCAACAAAACTCTGAATATAATTATTTGCATTATAGTGAAATGGCCTTCACAGTGCAAAATGACGCTTAAATGTTTAGTTCCAAACGTAATTACGTGCTTCATTTATTATCTAGAAAATCTTGTCACATCACTGTTTTAAAGACGTAACCTGTGAATACTCTACCATACTCATTGTTCAAACAGGAAGAAATAAAATAGAGTGCAAACGTCGGTTTCCACCGTTCATGAAGCGTCCAGTGGGCAGATGCTACAAGCCACCTTCAGTGTGATACAACAGTTCCGACCGTCAGAGCACAGATACGCAGATACGTCAGACACACTTATACGTACTTGTTATCGTCCTTCCACTGGATTTACTTATCTCGACTGACTGAATTAGCTAATGCCCATTTCGTAACGTTTGCCCAGGCGAAGTAAACAACAAACAGAACAACGCCTCTTATCCCCACATCCTTCCTCGCATAGTCCATGCATGATCCTCGCATGATGGCCCACGCAGTAGTAACTGTTTTACTACCTGTTGTAAAAATATTAACTGGTAATGGACCATACACAAACAAGTGCGAACAAATAAGCGCTGATGCAGACACACGTCTTATTCACCTCTCCCTACAAAAAAAGCGACCAGTAGAAAAATGTGTCCACAAAATATAACACGTTTTGATCGGAATGTTTCAAACCATTCTGGATGTATTTTTACTGTGTTCCGTGTACTTAACCGATGTGGCGATCAAAGTACACACGTTGTCAAGAACTTGTGCACTTTGTCGTTTATATTATCGGTTATAATGAAAACTAATTTACACGAGACAGTACCGGAGACCCGCCTTAGTGTCTGGGAGCCCTCGCCGTCCCATGGTGCAACCACAACCCTTTTACTGCACAGTATAGACAGACAGGTCATCTTACCAACTATGAAATGGATGCTACACACATTTCTAAATACAAATTAGGTGCAAAATATTGCAGGAATAAATTAAAAAATGGTGGTGTTTGTATATATATTCAAGAAAACTTAAAATTCACTACCATAAATCTATAAAAATATTGTAAGGAACAAGATATTGAAATTGCTGCCATTCAAATAAAACTAAATAAGAAAAAGGTAATTATTTTCTGTGTATATAGAGCTCCATCTGGCAATTATGATTATTTTCTCAACAAACTTGACTTTATACTCAATTCTTATCACATGTATAACTCTGAACTTATAATATGCGGTGATATAAATATAAACTACCTAGAGTCTAATAACAATAAAACACAGCTAGACGACATGTTAAGTACTTATAATCTTATGGGTACTGTATACTTTCCCACAAGAATTGTTAATAATTCAGCTACCTCGATAGATAATATATTTATTGATAAAACAAGAAGATACACCATAAAACCGTGTATAAATGGACTGTCTGACCATGATGCGCAGCTCATAGCACTGAATAATATCTCTGTACCAAATAGTACTTTTGAATCTACCTATACTAGAAATATTAATAAAAATACCATAGCCGAATTTCAACTCCTATTAAGTTGGGAACACTGGGATAATATATTTGGGAATAATAATGTTAATAATATGTTTAACAATTTTCTCAATACATATTTAAGGTGTTTTAACTCTAGTTTCCCAAAAAAAGAAATCAAAACAATAACTATAACAAATGGATTACAAAAGGGATAAGGACCTCATGTAAAAGGAAAAGAGAAATATTATTGTTATGTAGACACTCCAATGATTTAAATCTTAAAATATATTACAAACAATATTGTAAAATATTAACAAAAGTAATCCTAGCAGCAAAAAAATTACATTACAATAGAATTATTAGTAACTCTAATAACAAAATGAGGAGCACCTGGAAAATAATAAATGAGGAAAAAGGGAAAACAAAAAGAGGCATAGGTATTCAATCCCTAGTGGTAGACAATAAAGTAATAATGAATCAGAACACTAGTGCTAATACTCTTAATAAATATTTCTTATCTATAGCTGACTCTATTGTATTAGATAATAATAAACATATAAATACGAGTATAACTACTCCAATTACTTACTTAGCAAATAATTTTAGTAGACCCTTCACTAAAATGAGTTGGCAGTATGCCACCACTTATGAAATTGAAAATATTATTAAATCATTAAAACCTAAAAATCCAAGTGGGTACGATGATATCTCAAATAGAATTATAAAATCAAGTGCACCATTTATAATCTCACCGTTAACACATATTTGTAATAAGATACTTAGTACTGGTGTTTTTCCTGATAGATTAAAATTTGCCGTAGTTAAACCTATATTTAAAAAAGGAAACATACAGGAAATTTCCAATTATAGACCTATATCATTGTTGACTTCTTTCTCTAAGATTACTGAAAAAACTCATTTATGGGAGACTTATTACTCATATTGAAACAAACAGTATTCTGGCACACGAACAATATGGATTTAGGACACATTCCTCGACTGAGAAAGCTGCCTTTACAGTGATAAATAATATTCTAACTGCTATGAATAATAATTTAAAAGTGGGAGGTATTTTTTGTGATCTACAAAAGGCTTTTGACTGTGTAGACCATAAAATATTACTGGATAAACTCGAATTCTATGGAATTGAAGGGAAATTTAAAACATTAATTAGATCTTATTTAACAGATAGACATCAAAGAGTAGTATTGGGAAATATAAGTGATAGTAATAATTCATCCAAATGGGAAACAATAAAATGTGGTGTCCCACAGGGCTCGATTCTTGGCCCTTTGTTTTTTTTATTTTACATTAATGATCTTCCTAAAATTATAAATAAGGATAATAATATGGTACTTTATGCAGACGACGCCAGCATTGTAATAACAGATACAAATAAATTAAACTTTAATACAAATCTAAACCAAACGTTCAAAGATATAATTACTTGGTTTAAGGTCAATCTACTTACCTTAAACTTTGATAAAACTCAATATTTAGAATTTCGAACCAAGAATTATTATAATATCACTACTCAAATTAAATATGATCATAAAAGTTTAACTAATGTTACAGAGACTAAATTTCTTGGATTAACTATTGACGACACTCTATCCTGGAAACAGCATATTGAACAGGTTATCAGCAAAATATCCTCTGCATGTTATGCATTAAGAAATATAAAATATATTGTACCATTAGATACACTTAAGTTAATTTACTTTGCTCACATACACTCTACCCTAAATTATGGTATTATTTTCTGGGGTAATTCCCCACACAGTGTCAAAGTATTTAAAATGCAAAAGAGGATAATCAGAATAATAACTAACTCAGGTAATAGGGACTCTTGTAGGAAGTTGTTTAAGAAAATGGAAATATTGCCCTTTTATTCACAATATTTATATACACTAATACTATATATGGTGAATAATAAACACCAATTTAAGGTAAATATGGATGTTCATAATTATGAAACTAGAAATAAAACAAATCTTCACCAGCCATTAGCCAATCTGGCTAAATATTACAAGGGACCCTATTACTTTGGAATAAAGGTTTTCAACTGTCTTCCAGCTGATATAAAGGAATTGTCTGATGACATAAAATGTTTTAAAAATGCCTTAAAGCGATTTTTTCATCTACATTCTTTTTACTCTGTGGAGGAATATTTTAATTACAATATAATGAACTGAACAAGATTTATTGGTTTTAATTGTTTTTATGTCAGTGCTAGGTTTTAACAGTATCCTGTATTAATTGTTTTACTATATGTTTTGTGCGTTAGGTCTATTTTGTAGACTGTATGTGTTGTTTGACAATGTATATTTCGTATGACTTGTTGGTTTGTATGTATGTTTGACCAAATCCACATCCTGTTTTGTCTCTGAGACTGTATATTGGATTTACGGATTGTGAATAAAATACAAATACAAATACAGGTCCCCAGAAGAATATTATCAAACTTATGACTGACAATTACGGTTAACAGCTATATTTTTTTCCGCCATCACCAATACAAAGTATATAAAGAGAGATTTCACGCTACAATATATTTAAAATAATGAATGTACTTCGCATGGGTTCTGCCCTCGTCCACTTCACTGACAAACCGTCCTTATTATTGTAATGTATGCTTTGCCCCTCAGTCGTCGTGAAATAAAGTATAGTCATTCATGGGGTCTCAAAGGCTGTGTTCAAGTTTCTGTTTTGACGCGAAACAAAAGTAGTCTGTTGGGAGAGGAGGGCACTCCGTGCTCACATTCAGCTGACGGACGGTACTCCGTGGCGAGCAGTCCCGCGATTAGAAAAGTCCTGTAAAACACAGCTTGTTAGTGTACGCTCTACGAGCGGGTTCCGCTTTAAGCTGGACACTTTGTACAACAATTTCGCTTCCGTTTTCATCGTACCGACACAGGGATTCAAAGCAAATTATGTTCCCATGGTGGGAAATAACGAGGAAGGTGTCTGGAAGCAGTATATCGCCAGGAGGCAGTAAAATACCGACGACGGCAGCAGGAGTGCCGAGGAACGAATGACAACCATCATAATTCAGTATTTAGACATCGGTTCTCCGACCCAGTTGGCAGCCAAATGGAACCTCAGAGCCTGTTGCCATAATAAGAATGTACGAAAACAGAGATGGTGTCTGCCTTCCGGCAACCCAGATTTAAACGTAAACACAGTGATCTCCTTCGGGAACGCGGACTTGGGCTTAAAGAGCAGGGCCGGCGCAAGCCTAAATGTGTTCCCGCTCTCTCTTCTCTCGGTTAAGAAGTGCTTAATCTCCTGAAAACTTTATCGTAATTAACAACAAAATTCCGAGACACGGTGATGAAAATGTTAAACAAAAAACGAAACTAAGCGTTAAATATGCCGCCCAGGCGACCGCTTGGTTTGCCTGTGCGATCGAGTCCGTATTCTTTCTTCACGGTCGGCCGACGTTAGCGTTACACGGCTACGCTGTCTATAATATCTGTAGAATTAATTTTGCAGCCTGTTTTTTATTGTTTTACAATTTCTTGCTGTTATTGTATCGTGCGCGCAACAATATGCATTTGGATTGCCAAATAGTTACAACTTTTGTAAGTTAAGTCAATACTATTTCTAGAATCTAAATTATTGATAACAGATATGTAAACGCTTCTAGTGTATTTAGGGTTGGCTTTGGGTGGGATGAGGACGGGTGCACTATGAGAGAGTGAAGTACAATCATATATTGTGGGGGTGTGATCAAGGGCAACAATAACCTCTACACCTACAATGAGTAGGCAGACCGAAGTCAAGGCTAAGAAAGAAAGACAAAGTTTCTTGTTTATTGTTTCGTATGTCTCTTGGAATTCATTGCTGAGGTCATCCACAGTGGTTTATTTGATAAGCATCCAGGTATTTCGCCATTCTGTTGTAAGTTGTAGGTGTGTTTGGTAAACGCTATTTGGGCTTTCTTTTTTGTAACTTTTGCGGCGGGAGAAGTGTTGGGTATATGAATTTTGGCGTATTTTGGGACAAGGTTGTGTTTTATGCATTGTTAGTTGAAAAAGATGGAAACATTGCAATTCAGAATTTTTCTTTTTTACTCTTGTACATGTACGCGCCTTTAACTTGATTAGCTGATGTAACTTTGATATTTTTCATCCCTTTGTGTATAAGATAAATTAAATTAATCAGTAAAACGTCCATCAAGACACAACTTATGTTAGTTTTCTATATATTTTTACAGGTGGTCGGCAATTTAAATACCGTTAAATTGTTAGTTTGTTATCTGGTGCGTGTATTTTAAAGTATGTAAGGGACGTTCAAAGAATCCGTCAGTGTGAACTAATTACTGTCAATTTCCTAGTGTTCGTAGTGAAGTTGTATTGTCTGCGTAGATTATGTTTGTATCCGAACATTTCATCCATCTGCTTTATTTTGACTTGGCTTAGTTCCTCGTGATAAATGTGACTTTTTCGGATACGGAGATGCGCCCATTAAACGGCGGATGTTTCAATTAATTAAGTAAATACGCATACACTAATTTGTTAATTTTGTGCTATTGATAATATGTTTGTTGCTGTGCACGATGTAATTCGTCCAAGTTCTCAGAATTACATTTGTGAGTTCAGAGTTATTTCATCAAGAAGAGGAACTGTAGATACAACGTAACATTAATGTGCATTCGAATCTTCGGATCCTGAACTCTTTCCACTGGGGGCATATTTATTTGTAGCTGTTCACACCTTTTACATATAGTAGCAGTAGTTCATTCAGATCGCAAGCGACCCCTGGTGATCCTATTGGATTGTTTTAGCAAGAAGTACTGGGTCTTGCTATTTTCGTTTCGTCGTTTTCTGTTTTCCACGCCCGTGTAGATCAGGTCCCTCCATTACGTTGTTTTGCATGGCAGTTAAGATGTCACGCAAGTTCATTGTCAGGGTTCCTCGTGTTTCGTTTGTCTTCCTCTTCTTCTACTGTCGTCTATCAGTCTAAACATCAAATCTTTCTCCAGTGAGTCTAACGTGCGCATTTAGTTTCCGAAATATTTCAGTTTGCTTATTACGGCTAAAGTTTCTAGGTAGTGCTTGGGCTTAATTTGATTAATCACTGATGCATTCGTCCTCCTTGCTCTCCATGGTATTCTGAGAAATCTTCTCCATGTCCTTAGCTGGAAGGCATCTAGCTTCTTTTATCTGCTTTCGTTAACGTCCAGCTTTCACATCCATAGAGCACTGCTGGGAAGACTATTGCCTGCACCATCTTAGCTTTTGTGTTGGTCGAAACTCCCCCAGTCTTTCATAATTTCTGTCTGTTTGGCCATTGCTGCTTTGCCCAAGCTTCTTTTATCTCGTCTTTGGTGTAGCCATCATTGGTGATGAGAGCCGCTAAAAACTTGTTGCTTGCTACTGTGCTGATTTCTTCGCCGTCTACTAATATGTTTACTTGTTTCCCAGTGCTCATTACTCTGGTTTTCTTTAGGTTCATTGTCAGGCCCGCCTTTTCACTGCTGATT
Source organism: Reticulitermes speratus (assembly GCA_021186555.1). Lineage (NCBI taxonomy): Eukaryota > Metazoa > Arthropoda > Insecta > Blattodea > Rhinotermitidae > Reticulitermes > Reticulitermes speratus. Next base: position 30,019,619 of record JAJKFL010000042.1, on the reverse strand, counting down.
TTGACCCTTTTTATCAGTTTGACCATATCCTCCTTGTTTTCCGCTAGTAGAGTGGTATCATCTGCGTATCGTGGGTTGTTATCTTTCGTCCCCCTATTCTGACACCTGCCTCCATGTCTTCTAACCTCGCTGTTCGTATAGTGTACTCGCTGTATAGATTAAAGTGTCCAGGAGATAAAATACAACCTTACACTTTTTTGTATTGGGAACCAATTTGTTGTGCCTTGTTCGACCTGCACTTTGGCTTCTTGCTCTGTGTATAGGTCTCTTATTAATACCATCAAATGTTCGGGTATTCCCATATCTCTCATGCTGTTCCACATCTTTAAATGCTCCACACTATCAAAAGCCTTTGAGTAGTCTATGAAACACAGATTCCCCCTTTCCATGATCCATTTTACATTAGCAATTCGGTCCCTTGCCCCCACCCTTTCCTGAATCCCGCTTGTTTAATTGGCATTTCAAGTTCTATATACCATATTTTCCCAAATGCAAGACGACTGTAATCTAAGACGACCTTCCACCCCCACCAAATAAAACACGCCTGCCAAGGGAAAATGTATTTATCCAAATCTAAGACGACCCGCCAAAAATAAAAGTCAGCCAAGAAAAAATATGTTACTATTAATTTCATACACTTAATACACCAATCATGTCAGATTCTATCTACCTTTACCAATCAGTGTCACTGTCTCCATCTTCACAGTCAGTGTCTTCCTCTTCCTCACACTCCTAACATTCCCATCCTCTTCCTTGTCATTCCACAACATATCATCATCGGTCGCATCCACTCCATTGGATAAACGGCACTTCTTAAAACCCGTCACAGTTAATTCTGGTGAGATGTGCTGTCATGCCGTTATGATCCATATTGACTAACTAAAAATAGTCATGAATTCGACCTTCAAATATCATATGAAAATAAACAAATTTCTAAAATCTATAATACTAAATTTTTAGGATTAGTAATTGATAATAATTTGTCTTGGGGATTTCATATTGATGAAATAATACCTAAACTAAATAAAGCATGTTATGTAATTAGATCTGTTAAACCTTTTATATCTCTAGAAGTTCTAAGGACGATTTATTTTTCCTTGGTTCATTCAATTATAACGTATGGTTTAATTTTTTGGGGTACCGCAGTCTACAGTAGAGTCATATTCAAGATCCAAAAAAGAATAGTTAGAGTTATTATGAATTCTAATAGCAAAGATTCATGTCGTGACTTATTCAAAAAATTATGTATCCTTCCTCTCCATTCCCAGTACATATTCTCTATACTACTGTTTGTTGTTAAGAATAGAGGTTTATTCAAAACTAATTTTGATGTTCATAAACTTAATACAAGATCTCATTATGATTTAGATCTCCCCACAGTGAAATTAACAATATTTCAGAAAGGAGTTTGTTATTCGAGAATCAATATTTATAACCACCTTCCATTACATCTCAAGCAATTATCATACGACATTAATAAATTTTAATCAGCTTTAAAAAGGTTTCTCCTTACAAATTCCTTCTACACCTTCGATGAATATTATAGTTGGAAATAAATAAGGATCTTGGTTTCAGTAATTAAGGTTTTTATGTTGTTCTCTAATTACTATATTATTTATTCTGCTACAAGTTGTAAATTAAGTATTCATTATTTATAATAAGACATAGGTTCACTGTTTTAATTTCATGTAATATCTAATCTCATGACTGGCTCTGTTATAGCCTTTACACTTAGTCTTGAATTTTTATACCAAGATAAAACAATGACATGTTCTGTACCCGCTCCTTGGATTTATGGAATGTCAAATAAATGAATGAATGAATGAATGAATGAATTGACTTTTTTTTTTAGTCGTCCTCTTCTACCTACTCCGGTTTCCCGTTTCAGTGTCGAGGTTGTAATTTCCTTTTGATCACCCCGAGAGACACACCACAGTCGGTAGGACTCCACTGGACGAAGGATTGGCTCGTCGCAGAGGCCTCTACCTAACAACAACACACAACACTCACAAGAGACAAACATCCATGCCCCCGGTGGGATTTTTTTTCTGTCCCGTTTTCTCCTTTTGATCCATTTTGTACTTTTAAATCCTTCTGCCTTTCATGTTCCATACTACTGTCCTTATACCACAACACAAACATCCATGCCCCCGGTGGGTTTCGAACCCACGATCCTAGCAAGCGAGCGGCCGAAGACCCACGCCTTCTTCTTCTTCTGTGTCTATGGGCCCGTCGGCATTAGCTCCGGACGCACCGCAGCCTTAGGCTTATTGTGCTAACCCTTAGTCTTTCAATTATCAAGTCTGCAGCCACAGCCGTTCCTTGATCAGGTTCATCGAAGGTGGAATACTCGAGTAAGAGTGGGGTCTGGTCACACCCCCACTACTTCTCGCCACCGCCTTCTCTTATTTTAATGAGCTGCTTCCGCTGCTTTCCCGAGAGTCGCCTGGTCTGCAGTTTGTCACACCTGCGGCCAGTCTGTCCTCATCAGAGGAGACAGCGCAAGGCTCAGAGCGTACAGCCCCTCTATGGGCCCGTCGGCATCAGCTCCGGACGCACCACAGCCCTAGGCTTGTGCTAACCCTTAGTCTTTCAATTATCAAGTCTGCAGCCACAGCCGTTTCTTGATCAGGTTCATCGAAGTTGGAATACTCGAGTAGGAGTGGAGTATGTTCACACCCCCACTACTTCTCGCCACCGCCTTCTCTTATTTTAATGAGCTGCTTCCTCCGCGCTCCCGACAGTCGCCTGGCCTGCAGTTTGGTGACACCTGCAGCCAGTCTGTCCTCATCAGAAGAGAAGGCGAAAGGCTCAGAGCATACAGCCCCAATATCAAGTTTGCAGTCACAGCCGCTCCTTGATCAGGTTCATCGAAGGAGGAATACTTGAGTAAGAGTGGGGTCTTTTCACACCCCCACTACTTCTCGCCACCCCTTCTCTTATTTTAATGAGCTGCTTCCGCTGCGCTCCCGACAGTCGCCTGGACTGCAGTTTGGTGACACCTGCAGCCAGTCTGTCCTCATCAGAAGAGACGGCGAAAGGCTCAGAGCATACAGCCCCAATATCAAGTTTGCAGTCACAGCCGCTCCTTGATAAGGTTCATCGAAGGAGGAATTCTCGAGTAAGAGTGGGGTTTTTTCATACCCCCACTACTTCTCGCCACCGCCTTCTATTACTTTAATGAGCTGCTTCCGCTGCGCTCCCTAGAGTCGCCTGGTCTGCAGTCTGGTCATAAAGACACCTGCAGCCAGTCTGTCCTCATCAGAAGAGATAGCAAAAGGCTCACAGGTTAATCGAAGGTGGAATACTCGAATAAGAGTGGGGTCTTTTCACACCCCCAATATTTCTCGCCACCACCTTCTCTTACTTTAAAGAGCTTCTTCCGCTGCACTCCTGTGAGTCGCCTGGACTGCATTTTAGTCATATAGACACCTGCAACCAGTCTGTCCTCATCACATGAAACAGCAAAAGGCTCAGAGCCTACAGCCTCCGTATCACGTTTGCAGCCACAGCCGCCCCTTGATCAGGTTCATTGAAGGCGGAATACTCGAGTAAGAGTGGGGTCTTTTCACACCCCCACTACTTCTCGCCACCGCCTTCTCTTACTTTAACGAGCTACTTCCGCTGCGCTCCCAAGAGTCGCCTGGTTTGCAGTCTGGTCGTAATGACACCTGCAGCCAGTCTGTCCTCATCAGAAGAGATAGCAAAAGGCTCACAGGTTCATCGAAGGTGGAATACTCGAGTAAGAGTGGGGTCTTTTCACACCCCCACTACTTCTCGCCACCGCCTTCTCTTATTTTAATGAGCTACTTCCGCTGCGCTCCCGACAGTCGCCTGGACTGCAGTCTGGTGGCACATGCAGCCAGTCTGTCCTCATCAGAAGAGACAGCGAAAGGCTCAGGGCATACAGCCCCAATATCAAGTTTACAGTCACAGAAGTCTCCTTCATCAGGTTCATCGAAGGAGGAATACTCGAGTAAGAGTGGGGTCTTTTCACACCCCCACTACTTCTCGCCACCGCCTTCTCTTACTTTAACGAGCTACTTCCGCTGCGCTCCCAAGAGTCGCCTGGTCTGCAGTCTGGTCATAATGACACCTGCAGCCAGTCTGTCCTCATCAGAAGAGATAGCAAAAGGCTCACAGTTTCATCGAAGGTGGAATGCTCGAGTAAGTGTGGGGTCTTTTCACGCCCCCACTACTTCTCGCCACCGCCTTCTCTTACTTTAACGAGCTGCTTCCGCTACGCTCCCAATAGTCGCCTGGTCTGCAGTCTAGTCATAATGACACCTGCAGCCAGTCCGTCCTCATCAGCAGAGATAGCAAAAGGCTCACAGGTTCATCGAAGGTGGAATACTCGAGTAAGAGTGGGGTCTTCTCACACCCCCACTACTTCTCGCCACCACCTTCTCTTACTTTAATGAGCTACTTCCGCTGCACTCCCGAGAGTCGCCTGGACTGCAGTCTAGTCGTATAGACACATACAGCCAGTCTGTCCTCATCAGAAGAAACAGCGAAAGGCTCAAAGCCTACAGCCTCAGTATCAAGTTTGCAGCCACAGCTGCTCCTTGATCAGGTTCATCAGAATTCAGCTCAGAGCTTACTTGTATCAAGTCTACAGCCTCAGCCACTCCTTGATCAAGTCCATTAATTACTGTGTCCATTTTATTCCCACAAGTAATGGGGAAGTAACAGTCACCACCCGCAGAGCCCCTTACGGGTGGAAGGCATAAATACAACGGGGTGCTGCCCGGTTCCCCGAGGAGATCGTAAATGCACTGCTGTTTTTCCACCCCAGTGCCATGCAGTCCTCGGCACGATACCTCACACCTTGACTTGGGTAAATAGGAAGGATGTTATGGAAAGGTTATTGGTTCAGACAGGTCGTTGTGGAACACACTTTGTCTGGCCCCTCAGCCGAGGCCTGCCCGGCTTGGGAGACCGTACCAGTAGCTAAGCTACCGCCGGTTTAGCCCCCAGCTTCTTTGGGGCACTCAAACCCTCTCCGCCCGCACGGACAGTGCTTCGTTAAGGCGGTGTCCCCTGGGAGGGTAGACCCACGCCTTAGACCGCTCGGCCACTGGATCGGCATGAATTGACTAATACATTTGTATTTCGTTTATAAACTTACTTGAACGCGTAAAGATTCACACTTTTCTCCACAGATGGTGTTAGTGGTGTTAAGAATTTTAAATACATGTGTTCTTGATTTTTGTGTTGTGTCTGTGGTCTGATCAGTCTGAGTTCATGGTTGGTTTTATGGTTTTTAATTTGTGGATTGGTTCAGGTTTTATTTTTGAGTCTTGTAGTAAATTTTTAATATTTAAATAGCCATTCTCCTCTTACTACTCTTGGACTACATCTGTTCTCAACTGCATATCTTAACAGGTTACGATCTTGCGTCTCAGAATTTCTGCATCTAAAAGGTCCACCAGGTTAAGTGTTTTTTTTTGTCTGGAAACGGAGCTGGTTTCCGAAACGTCGTGCTTCTTTAAAAAACTAAGACGGTGGTTAACCGTACCTAGTGATTGAGAATAGGTTGATCTAAGGGGTCCACCAGGTTAGGTGCTTATTTGTCTGGAAACGGAGCTGGTTTCCGAAACGTTATGCTTCTTTAAAAAAAATTAAATGCTGGATAAACTTAAAAAGAATTGTGTCAGTTAACTTCAGCTGTGTTCTGTTTTCTCGTTTGTTTACACGTGACGATTTCGCGATGCGGGGCTTGGTTTGGCTTCGCATGGTCCAGTTGGGTGCTTCATACGCGAATTTAAGACGACCTCACATATTTAAGCTCCAAATTTAAGGAAAAACCCTCGTCTTGCATTCGAGTAAATACGGTATGGTCAAGTCGTTTCTGAATAATTCTCAATATGATCTTACTTGCATGAGGAATTAGTGCAATGGTACGATTATTCGTGCACTCTCTGGCATCTCCTTTCTTGGGTAGAGGTATGAAAATATATCTTTCAACTATCGTGGCCATTTGACCTTCTCCCATACTTCATTACACAAGCTAGTGATTGCTGGAATGACTTCTTCTTTGATGGCTTTTAACAATTCTATTTGTGTGTTGTCACACCCAGGAACTTAGTTCTAAGGCAGCTGATCTAAAGCCCATCTTACCCCACTCTCCAGAATCAACGGTTCTTTCTCGTATGTGGAGTCGATGAAGTCTTCGGGCTGTTCATTGGTTTTGTACAGCTCTGCTGTGTACTCTTTCCATCTTTCCAAAATTTTATCTTTTTCAGTTATTATTTTTCCATTTTTGCCTTTGAGTGTACCTGTTTTGGGGATAAACTCTCTAGTGAGCTCTCTAATTGTCCTGAACATATCCCTTGGTCACTTTTTCTGGCTTTCTCCTCTAATTCGCGGCATTTCTCTTTTATGAATCTTTCTTTATCTTTTCCTGCTTCTCTTTCAAACTGAGAGTTTAATCTTCTTACTTCTGACCTATTTCCTGGTGCCTGCTTGTAATATCGCCTGTCCTTCATTTGGTTCTTCTCATATGCTGATAATCCCACCACCACCATGCCTTCACTTCTTTGCGGTTTTGTTCTATATTGTCTCTCGCTCTTGTAGCTATGCTTGTGCCTTCTTTTTCACTATTGTTCTCGTTCTCTGATCTGGGGTTGTGATACACTTGTTTCTTCTTCTTCTTCCTTCTTCGTTTTACTTCTGTGAATTCCCGTTCATTTGTATCTCCCTCCGACGGAGGTTCTCAGGTAGTGGTGCATCGGCAGTCTCATCGTTGCCGTTCGAGCATGCCCTCATTTCGGAGTTTTCTAGTTTGTGGTCGTCCTGTGTTTGTTTCTTATTCTTTGTATTCTTACTTTGTTCTTGGTTCTGTTGAACTTCTATAATCACTGAGCGCCTGCTTGGCAAGTTTTTTTTTTTGTACTGGCGGTCCCACGTTTGTAATTTCCTTCTTTTGGGCTTCTTTCTTGTAGCATCCTTTTCATGTCGCTCAGTTCTTGCAGAATCAAGTTCTGTTTTTCTTTGATACCATGAATGTCGTTGCTCACTTTAATTTCCATGAGTGACACCTAGCTCTCTTGGCGCAACCATACCACTTTGCACTTCTTCCTGGAAAGAACATCGAATTCACCAGCGGATATCCCCCACACTTTACGTGGAACCATGTCTTTCATGGTCCATCGCACCTCACCGCCTTCTCTTCGCCCATGAATCCTGTCTCACATTTCCCGTAGGTGTCTGCTATTCATATCCGGTTTATTTAGTATTCCTGCCCGCATGTTCTCTGTAGAGTATATCTCTGTGATCAAAGGAAACTTCTCGGCCAAGATTCAGTGAAATATCCCGAGAATTTTGCCAAGCTTCTTCACCTCACTTCTTCGATGCACGACGACCGTCTTGCTCTTAGAACTCAACTGTCCTATTCCGCGAGGACTGTTTTCTTGCTTATTGTCTCAGCTATCCTGCTATTGTGTTTGCTATACTCTCAGACACTCACCTGAGTCAGTTCATTCACTACTCACAATTATCTACTGTCTTTGGACACCAACACACCCGGCCCGCCACACACGCACCTACGGACCTGATCTCCGTAGATATGGACCTCTTACATATATCATGTAATTTTATTAATATTGTTAGGGTATGCTGTTACAATTCGTGTGAGACCCTATTATACATGTACGATGATTTGGAGATTTACTAAATGTATCGATCATACTTAACCTCAAAATTTCCGCCGGACGCAATATTTCTTTAATTTATGTGGCGCTATATTATTATGTAATTATAATCAAGTACACAGCAGTAAGTAAAGCAATCACTTTACAGGCATGGATAGACCCTTAGGGCTCCAGGAGGCTCAGGCTCCCAGAATTTCTAGACAGTCGGCACATGAATGTGGCCAAGTTGTCAGCCCTAAGCACTGGCCGCCTTTATCCCCCAAGAGATACTACTGGTACGCATTTGCATTAGAGGCTGAGTCGATCCCAGGGCAATATTGCGGCTGGAAGGATTAAATCAATGAAAAATTACACAGCAGTAAGTGCGAGTAATAAGTACTACGACTCTGCATTTTACCTTAATGTTCCGTCAGGTTCCATGACAAAAGCCCACACGACAAAAGCCGACACGACAATTGCGCACAGATAAAACCCCACTGTCATGAATGCTCACAGGAAAAATACCCACACCGATAAATGCTCACACGGATATATGCTCACACGGATGAATGCTCACACGGATTAATGCTCACAAGGATAAATGCTCACACGGACAAATGCTCACACGGGCGAATTGTCACACAGGAAAGTAATGGTAGTGTAATGAGGGGGACGAGGTTGAAATATCGCGCTGACTGTAACAGAGACATAGCCTACACGCTAACCTAAGTTTATGTCCAGTGGCCATTCCCTTCATATACAAAACAGAGACATAGCCTGAACGCTAACCTAAGTTTCTGTCCATTGGCCATTCACTTAATATACAAAACAGAGACATAGCCTACACGCTAACCTAAGTTTGTGTCCAGTGGCCATTCCCTTCATATACAGAACAGAGACATAGCCTGAACGCTAACCTAAGTTTGTGCCCAGTGGCCATTCCCTTCATATACAGAACAGAGACATAGCCTGAACGCTAACCTAACCTAATTCTTGTATGTGCGTACTTTCCTGTGTGACAATTCGCCCGTGTGAGCATTTGTCCGTATGAGCATTTATCAATGTGAGCATTTAAACTTGTGAGCAATTATCCTTGTGAGCATTCATCCGTGTGAGCATATATCCGTGTGAGCATTTATCGGTGTGGGTATTTTTCCTGTGAGCATTCATGACAGTGGGGTTTTATCTGTGAGCAATTGTCGTGTGGGCTTTCGTCGTGTGGCCATTTATCCGGTCACCGTTCCGTCATGCAAGACTCATCTTAACCGCAAAGTTTCATTCGGTCGAAAGCAATAAGTATTAAATATCATTACGCTGTGTATTTTGTTCTAATCACACAGCGTGCAAATCGAAACTTCTTTGGGCCGTATTTTGTTCTATGATGTATGGGCTGCCTGGCTGTGCTGTATTTTCGTAACTATTTTGTAAACGACACGATTTTCGGAAAAATTTGACATTAAAAGTGTATTTTGATTTTCTCTAAAACCTTTGTCTGAAACTTTCATTTCGGGAAGACTTCAGCAAGATGTTGTCACAAAAGTGCTTTGGTTTTCATGTAAAATGCCGGATATTTTTTCCCATTTTGGCCAAACATAAATTTTCTCGACAGATTTTAATCTAAGTCCCCAGCATAAAATCCGAAAATCCGTCTTCTGGGAGCCAAGTTGCTCCATGTGGACGGACAGACACATGACTTTAATAGTCGCTTTTCGCAACTTCTGAACACGACTAATAATTAACACTCATATACACTCACTTGTATACCGATATAAATTTGTATGTTACTGATGCGGAGTGATATTCTTCACGTGCTCTTGTTTTGAATAATTTTGAAACAACGGATTCCTGATTACGTACGAAGCGATATATCACACACGCCGTTCTTTGAATGGGTTTGCAGTGACTTCATATTCTAGTGAGACAAAACTCACTGTAAGTTTCCACGGGAAACTGACTAATTTCGATCGGTTGCACGGAATTTTGGGAACAATTCGGTTTTGGTAAAAATGGTTATGGATGAGAAGTACTGAGCTCACCCACTGCTCAGACTGTCGAATTCTGCTTTCGAGACTTCGTAGGTTTTGGGCAGTCAATTATCTTAGCAGCAGCACGGACTTGCAGAGTAAGCGGAGAGTCTAATTCGCGCCATTGACATATACAGGATTTAACTGAATAGTTTGTACAAACGTCCAGGGGTTTTGTGGGTGGTCAAGGGGGACGGGGTAATTTGAGATAGAGAACATGTGGTTGGAAACTTCACCTTCGTACCGAAATCGGCGTCAGTACTTCTTCCTTTGGGGTCACCTCAAGAGTCTCATTTATAGGACCCGTAGATACAGAAATGGATCTGGCAGCTAGAATTCTAGGAAAGTGTGAAAATATTCAGAAGAGGCCAGGGACAGAAAATGACGCGTCGCTGCAATGTCTGCAATGAAGACGGTAGCCGCCACTTCGAAGAGCTCTTGTGAATTATTTGAAAATAATAGCAATACAAATATTGCACACAATGTGCAACCAATAAATAATATGAAAACGAAAAGAAAAATTAAAAAAAAATCGCTGATCTCAGAAGTTAGCTTTCGCGGGTTTCTTACTTGCCCAGCCGCTGTATCGACATCAATTTAGATATAAAGGACACTTTTCCGACCACATGTTTCCTATCTCAAATTGTCTCTCCTTGACCCCCTTACAACACTTGAAAGTTTGTAAAAACTATTCAGTTACAACTTTATATTATATACACCGTGCATTTTTTATAATTAATAATTTTATTTCAATCCAACAAATGCACTACCTTTCTTTCACTGATTTCTTGCCCCTACATAAGTTTCGGCACACTCTGTGCCATCCTGAAAAGGGTCGTCGACAGTTCACAATATTCAATACATCCAATTGTTTTTCACTCACTTTCACAACACATAATTATTGTAAGCCACCAGCAATAAATATCACATGTCTTTCTGTTCATAGTAATTAGCTTATCTTTCTTCAGTGTTTTTTATTAAAAATTTTTAGAATTGAAGATAGTTGTAGTATAAAATATTAAAAAGATAATTAAAATTGTATTTGACAGCTGGCTATGTATACTAGTTGTTCGATCACATTTGATCTTGTCCTTTTACTGTGTTGTTTACCGCCCTGTGGTGTATTGTGAAAGTGAAAGAAATGTAGTGCATTTGTTGGAATGAAATAAAATTATTAATATTCAGTTCCATTCTGTGTAGGTCCTTCAGACTGTCGGCTTTAATTTCTGAAGGTGGTCAAATGTGACTGGTTAAGCACTGCAGCCACATAGGAGTGGGTATCAAACTCCCAGAAACTCGGGTGGGGGGGGGCTTACGTACCAGCTAGGTAGTCACTCTTATGCTTTGATAAGGGTCTCTCTTGGCTCCTTACAACTTGCGGGTGGATTCGAAACGCAGCTACATTGTACATATTTGCAATATAATCTGTCTACTCATACAGACGTATCATGCGTATGTTTGACCCAGTCTTGCCAGGGAAAGTTCAGCTACACCTGTTATAAGGTTACTTTATGATTGTGCATGTTACTTTGGGAAGGACTTGGTATGAAATGGTCGGAGCCAAGTTTAACATGCTCGTTCAACATTTTCCTAAAGGGACATGTTGAATAAAAATGCGGATTCGTAATAACCATTCTTCGGAAGGAGATTCGATTCGAGGTCCTGCCGAATGTCAAGAAAGGACCTTCAGCGCTTCACCACAAAATTAAATGTTTGGTTATTTCAATGTCTGCGATTTGCTGAAATTTTGAGCATTGGTCTATTAATGTTAAAAACCTGTTAATGTTTTATATTTAGTGAGGTAGCGTAAGGTAATGTGGCCCATATGCATGCTTTGAAAGCATATAGAAGACGTGGAATGTCAGCGATCCGGCCATTTCAGCACTGGCACTCTTTCCCTGTGTTGACTCCAGAGCCAGTATGGCCACTGCGAGACGAGAAGAATCCCTGCCCCTGGGACAAAAAATCCCTGCCATCCATACCGTAACTAGTTACTCCGCTGATGTATCGAAGAAACCATAAGCTTGCGAATAACATTTGTGTTTAAAGTAGAGAAACCTGCGACAGCAAGTCATAATTTGGGGGGGGGGGGGGGGGGAAGAAGAAAAAATCCTTCAAATTGACTGACAAGCCAAGCACTCAGTTAAGTCAGTAGCCACAGACGTAATGCAAAGTTTACATTACGTTCCTCCTTCGATGTCTCGCAATTTTGTTGTAATAGGGAAGCAAATCGAATGGTATAGACTCCAAAATTATTACAGATAAAGAACCATTTTTGAGATGGTTTCGGATTTTGACTCTAAGCACTTCATACTTTTTAGAGGATACCTTTTCTCAATTATTATGTCAAACTTATAAGAATTTATTTTTCCTAAAAATTATTCAGCGGATGAAATGTAGCGGTTCTGAAGTTCGTTTCAGTTTATGCTTCGTGAGAATCAACATGACAGTAATACTAGACTATTATGTCAATGAAGCTCTGCGTTTTTGGCGGAGCTGTTTTAAGATATTTCTGGAACCAATGCAAGATTAAATTGGGGGTTTTATCCACGCATAGTCCTGAACTGGCAGTGCAGATATTGCAGTGTAAGAATTCACATAACACAAAATCTGAAGTAAAACCAGTCTCTTCTTTCGGGGCCCTCAAATAATGCAGTCCAATGGGGCTGCATAGATTGCGATACCCAAATCCAGTCCTGATTTTGGGATCGTAATGATGAGTAAATTAGGACAAGACTGCTTCCCCTAACATCTGTTCTAACTCATTATACATAGGGCCGTGCCATGGCTGAGGCGGTTAGTCGCCGGCCTCTCACCGCGGAAGCCCAGGTTCAATCCCGGGTCGGTCCATGTGGGATTTGTGGTGGACAAAGTGACACTGGGACAGGTTTTCCCCCGAGTACTTCGGTTTTCCCCTGTCAGTTTCATTCCACCGGTGCTCCATTACAAGAAAAAAAAAAAGCATCATCACAGGGTTGCACAATAAGCCTCACGGCTGCGGTGCGTCCATAACATCTGCTGCGGGGCCCTTCACAAAAAAAAACTTATTTTACATATGTCACTGTACCATTCGACTGTACGTATTGTGAGGTATTGACAGCATCATCAATGAAAGGCTACGTAATGGTGAACGCGAATTACTATTTTGTTTGAACATAGCACACCGACATTCCTGTCTTTATACTTCACACATAAGAAAGCAGTTAGAGAAGTTGCCGTACTTCAGGCAATTTAGGCTCGTTCCAGATTACCAATAACTCGTGAGTGTTCAAACCGTGCGGCGTTTCACGCTTCTGCTGTTTGTTCATTGGCGCAAAAAGTACTCATATGAGGACCTAAAAACTCCTCAGTGGGAAGTGACGTAGGGGAAGACTGCGTAAATTGGACCACCTCTTAAATTGGACCATTGCTCTAGAAGTTGACAGACAGTAATGGTCTGCACTCCAGCGGCAAAAAGTCGAAGCTTGTTGCCGTTCTGAGTGAAGGAGGAAGTTTAGCAGTGATCAGGAAGCTTGGCTCGTTGTGACGTACTTGATTGTGTTGTATAAGTCCTTCATCTGATTTTTCCCTTCTACATCTACGTTTGTGAAATTAGTTCTGTTTGACTGAGGTAAGTTCCACCTACAGATGTGCAAACACAACTTCCTTGGGATAAAATTGGGGCCTGAACATATAATATTGTGCCATCCAGTCTCTGAGTGTCTTTGGTGAAAATAAAAATGGCATGTTCTTCTAAATTGGACCGGCAGTAATTTCCGATATTGGACCACCTATTTCATGTGGTCCATTTCAGGAAAATGAGATCAAACTCTTCTGTATAAATTCTCGTAGCTACGAGGTTTATTAATTAGCAAGTAAATTTGTGAACTGAGTTCAGTACGTGCATTTCAAGTTGAATTTATATATCCTTTTGGTGATTCTCAATTTGTGTGCTAATAGGGATGTTGAATGGAGGCAAATACGGAACTTGGAAAGAAGAAATGATGGAGAGAGCATTGGCTGCATATCGGAATGGCGATATGGGGCTTAATTGCGCAGCACGAACTTACAGTGTGTCGAAAGAAACCCTGAAGAGGCGAATTGATGGGACAAACGTAAATACTGTAGGACATAAACAGTTATTCGGACGAAGTGCTCACCTGCCTGAAGAAGCTGAAACTGATCTAGTAAATCATGTGCTGCAGTTGGAAGAAAGATATTTTGGATTGACGAGAAAAGACCTCCGGCGCTTGGCATATGAAATGGCAGAGATAAACAATTTGCCCCACAGATTCAGCCACGAAAAGAAAATAGCTGGCGACAAGTGGTATTATGGATTCATTGCTCGTCACCCTGAAATATCACTCCGTCAGCCTGAAGCAACCTCTGTGGCCAGAGCTCGAGGTTTCTGCAAAGAAAATGTTACGGAATTTTTCAGTGTCTTGGACAAAATTGTTCACGAAAATAACTTGGATGCTGGTCGGATATTTAATATGGTTGAAATTGCCCTTTCGACTGTCCAAAAACCACAAAAAGTGTTAGCCCGTAAGGGTAAACTCCAAGTTGGGGCAATGACAAGTGCAGAGAGAGGAACGAACACAACATGTAGGTGTTGCATGAGTGCTTCCAGGATATTCGTTCCACCGTTGCTAACTTGTATGGGTGAAAATGTAATTCTCCATGCAAAATCCGTCTTACAGTACGATTGCTGATTCGAAGTGCAGCTGAATGTCTCCGAGCAGAGCGGCCTGGGCTTTGCAACATCGCTTGTCTGACTCTTTCAACGTTCTCTGGAGTACGCACAGTACGTTGGGGACCGAGCGGTTTGTTTTTCATTATTGAGCCTCCTGTTCGAAGATTGTTAACCCAACGTAAGATTGTGTCACGAGCGGGAACAGAGTCATTTCGGTGAATATTGAATCTGCGGCGAAACGCACGCTGAACCGCGGTCACCGACTCGCCACTCCTAACAAAACAATCATACGCAAACATGCGGTGTTCTAGCGTCCACGGCTCCATGATGGCAACTGAAAGTGAAATGCTATGAGCCAAGGAATGGAATGTCACCTGCCGCACGCCCCTCCCTTTCCTAATGGCCGAGTACTACCCATTCCAAAAACACTTGGTTCCTGTGCCCCACCCTGTATTTAAGAGGCTAGGCTTCAAGTTTGAACTCTCGACAGGGGCTCCTCCAGGTACACAGTTTGCCTGCACAGAAAATGGATGGATCAGGAGCGACGTTTTTGTTCAGTGGCTCAAACATTTTATACAAACCACGAAGCCAAGCCAAGAGACAAAAGTATTACTTCTGCTGGATGGGCACACAACCCATACAAAAAAAAAACTTCAAGCTATCAATTTGGCAAGAGAATGGAGTGATACTGCTGTCCTTCCAGCACACACTACACATCGCTTACAGCCATTGGACGTGGGCTTCCTTAAACCACTTTCCGTGTATTTCAATCAGGCGTGGACAAGTGGATGCGGCAACACCATATGAGAAAAATAAGTGAATTACTTGGACAATCCTACGGACGAGCTGCAAGTGTAGCCAACGCAGTAACTGGATTCGCCAGAACAGGAGTTTGGCCAGTTGATCCAAACGTATTTGAAGACCGTGACTTTGCGGCATCGACACAAGACTTCCCCTTCAGCTGGAACTACAGATTCAGTCACATAATGCCAGGCAGCAACCTCTTCCAATCCTTGCCAAGAAATAAAAGGGCCCAAAACTAAAGTCGACAACTCCTTACAGGAAGGTAGAAGAAATATCATCTCTGCCTAAAAGCAATGGAGTAAGGACAAGGAAGACAACGGCTACTACAGTCCTCACCAGCACACCTCACAAAGTGCAGCTGGAAAATAAAGTTTCATGCGCAACTAAGAAGCCCAAGCTTGCCTTCCCAGAAAGCGTTGCAGAACGTAGGCCGAGCTGGTTTTGCAAAATCTGCAAATTGGACGAAATGCGTGATATGATCCAATGCATGGGGTACCGGGGTCTGCCAAGATTGTGCAAAGTTGGGACCGAAGAAGAAGAAGTACCGTTGTGAAGAATGCATTTAGACGATTTGTGTATACGGTGAATCATAAGTTATGGACATCGCTGTAGGAGATGGTTCCTGAGATCTTTGTGATCAAAAACGTTCCTATCAACATGGGTTCTATTGTCAATGGTTATGGTGCTATGGGCTTTCTTTAACTCTCATAAACCCACTGCTGTGAACCGCGCGTACTGCATGCGACCGTTTACACGTTTGTTCCTACCAATGATGGCGGGTGACGTAACATTCCAGGCTTATACGAGTATCTTGCACTTGAACGCAATTCTTGCAACTCGACTCTGGCCGGCGGCAGGAGGGGTTTTCCTTGTTGTCAGCTGAAACCGCAGCAAGCAACGCACATTATTCACAACCGAGCGTCGAGGTGGCTGATGAGGGTGGGATTTTCGAAAACCTACTTTAAGCACAGGTCAGTGTAAATTAAAGGTAATATCATGGTTACATTTATTTATACGCTAAATTTCTCAGGTAATATGTTTGTTTATTATTTTATTCCATATATTTTCAATAGCCGATCCCAGTGGCCGTACAGTCTAAGGCGTGGGTCTTCGGCCGCTCGCTTACTAAGATCGTGGGTTCGAATCCCACCGGGTGCATGGATGTCTGTCTCTTGTGAGTGTTGTGTGTTGTCAGGTAGAGGTCTATGCGACGAGCTGGTCCCTCGTCCAGAGGAGTCCTACCGACTGTGGTGTGTCTCAAAATGTGTGGTCATGAAACCTCGACGAAACGAGGAGGTCCAGGCCCATATAGGGCTGTCGAGCCATAGAAAAAAAATATATTTTCAATAATCCTTACCTTTTGTTCTAAGCTTGAAGCGGTCATAACTCCATAACCGTTCAAAATCGGACACTTGCTTTTATGAACGTTTTTGATCACAAGGACCTCAGGAATCATCTCCTATAGCAATGTCCTTAACTCATGAATCATTCTGTATTTTGTGCTCTGCGAAATATTGTTTTCATTGTGGTCCAATTTAGGAATACGCATTCTTAAATTGGACCGATGCTGACTTTTAAGAATCATTTTTAAAATTTACTTTCTTGTGCAATAGGGTAAATATTAAGTATGTGGTTCAATACCAAATAAATGCGTTTGTGAGAGAAAATTATTTTTTTAATTCTTCTCCTTTAATATTCGTGTCAAAACGCTTTTGTTCTTAGGGGGTCCAATATTTGCGGTTTTCCCCTACTCAAAATCCTCTTTTAAACTCCCCAGTACAGCATTAAACTCCGCCCGTCAGTTTCAGCTTCGTCACACCCGGCTATTCGCAAAGCGATCGTGGCCAAAAATGAGGCACTGTACTCGAACATGCTTCCATGGACAGAAGGAAATCATGAAAGCTGCAAGATAATCGTTTCTCCTGACCGCGATTTAAATCCGGAGTCTCCCGAGTACGAAGCAGGACATTCGTTGTGATGCAAATAATGTAGTCATGTGTCAGTGCTTATGAAGATGGATTCATCTAAGAGGTGCTCTTTTAAAAATTTAAAGTATTCTGTAACTGCTATTTAGTTAAATTGTTCTCTGTACAAGAAATTTAAATGCCCTAGGTATTTCTCTCCCACTCTGTATGTGTATTATGATACACTTATTTATAATTTTTGGCCCAGTGTTGAGAATTTTAATAAGTTCTCCTTTAAATGTGACATATTTTCCGGACCATAAGGTCAATTCATTTTCAGGAAAATTTTGTCTAAATTATCCCTGCGTCGTATGGTCCGAAAGTGCAACACAGAAGAGGTTTTTGTACACTGGAAGTTTGAAACTGAACGGAATAAATTATGCCAAAGATCAGGGGAAAATGACAGCTGAAAGACACTTCGGCCCTGCTGAACCGACAGAATGATAGGTGAACGGAGAAACAGAACGGTTTACAGAAGTGAGAGAAGTTGCTCATATTGCATAATGGTCACACCTGGAAGAAGTGGTGAAAAACTGGGTAGCAGATCACAGTAAAAGTGGAATTTCATTGCCCACAAAAGTGATCATATTTTAAACATCCGATAGCACCGATTTTGCTGGGACTACTTCTGGGTGCCACAGATACATGAAGAGTCATGACCCTGACGTAGGCACTGGAAACAGGATAGAACAAAAGTGCAGGCCAAATACAAAAAAAGAACTTTGCAGTTTCAGTTTAAAGAAAGAAAAAATGCATGTTTTGAACTTAGACGAATAATACGGAGGAAGTTCCTCGAACTTCTGATGTTCCATCAAACAGGACTGTGAAATTAAACGTGTAGAACCATCACGATTAAAACTTCTGCCACGAGAAAACCAGTGACACTTATTCTTTCATGTTATGCTGCTAGCACAAAGTTTATTCTCTGGATAGTATTCAAAAGGAAAATGATGATGACCAAAGATGAAATTCCGCGAGGAATTTTCATCCATGTTAATGCTAGAGGACAGATGGACGGGAAAGGAATTAAACTGTGGCGACAGCAATACGGTCTAATCTTCCAGGTGGCCTGCTGTAAAAGCCAGCTGTTGTGCGTAGTAACTCAAGCAACAAAGGGACGGTTGCTGAATTAAACCCGCAGTCTAACACTAACATGACGAATGAATTGATCAACTATTCTACAGGTATGGGAATGGTGGATAATTCGTGAGAACTGGTGAAGAACGAGACAGCTGTCAAGTGTTGCATTGTCTTCACAGACAAGCTACTCGCGTGGAGTTTGTATTAGCTTAGGGAGTTCACTCGTTTAACAAAAATTGTCATGTGTCTGAGTTGCTCATTTTAGCGAATACTCGTAAAGCACTCGATTAACAAGGGATGGGCGTATGTCGTGTACAGGATGTATTATAGTATGTGACGATGCCTGAGCCCGGCGTTGGCAGCGTCATATAATATACATGGACTCCCTAGGCCAGCTCGCTTTTATAAGCATATTCGCAGTGTTGTAATTTGAAAATCCCGCATAAGGTGTGACATTTGCGATTAAATATTGGACTTGCATTTGCACTGTCTTACCAAATCCGATGTGAGCGGGAATATACCGTCATATGTCTTATTTTATGCACTGTAACGTCCGTTTTAGAAGAGGGTGGGGGTCGAGGCTGGGAAGGTGTCAGCAAAAGTTTCATTTCCACGCGTTACGCGTTATGAGGCATATATATGGTCAGGTCCGCGGCACGTGATTCAGTGTTCGGGGAAAACTCCGTATCAGGTGGTAGTACTGCTTGCATGTATATATTTTGATGAGGTGTCCGAGGGTGGAACAGCGCGAACTACGAAAGAAAAGGCAGAGAGAAAAACAAATTGAACGGTGTTAGGTAGGAAAGGCCAGATAGAAAAATAAACAATTGTAACACAATTCATAATTTTAAAAAACCAACAAATGCGCTATATTATCAAGTATTGTTCAATATCCCCTACATACGTTTCGGTTCCAGGGGATATTGAACAATACTTGATAATGTAGTGCATTTGTTGGTTTTTTAAATTGTGAATTATTATCAAAATGCACGGTGGATATAATGTGAAAAATTAATTATGACACAAGTTAAACTTTTTCCTGAGCACTGCTTGCTCTTTTTAGGCACGTCTGCATACATAGCGAAAAGCGCCCATTAGCTTCGTCATGTCTGTCCGTCTTTCTGTCCGCATGTATTAGAGCCGCTTCCACTGGACGGATTTTCGTGAAATTTGATATCGGAACCTTCTACGAAAATCTGCCGAGAAACTCCACATTTGGGCAAAATCTGACATTAGTATCGGGTACTTTACATGAAGACCCAAGTACGTTTAATAAGCGCGTTCGCCTAAATAGTGAAAAGCGCCTGTTAGCCCTGCCCCCTCCGTCTGTCCGCATATATCAGCGTGGCTTCCACGGAACGGAGTTTCGTGAACTCTGATATTGGAGACTTGTATGGGAATCTGTCGAGAAGCTCCAGATTTGGTTAAAGTCACACAACAATGTCGGGCACTTCATACGAAGACCTGTACGTTTAGTGTTGACAACAGTGCAGAGGGAACCTATTATTGCCTTTCCATGTCAACAATTAACGGTTTGATATTGTTGACAGCTACTTGTAGGTCAACAACACTACAAAGAGAATACATTGTTGCGTTTCCATGGAAACAATGGATAAGCGAATGCGCCACAATGTATGTTATACGTACATTGCCTATCTTGTTTTCCAGATGATTGCATCAGAATTATCCGAAGAGAAAGGAAACACTTTAACTGTTCCTTCTCGATTGGAGCCGAGAAAGTGTAGTCGGTATAGTGACTAAGCTATGGGCTGGACGATCCAGGGTTCGATTTCGGGCAGGGACAAGAGGTTTCTCATCTCCAAAACATCTAGACCGGCTCTGTGGCCCACCTAGTCTCCTTTTCAGTGGGTACCGATGGTCCTTTCCTCGGAGTAAAGTGGCTGGAGCGTGAATTTGACTACTAATCCCTGTCTAGTACCGAGTTTAAGAGAGAGTGAAACTATACCTATACTCCCCCTATCTGCCTTCGTGGAGTGCAAAGGACGCCTCCTTCGTTTTCGATACACGACTGAGAGCATGTGCTGTGACAGTTCGGCCACTGTGCACACGCAGGTGCATGTACGTTTTAATGCCCGTTGATTTCTCGCATGATCGTCTGTCGTTGTATAGGAAAATTAAATTGCATTGGAATTGCCGGTTGCCCACTAATACATTTCCCTTTAACGTTCAAGTCCTATTCGTGATGATGCACATTCATATAATTTTACCAAATTGTTTACTGTGCAGAAGCCCCATCGCTGATGTAATATGCCTAGTTGTGGGATATATATTATGTGATTTATATACATACATATATATATTCTGCTCTCCATCATATTGTCGTCGAAGGTACGCAATTAGATATTCTTAGAACAGGTAAACAACAGCTGTGGAATATGTAAGACAGTGTTGTTGGGGATTTATATGACAAAAGGTTGTATTTTCTGCTAATTTTATTAGTGGAAGCCGCGGAGTTCATCATGGATGGAGACTGTTCTGTTTTCTGTAAATTCGGCAGTACACTTTTCAGTCATTTTAACAGTAGTTTGATTTCACGGAACCCCATTTCTTATATGATATTTACATTTGCAATGGCTTCCTCAAAGGCAGCTTTAGTTCCGTTTTAAATTAAGATGTCCCAAGACACATAGCACACTTGTCCACGTAATACGACGGGTGTGGAGATAACGTACGATTCTATGTGCTATAGGTAGCAATACAGTCGTAGTAACTGTTTCATTAATTATTCTGTTTCTGTTATGTTTGGTAATCTTGTTTCTTTAAGCATGAGCCTCATAGTTTGGTGAATTATACAAATACAGCGCCATGTATGTCAGCAGACTGCTTTGAATACAATGCGAAATTCTCAGCTGTGCAAAGTTAAAGAAACCTGCTTCACTATTGGATTATTTGTGTTAGGACCTTTGGTATAGCTCTGTCAGACTGCAACACTAATTTGTTTTGCACAAGTTGCTACTTTCCATTTTTGTTACCGTCTTATTTTCTTGTCTTTCAAGCATAGTGCGGCTAAGTCCTTAAACTATGTTGGACGAATTTGACCAAAGTACGAAAACCTCGAGGTTCGATATCTCCAAACCTAATCCATCTAGAGGACTGAAACTTCACGAAAATTAGTGTCTCCAGATGCCAAACTAGTGTACAAATAAAAAAAGGAACTTATAAATACAAGGCTTTTTGCTGTGTGATTTGACATTGATTCGCTCGAATACACACGCTCACATACAATATTTTGGTCTCATAAGTCTATTTTTTTTCTCTTAAGAAAGGAAATTAAGTTGTTCGAATGAAATAGTTGACTTTACTTTTTGATATCCAATTGAAATATAAGCAGGGTTAATGAGATGTCTCTGTCGAATTGTAACCTTCTGTAACAACCGAGAAAACAAATCTTTCTTGTTGAAGTTGTTGGAATTTTTCTGTTATTATAATTATTAGAGTTACAGATTTTATCTTGCATGAAAGTGTGACGGTTTGGAGTTTCTATACAAAGAAACTGCGATTAGTGTATTGCATTTATTTATTTACAGATTTTATTTCTTGACGGTCAATGTTTCAGATACAAAATATATTATATTTTGCATGGATAACTTCCATGATATCTATCCACTCCTCTTTAATTGCTGCACAAGAAGTATAGACGAACTAAGTGATAATTACAATATGCAGGGCTATACATTTGGAGCTGAGCATTGTATAATGTTCATAGAGTTGGAGTCCAGTAGACCATTCCACAATGTTTATACAGTTGGTGCTCAACTGGGCATTGCCTAATACAGCATTTATACAGTGGGAGCTCAGCTAATTGTTCTTTAATGTCTATACGGTTGGAGTTCAATAGAGCATTCCATAATGTTTATACAGCTGGTGCTCAATTGAGCATTTCACAATACAGCATTTATACAGTGGGAGCTCAGCTGATTGTTCTTTAATGTCTATACGGTTGGAGTTCAATAGAGCATTCCATAATGTTTATACAGCTGGTGCTCAATTGAGCATTGCCTAATACAGCATTTATACAGTGGGAGCTCAGCTGATTGTTCTTTAATGTCTATACGGTTGGAGTTCAATAGAGCATTCCATAATGTTTATGGAGTGGTGCTCAATTGAGCATTGCCTAATACAGCATTTATACAGTGGGAGCTCAGCTGATTGTTCTTTAATGTCTATAAGGTTGGAGTTCAATAGAGCATTCCATAATGTTTATACAGCTGGTGCTCAATTGAGCATTTCACAATACAGCATTTATACAGTGGGAGCTCAGCTGATTGTTCTTTAATGTCTATACGGTTGGAGTTCAATAGAGCATTCCATAATGTTTATGGAGTTGGTGCTCAATTGAGCATTGCCTAATACAGCATTTATACAGTGGGAGCTCAGCTGATTGTTCTTTAATGTCTATACGGTTGGAGTTCAATAGAGCATTCCATAATGTTTATTAGCTGGTGCTCAATTGAGCATTGCACAATACAGCATTTATACAGTGGGAGCTCAGCTGATTGTTCTTTAATGTCTATACGGTTGGAGTTCAATAGAGCATTCCATAATATTTATACAGCTGTGCTCAATTGAGCATTGCCTAATACAGCATTTATACAGTGGGAGCTCAGCTGATTGTTCTTTAATGTCTATACGGTTGGAGTTCAATGAGCATTCCATAATGTTTATACAGCTGGTGCTCAATTGAGCATTGCCCAATACAGCATTTATGCAGTGGGAGCTCAGCTGATTGTTCTTTAATGTCTATACGTTGAGTTCAATAGAGCATTCCATAATGTTTATACAGCTGGTGCTCAATTGAGCATTGCCTAATACAGCATTATACAGTGGGGGCTCAGTGATTGTTCTTAATGTCTATACGGTTGGAGTTCAATAGAGCATTCCATAATGTTTATACAGCTGGTGCTTAATTGAGCATTGCCTAATACAGCATTTATGCAGTGGGAGCTCAGCTGATTGTTCTTTAATGTCTATACGGTTGGAGTTCAATAGAGCATTCCATAATGTTTATACAGCTGGTGCTCAATTGAGCATTGCCTAATACAGCATTTATACAGTGGAGCTCAGCTGATTGTTCTTTAATGTCTATAAGGTTGAGTTCAATAGAGCATTCCATAATGTTTATATAGCTGGTGCTCAATTGAGCATTTCACAATACAGCATTTATACAGTGGGAGCTCAGCTGATTGTTCTTTAATGTTAATACGGTTGGAGTTCAATAGAGCATTCCATAATGTTTATACAGCTGGTGCTCATTGAGCATTGCCTAATACAGCATTTATACAGTGGGAGCTCAGCTGATTGTTCTTTAATGTCTATACGGTTGGAGTTCAATAGAGCATTCCATAATGTTTATACAGCTGGTGCTCAATTGAGCATTGCCTAATACAGCATTTATACAGTGGGAGCTCAGCTGATTGTTCTTTAATGTCTATACGGTTGGAGTTCAATAGAGCATTCCATAATGTTTATACAGCTGGTGCTCAATTGAGCATTGCCTAATACAGCATTTATACAGTGGGAGCTCAGCTGATTGTTCTTTAATGTCTATACGGTTGGAGTTCAATAGAGCATTCCATAATGTTTATGGAGTTGGTGCTCAATTGAGCATTGCCTAGTACAGCATTTATACAGTGGGAGCTCAGCTGATTGTTCTTTAATGTCTATAAGGTTGGAGTTCAATAGAGCATTCCATAATGTTTATACAGCTGGTGCTCAATTGAGCATTTCACAATACAGCATTTATACAGTGGGAGCTCAGCTGATTGTTCTTTAATGTCTATACGGTTGGAGTTCAATAGAGCATTCCATAATGTTTATGGAGTTGGTGCTCAATTGAGCATTGCCTAATACAGCATTTATACAGTGGGAGCTCAGCTGATTGTTCTTTAATGTCTATACGGTTGGAGTTCAATAGAGCATTCCATAATGTTTATATAGCTGGTGCTCAATTGAGCATTGCACAATACAGCATTTATACAGTGGGAGCTCAGCTGATTGTTCTTTAATGTCTATACGGTTGGAGTTCAATAGAGCATTCCATAATATTTATACAGCTGGTGCTCAATTGAGCATTGCCTAATACAGCATTTATACAGTGGGAGCTCAGCTGATTGTTCTTTAATGTCTATACGGTTGGAGTTCAATAGAGCATTCCATAATGTTTATACAGCTGGTGCTCAATTGAGCATTGCCTAATACAGCATTTATGCAGTGGGAGCTCAGCTGATTGTTCTTTAATGTCTATACGGTTGGAGTTCAATAGAGCATTCCATAATGTTTATACAGCTGGTGCTCAATTGAGCATTGCCTAATACAGCATTTATACAGTGGGAGCTCAGCTGATTGTTCTTTAATGTCTATACGGTTGGAGTTCAATAGAGCATTCCATAATGTTTATACAGCTGGTGCTCAATTGAGCATTGCCTAATACAGCATTTATGCAGTGGGAGCTCAGCTGATTGTTCTTTAATGTCTATACGGTTGGAGTTCAATAGAGCATTCCATAATGTTTATACAGCTGGTGCTCAATTGAGCATTGCCTAATACAGCATTTATACAGTGGGAGCTCAGCTGATTGTTCTTTAATGTCTATAAGGTTGGAGTTCAATAGAGCATTCCATAATGTTTATATAGCTGGTGCTCAATTGAGCATTTCACAATACAGCATTTATACAGTGGGAGCTCAGCTGATTGTTCTTTAATGTTAATACGGTTGGAGTTCAATAGAGCATTCCATAATGTTTATACAGCTGGTGCTCAATTGAGCATTGCCTAATACAGCATTTATACAGTGGGAGCTCAGCTGATTGTTCTTTAATGTCTATACGGTTGGAGTTCAATAGAGCATTCCATAATGTTTATACAGCTGGTGCTCAATTGAGCATTGCCTAATACAGCATTTATACAGTGGGAGCTCAGCTGATTGTTCTTTAATGTCTATACGGTTGGAGTTCAATAGAGCATTCCATAATGTTTATACAGCTGGTGCTCAATTGAGCATTGCCTAATACAGCATTTATACAGTGGGAGCTCAGCTGATTGTTCTTTAATGTCTATACGGTTGGAGTTCAATAGAGCATTCCATAATGTTTATACAGCTGGTGCTCAATTGAGCATTGCCTAATACAGCATTTATGCAGTGGGAGCTCAGCTGATTGTTCTTTAATGTCTATACGGTTGGAGTTCAATAGAGCATTCCATAATGTTTATACAGCTGGTGCTCAATTGAGCATTGCCTAATACAGCATTTATACAGTGGGAGCTCAGCTGATTGTTCTTTAATGTCTATACGGTTGGAGTTCAATAGAGCATTCCATAATGTTTATACAGCTGGTGCTCAATTGAGCATTGCCTAATACAGCATTTATGCAGTGGGAGCTCAGCTGATTGTTCTTTAATGTCTATACGGTTGGAGTTCAATAGAGCATTCCATAATGTTTATACAGCTGGTGCTCAATTGAGCATTGCCTAATACAGCATTTATACAGTGGGAGCTCAGCTGATTGTTCTTTAATGTCTATAAGGTTGGAGTTCAATAGAGCATTCCATAATGTTTATATAGCTGGTGCTCAATTGAGCATTTCACAATACAGCATTTATACAGTGGGAGCTCAGCTGATTGTTCTTTAATGTTAATACGGTTGGAGTTCAATAGAGCATTCCATAATGTTTATACAGCTGGTGCTCAATTGAGCATTGCCTAATACAGCATTTATACAGTGGGAGCTCAGCTGATTGTTCTTTAATGTCTATACGGTTGGAGTTCAATAGAGCATTCCATAATGTTTATACAGCTGGTGCTCAATTGAGCATTGCCTAATACAGCATTTATACAGTGGGAGCTCAGCTGATTGTTCTTTAATGTCTATACGGTTGGAGTTCAATAGAGCATTCCATAATGTTTATACAGCTGGTGCTCAATTGAGCATTGCCTAATACAGCATTTATACAGTGGGAGCTCAGCTGATTGTTCTTTAATGTCTATACGGTTGGAGTTCAATAGAGCATTCCATAATGTTTATACAGCTGGTGCTGAATTGAGCATTGCCTAATACAGCATTTATACAGTGGGAGCTCAGCTGATTGTTCTTTAATGTCTATACGGTTGGAGTTCAATAGAGCATTCCATAATGTTTATGCAGTTGGTGCTCAATTGAGCATTGCACAATACAGCATTTATACAGTGGGAGCTCAGCTGATTGTTCTTTAATGTCTATACGGTTGGAGTTCAATAGAGTATTCCATAATGTTTATACAGTTGATGCTCAATACAGCATTTATACAGTGGGAGCTCAGTTGAGCATTCTGTTATGTTATACAGTTGGAGATCAATTGAATGTCGCATGTTTATACAGTTGGAGCTCATTTCAGCATTACATAATGTTTGTACAGCTGAAGTAACACACTTGCAAAATCCCTAGATGTAATCCCAGTTTGGTCTCTTCTGACAAATTTTTAGGGATATTTTCGTAAGATAAATAGGGTCATTGTATTTGTCCACATTATGTTTCTGTACGCCAGAATACGGAAACGAAGTAACTTTGCTGTCTTCGACCAGACTGTCATGGAATTCAATAAGTGTGGGGATTCTTTTTAACGTGTGACATCACGTTGTTTGTCAGTGTATGAATAATTGCTAGCAATATCAGTCTCAACAAAACTATCTTTTTTAGACAATAGAGTCTATCTTTCTAATTGACCAGTTACATGTTTCAACCTAAATTAAGTCATCTTCAGGCTCTTAAACTTTAAAAAACACATTGAGCAGCTCTATGACCCACATTCGTCTCGCAAGTGAGTTAAGACGTCACAATTTTAAAATTAAATCACCTAAGGTTAGCAGACAGCACAACGCCCATCATTTGGCAGCAGATGCTGTGTTTGCACAGTCTGGCTTTTATCAAAAGCCACGCGTGTTTTGACAGTGCAGACGGCTGTGTGCATCCTTAAGATAAAACAGTGTGTTTCTTTGAAACGTTGGTAACCGTCTGCCGGACGGGGTTGCATGGCGGAAGACCGCAGTCCTTATATGAAGCCCCGTAAATGACGTGCATATTTTATGGTGCTCCTTATCCCTCCAAAGGCGAAACAGTAGGCCTACTCCCCGATATCCGAATGAGCATGTGTTTGAATGTTCTGGGCTTCGACCGCTTGTTCTTCAGATAAAAGTAGTAATAAGATGAAGATGAGTATGGTTCATTGATGGAATAATACTGACAGGATAAACGAAGTGCTCGAATAGAAACCTGTTCCAGCGTCGCTTTTTCTACCACAAATATCACATGGACTGGCCCACGATCGAACTCGAGCCACCGCGGTGAGAGGCCAGTGACTAACCGCCTACTCCATGGCGCGGCCTTGAAAGGCAAAAATTAACCTTAAATTATTTAAATATTCAGGTAGTACCGCACAGTAAACACACCCTCGCCACCATTATAAAAGCCAACCAGTTAACGCTGTACAGGGAAGTAATCGCTGTTTGCCCTGAAGACGGTATGGATCACAGAAATGCACACCGTGGGCAGGGGAAACGTTCGTATACGACACTGGGAATTACTGCTTGCTTTAAATTTGTGTCATATATGTGTTATAAATAGTTATGACTAAGAGTTCGAATCGATTCAGTATAAAACCTTCATGTAACGACTATGTTAAAGTTTTATAATGTTTACAGTCATACTGGTGTCTTGTTTCTGCTTGGGGTGGCGTGTCGACAAATTTTCTGTCGTTCTTTAATCTGTGATGTTGATCTATACTAATCATTGTGCTTTTTACGAGGGTCGCATAAGTCGTAAAAAAAGGGGCTGTTAGCTTCGCTATGTCCGTCTTTCTGTCTGTATGTATGTCAGCTGTCCGCATTTATCAGCACGGCTCCCACTGGATGGATTTCCATGAAATTTTATATTGGGGACTTTTATGAAAATCTGTCGAGGAACTACAAATTTGGTAAAATCGGACTAAAATATCTGGCACTTTACATGAAGACCTAGGTACTTTTTGTTGTTGCCGGCGCCAGAATTTCGCCATAAAAGCCTTGTACAACACTGAGTGTTCGTGTATTGTTGACAGTGACATTATCTCAACAACAGAGAACGCATTGTTGCCTTTCCATTGCAACAATGGTTACGCCAACGCACCACAATGTTACTTTATACGTACATTACCTATTTTGTTTATTTTTAAAGTCGAAGTTGCGTACCTGACTGGAGGTACGCTAATGCTTTAGTACATGGCGGAAAGCATGCCTGAAGAACAAGGTACAATTTCGAATAAGTTTCAATAATGATGCAACCTTTATCTGCCTGGTAATCTCAAGAAAATGCTATCTTTGATAAGTGCTAAGTGTACCAATTATTATATCAGATATTTAGTGTTATCAGTTAAGTATGACACCAAGTACTTACATTGTATTGCAAAGAATGCTTGAGAAATGTTAACGATGTTTAACAGGTGGGGTACAATTATTAATTATTCTCATATATTTAGTACCTGATAGGGATACGTAGAGAAAGGGGTATTTATCAGTGTAATACTTAATTTTAGTAATTCGAGTTTCAAGAAAGGTACGATAAAAAGCGGCAAAATAATTACTCTGTTAGCCGTCCGTAACAATATTCTGAGCGGTTTTTAGAGTTTTAGAATCTAGACTTTTTGAATGTCAGCCTGGAGGTACATTAAGTAACCATTGGGGTTTAAAGGGTTAGGCCGGTATGTCCACCTGTCAAAGGAGGTGGGCGTAATGCAGTGGCGTAACCACTCCCTCTACCAACAGAGCGAAACTGTGTCACTCGTTCGTTTATCTGATTCCACGACAAATCGAAGCATAAAATAGGGAAAAACTGAGTATCTGTGCAAACACATAACGTTGACTGCTAGCTTTTTTTAACAGTGCCGGATCAGATCTTCGCTCATATGGGTTATTGTGCAACGTAGGTTGGTTTGTTACTGACGTTTTGGGACGGTATATCGGTCTCTTCTTCAAGGTCAAGATGTCCATGGGAAAGACTTGGCCATCTTGACCTTGAGGATGGGCCCGATACGCTGTCCCGAAACGTCAGTAACAAACCAACCTACGCTGCGCAACAACCCAGAAAGCGATTTCAAATCCACGGTGGCGAGAGCCTCAAATCTGGCAAAGCTGGATCAATTGCGACGTTATTACGTGAAAAGTCGGCACACCGTAAACCGACAAGGACTCGAGAGAAGGTGACTGAGAGGACCTAAGAAGCAGACAAACTCCAATCCGGATAGTAGCAGCCCAGGCCTCGAGTCGATCCACAACCTCCCGACTAAAAGTCAAACGCTGCTGCGCCAGCTTTGTGGTGACATATCAGTTACAGTGTCTGTGGGGTGTCGAATGAAAGGTAAATATGATAAACGAAGGGACGTTGAGGGGTGGGGAGCAGAAAAACTGGCCGTGCCTTCTTGCGAGATACAGCTGTTCTGTCTCGAATAAAAAGAAAAATTTGGTACCAAGAATTCAGTCTGAATAATTGACTTGACACCACAGCTGAAGCTCATGTGCATAGTTTGCTCTTACAGACTACAGCAGTGGTCGGCAACACGTTCACCAGTCGCCACATGCGGCCAGTTAGCGATAAAGTGTTGTTAACTGAACTTTCAGATGCATATTTTTTTAATTCCGCATTTCCGAACCGAAGTTTTCATTTCTCTTCCTGACGCTGCCGTGCTATAGTGTATAACATTTGAAATATTCTTTCGCAAAAATCAGTGTGCATTAAGTTCATATATTCAGTCAAAACACAGGTCTCGAGTTCATGACACGAATTTGGAGACTTGTTGAGATCTACTATTTCGTATATTCAGCCAATTATCCTTTAGTTAATCAGGGGGAAAGGTTGCCATATTTCGCACTGATTTTTCTTGGTTGCTGAGAATGCTTGATTCTTTTGTGTTTGGCCCATTAATGCCCCAGAATAAAGTTAATGCAAGCAGTTTTAGAGAAGAGAAAATTCTCATACCCCTTCGGGAATCGAACTGTGATTCCTCGGTAGTAGTGATCATAGCTTAGTCACTACACCGACTGAGCTATGTAGACTGCCTAGCTGAGGAATAACTAACTATTGTAACTTAATACACGCACGCATGTAGATATATGTGTGTGTGTGTGACAGGAACATCTTCAGGTCAAAGCTAGCTATATGGCCTATAACAGATGGATGTGAATTTGTAATCTGTATTGTTAACGCGTTCACTAAAGCAAGTCGAACCAGCTACGAGACATTCGGAATGCCAGGATGCAGGGAACTCGAAACTGTAGTGCAGTACTGACTGCAGCTGTACACTGTTGTTCGCAAAGCCTGTGTATATGACTGCAGTGAAACGGTAAAATTATGTTTAGATTATTTATAGCTCATGGATGTTGAAGGGTAATTCTCGGGTTAAAATAAGTACCAACCGGCTTTGAATTGCGATTAAACGAGCACATAAGCGTTTCAGTGAGCGTATGGTCTCCAAGACAAAGGTGTGGAATTTAAAAATGACGTTACGCACCGAGAGTGTCAGAAAAGCCATGACAGCTTAGAGTCACGTTTGGGCAGTATCCAGTTCGAATATCGGCCGCAAACCAGTTTATCGGACTGTGATTTTTCATGATTTGTCTGAGTCTTCTGAAAAATTACGAGGTTGTACAACCATGAAATGGGCCACGGTCGTTTTTAGGCGCATTCACAAAATTGCTAAAGCGACTCTAAGCTTCGTCATGTCTGTCTGTCTGTCCGTCCGCCCCTTCGAATGCAAAAATTCGGCTCCCACTGGTCGGATTTTCATGAAATTTGACATTTGAGTATTTTTCGAAAATCTGTCGAGAAAATTCAATTTGATTAAAATCTTACAAGAATAGCGGGTACTTTACATGAAGACCAATGTACATTTATGATTATATCTGGCTGAATTCTTCTTAGAATGAGAAATGTTTCAGAAAATTTGTAGAGAAAATCAAAACAAATTTTATGTTCAATAAAGTATTTTCTCCAAGATTGTGCCGTTTATGAGGTAATGTGGGAAAACATGGTAGTGCCAATAGGCCACAGATGACGATATATTACGGCGCATGCGCTTTGCTTGCTGAATAACTAAGGCTATAGGCACACGCTCAGAATATGTAATATTTACTGCTTTTCCACGGCAACAATGGTTACGCTTATAGGTACATTGCCTGTCTTTTATCCAGTACCCTTCCCGATCATGGGCATCTTATCATTTTTAATTCGACACTACATAATTTGATAAAGACTCACGAAATTATACAGAGTGGCGCAGAGCCGACTGACACATTTTGACACACGATAATTTTATACAACAATAAAGGGATCAAAGGAAGTGCACCACTTATATGTCAAATAAAGCAATTTATTATTTATTACTTTTGATAGGCAACATCTTGAATGTGGCCTCCTTTATTTGCGACACATTGCCTTAATCCTCAAACTTGTCAAAAACTCGGCGCAACAGCTGTTGATTTATGTTTGCAGTTTCATCCAGAATAGCATGCTTCAGGTTCTGTATTGTGTGTGAGCGATTCCTGTATACGCACTCTTTCAAGCATCCTCATGGGAAGAAATGCGGGACCGTGAGGTCCGGCGAACCTACAGGCCATAGGATACCCGATACAAGAAAATGCTCTTTGTCGCTCATTAACTCACTACATGCTCCTGCGATTCATTGCCACTGAACATGTTTTGAAGTTGCGTGATATTATCTTTCTCTCGGTGTGCAGACTCTGCCCCCTTTCCCCACTTGTAGGGCAATAGTGCTGCAGTAGTCACATATCCTCTGCAGTAGAGATAGTATAGTTAAATACGCTAGGAAACGAATAGAAAGAAAGGATCGAAGTACCACGTAACTTACATGTGTTAACTTTAATTCAATATGTGGGCTGCCTCCGATATACTGTATATCCAGATCCAGCGCACTTATGCAGCTGTTCTACAAAGAATTGTCTACATTTTAACAATTTGACTCTTTTACACCATATCAACTGTATATAAAAGCGGCTAATTGGGTTGTATGCAGTATTGCTTTGGTTTAGTTCCCTGATGATGATCCCTTGGGGATCGAAACATGTAGGAATATACAGTGTGATTATATGTAATTATCTAAGGAACAATATTGTACATTTTCTTGGTTGAGTGTTACGAATTGATTAAAAATTTTGTTTTGGGATTTGATTCGTATTCTGCGGAGCCCACGTCCTGCAGACCTTAAGATTTGACTTTTTGTCGAGTGATGTTTACAAGTTCTGATTTATGGAACTATACCTCCATTCCCGAATATGTCTTCATGGCATGGTGCATAATTAAGTACAAAGAGACTTTACCCTTTCATCTGTAGACCTATTAAATGTCAGGACTGAAACTAATTATTCTTGTTGTCAAGCGATAAGAAGCACGGTATCAAGATACTGGACTTGTGTTTGGCTATGATGAGGATCTTCAGCTATTAAGAACCTACCTCCAGTTGCGAAATGCATTGGATAAACTGACGACTTGGAAAATTACACTTAGCCATTCTGTTCTTAAAGGTTGAATATTTATGTGATGATAATGTTCTAATCAGTAATCTAATCAATTTGAGCTTCGACTTTTACGAGGTAAGATTCCTTGCCGAAAGGACGAGTAATTAGTTTACAATTTCGAACATAAGATAAGATTATACTTGGTCGTACTATGCCTCCTGCTGTTAAACGCTGGCCCCTCACTGCGGGACTGCTTCCGTCCCAGGTTGACACAATTTGAGATTTTTGGTGGGCGAAACAAACAGTTAAGCAGGTTTCTCTCCGAGTATCATCGGCTTTCTCCGTCTAAGCACCATTCCACCACTGCTACGAACTTGTCTGTCACCACCCCCTGAAGTATGTGATAGCCGTGGCCAGGCAGCACATTATTAAAACCCAACCTTAAAGTTGGAGGCTTCAACTCTGACCCTGCACTTGACTGGTTACACATTAAGGAAGTAAAGCACTTTTTAAAGATTATCCTGGACAGTAAAAGAATTTGTTACTCAATTAATTCATTCATTCATTCATCCGTGGATTTAAAATAAATTTCGATGCACTGGTGATTAGCCAGTGTTAAAACATTAAATTAATCAAACTGAAACTCAATCATTTAACGTAGCATAACTTTTTGTAGCTGACATCTCACCAGATGTAATGTTAATGTTGTTCCGGTTATTGGTCAGTACATCGAACAAACCCTCTACATCTACAATCGGTAGGTAGAAAGAGGTCAGAACAAGAAAGAAAGACATCTAACAAGTAGAAATTAGGAATGGAGATGAGGGTTTGGCTGAGGAGCTTTATGGAATGGAGCTTCATTGTAGGTGTATGTGAGAATAATATTAAAATGGATGTTAGAGAAACAGGTTTGCGGTGACTGTACTATGTATTAAGATTGATATTTGTTTTACTTATTTACTCCTTTTTCCCCGTTCTGTGTGTTTATTGACTTCTCTGCATTTAAACAGTTCCTAATCGGATCTTTCTCGGTAGTCGTTGGTTAATTGGGTCGCTTGTTGGAGCGCCGCTGCAGATACCAGCAGTAGATGCCGAATGGCGCCGGTATTATTGCCGTATTCAGTGGCGTTATGTGATGACAGGATTGGTATCCCTCCGTGGCCACTTTGACACTGAGCTGCAGTGACTTGGGCAGGAATCTAGTTTACAGCATTTCAGTCGCCCGTTGCAGGTTTTCACAGTTGACACCGGAACAGATTTCGACCTACCTCACACCATATCATTTTCTCTTGACCAACACCTAAATATCATTGACTGTACTAGCTAGTTTAAAAAAATTCGAAGCTTGGATGTTCTAGGACAAAGCCACACGGGCTTTACAACGCAGTTTTCTGCCCACACCCGTTTTGTTGGGAAAGGTATAGAGCACGCCATGAAACCGTATGGGGGAGTGGAGGTATAGCTCCATATGCAGTAATAAGCTCGGTACTAGATGGAGGTGAGTGGTCAGTTTTATTCACCTACCCCTTTACTCTTAGGGAGAGATTTGCGGTATCCATTGAATAAGAGAGCCAGTCTGGATGCTTTGAAGAAGTGAAAAATCTCTTTCCCCTGCTGTGAATCGAACCACGATTCCTCGGTCGTGCAGTCGTTCGCCTCGTCACTACACCAACTGCGCTATCCAAGCTTTGCGCATAGTTAGAATTGTTCATTGTGTAGGGATTTTGGTATTACTATAATGAGGGAAGAGATATAACGCTTTTAATGGAATGAGGGTCTTTAGCCCCTTCCCATTCTCTAGGACACGTACATCTGTGTGGACGGCGGTTACTGGTTTGAAATGCCAGCCCTTTCCGTACTTTCTAAATTTTGAGTAGTATAATTTCAGGTAATTTGTATGTTGATGGTTATATGTACCGAATTAATAGCGCAAATCTCCAGTTTGTGCTCGCATCTCAGGAAGCTCCGTCCGGCGTTTGAACTACGGATCCCGGCCGGCTACATAGTTTCAGTTGCTCTAATTTATCAGCATAACTATAACTGGCGTGGGGAAAGAAACGATGATGATAGTGATAGTAACCTGTACCTTATTTACATTGCAATAATAAGCAATAAAATAGTTCAACCTCGACTAGGATATGATCGTACGACCATTTGCGCATGCGCCCTGCCCACGTGGAAAGACGTGGCTGAGAATGAGTATGTTCCCCCTCTAACAAATCGGGGTCAGCCGGAAATGACGTGATAAGACGGTAGTTGTTACAGAGTGTAGAGCAACAGCTGACGTAAAGTGAACGACA
Organism: Reticulitermes speratus; assembly: GCA_021186555.1. Classification (NCBI taxonomy): domain Eukaryota; kingdom Metazoa; phylum Arthropoda; class Insecta; order Blattodea; family Rhinotermitidae; genus Reticulitermes; species Reticulitermes speratus. Next base: position 29,984,647 of record JAJKFL010000042.1, on the reverse strand, counting down.
TCCACAAGTGGAATGTTATCTCTGCCGACTGGGAGTTTGCTTCAGATCACATCCTAATAATATTAACATGAGAAACTGGGTTGGGGATGTCAGGGTGCTAACGGAGGTGTGGAGGAGGGTCCAGGGGAACCGAGGATGAGAGCAGACTTCTAGTAGATACACAGACTGATAAGAGAGAGAACAATACGCATGTTTCAGGTGGTAAACCTTGTTTCGTTGGTTTAGAAGGGATTTGTTATGGATGAATTTGTTTATATAGATTTTAAGTTTATCGTCTTGTTGTGTTAACTGTAACAAAGACATATTTAAATACTGTCAACCACAACTAATGTACGTTATATATTTTATTGTGGCAACATGTTTCGACCTAATTCGGTCATCTTCAGGCCATTAATATAAAACTCATAAAAGTATTGTATTCGATTGCATTAGATGGAATTAATAACTGGGATCCCAATTTTACAATTAAGGAAAGGAAGGAAATGACAAATGTTGAGTTTTGATTGATTTAGAAGGTAAACGTTTTATTTGCCGCGAACACAGTGGATAGAGGAAAAGGATTCAGTTTCTTTTAATTTCGTCTTATTTTAACACAACTGAGGAATAGCTGGACTTGTAGAGGTGATACACAAGACACGTTACCGAGATATCTTATGTGCCTCGAGAGTGAATGTTGTGTGGCGCATTGGTTCAGATGGTTGTACCTAATAGCTGCAAGTGGTAATGTAAAGCGCGGATTTGAGGCAAATGTAACAGTACTTCGGAATGGACTAAGTTTGCCGTGAACAGCTTAGTAGCGGGGAAAAGGTTGAATGTAGCAGTTCTTTTGTTTAAATATGGAAATGTGTATGTTTTAGAAGGGTTGAAGGAGGGTGATAAGGAAATTAGAAGAAAAGAAAAAATGAGTGGGGTGTGAAGGTTGTTGACAAGTAAGAGGCACGTATCGAAGGGTGCTTTAATGTACTGTACAACTGTTACAGAAAAGGGATCTATCTCTTAAAAAACGGTATTAGTGCGGGAGTCTTATTATATTGTATTACACATAACTAAATAATACATCGCATCATGAGTCCAGCATACTAAACCATAAGCTAAACTGCATGTCATTGAAGGGTTTGAAATTTACTTCACTTAACACGATGTAAGGGCCGATCACAGTAGCCGCGCGGTCTAAGGCGTGGGTCTGCGGCCACTCGCTTGCTGGGATTGTGGGTTCGAATCCCACCGGGCGCATGGATGTCTGTCTCTTGCGAGTGTTGTGTGTTGTCAGGTAGATGTCTCTGTGTCGGGCTGATCACTCGTCCAGAGGAGTCCTACCGAGTGTGGTGTGAGTGTGATTGCGAAGCCCCAAAGGCGAGGCCATGACCCGAAAACGGGCCGAAGCGCCACGGGTGAAAATAAACATGACACAAGGACTGACAGTTTGTGCAATATGAAAGTAGGCATTGTCAGTTTCACTTGGGACTTCTTTGCTTTCCTTGTGTTAAATGAAGTATTACGTGGCTGCTACAAGTGAGTTTATTATTAGAATTCGTTGATCACCATTCTGGCCATTAAGAACTGACCTTTGCCACCGTCTCGCGGCTTGTGCTAAATGGCCCGTTTAAATGGCAGAGATTTATACCACTGTAATAGGACTTCCAGCGAAGAGTATCAAACGTTCTAAACTCTGTTGACGTTCTGTTGAGACCACCTACTTGGCATCCTGTGTGTATTTTAAAGTGGGCAGTCGCCACGCGGCTACAAGCAGTAATAAATACATCGGCTGTTCGGTAGCATTCGAGATGTAACAAAGGAAAACAGTGAGTTTCTCCGAAAGATTGGCTGATTCTAACCGATCTACACGGAGTCATATCCCAGAAGATAGGTATATACATCAGCATCACTGTGGCTTAATAGCGTTAGTTTTTCTCTGTCACTTTCTTGAAACACCGATAATTTTCCAGATTATATGTAATTCTGTGCTTAGTTTTAATTTGAAGCTAACTTTAACTTCTTAATTCGCACCCCTAAGTTGCTGTGAAGTTCAGAAGACGTCGGTAAACGAAGTTTGCAAGAGCTAGATAATCCACGAACCAGTAAAACAAAAACTTAGTTTCCAGCAATACAGGCAATGTACGTTTAAAGTAACGTTGAGGCATTTTCGCTAAACCATTGTTGCTGTCGAAAAGAAATGCCTTAGTTATCCGGCATTCAAAGTACATGCGCCATATGATATTGTTATCTGTGACCTGTCTGACTCTACAATATTTTTCCACTTTATCTCATAGCCGGCACGCTTTTTGGGAAAAGCTTATTGAACATAATATGTGTGTTTTGATTTTCTATACAACTTTTCTTTGAAACATATCTCATTCTTAGAAGAATTCAGCGAGACACTATCATAAATGTACATAGTTCTTCATGTGTAGTATCCGTTTTTCTTGTCAGATTTTGTTCAAACTTGAATTTTTTCGACAGATTTTCGAAAAATTGTCAAATATCAAACCATGAATATCCGTCCAGTGGGAACCGAGTTCTTCCATCCGGACAGATATGAAGAACATTATAGTCTCTTTTCGGAATTTTGCGAACGTGCCTAAAAATGAAAAACTCTCCGATTTGATGGGTGTTATTTATCATTTAGACAAATTAACTTTCTGAAATTCTTAAAATGTCTGCAACAAGGGTGATTTGACTTGACAGAAGGAAAGAATTTGTTGAACATCCGGGAAATGTCGTGAAAGCTTTTTATGACTGAGCAAATGCACTTCTATTTCTGACAGTAATTTCTCGTTAAGACCTCTACCAGTCTCATTCTCTTGAGGGCTAGCAACAAGAATTGTAAACATGTATGTCTTCTTTTCATTGAACCTGTGACATTCGTAAATTCGATTGCATTTTAAATCTTATATGCCTGTCATAGATAAATTGCGACGTTGCAAGAAACGTTCGTTCCATTTGACAGTCTAAACATATCTGCCAAATATGTGATTTATTTCAGCTTCTCATCCTGGCTGAACAAATTCTCCAACTGAATTTTTCGTTTTTTATAGGAAAAGTCTCAGTTCGTTATTCAAGTCAATACACAATTAAAACAAATTTGCTTTAGCACAACCACCTCAACTGTGTAGAACACAGCATTCATGTCGACGCAGCATCGCTTCATACAACAGTCTGTTGATATTTCTTGAACCTAAAGCATGTGATTGTACAAAATTTACTCCTGGAAAGGACAGGAGATACTTTTTTCGAACTTCAGGGTAAGGTTCTCACAGCCAGCCCCTTCCGATTGGTTACATGATGTTGCCAATGCGTTGGAAGCTACAGTTTTGAGATCTACACTCTTCTGGGATATTACGCGGCGTCGTGTGGTAATTCTTTAAATAAATAAAATAAAAATACAACCAAAAATATAAAATAAAAATAAATAAACAAAATAGGAGAAGAAAAACCAAGCCACGTGAGGTAGGGGGAAGAGAAAACGTTCAAAGGCTCAGTGGGATGAAGCCGGCCACGAGAACAGTAAGAACACATCAAGTGCACTAAGGCTGATTAAAAAAACATATATGGAATAAAATAAGAATAATGAAAGAAAATATAAAAATATTAAAAATAATAAAAATAAAAGAAAAAGAAACATGAATAAGTAAGGAGAAAAACCAAAACAGCGTGAGAGAGAGGGGAAACAGACATGTAAAGTAGCAAGTGGGATACCTAGACGAAAACCGGTCCCAGGGCGGCCAAGTCACTGCCAAGTGCAGGAAGGTGAGACTAATGGGAGAAAAATGTATGGAATGCAGCAATAACAAGGAAGGACAACATTCCAAGGAAACAAATGTATAAATAAAAAGAACTATAAATGAATAATTAAATAAATAAAAATATAAAAATAAAAATATAAAATATAAAAATAGGAATAAAAATAAAAATGAACATAAAAATAAAAAATAAAAAGTACAAACAAATTAAAAATAAATAAATTAATTAAATAACTAAGGAGAAATACAAAAAGTTGGAATAAAAAGGAAAACGAACCAGACAGTAATTGGAGAAAAAGAAAGGGGGGACGAGAGCTGCTTGAGCCGGGGGTAAGAACGAGAAAGATAGTAGGAGATGGACCTTGAGGAAAAGCAGCCCTAGAAAATGGGTGAACGTGGAAGAGGGAGAATATGGTCCTCAAAAGGACCGTGGGCTAGTCATCACTAATGGGGGCGCTGTCTACGTTCTCTAGCGAGGCGAAAGAGAGGTTTCCATGGCCCGCTTAGAGTCAGGCCATCCTCGTTGATCATATTGTTTGAGTGAAACTCCAAGTCATCGCCTCCCAGATGAGTCGGTCCTTGTAGTTGGATTTGGTAGAAAGGATTTGAGTGTCTTCGAATTTAATGAGGTGATCATGGTTGAGCCTATGTTCCTCCACCGCCAGTTTGTCTGGATGCCCAAGCCGTATGTGCCGGTGATGCTCTTTTATTCTGGTCTCGATAGATCTACCAGTCTGTCCGATGTACACGTGGCCCAACTCACAGGTGATGCTATACACGCCTTGAGTCCTCAGCCCCAGATCGTCGTTCACAGGACGGAGGAAGCTAGAAATCTTCCTCGGCAAGCCAACACTCTTGATGTTGTGCTTGGTCAGCATTCTGCTGAGGCGGCCGTATGTAGTCTAGACATTTTGCAGGAGGGCGACTGAGGTGGGCTTATATTTAGGCTTGGAGGTTCTCGCAGTCGGGTTAAGGGCACGTATTTGCTTACGACTGTACCCGTTATCCTTGAAAGTGGTCTTAAGGAACTCCAGCTCACCATGGAGGCTCTCCTTGTTACACAGAGCACTGGCCCTGTGTACTAAGGTTGCAATAAGGGCCTGTTTATTGGAAGGGTGGTGATGTGATCCAGGGTTCAGGTAAATGTTTGTGTGGGTAGGTTTTTTGTAGACTTATGGCCCAAGGAGCCATCCGGTCTCCTATAGATATCAATGTCCAGGAAAGGAAGGTGGCCATCCTTCTCCGTCTCCATGGTAAATTGAATGTTCCTGTGAAGGCCATTCAGATGGTCAAGGAACCTCTCAGGCTTTTCTGGTCCGTGTGGCCAGATGAAAAAAGTGTCCTCTGCATAACTAAACTGGCACAGAGGTTTGTGGGCCGCTTGTTTCAAGGCCCTCTCCTCGAAGTCGTCCATAAAGAAGTCAGCGAAGACAGGAGAGAGCGGGGAACCTATAGCCACCCCGTCAGACTGCTCGTAGAATTGTCCACCAAAAGAGAAGTATGTGGAAGTGAGCACATGCCTAAATGAAATTTAATTTTAAAATTTTTCATTTTTTATACTTTTTATTTTTGTTTATTTTTATTTATTTAATTATTTATTTATAGTTCTTTTTATTTATACATTTGTTTATTTGGAATATTTTCCTTCCTTGGTCTTGCTGCATTCCATACATTTTTCTCCCGTTAGTCTCACCTTCCTGCACTTGGCAGTGACTTGGCCGCCCTGGGACCGGTTTTCGTCTAGGTATCCCACTTGCTACTTTACATGTCTGTCTCCCCTCTCTCTCACGCTGTTTTGGTTTTTCTCCTTACTTATTCATGTTTCTTTTTCTTTCATTTTTATTATTTTTAATATTTGTATATTTTCCTTCCTTATTCTTATTTTATTCCATATATGTTTTTTTTTTAATCAGCCTTAGTGCACTTGATGTGTTCTTACTGTTCTCGTGGCCGGCTTCATCCCACTGAGCCTTTGAACGTTTTCTCTTCCCCCTACCTCACGTGGCTTGGTTTTTCTTCTCATATTTTGTTTATTTATTTTTATTTTTATTTTTGGTTTTATTTTTATTTTATTTATGTATCTTTATCTGTATATTTTCCTCCTTTGCTGTTACTTTATTCCATACATGTTTTTCCATCACTCTTACCTTACTGCACTCTTGGTACCCTAATGTTGCCTCTTCCCATCCCTCCCTCACGCTGGTTCAACCCTATTGGCTGTCATCACGCTTTCTGATTACCAGTCACCGTGCGCACCTTCCCATAGAAACTACGTTACAGCTTGCCGGCTTTCTTTTCTTTTTGGACTCTTGACCCTTGAACATGGGACCGATACGTTGTCCCGAAACGTCGGTAAACAATTACCACACGACGCCACGTAATATCCCAGAAGAGTGCAAATGTCATCAACATCGCGGCGGAAGCCTGAAATCAAAGATACAGTGTATATCAAAATTTAAAACCCAGATCTGCATCTCACAGTAGAAGAGGCTCCGTCAGTACGAACTCCATATGCGTTTTTCCATTCGATGCCGTGAAATTAAAGAATGATTTTACATTAAAAAATCTTGCAGTCGTAGTTTCCAAAGTTTGAAAACAAAAATTCAGTTCATATTGTCGTTTTGGGCATACCTGATGTGAACGAGACTGTGACTGAGATGTGCAACATCTGTTGACTTATCAGGTTTGTGATGAACAGACCACTTGAACAATTATAATTGTTCAAGTGGTCTGTTCATCACAATTATTGATTTCTTCAACTACATGTGATAAAGTATCATTGCTTATATATACTCGTAGTCTAATTGTGTTCTTTGATGAAGGCAGTGTCTGTAATTTAATTAAGGCATCTCTTCTTATCGCGCCGCAAACAGTACGTTAACACACGGAAGTTTCCACCTTTCTGCTATTGTGTGTTCGGTTTTTTAGCCACTGCATCTCACTGTTCCCCTAACTACGAGGCTTCAACGACAGCATCATTTTTGTTGGTAGGAACCAAAATCTTGTGTAGTTTTTTACGATATCACCCTTTCTTTTGAAAAGTCTAGATCATGATCATCGAGAGATCCCTGTTTTGTTTATAAATGTCGTATTAATTTATTTCCTTTGATTCATTTGCTAACACTTCACACCGTATCACCTACTGCGGTCTTCTCCATTTAATAATTCCGGTCGCATTGAGATGTCCGTCGAGACCCATATGGCGAAAACCAGTGTTCAAGCCTGTAATATAATTAAAGGGTCATACTTTGTACATCGTTGTCGCATAGCGTGTTTCTTTAAAGATAACTACTATGAAATACCAAAACAATTGGCTTTGCAGATAATGCTGCCATTTGTGATATATTTGGCTAGCCTTTTTATATTATAAATATACAAGCAATTTATCTTTAAGGGATGTTTATGAGATAAAATAACTTTAGGGTCCCGTGTTATTATACCACACAGTTGTGGTCCCATGTTATAAACCAACTTTGTGCGGAATTATAAGCACCCATTAAAATGGGATTAACACGTATTTAAAGTTCTATTGAAATATGTTCATATACAGGTGCGGCAGAAATAGTGAACTGATTATAAATAAGAATAACATTTTATTGAATGTAATTTATATCAATTTTAGCACGTTACATTTTACTATTATGCTTAACGTGTGTTTACATTATTTCACTTTTTGTGTACAATGTCTTTTAGGTGGCCACAACCCTCCTGAATGCACAGGTGCACACGAGTTGAGAAGCTGCGCGTAACTTCTCGAAGTGTTTCTTCTAAAATCTTGGCGATTTCTTTTCGTTTTGTTTGTTTGAGTGCGTGTAAGTCTGTATAGTGAATACTGTACGAGTATACTTTACTTTTCAAATAACCCCACAGAAAAAGGTCAGGTGCTGTTAGGTCCGGCAAACGAGGAGGCCATGGCACATCACTGAAACGAGAAATCACTCGCTGCGGAAACAAACGGCGAAGCGCAGCCATGCTAATCACTGCCGTGCGGGCCGTAGCACCATCTTGTTGAAAACACAAGGTATGGTTTTGTGGAAGATTTGGGGTTAGAAATTCATTGATCATCTCTGTGTAACGTTGCGATGTGACTGTGATGGCTTGTCCGTCTTCGTCCTAACAGAAGTAGGGTCAAGTGACTCCTCTGGACCAAACAGCACACCAAACGGTAACTTTTGTGTCATAAGGGGGGCTTACAAGCATCAAAGTGTCATAAAATAGTAGGATTTGAATAGGCAGCTAGACCCTGTTCTTCAGTAAATTTTAGAATAACTAGACGGAAAAGATGGCTTGATGAAAAGTTGTAGCTACAGATGACGTAAAAATTTGTCATGTCGACAAGGTAGTGAGCATCAAATAACGTACTGGACTCTATGGATATACGCATAGGAAAATTGCATCCTACGAACACGCCGTGAAGTTCGCCGGCCTTTGACAATAAACTTTTCGAAGGTCTTCGCTGTTCTGGGATGTTGCCCGGCGTAGGTTGGTAGCTGGTTACTGAAGTTTCGGGACATCGGTCCCATCATCAAGGACCAAGCCGTCCAAGAAGACTGCTTGGTCCTTGAAGATGGGACCGATATGTTGTTTCGACACGTCCGTAAACAACTACCGACGCCGCGCAACATTCCAGAACAACAAAAATCACAAATACACCGCAGTGGAAGCCTGAGATATCGCAAAGCTTTTCGAATTTTGTAAGACAGTTTGATTGATTGCGAACCAGCTTGCCGAAAAATGTGTAGAGAAATGTTTATTCCCCAAAATGGTTGTCATAAGTTTATAATGTTTTAATTACGTCCATTCTAAAGATAAGTGAGCATACAAGCATACAATCGTACAAGTATACCATTGCCAAGCTTTTTAGAAAAATCTTCTGTAACACATTGAGAACCATGGTTTATGAATCCTGCTATAACGCAATTAACTGACTCGCTAACTGACGCGAAGAGAATCATTTTGCCTTCTTTTATTTCGTAATTACGATGTCGTAGTACTTTTCCACTGTTTGCAACACGTACAACTCTAATTCATAGTGCAGACTTGTTTACAGCATTGGTTGAGACAATGTGTGTGTTGCAGAGTCACATAACATTTGCTACAAGACTTATGGAGGTGGTGATTGATGATACAGTTATTATTACATTATTTAATGGCGCGATAGTAAGTACAGATGTTGCATGTCGTAGAGCGAAAAATATGACAAACTTGTGAACGTGTCGTGGACTGTTTCGCTGTTGGTAAACATTCCGGGCATACTTTTCGTTCTAATGCCCCATATTGCCTGATCAAATCATCTCAGCAATAAAGGGCCAATAAAAATGCCTTGTATTTGGCAGGTGCCATGTTCGAATCTCCACCGTTGAATGTGTTTTCCTGTTTCTAAGAGGGTTTTCTCACAGCCTTCAGACAAATGCCGAAGGTGTGCCTTGAAATCAGTCTTATACGATAAGAAAGCGACAGTGGCTTATTTAAAGGCAGAGCTTCGGCATTCATCCTAACGTAGTTTAAGCTACGTAACATCTGTGAAGGTAAAAGTCACCCCATGACATGCCTATGCAGGCAGAGAGCTACAACCCATTCGCAACCCGGCACTAGGAGGTGCGTGGTACGCATTATACTCCGGCCGCTTTACTCCCGGGAGGGGTTCAGGATGCTGGGTGGGCCTCGGGGCAGGTCTGGACAGCACGTCACGTTCACATGTAACCATGTTGTTCTTTCAGGTTCCAAGAATTCCTACATCTATCGTGTAACCGTGGTAACTGAAGGCGTAGTAATATGTCGTAAGTGAATCAATATTCTGACAGTAGAATTAATATAAATCACGAATACAGATTCCGGTCTTCACCTCGAAGATGGACACAGTAAGACTCTCCGACAGTTGGCATTGCAGTTTAAATCTACTCTTACACGGTGCACCTGCACCTACAAGCCCGATCTGGTTAGTGAAAAATCCGAGCCACCTGGAATTTTATGCCGTGTCGACACGTAAACATTTGCCGACATTTCGAAGGATGGTCGTGCCTTCATCCCAAGAGTCAGCAGTCCGAGACTGTTGACTCTTGGGATGAAGGCGCTACGACCCTTCGAAACGTCGGTTACCTATTTACCAGTCGACACGGTGTAACACCCCACAAGACTTGAGCGTTTAGCAGCACAGCTGTAAGTACCTCAAATCTCGCAGGATCATATTACAGTAATGCCTTGACGACTGTTCCTGTGGTCGGCTTCAGTTTAGTGGATTAACCTGTAAAATTACAAGACTGCAGTTAATTAATCAAAGAATATCGACTTCCCTTCACCGATCGTGATTCTAAACGTATTACGTTGTAGACTTTTATCTCGACCTTTAGACAGGCCTAAACAGTCTTAGACGCTGACTCACTAGAAAGCCAATACATACGGTATTTCATAATGTTATTTATTCATACAAATGGTTGCCTTCAATCTCAAGCCACGCGGCGCCAAAAAATGCATCGCTTTCCGTTAACGAACGTTAATTGGACAATTTCTTATTAACCCTTTCCAGGTTCAGACTTCAAATGTCACTATTCTGAGTTATCTGATATGCAGTATCAGATTCACTTATTCACTGACCGTTCTTGATTCTGGCTTACCATTCCCCGTCCGTTGTTTCGTTTATGTACTTTGTGTTTTATCGTAACTCGTTTTCGGAACTGTTGAAGCGTTTACAATCCTGAATGTCCGGTAATTATGTAGATTCTTTTCAGATGGTGTCTGTTCGAATCCAGACGCCATAAACGCAACACAAACTATGGCGCAGGAAATCAGTGGCAGGGTTTCGGCTGATATCGGCTGTACTAAATCTCATTTCTGAACAGTCAGATGCTAAGAAGCAGTGCCGAATCTCCATTACGAGAAGAGTTACCGGCATAAAAACTAATGGCTGAGAAAACATTTGTTGTAAATGATTAATGGAAATGTTCGGCAGCTACTTCTGACGTAGATGCCTGGGAAGTTACGTTTGTTGACCTCTGTAGCAGGATGTCTGCGTCATAGTGGTTCGCCATGAGATGCAGAGTTTCTGGCTAAGACTGTATCTCTCTTGCTACAAACCGGTTACTCATATGGAAACATCATCAAGTATTGCGACGAACAATACCCAGTGCTCAGAGAGTGCGAAGGAAATGACAGCGAGCGAGTTTGTTGAAGCCGTAACGCGTCTGACTTGTGTGTGTGAGGTACCTGGTTCGAATCTGGTCTGGACACCGACTATCCTGTCTAAGGATTTCGTGGTTTTACTCAGTCTTTCCAGGCAAATTCCGGAATAGAAACTAGTTGACCACGACCACTCTCTTTTCATATCCTTTTCATTTCATTATTCATGTATCGCACCACCATTCAATGGTGCGTAGAACGCGATACTGGCAGCATATTTAATAAACCGTAATAAATAAATAAATATATATATATAAATAAGAAGAAAGAGGTTTTTCAAAAATGTTGGACATGTAGGCTTCGTGGGGGTAAAGCAACCGGATCGTGAGGCTGAGCGCTCAACTCCATGTGGTATCGAGGTTAGTGATGAGTAGTGCTAGACCTCCATCCGCCCCCCCCCCCCTATATTCCTTGATGACGTGCATGGTGGCAATTCTACTTTTTTCTTGGACATGCAGATAATTACATGATGGAAAGGGTGAACATTTTTACTCTTCACCTTGTACGTATCATCAGGGCGAGCAAATAAAGAGGCATACGGTGAGCGGAACATGTAGAGCGGATACGAGATAAGTGCATGCAAAATTTTGTTTTGAAGTCCTCATGGGAATATAACACTACGGAGATGTGTGTTTTTAGGTGGAGTGTGCATATTCTGTAAATGCAATCTCGTTGTTGTGCACACCTCATTTATATTTATATTTATTTCTCGCACATATAAATCAGTCAAGTTATTTCAGATATAATTCCACTATAGCGACAGCTCTCACTCAGCCTGTTATGCTTGGTACCCCTGAAACACTTAAATGTCTGGATTCTGTAGAGAAAAATAACTTGGAATCTGTACAACGTATTAGTTATGGAAGACAAGATTCTGTTGACGAAACATTTTTATTTTCAATATACGTATAGGAATTGATGCTACGAGCTAAACCAGCGTTTAAAATCTTGGTGTCAGGCACCCCGTTGTGTGTGATAATACTAGTTACGGGGGTCAAGTTTCAGTTGACATAAAAATAACTTCTTTCAAATAAAAATTTATCTTCCATAACTAATATTTCACACACACACCGGGATTTGCTTATGTCAAGGTATACAATGTATTGTTTTAATGCTATCATATAAATTAACAGTAATCACCTTTTGTACTTATTTGCCATATGTAGTGTACAAGCTTGTTTTGAGTGGATTCAAAATGTAACATTCACAGATGATCCTTTGCAAAGTGAATGCTAAAAGTGGTAACTTGTGTTACCCTTGGCAAGCTCACTAACACAATTTGAGAAACTCTGTACTATAGCAAAGCTAATCTACTGATATGAAACGCACGAATTGTAATGGGCGCCTACAAATTGGATCCAGAGTAACAGCTTCAAGTCTTAGGCCACAGGATGAAGAGCGTGACCGAAGGATGTATTATACGAGTGTTAGTTAGAAAATAAGTTAACATGTCATGTAATTCCGTAAATAGGAACCCACACAGGTTGTTGTTATATCAAGAAAATTCGTCGCCGAGCGATTATAGTCCGTTTCCAGCACTGAAGCAAAATATTGGCGGCTGTAGATTTAAAGATGACCACGAGGTGGAATCGGTTTTGACACGATGGCTGATAATACAAGACACCGACTTCCATCGACAGGGAACAGCAAAGCTCGTCCCATGATATAGTAAATGCCTTCAGTGAAGCGGAGACTGAGGGAAAGAAGTGGGATAGCAGTACAATTAAATCGTAACTGCTCTTATTACAGTTGAAAATAGAGAACCAAAACTATTGGCCATGCCTTGTAAACTTATTTTATGTCCGACCCGTGAACATAATTGAATGAGACAAGAAACGAAAGCAACAGCTTCCCTTAAGAGGTAGGCAACCATCATGAGGACATTACCTGGATATGCTGGAAGATGTAGGGGAAGAAGAAGAACTTAAAAGTTCTCCAGAAAGACCGTGCACCTACCCCTTCCAGCAAGTTCCCAGGTTGTTGGATGGGGCCTCATTGGTTCTCGGATTTAAAGCCCCACGGACTTCATTTTGTGGGGGCGGTTGGCCATGTAGTGTGCAGTGTTGAAACATTAAAACACAATAACGTTAGCCACTGAAGCCGCAACACGACAGTTGCTCCGAGTTTGGGTTGATACCAATGTCCTCGATTTCTGGTGCACATGTGGAACTTCAGTAACGCAAATTCTGAGTGTGTGTCATTTTGCTTTGTGCCATTCATTACCGTAACGTGATTGCAGAAATGCAACATTCTAATACCGAACATACGCTGTGGCCATTCTGTATTGGAAGTTCGTATATTTATGACTCTAAGGAGCGGAAATTAATTATCGAGTGGACTGTTGCTGAGGTTTCGGAAGAACGCCGGCGACTTCCACAACGTCTCATCACGCAAGAACAGGATCAAAAAGACACCGAACCACCCTGAACGCCAAAGTTGTCTCTGTGCTTAATGAAGACCGTGCCATCAATACGCATCGGTGAACTGAGGCGCAGCTAACTGTACGCTTTCTTAACTTCGTCAAGATAGGGGTGAAAGGTCAACTACACTCTGTAACCACTTAGAACCCACCACTGGTGCCTGTTGTTGATGTAATAATGACACCAGTGGTTAGGCTTACATTAACTCTTTTAAAGCCCAGTGCTTACTTTACTTATGGCCAGGTTTAACATTTAAAAATTATACATTCTGCTCACAGGGTATTTCTGCGTTTTGTATGGATCTCAGAACAAGCAACACTTATTTCCTTATACAACATTAACTGGATGGATTTTATAACCCAGAAGGAGTGTTTGCTGAGCGGTATGAACTGAATCTTTCAATATAATTAGGGTTAATTTTCGTCTTTAAAGTGTTATATGTTGCACTGAATGGTGGGTGGTGGTGGTGGTGGTTGGGGGCGGCGGCGGCGGTGGTGGTGGGATTTGTACGATACGTAGCTGTTGGATTAGGCTTGTGGGGTTAGTGGTAGGGGAATTTCAGGCATGGTGTGTGTGGACAGGTGTTAAAACAGACGTTAGCAACAAATTAACTTTTTCGATTATTCCTTTGCGTCTTTTACTACGCGCACTGTTACCTGAACGCAATAGCTCACACCCAACTATAAGTAAACAGTATAGTGTATGTCTGTTTATTTATTATGGCGTCAGCGACTGTTGCGATGAATGTTATCAGTTATTAACACAGTGCTTACTGCAGCATGTTCTCACTCATATTCACACGGTTAATTTAACGGCGATGAATTCTATAACCCAGTATCACGTAGTCATTAATAATCTTGTATAAATGTAAGCACTTACGTATTGTCACTTATGAACTGCGTTCGATAACTCTCGAAACCAGTAATGCGTAAACTGTTGGATATATGCAGTTTGTCGGAGAATGCCCTAAGTACACTGTCTCTTACTGTTCCAAAACCAAGAGTCCTCCCATCATGAGCTGCCTCCATCTTCGTCCCACGTGAAAATCCTCTTTTACACACATGTCATACCAAATTCAAAACGCCGATCGGCTAGTCTCGTTTTGATTTCTCTGCTTTCTGAACGGTCAGTCAGTGGTTCAGTCTTATTGGTCACGTCGACTTGCGAAAACATCCCGCGGCTTTAACACACACTGACCTGACTTCGAGCGTTCTTTTGGGAGTTTGGGCTGAGTGACAACTCCCACACGACGAGTTGCCATAAAGCTGCGAACCTTAGACTGCCGGTAGCACAGAAACAGTGTCCAAAAATGACAATTATAAATGGGAACACTGTCAGGTCGGCCCGTTTGTAACAAACCGCACTGCCGCCAACTAAGAGGGGTTGCCTTTTGAAACGAAATTTTTACCCCGCCTCTCATCGGCACATATCCGATGAATGATATAAAAGCTACAAAGAACATTTAGTAGAAATCATCTCAGGGTGTTATTTCTGCGATTCGAACTGGGGACTTGCCTTGCTACAACCCTTCGGCAGTATTGCTCCAGGTGCTTATTGAATAGGTGGTTGGTTAGTCCTCAGACCCGGTCTAGATATCGAATCAAATTACACGTATATATTTATTAGTTGAGTTAAGTTGTACCGAAGCCTGCGTTTGCTTAACACTGTGTTTTCCGCAGTTTGCAGCCTTAATGTCTAGTTATAAAACAATATTTTATACATCCATTACCTAAATTTACCACCCGTATTTCAGATATTTAAAAACCGTTCCCCCAAGCCTTATAAATCAAATAGGTTAACCTTCGTTATCCGACTTTAATTCATTCCTGAATACTGATCTGATAGCGAAAAATCGGATAGCGGAAATATATTTCCCATTAGTTTAAATGGGGAAAATAACAATGCGTCCCCAGCCCATTAAAAACCCCCTAACCAAGTTCCATACTGCTAAAAAACTCTTGAACATCTATAAAACAGTCCAACAATGTTATTTTTTTAAAAAAGTCGAACAATGTTTTATGCATAATATTAAACCTACAAAAGACCAATTACGTAAGTAGTAAGCACTGAATGGGTCAAAAAATAGCTACTGTACTCATTGATTGAAGTGATGAATACGAACGAGGTGAGGTGGGAGAGGGGTGGCATATGGTCCCCAGAGTCCCCCCTTGGATCGATCAATCCTTTCAGATAGTTTTACTGAAACGATCTGTAAATACCGACGCTCAGACTCCGGGTGAATAAAAATTTCTCACTAGCCCTGGATATGAAATTTTGTCGGATGTGGAGTTGCAATAGCGGGGATCTGAGACGGATAACGAATTTTGGGTATTAATATCTGCTAGTCTCTATAGTGAAAAATCGCAAAGTAAGATGGCGGATAGCGAGGGTTGATTGTATCCTTTGAAATGTTATAGATAATCATTTTCTTTCTTATCTTTTTATGACGTTTAACTATTACGTTCGTCGCCTTGAGTTCTGTTGTGTTAATCCTTTTGATAAAAACTTTCCATTCGTCTAGTCATTCAATCATCTGCATCCCAGTGGCCAGTCCTGATCCATAGGTCAGGTCTAGCGGACCGGCACAATGCCGCATTTTGTTTCCTTCCGCTGGCTCTGACCTTCGGCAGGACTCGCCTCTGCAGTGCATCCTTCTAAAACGGCTTAGATATGGTGGCGAATAGAAAATTCTCTTCCCTGATGGAAATCAAAACCCGGCCGTCCAGCCTCTAGTTTAATGAATTATTGCAAAATATGATCGTGTCAAAACAAATGTACATCTGTACGGAGTGCGATATGATCCCATAATGCTGGTGTTCAAAAGGTAGAAGACTGTGCGCGACCACTGTAATGGGAAGCATTAAACGATCTTATTGAATTTATTA
This sequence comes from Reticulitermes speratus, assembly GCA_021186555.1. Classification (NCBI taxonomy): domain Eukaryota; kingdom Metazoa; phylum Arthropoda; class Insecta; order Blattodea; family Rhinotermitidae; genus Reticulitermes; species Reticulitermes speratus. The sequence continues at coordinate 29,968,426 of JAJKFL010000042.1, read as the reverse complement.
AGAACATAATTCCAACGATATGATTTATACATGTAGCCCTAACACATTTTTGGATATATTTTTATAAATATATATATATGAAGTTGCTTTTAGGAGGTATCAGGTTCGAAACTCGATCTTATTACCCGCAATCCTGACGGTATTTTCGGCAGTTTTCCATAGTAAATTATACCGAATGCAAGGGTAGTACCCTCACATGGACCCATCTCCTCTCAAGTCTATCCGCTAGACATTCACGACCATATTCCATTTTCATTAGACGCTGCACAGTAACCTCGATGTGCGTGATTAATTTGGACCGATGAAACCGCCATGAGCACTGGAAGCGATTCTCGATGTAAAAAGCCAATTTGTTTCAAACAACTTACGAAATACCTGTAATACAAATATAAACAACATCAAAAAGGATAAAAAACGTGATAAATAAAACACAGACCGTTTTGGGTACCACAAAATATATTAAATGATTGAAGGAGAGTCTCATTCCATAAAGCACAAAAGCAGTCAACCTCAATAAAAGACAGAGCTTTACTGAGCTGAGGCTGATCTGCGCAATAGCAGGAGAGTGGGAGAAGCCGACTGGCCAGTCACGTGGTCTCATCCCGATTCGTCGGAACAAGTCGCGAAAGGTCTAAACAGTTGTATTAAAATCAACGATCACTGTAGTGTAAATTCCGAAAATCCGAGATAAGATCCAATTTTAACGTCATGTGATGCCTTTTCATTAATTAACAGGGAATTTTTTGAAGCTCAATAGTCTAAATATTTGTTCTGAGAGTTTACGTACCCTCTGATATGAAACAAAACGAGTGTAGGGACTGTTTCTTCATCATGCGACAGAAGACATCGTCGACGACTCTGTACAGGCATAAAACCTCTACCCTCTCATTCGGGCCATTGGTCATTACACACTACAAGATCTAACTACAATGTATAAGAAATATAAACATAAGAGGCTGAAGCACAACCTGCTCTAAATAGAGCTTCTTGGTAAGGTAGTGTTTTTTCTGTGCGGTTTTTCACTACAATTACGATCCGGAATATCTTCTACATGGCGGCCAGGGTTAAGTTCCTGCTCCTAGGCGAAATGGTAGTTGGTAAAAGGCACAACAGATTACTATTCTTGTATTCTCTATTGATGTAACTTGGTACTGTCAATAAAGTTTTTAATAATAATAATAAAAAATAACCTCTACGACATCGCGAGCGTGGGACCCCGCTGAGTCGACCTTGTTAAATGCGGCAAGTTGCTGCGAGTATCAAACGATATATATGAGGACCCTACACAGGCAATCCCCGACTTTCGTACCTAATTCGTTCCTGAAAACTTGTATGAAAGTCGAAATGTACGAAAGTCGAGCAACGGACTTATATGTTATAAGGTGGGTTCCGTTCCCATTGCTTAAAAGTACATAAAAATCCCTATTTATGGGCAACAAACAAAACAGTTGTACCAACAATTACGGTACGTTCATGCATGAATTCAGCCAAAGGTAATTGTTAACGTTCCCACCATCACAAGAGCGAATATCCTCCACACTTCTGATGGCTATATAAGAGATGGCCAACGAAACTCATATTTCATAAGACAGTGGTAACCTTAACAACGCTGTTTAAAAACATTTTCATGCATCTACTTCATAGTAAAATGGCCATACCACTCTACACGCAAATTACGTATCGCCACCATCATGATGTAGGTCAATCAGATTGCGTTGCCAGATTAAGTGGCCGAGATAGCCGACAACAAAGAACACGCGGCCTCTTCAAAATCAGCCAACATGAAAACTCAACCGTCCCCACCAACATCCAAGTTGTCAGTTGGGTTACAAAATATAAATAATACAAATACGTTTGCTAAAGCTATTTCTTGCCTCAAATTCTAGTTATCTCACCTTTTCTGGCATTTTTTTTATGGGTCGACAGCCCTAGAAGGCCTAGGCCTCCTCATGGTCGAGGTTTCGTGATCACACTCAAGACACACCACACTCGGTAGCACTCCTCTTGAAGAGTGATCGGCCCGTCGCTGAGACCTCTACCTGACAACACACAACACTCACAACACTCCATGCCACCAGCGGGATTCGAACCCGCAATCTCAGCAAGCGAGCGGCCGCATACTCACGCCTTAGACCGCGAGGCCACTGGGATCGGCCTTTCTGGCATTTAGTAGACACAAAATACAGTTACAGACTCAGTTTTAGAGCGCCACTGTGCGATAGCTCGAAATGTTTGTTCGTCAGCTGTGTACAAAAGACCGAATTCGGCGTACGAAAGACGAATTAAGGTCGAGGATTTATAATGTACGAAAGTAGAGAACCGCCTGTAATCTGAAATGCTGACATCGTCATGAAATCAACTACAAATAAATAACATTAATATTTTAGGTTCGTCGCCTGATCCCCACGAAGAAACAACAGCGTACTTACAGTATGAATGTGCTTTATGAGCGTTTGCAGGTCACAGGTAAGCGAAGTTTGTTTTCCGTGTCTGTCAAATGGACAGAATCTCAACCTGAAGGAGCAAACAGGATGGGTCAGCCTCTAACGTGGACAGCATAGGATTTCAAACTGGCAAAATAGGGTCTTCTCTTTCTTGACTTATTTAAAGACACCATATTAGGTACATAATAAAGGATGCATGGGAGACACTGAGAGTGCATGCGAAATTTTTGTCGAAATTCCCGAAGGGAATAGATCATTTGGAGAACGTAGCGTAAAGGGGAGAATATATTAAAATCGATCGTGAATATAAAGGATGAGTACTCTTGGACCAAATTCATCTAGCTGAGGACAAGGGCCAGTCGCGGGCTCTTAGCAACACGGCAATGGAACGTCTGACTAGATAAAAAAAAGGTGGTGGGTTATCTTAAGGAGGATTCTGTTCCTTAGATTTAGGTGGGGGAAAAGGCGCAAAGACATGAAAGTTTTATAAACCACTGTCTCCTGGAATGTGACTCCTTATTGTCTGGTAGGTATATAGGCCTACCGAAGTTTGAGAGGAACCTGCTGCCTTCATTATCACTGTAGATTTCATCTACCCCTGTCTAACCTGATGGTGGTGGCAGCAGGTTGCTCTGCAAAGTTGGAATACATGCACCAGACTATGCCGTGCTAAGTCTCGATATCTCTAGGAGTTTCGACGGACGATACCTGCCACCCTTGACCTACATTAGTTGGACCTTTCCTTTCCTCCCTTACTTCCCTTTTGGTATGTAACCCGAGTTTACCTGGGTTGTTGTGTATTTCACTTGAGCACTCAACAACCTGGCTCCGAGGGATGAGCATCTAAATTCTGTTTCGGTTTGTACATCAAAATTTCGTTTCGGCAAGATATATATAGAGTTGTTGAAGTCCTTGGTAGTGCTGGGGTCTGGGTGTGTTTCTCTGTATCGACACAGCACTACCAAATTTTCGTTGAGCTGTGTAGAGCTGCTCTTTAATATGTCATGGAGATTGTTTTTGGTCTGTTGGTGTTGTATGCTTTCTTACTACTCTTTCTGTAAGTACTGGTTTTGTTGTTTGAATTTGTTTATAAATAAATAGGTACATTTTGATTTGGTGTATTCCCATTTGGGGCACTTTGGGTTAATGCTGGCCGGTCCGCCAGCTATAAACTGATCCACGGTAGTACACGGAGCAAGACTACACCATAACACATTCTAGAAGGGAGTAAAGGCTAATTCACACAGGCAGTGCTGTGCCCCTGCCGTGTCTTGTCGCTAGAGATTTAGTGTGCTTCGTTCCCATTTCAATTACACAGAGCGACCGTGTTTGATTCACACATTATTATTATTATTATTATTATTATTATTATTATTATTATTTACTGCAATTGGGTTTTCACCCGGTGGCAGTAGTCCTTACACTAGTACACACAATACAAATGGACATATAATATACATAAAAGTAACAATACCAAACAAACTATACACAATTACAAAACAAAATACATACAGTAAATACAAGTACATACATTAGAACATCGTACACACATTGCAAAAACATCCACACCTTAAAAAAGCATCCATACCTTACAAAAACATCCACACCTTACAAATACATCCACACCTTACAGAAACACCCATACACATACAAAAAAAAATACATACAGTAAATACAAGTACACACATTAGAACACCGTACACACATTACAAAAACATCCACACCTTACAAAAGCATCCACTCCTTACAAAAGCATCCACACCTTACAAAAACATCCGCACCTTACAAATACATCCACACCTTACAAAAACACCCATACACATACAAAAAAAATACATACAGTAAATACAAGTACACACATTAGAACACCGTACACACATTACAAAAACATTCACACCTTACAAAAGCATCCACTCCTTACAAAAGCATCCACACCTTACAAAAACATCCATACCTTACAAATACATCCACACCTTACAAAAACACCCATACACATACAAAACAAAGTACATACAGTAAATACTAGTACACATATTAGAACACCATACACACATTACAAAACATCCACACCTTACAAAAACATCCACACCTTACAAAAACACCTATACACAATACAAGAAAAAAACACACACGCACATTACAAAAAACACCCACACATTAGTTAATTTCAGTGCGTTAGAATATCCTAAGTATAAAGTCAGACCATAGTACATGATAATTATATCTCCCAAGAACTTAATTCACTTCACTTCACATCACTTCACACCCCTTCACTTCACATACCTTCTTCTTATTTAATCCTCACTTAAAAACCCTTAGCTTGTAATGACTTTCTTGACCCTTTTTCTAAAAGTGCTTAATTTACAGGGGAAAGTCGCTAGTACGCTTGGAGGTAATTGGTTCCAGCTTTTTATGGTCCTATTTACAAAGGAATATTTACCTACATCTGTTCTTTGTTTCCTAGTCCTAATTTTCCGACTATGATCGTCCCTACCCAGGTAGCATGGTTTTAGCAGTCTATCCCCTATCGTTTTCCAAGCCCGTCCCCCGGTGTATGCTTTGAAAAGGGCGCATATTCGGGCTATCGCTCTACGCTGTGTCAATGTTTCCCAACCCGATTCATTTGTATTATTTGCAAATTTTGCCGCTCTCTTTTGCACGCGATTCAAAGCGCTTACCTGACCTTCTCTGTATGGGTCCCAACACACCGCTCCATACTCAAGTATCGGTCTCACTAGTGCCGTATAAGCTAAACGTTTCGTATTATTATTTGCCCTTTTGAGTATACGCATTACGAAATGAAGAGCCTTCCATGATTTTCTTAGTGTATAATTTACATGATCTGCCCAGCTTAGGTCGCTGCGTATAATTATTCCTAAATACTTAAAGCTATTTGCCTCTGGAATTAGTTGATCCCCAATACAATACCTCAGTTTACCTTTCACCCTAGCTCTATTGAAGCTTACTGCTTTACTTTTACCTGGATTTATCCTCATTTCATTTTCAACCGCCCATTCCCCTAATCTATTTAAGTCTGTCTGCAAATTTTCAATGTCACTACTATCGATTATCCTCCTGTATATTATACAATCATCAGCGAAAAGCCGTATATTTGACTCAATGTTTTTCCAAATATCATTAACATAAGCGAGGAACAGCAACGGACCTAATACGCTCCCTTGCGGCACTCCCGACGTTACTCTGACTTCATCAGATAGTTGTCCGTCTACTCTAACTCTTTGCGAACGTCCTAAGAGAAATTCCTTTATCCATACCACTACCCTCAAGTCCACTCCGGTTTCCGCAATTTTTGTAAGCAGCCTATCATGTGGGACTAAATCAAAAGCCTTTGAAAAATCTATTATAATCGCGTCAGTCCTGACTCCCTCGTCCAGTGAATCAGCAATATCTTGACAAACTGTGACTACTTGACTTTCGCATGAGTACCCTGATCTAAATCCATGTTGACCCTCATATAACCACTCACTCATTTCCCAGACTTGCCTTAGATACCCTGCTATAACGTGCTCCATTTGTTTGCAAACTACTGAGGTTAAACTGACCGGTCTATAGTTTCCCACTACCGATCGATCTCCCCCTTTATAAATAGGAACCACTATAGCTTTTTTCCAGTCCCCTGGGATAGAATTGTTGTTCATCGTTATATCCAGCAATCTCGCGAGATATGGAATCATGGCTTTCCCACCTAACTTTAAAATTTCCCCAGGAATGCCATCTGGTCCGACGGATTTATTTCTCCCGATTGCTGATAGTCGTTTCCGTAAAAGTTTGATACTAATGGTGAACGGTTTTCCTGAATCCGTTGATTGGATCTGCGGGGTATTTCGTTCGCAACTGAATACAGACGCATAATAAGAGTTTAGGGAGTTGGCCTTTTCTATTGGTTCGGTGATGAGATTTCCATTAATGCCCTTGATCGCAGGAATATTTTCTCTATTACCTTTACGTCTTTTAACATACTTATAAAACTCTGCCCAGCATTTACCTTCGTTTTGTAAGACCGAACTTAAGAATGTCTCCTGAGCCTTCTTTTTTGCTATCAGTAACTCTTTGGATAAACGTTTCAACTCTGCTTGATAATGCCCTCCAAATTTTCGCTTATTGTAAACTCTCCTCACCTTTACCTTAAGTCGTTTTACTTCCTTCGTATAATATTCCGGATCCGGATTTTTACTCAGAATTTTATGTGGTACAAAACGTTCTATACCCTCAAAGACTATTTCCTTATAGCTTTTCCATATCTCCTCCACGCTACTACCATTTCCAGCCCATAAGCTAAACTTTTCCCGAAGAAAGGTTTGCAAACCTAATACATCTGTTTTATGGTACACCGGGACTATCCTTTCAATTTTTGTCTCCCGACAATTTTCATCCCATTCTACTTCCAATAAAACCCCGCTATGATCGCTGATTCCGTGTACAATGTTACAAGAGTTAAGCGTATTATCAGGTCTGAGGAGGTAGATGTCCAACAGCGCGTCACCTCTCGTCGGGCCACTTACTACCTGAGTATAACCATTTTCCCATACTAATTTGTTTACGAACGCCTGAATACCGCTTGTTTTCCCTGCATCCCATTCCAATTCGCTTGAGGTAAGTTCAAATCTCCTCCTATAATGCATCTCTTCGTTGAGTTTCGCGTAAGTAAGGTACGGGCTGCTAATCTTTCAATTGCCAAAATATCCTCATTAGGAGCTCTGTATATACCTATAATTTCCCACGAATATTTTGGATCCATTCCTTTCACTTCCACCGCGATCATCTCAAAATCCTCATCCACCCACAGCTCCGTACAGGCAATGTAATTTTTAACACATATAAAAACCCCACCACCACGGGCAGCCCTATCTCTTCTGAAAATTGTAAAATCTGCCCTAAATATTTCAGCATTGCTAATGTCTTCTTTAAGCCATGACTCCGTACCTATAACAACATCAGGGTTGTACGTGTCAACTAAATTCCAGAATTCTAAGGCTTTATTATAGATACTCCTACAGTTAACCTGTAGCACCACTAGCGACTTACCTTCAACCCTATATGCAGATGCCGTACTTATAGATTCAACCCCTGACCTAGCTTCAGTTTCCCTACTCACCCATTTTTTCGTCTCTGTCCCCCTTTCTTCATGTGAAGTCTTCTGTTTTTCAATTGATGGTTGCCGCGTTTCCCTGGTTGTGTGTGTGATACAACAAAAAAAGTAATACAACGGCTTTATTTACTTCAGTTGAAGAATGCAAATCGACATGGGCAAAGCCCCGCTCTTACTGCAGAAAAGCATTACGTAGGAGGGTGTCCACCAATGACCAGGCAACCAAATGGAGTTTCGAAGAGCAGATGCGGTTTCTTCAGACTCACTTTCAGGAAAAAGAGTTATGGTGATTAAAATTAGGCATGAGTGTAAATAAAGGAACTCGAAATCATCTGAACGGATTGTCATGAAATCTGACATTGAAGAGAAAAATAAACACTTCACACGAAGACCTACAAGCAATTATTTGCTCATTTCGACTATAACTTGTTAAATACTCATATTTATCGGAGGTGGAAACGAAGCGTACTTTCTCCATGTTCATGGTCTGCTTGAACATAAACACGAAGGCAATGCGCAATAGATTAGCAGTTCGGATTTTTCCGACTACTACGCGGACTTTCACGAAGCACACGGCACTGCCAGAGAACGGCAGGGGCACAGCACGGCATGTGTGAATTAGCGCGACACGGCACGGCAGGGGCACAGCCCCTTATGTGCGAATCAGCCTTAACTTATCAAAGTATGTTGACTGAAAAATGCCTGGCCATGGAAATCTTGTAACCGCAGCGCTGTTCTTAACCTTATCTGTTACTAAGTTTCCGGTTCTACAAGACTGCAGGAATTAATGTAGCAAGTCTTCCAGCGGCAACTTGCGCTGCTGTAAGCTTTTCGACGGCACATGAATCGTGCCTGAAACGTGCACGATGATGCTCGGCTCCAGGAGCAACTTTCGTTCAAAATCGTCATGCTGTTTCACATACACTTAATGATTTTCATATGCTCTGTGCTCAGTGGCGTAGTTAGCGACGGAAGGGGCGGGTGGTTTCGGCCGCCCCGAGCGACAGACTGCAGGGGCCGCAAAATGGGCGACAAAATAAATATTTTAAATGATAAATTTTGATATTCTGCGCTCAAAAAATTTTGAATTATTGAATCTAATAACAGGAGATTCAATAAATGATTGTAATTGTTTAAATTCATAATTTCTCGTAGTGGCAGCCATTGTGATTACTAGCCCCGGGAGCCAAAACCTAGCTACGGCACCGGCTGCGCTTTTCTTCCTCCAGCAAACGGGAAGATGCGTTTACTGTTCTAGCTGCATATTGCTGCAGTACTTGGAGCTTATCTCAGAAAGTCTGGCATTAAGTTCTGTGAAAACGTTATGGTAAGAAGATTCAAGTCCTCTGGATTGTTACGCCATGTCGATTGGTACATATTTACTGACGTTTCGGAGGCACGTACTTCTTCCATCATCAGAGTCAATCAGTCCAAGTCCATTGTTTTTGGACTGCTTGGCCCTGAAGATGGAGGCATATACTCCTCTCAAATGTCGGAAAGTGTTTACCAGTCGACATGGCGGAACATGCCTGAGCACAATTCATCAGCACTACTGTCAGAACCTCAAATCTCGCAAATTATGACACTCGTCGAGATTTAGCATGAGTGGAATTTTATATCCTTGTCCGCTTGTCAGCAGTCACATCCAAAGAACTACACTTGAGACGCAACAAATAAATTTGATTTGGTTTTGATCTGTTATACCGTATCCTTGTCCTGTGCACCTTATGTCAGTGTTTTAGGAACAGAGAAAATTTCACCTCTTATTTTATTTACCGAAAGTCGCAGTCGAATTGTTGATATTCCTACTTCGTATTCGTTAGGTCACGAGTTCGAAACACAATAGTGGGAAAAATCAGTTTGAAAAGCATCCTCCGTAGATGTGAGGACATTATTAAAACGGATTTTAAAAATAATCTGTGGCGTTCTGGGCTGTATTCAGCTTGTTGAGTAGGGGTCCTGTGTAGACAAGGTAATAAATTTTCTGACTGGATGAAGGGTGCGGGATTTCTTTATTAGCTGAGCGAGGAAGGTATGAACATGAGTTCTGACAATTCCGACGGTGTTTCACTGTATTACTCATCAAGACACTGTGCTGCAACATACGGGATGAGCTGTAAATTTACCATGAATTATTTTCAAACCCTTCTTAATTGGTCTGTGCTAATTCACCCATTTTTCTCACCAATCAGCATGTAGTACTTAACAGTGATGCGTGTTTGGTAAGGTGGCACCTTGACTTTTTTGGAAGGAAATGTGGCTATAAGCTTGTCACTGTGGTATTAAAGTGTCGGTGTATCGCTACAAACCCACGCATCTCTGTTTCGTAATGTGGCAATTATAAGCTAGACATTGGTTTTATAAGCACTGACTGCTTTAAAAAGTGCATCCTCCTTTTGGGTGTCTGCATCTTCTAAGGCCTCCATTGGTTTTATGGCCGTTACCCTTATTAGAAACAAGTTGTGAAATGTCCGCAGAGCGTTGCACTTCTGACACGTTCGCTCTGCTACGTATCTTCTCTTTATTTTAAATTCATTATTATTTCTAAGACACAACACAACAAACACTAAGTTTTCTCCATACCCCAGTAACAATTTTACAGTCAATCAAAATCGATATCTCGTAAACGGCGAGGCATATTTCTTATCTCGTAAACGGTGAGATTTACAATTGACCATCCTCAATTGTTATATTCAGACTGTCAACTTTTCTTCGCTCTGAGTTTGTATCCAAAATAAGAACACTCAATTATAAATGTAAATCACTATGAGATATAAATACTGTGTAGGTCTTCATGTGTATGGTTTGTTATTTTTGTCCGATCTGAAGCAAAATCGGAACATATTGACAAATTTTAGTAAAAATTCCAAATATGAAATTTCGTGAAAATCAAGTAGAAGTCGCGCTGTTCCATTAGAGCAAACGGCCGGGCGGGCGGACATGACGAGAAGATAATAGTCACTATTCGCAACTGCTTTGCGAACAAGCCTAAAAATGAGTACGAAGCAGTGGCGTAGCTGGGGTGGGGGGAGTGGTGCGGCAGGTTCCAAGAGGTGGCAAAACGGGCTGCAAAATGAATATGTTAATTTAAAAAATGATTTTCTACGCGCAACCGATTTTATATTATTGAGACAAATAGAAGGAAATTCAAGAAATTGTTATTTTTTTGAATTCATAATTTGTGTTCGGTGCGACCACTGTGATACTCGCCCCAGGCGCTAAAAACGTAGCTACGCCACTGGTGCGAAATGTAGTCCGGTAAGTACGGCATGTCGTTGGATTCCTTTGTTCACTTTACTGCTTACTGTTGTTCGACCGCCTGTGGATAATGTGCACAGCAACATTCCTTTCTCAAGGAAAATCTTCCTAATCGTGTGACCTCGTTTATACGAAGCCGGTGGATATGACGCGAAACCTATATCGTGTAATGGCATGCTGTATTCCCTACCTTGTCCCCGAAAAGATCCAGTGACTTTACAGACATCTGCCGTCGTACCAAGGTCACCAATTACGTGCACGCAACTGGTTTAAGTGTGTGAAAATGCACATGTGTTTAGAGAGAGACAGAAGTGCTGTATTTAACGAAGATGTCAATTGCTAAAATTATATAACGTCAGTGATGAATGAAATATGCATTAGTGGAATGATACTGGCGGGGGAAAACCGAAGCATCCAGAGAAAATTCTGTCCCAGCGCCATTTTTTTTTTCACTACAAATGCAACATGGACTGGCTTGGGATCCAGCCCGGTCGTCCGCTGTGAGAGGCCGGCGCCTAACCGCCTGAACCATGGCGCGGCCCCAGATGTGGTTAGATTAAAGGGCCACTTGTGAGACAATCGAACATTTACTAACTATAACCCTATCCAGAATGACCTTTCTAGAGCGAAGGGTTTAGAAAAACAGTAAACGTCGTCATCATCATCATCATCGTCATTTTCTTCTACTTCTCCCCTTCCCTCATTCGGATGTTTCATTTTCACAGATTCCTCGTTCCACAACTCTCGATTGCGTAAAAATTCTTCAGACCAAATTTTAAAAATGTAAATTGTATTAGGTATCAATCAGTACATTAATGGGACTGTTTGATATGCTCCTCTCGACGCCAGATCTTTCCCACTAAATTGTACGACGGAAAACTTTTTACAGGGTTCCATTTTTCTCGGATATGACGCTGCGTCAATGGGTAATCTGATCCTGACCTTTTGAGACAAAATATTTTCCTCATCTTCAAGGGTCGATATGTCCTGCACGAATGTCTGACATTTCGCAGCAACCTGCTGTCCCCAACTCTAAGGGTAGAAATGCATTCCTCTAGGACATGTCGACCATGTATGAGGACACTGTTTTGCCTCTATACGTCGGGATTAATTTGCCCATTGACACAGCGCCATATCCCAGGAAAAAACGTAATCGTCAGCTACGCCGCTGCGACAACATCAAAACTAACAAAACTGTATACGACTTGGAGAGGAATTAGTAGGTTTGAAATGTAATTCTTCGCTATGTAGTCAGCTTTACTGAATAATCTACCAGCAACCAACTCTTTGTTACTAAAGAAAACGAACTTATCCTCACATACAACTACACGCAGTTCGAACTAGTTCTCCACACTTTCTGAACCTCATAATTTCGCCATGTAGTGTTTATTAGAACATTTCTACTGCTTAACAAGTACAAGCGCTGTAGCTGTTTTTAGCGACATGTAGTGATCAAGGTTTCGTACTGACGTTCCTGGGCTGTGACTGACATGTTCACACTGATCCCATAAACAGATTCAATAAAGACAGAACCTCGAAGTAATGTTGTATCAATTACGTGATGCCAGTTGTTTCACTGCTCTCCAAATTTATTTTGTTTATGAAGCCATTTCATATTATTTTTATCAGTGCCATAGGAACTGAGGTAGCTCAGTCGGTGTAGCGACTAGACTACAGGATGAGCAAATGAGGAATGGGGGCTTGATTTCCGGCAGGGGCAAGAGAATTTCTTCTTCTCTAAATCGTTCAGACCGACTGTAGGGTCCAACCTTCCTACTGTTCAGTGGGCACCAGCGGTAAACGACCGGATCGAGACGCCGAACTCTCACCTCGATATGGTACCAAGGTTAGAAATACGTGGAGTTGTACCTCCACTCGCCCTTGTGCTTTCGTGGCGTGATGATTAATTAAACACAAGGACAACTTCACCTTTTCATTATTTTAATATTGTTAATATTTTGTACAGTATTATTAAATAATCCACAAAGAAATGTGTAACTCTTGCTTGCCGTATCTCCTAGATACATGTCTGTCGACACAGTTAAGTTCTGAACAAGAGGCCAGTAACAGTGACTGCATACTCGACCCAGTTTTTCGCGTAGCCCACTCATAGGTGCTTACATTTTCTGTTGACGACAGTTCGGACCTACAAAGAGGAATGCCTGACATTTATAGCTATTCGCAAGACAACGCAGCAAACTGAGCCAATGAACAACAGTATTTAGACGGGCCTCGCGTTATCTAATCATCTGAAAAAGTATTTATGATGTGGAACACATAAATGAGGTAAAACTAACAGAGGGAAGTGTTCTAAACGTGTTTGTTTTCCGCGAGACTGACACATCCTGTAGACTTCAGAATTAGACATGACAACTGGCAAACTGGGACATCTTTAAGACTGCTACGTACTTGCTACACAGTATTTCTTGTTCCACGTGTGGATCTCAAAAAAAAAAACACTAAGTGCTACACCCCAGGGAGGCAGATTGAGTATTAAGCTATAATTATTTTGGGGTAGTATTAAAGAAATGGTGAAATTTAATTATATTACCCTTTTAGAATGGAACAGTTTCATGTTTCGCCTTCATTTTTAAATCACTCTTTCTGCAATAATAGGACTTACTTGAAATGCGTGCAAATGTCTTAAATTAATAAAATAAAAACGACTGTATTAATGTATACCACATTTAATAACACGCCTGTTTTAGTTCTGATACAGTAACAACGTCCAGGCCTGCGAATCGATGTTCCACTACGCTGTTAAGTTATGGCAGAATGCGCGCAGTCTTGACGCGGCTTTAAGGTGCATTGTCACACAGTATACACGTAATCGTAGAATATAAACGCCTCAGGAATCCGCCCTACCTGTCAGAGGCAAGAGGAATGGAAAGGCAAGTGGCATTCTAACCTTTTCGTAGGATTCACGTACATGGAACGTATTTCTCCGTTTAGACTGTAATTTTTTCTGCTACGCTGACGGAAGTCCTGGGCTTGGCTGTCCTGACTGAGTTATTTTATTGTTTTCCTCAGGCAGACGCTGGAATTCTGCCTTAAAAAGAGAATACAACATTTTCTGTAGCCTCAGTACTGCAGTTCAACGCCATGTAATCTGTGCAGGTGCGGAAGTGCCATAAGAAACTGAGAAACTGTTTTAACTTTCGGAATAGAAGGAGAAGATGTTAAGATCACTTTCACCCTAATTCGTCTTCACTTACGGTCACGATGTATTTAATTACCATCTGCATAAAAAGTACGGATACAAAGCTAGAAGATCTAACTCAGAACTCCATGTAGCAAAGCCCTTGAGAAGCTGATTGTCTCTCAGCCACTGAATAAATTTCGCGCCTGGCTCGAAACCCGAATTTTGTTGCCGTGTACACAAGAGGCCAAACCCTAGATCGTGTGTGACGTTTCGTAACGTTCTGATTTTACGGTGAGGCGGTAACTCTTTGCGCAACCCTCAAACAAGGGGAAATCCCTTTGTCAGCTGTCCATGATTGCTCATTCAGTACTCTCATAGATATCATCCATATCTGGAGGCCGTCTGCCCCATCCGCGGTCTGAGGACGCACCATGTCGTGGTGACAGAAGACCCATTTAACATGGACGCTGCAAGATCACATAAACAATATGAATTCATCAATGAAGCACGTTTATTTTGAAAGCAGAGAAAGGGTCTCCTTCTTCGCGAAACTTTATGTAGTTAATTTATTTAAATTTATGAAGTTTTTGCTGTGAATAGACAAATGCTTAGTGTGCCTAATTTCGCACGCATTTTGGAAAGGTCAAACTCTAAACATGTAGTGTCATGAAAATGGAAACTAACCCTATGTTAACATTCCTGGGTGACAGTACTCCATTATTAATTATGGCAGTTTTTGAATTTTTTTAATGTGTACCCTTTTCTAAGAAACAAAAAGAATTTTAGTGTGGGCGAAATTAGGAACATTTGTGCATTTGTTGGTTAACTGAATAGTTAGGAACACCCATTTGAATTTCCTCCACAACCCCTCTTTTTCAGAAAAACGGCCTGAATTTTGCAAAACAGAAAAGAAACTTGTGAAGTACCACTAAAGAGAACTTACATTCCAGACTGATGAAAACAATCTGGGTTCATTGATATCGAACAACTTCAGAACATTCTGTTATGCAAACCTTTTGCTCTGGCTGCAGATGTCGGCTATGGTTTGCTTAGACTAACTAACTAACTAACTAACTCCATGGAGCAGAGTCCTTCTTGAGAAGCTAACAGGTCGTCAGCTACTCAAGAAATTCCCCGCGTTTTACGGAAACCGGAGGTTCATTACCGCATTCACAAGAGCCCGCCACCTGTCCCTATCCTGAGCCATATCAATCCATTCCATGCCCCCCATCCTACATCTTGAAGATCCATTTTAATATTATCCTTCCATCTACGCCTGGGTCTCCCAAGTGGTCTCCTTCCCTCAGGTCTCCCCGCCAAAATCCTGTATGCACCTCTCCCCTCACCCATACGTGCTACATGCCCCGCCCACCTCATTCTTCTGATTTGATCATCCGAATAATATTTGGTGATGAGTACAGATCATTAAGTTCCTCGTTATGTAGTCTTCTCCACTCCCCCGTTACCTCGTCCCTCTTAAGCCCAAATATCCTCCTCAGTACCCTATTCTCGAACACCCTCAGCCTATGTTCCTCCCTCAGTGTGAGAGACCAAGTCTCACACCCATACAAAACAACAGGCAAAATTATAGTTCTGTATATCTTAATCTTTGTATTTTTGGATAGCAAACTGGAAGACAGAAGATCCTGCACCGAATGATAACAAGCATTCCCCGACTTCAATCTGCTCTCAATTTCTTCCTGAATGGAATTTCGATTTGTTAGGGTTGTCCCCAAATATTTGAACTGTTCCACCCTTTCAAAGGATTTATTATCTAACTTTATGTTGTGATTTTGTCCTGCATTCTGATTGCGAGACATGACCATGTACTTAGTTTTCTCACCTAACCTCCTGTACACCCACTAAATCTAATTTATACCTAGTTAATTCCCTGGCCACTGTCATAAGTGACCCTGACCTATACAGGCTCCTCACGTTCCATGTTCCAAATCTCATGTTCCTTTTCCATTGCTTAAGTCGTACCAAAGAATCAGTCCAGGTCCGAGGCTCTGTATAGTGTTTCGTAACATGGTAATTTTTTACGGTGAGGAGTTGTTAGCACCTCGCCCAACCCCCAAGCTGGAGGACCACCCCTTGTCGGCTGTCCGCGACTGGTTATTCAATGTATTCGCAGCTACCCTCCATATCCGGAGGCTGTTCCTCCATCCGCAACCTGAGGACGCGCCATGCCGTGGTGACAGGGACCCACTTATCATTGGGTTTGCTTAGACATAAATGTAGGAAACCATTTTCACCCCCTCTCCTTTTCTTGTCTTTGCCATAAAATGTGTGGGAACTTCCATTCATCTCAACATCTTTGATAATACGGCCAGAATTTGTTTTGCCACAATAAGGCAGAAAGAAAGTAGCTCATTTTCGAGGGTCACGTGCCAGACACGCGTCCTACCGAGTGTAATATTGACTAATTCTTTCATATTTTGCTTCTTACTTTTATTTTTGTCTTTCAGACTTGGTTTGGCACTGCCAGTAGTTTATAGGTTCGCAAAACTACATGTCATTTTACCTAATAGCCATTATTGCCCTCGTGATAATATTGGTCTGCCACATGTTTCTTTGAACCCATTTATAACGATAGATTCGACTTGCACAACCATCTTCAACGCTTCCTGTCAGTAGACTGACACACAAGGTGAAGTTTTACATCCTTGTGTTAGATACAACTCGGCATTAAGCAGCAAGAATACAAAATCTCGCTGTATGGCACATTTCCCTTAAATGCGGAAAATATAATTATTTTTATTATTATTAGTGGTGGTAGTAGTAGTAGCAGTAGCAGTATTTACTAATCAATGTCCGTTTTGAATTATTAGCAGTTGATTCCTGTATAGAGATACTAAACAGCCATCTTTAAAATTTGTCGCTGGTGTAAGTATGGACCTAATTTGTTTCTGACTTAGTATATGAAATACACATTTATCTGTGAAATACCTATCTGTGAGACGGAATTGCGTCCCTCGTGGAAGGAAAAAAATTTACTACGAAAGTAGGACACATGATATCTTCTGTAATACGTCTGTCCTGGACGGGCACCTTCCTACTCCAAGGAGCAAAAACTAATAGTTCCTCATTTAGTCAAGAAATTTCGGCATTTTATGGAACCCGAAGGCTCATTATCTTATTGACAAGAGCCAACCACTTCCGTGGCCACATCAATCCAGTCCACGCCCACTCATCTTGTATCTTGAACATCCCTCCATCTACGCCTAGGTCTTCTATGTGGTTTCTTTCCCTCAGGTCTCCTCACTACACTTGTATGCATTTCTCTTCCCTTTCCTTACATAGGTTCCACATGCCCCACCCATCTCATTCTTCGTTATTTGATCACCCGAATAATATTGTGTGAGGTGTACAAATCATGAAGCTCCCCATTATGCAGCTTCCTTCAGTCCCATGTTAGCTCGTCTACCTTAGGCCCAAATATCTTCCTCATCACCCTATTCTGAAACACCCTCGGCCTATATTCTTCCTTCATTGTGAGAGACCAAGTTTCATAGCCATAAAAAAAGAGGCAAAATTGTAGTTCTGCATATTTTAGTGTTCATATTTTTGGATAGCAAAAGATTTTGGACCGAATGATAGCACGATATTCCCTGAGTTCAGTCTGCTCCTAATTTCTTCATGAATTCATTCGTATTCATTAGTCTCGCTCCCCAGTATTTGAACGTTGCCTTCCCTACAAAATCTGCAATACTGTCCTCTGCAAAACATAAACCTACCATCAACCGCCGTCATAATCAGCCTCGCTGGAAAACCGAGACTGTATTTACACGATTCTTTTCTGTTTTATTCTGCAAGTGGTTTCGTGTTATCAAAAAGAGGCTTGTCTGCAGACAGACCGTAGATTACGGATGTTATATCTAACCGTTGTTGAGATCGTTGCTCTTCTGGGATGTTACGCAGCGTAAATCGGTAGTTACCGACGTTTCAGGACATATTATCGGTTCCATCTTCAAGAGTCAAGCTTGACCATTGAAGATGGGACCGATAGGTTGTCCCGAAACGTCGGTAACTAACTACCGATCTACGATGCGTAACATTCCACAAGAACGAAGATCTCATTTACACCGCGGCGGAAGCCTGAAATCACGCAAACCGTTGTTGACTAAAAATTTATTTTCATTAAGATGTTTATTGCTGTTATTTGCGATTATTTCTCTTCAATGTGAACTGGGCTAGTTCAATTAGTGTAACAGCTTCGTCAGTGTCCGCACTGGCTCAAGGACCAACCCAACTTCCTAAACAAGGAGTTTCTCCTTACCTTTTATTTTGGGGGGGGGGGTGGAGGGCCCCGCAGCAGACGCACAGCAGCCTTGAGGCTTATTGTGCAACCCTGTGATGAAGATGATTAATTTTTTCGTGTTTCCAAGTAATGGAGCACCGGTGGAATGAAATTGACAGGGGAAAATCGAAGTACTCGGGGAAAAACCTGTCCCAGTGCCACTTTGTCCACCACAAATCCCACATGGACTGACCTGGGATCGAACCCGGACCTCCGCGGTGAGAGGCCGGCGACTAACTGCCTGAGCCATGGCACGGCCTCACGGCATGGTGTTTAACACTGCACACCGACCAACCGAACCAAATTGCTTGGTCTGTTTAGCCATTCCTGCGTTTGACCGCATTGCTGGGCTCGATAACAGACTCTTTATCGATAACTGAGGGTTTTGCTTACGCTAACGATTACTGCACAGCGACATCTTTACCTTTGCTCTTATTGATGTCCAGTATTGGGGATTTCTGCAGTCGCACGATGGGTGGCTCGAAGGCTCGTTCGTCAGAAGTACTCAACCAATCACAGCGTGCTTCGCGTCGAGCACGCTAAGCGAAACTATGCACCGTAAGATAGCCCCATTGTGAAAGTTGGTATTGGAAAGAGGTGGTGTGCGAGTGAGTTAGGCTTCACGTAATCCCAATTTTAACGATACTGAAACTTTAGATTCAATGAAATCAACAATGGGAATGAAGGATAAGGTAAAACAGACTTCACTGAAAGTATAGTAGTTGTAGTTACGCAATTGTGCAGTTATTAAACGTTCATTGTTTTTCCGTTGAAATGAGGGAGGGGGGGGGGGATACCCAATCTGTGCTGTGTTGCCTTGTGAGTGAGATATGTGTACGTACATGAATTGATTTGAATGATGGAGGGTTATACTTAAGGGTAAATTATGGTGTTTTATAAAACGTGTGCAAAATGTCCTGTGCTAGTCAGTGTGTTTCTGTTGGCTACGTGGCAACTGGGCACTAAATATGAGACTTGTATGTTGTATGCTGTTCACGTTCACGAGAGTTGTGTCAGTGCAGGGATAAATCCCGGAAAGGTTGGAAGTAGAAATGGTACAAAAATATAACGGCAGTAGAGGTCGTGTAAAGTGTTATAAATCTGTACAAATGTTACGTACATCTTGCAGATTGGAGGCTAAGAGCGTAGGATAAGTTCGTATGTCTTTGGGTGCATCCTTAGCATGTCCATCAGTGCGTGTTTCTAGTTCCCGTATTTGAAGTATAGTTTTTAGTTCGCAGTGAATCACGATTTTTAACAAGGGAATTGCACACAAAATATTCGTAAGAAGTATGATACGCACTCTTAAATGTTGAGATTAGGCCCAGTGTATGTTATCGAAACTATAATTCTCTGGGGCCAAGACCCTCAGAAGTATTAGTCACTCAGCTGGTCAGAAATTCCCCAGCTTCAGGGACTCCATCTCCAAAAGAGGTCGCTGGACCATTTGAATCCAGTCCACGCTTTTACACATTTACCAATTTTATGATAATTCTCCACCTACGCCTAGGACTCCCAAGCTGTTTCTTTCCTGTAGGTTTTCCGACCAGTATGTTGGGTATATTTCTTGTCTCATGCAATCTGTATGGCCCACTCATCGCTCCATGCATGATTGAATGACCGTAATACTGAGCTCGAAGGAATGTCGCGGTCCTCTGGATAGCGCTTCGGCTTCGATTTGGGAGGTCCCAGGCTCAAATTTCGGTCCGTAGAGCGGCTATCCTGACAGGTTGCGGTGGTGTCCCTCAGGCCCCCAGGTACATGCAGAGATAGATTGAAGGTGTTAACAGCGTTAAGGATGAGGAGTATCATGAACCTATATGAGAACAGCAATTTAACCGATATTTTCAGCGAAGTTTTTTATGTAGCTGAATAATATGCCCAACGTATAATTAAAAAAGGAAAATTATATTAAAGGTGTACTTACTGAAAGTTATTCTTCCTACTTATTGCTTGGTTTTCGTTTATCGGTATAATTAATAGCAGTAGCACAACGTATTTATTTTAATTAGTGTATCAGCTCCGAGGTCTTAATGCTGATTTTGGCGATAGTCGTTTCACGTTATTCTTAGGACGTACCAACAATTTAATCCGTAACGTGGAAGTTTGGAAGGAAAAGGGTAACCACCAACATTTTGTCCACCTGCAATATAGTGCACCTACGTTCCTCTCGTTAACTTGAAAAGCTTCCTACGCCTGCAGAAATGATACAATTTTTGTGAACGCGCGTAAGCAGTGTTTGTAGCGTAGCGCAATGCGTTATACGCCAACAAATATAGTCCATATTAATAAGCAGTAGGTTATTGAATATGTTAAGGTCATGTTTTACCTTTTTGAAACGTCAACTATACCTGACGTCATACAGCCTTGCTCAGTGTGTAATCAAGGAAGGACTGTGAAATATTTCAGTATCATGCCAAGTTCTTTCCATACATTTCAACCGTGTGCTTCTTGCCTGTTTTTATTCCCCCCTCCGAAAGTTACCAATTGGCATGTGTATGCGGCTGCTGTGGGATATCGTCGAAAGTGGAAAAGCCTCGTCATGCCCTCCGGTTAAAATTTGACCGTAGTTCTAGATGCTGGCCAACGAAAACTTCCAAGACGGCTGCCATTTAATTACATGTTTAAAACGCAAATAAAACGGCGATGACACTGGCGTGTTGTGGCCAAAGTCAGACGACGCACGCGTGTGTAAGCTTGTGGAGACCGCGTTGTGCAGCAATGTGACCCGCGCTGTGAACAGTCCCGATGCAAATATTGATCGTGTGGAACTTACTGTAATATAAATACGCAGCTAATCGTGGCTGGTTCAGTCGTCGTGCAGTAGTTATACCATGAACGATACTACGAATTGTATGGTTGCTTTACAATTACTGTTACCTTGTAATGCACACTCCTGGTGAAATCGCTGTGGGGAAATTATCGTAGAAAAGAATTATTATCTTATGCCGGCAAGTGTACCACCCCGTCTGCAATGAACTCTGGTGTCTGGGGGAGGGTAGCAATAATTAGGTCAAGAAGGTCGAGTTTGAACAGTGACCTGACATGGAAAATTACCCAGAAATTGGTGGAGTATAAAAATGTTATTAGTAATGATATTTGTGTGAGCATGCATTTTGTGAACATGAGTTGATTGATGCGAAAGAAATATTTTAATGAACCAAGTGCTTATTTGGCAGAAAAATGAGGATAAAGTATAGTGCTGGGACTGATATGAGTGACTGTTACCCTGTCCAGGAGCTCCACCCATTTGAACATACTTTCAAATTACTGGATGAAACACAAATCTGCATAGCCTTGTAACTTCGAATGTTTCGTATGTTTACTATACCTCATACTACAACCCCCTCAAATTGGGCATAACCTGTTAACTGAATTCTTCACTGGTGTTGGTGCTCCCAAGTGAATTAGGAAGCTGTATTGGTTGGTTTCACCTGTAACAAGGAGGCTGAAAATTAAACTTCCATTCATCTGCTCTGTAGCTTTCCTCAAAAATTGAATTCTTTTTCCAACGTTACTAATAAAAGGGAATATTTTTATCCTTTGCTAGCTACAATCAGGTGTACAAATATATTCATGAGGTGGGCATAATTTGAAATGTAAGAATATTGGCAGCCTTGTGGTGTGTGTGTGTTTTGTGAGTTCTGTGTCTGTTAGAATTTCACGTAACA
Source organism: Reticulitermes speratus (assembly GCA_021186555.1). Lineage (NCBI taxonomy): Eukaryota > Metazoa > Arthropoda > Insecta > Blattodea > Rhinotermitidae > Reticulitermes > Reticulitermes speratus. The sequence goes on along the minus strand of JAJKFL010000042.1, from coordinate 29,946,501 downwards.
TTAAACATTAGTTTAAAACACGATGTGGTCATCAGTATTTGCATAATAACTCATCACTGTTGATGGAATATGACTTTAATTATTTGTATGAGAAAAATGCCCATGTAAGTTTATTACATGCTCATATATTCTTATGTGGAGGTGACAGAGTGGTGCAGTAGCTGTGAAAGGTGGAGCTTGTTTGGGGTTTGTGTTATTGGTATTGGATACAGTAGCCACTCACTCTAAATTTCTCTAATAGGCATTGGCCAATTGTTAATCTTAATGTTTAAAGTGGGTGGTAGAGCATCACTGAATGTTGCAATAAAGGGAGTGATCAGCACAGTGCTTCACATTACAGAGCTGCCCAGCTCATTTCATTCAACAGATTATCTATCCAGAGGCTGTGGTTTACCTGTGACTGTTGACTCCTGCACACTCCCATTTCCATAATTTATGAACATACTACCACTATAGCTCATTTAATGCTAAACAGTAAAGAAGCATGCATATAATTTTGACAAAAATGGCATTGTAGGGTGGGAGTAAGTGCACATTTAAATGGAACAGATTTGCTGTGCTGGGATCTGCTGTGGGGTCTACCAGATTTACTTTGAGATAGCTGTCAGGCTTTTCCACCAAATGGGATAATTGGAAAACCAAATAGACTGTTTCATACTGTGTGAATTGCAACAGTTAAAGCAAATTAAAAAGTTTTAAGTTTGAAAATTGCTTACACACAAGTTTGTTTGTTTGTTTGTTTGTTTTTTACCTGCAGATGTCCAGTGACAATGCGGAGATGAGAGAGATGGCGGCTCGTATTTGTCGAGATTATCTTCGTGGCTCATGGAGAAAGATTACAGCCCAGGATATTATTCTGAAACGCATTAGGTAAATCACTGAAATGCTGTTGTTTGTACTGTAATAAATACAGAAAGCTTTCTAGACAGTTCTTGCGTGGAGCAAATTTATGCATTATAGGTCAGCCCAACTTGATGGAGGAGTGTGAAGTTCTCTGCCTGAGTACTTACTCACAAAAGTATGAATCAGCCATTGTGTGGGCATAAACAAAATAACTGTTGTAATTTGCCCTGTTTTAAAATTGTGTTGACACTCTGTATATGTAGTATATGTTGTACTGCAGCTATGTAAAGCAGTAATTGTACAATAAATAGTAATAATTACAACACTGTCACCTTAACAAAGATTTGTTTTGAACTAAAGCAATTTTGCAGTTCTGGAAAGAAATCTGCATGCATTTATATTATAACACTTTGAAGTGAACAATTGGTAGTGATTTCATGGCTTAGACATGAGGATCTACATTTGGAAGCTGAGACCATTGTGAGAGTTGCACAGGATCAAGTAATGAAAACAGCAGATTAAAAGAAATATAGGTATTCACAGTAATCCACAAGTTACAACTGACACAGGAAATTAGGAAACTGCACAGCATGCATCTGATTGTCAGATTTTAGCATTAACAGCGTACAAAACCAGGCATGATAGTACATATAGCTAAACAGATTGATCAGGAAATCTTGCCAGAAAACAAGTTAATAAGAATTTCAGTCCTGCACTAAAAGTATGCACCAGAAAGTTTCATAGAAGAAGAGAAAAAATTTGCTGGGACTAAATACTGATCAGAGGTAAAGAAGTAAAGCACAATATTTTTAAGTGGGACATCCTGTTGTGATGAAGATACATAAGTATGGGAAAAATAATTGATTGACTGTTATTTTTCCTATACATATAAACACAACATACCTGATGTTACATTGGTTGACACCACCAAAGTATTACACACGTAATTGATATAGCTGGTCCTAATGACAAAAATGTTTGACATGTAACAATAAAATCCAGAAGTACGGGGGCACAGGGAAAGGTTTAGAGACTCAATAAATAATGAAATATAAGTGTGCCCTTTTTGTTGGTCATAGTTATCCTTTTTAAAGTAGGTAGGATGGTCAGTGATTTTTGCTGAATTTCAGGGGCATCCTGGAAGCAACACCCTCATAGTTTGCAATTGGAAACAAGACAAAAACACAAGGGTCCAAATCAGGCGAGTAAAGTGGGTGGGGGGGCGACAGTCATATTTTCAGCAGGCAAAAGTTGCTGTGCTGACAAAGCAGTGTGCACTGCATGTTGTCATGGTGAATCATCCACTCTTGGTTTGACTATTGTTTCAGACATTTTTGGAGGACGTTCTCCCTCAGATGTTGCAAAATCTCCCAGCAGTAATGCTGGTTAACCATTTAGCATGGAGGAACAACAACACCCTCATGGTCAAAACAGGTCATCAGCATGCTCTTGATGCTTAACCTGAATGCGTGTAATATTTAACTGAATTTTCCCCATGTTGCAATTCAGAAAACCACTCAGTCTGTGTTCTTCCCATGGTGTTGTCACCAAAATATGTTTTAAGCATCTCATGCATTTCTGATTCAGTTTTACAGAATTACAAGCAAAACTTAATGCAAATGCGTTTTTCTTGAAATTGACCTTTAGAAAATCACAGATGGCACGTAACGTGCACAACAGGAAACACCAGGTTCCTTTGGGGGGGGGGAGTGTTGACTCTGAGGCTATATATAATTTATATTTGATTTTAAAAATTATGTTATAAAAATCATGTTGTAAGTACAACATAACACTGTTTGCAACTGTGTTTATATACACATGAATATAACTGCATGCTCCACTACTCAGTCACAGTGCCCTATCTTCTCGTTTTTTTAACTTTATTAATTTATTTTGCAAGATTCTACTGTACTAGTCCTCAGCTGACTTCAGTGGCTGATTTTGGCTGAAGAGGAAATCATGTAAAACTTTTGATATCATAATAGCTACAAAATCTGTGTTTTTTACATTTTGGTTTTGGAGGGTTTGGGGGTGGGGCTGCAGCCCGGCAGCCCACCCCCCAGGTGCGACCCTGGTAAACACCACTGTGAAGAATGCAGAGGGCTGTGGCTGCAAAACTCACTAGACTTGTGTAGAAGGTAGTAATACTATTGCACCTAATGACAGAAAGCTGTGCTGCTTCTGTTGTAGACAAGGACAAATGTAGATGTGAAATTATTGTTAAATCAGAAAAAAACTATTTTAAAAGCAAAAAGAATACCACCCGTTGAAATAGATGATATACAGAAAAATGTAAGACGTAAAATATGGAAAGAAGATCATACAGAAGGAATGAACAGTGACAATGAAATGGTCACAATTAGCCAGAAGAAAGAAGAAGAAAGTGACAATATGGTAAGGTTAGGTAAAAAGTCAGAAACAGAAGTAAGGGAACACACAATTAGAAATAAACTAAAAGAAGAACTCCAAATAATGTGGCATAAAGTGAGGCTACTACAAATGTCAGATAGGAAAGGTTACCAAAACTGATGGAAAACAGCAAATTGATAAAGCTGAAGAAAGAAATAAAGAAAATAATTGAAGAACTTTTAGAGGAAAATTAATCAGATGTAACATATAAACAACTGATATATGCAGCAGCCACACAGAAACAGTGAATCAGCTCAGCAAAAGAGGCAAAAATAGAAGAAATGAAAACTTTGGAAAATAAGAATGCAAAGACAAGCAACTGGAGAAAAGATATATGAATACTTTATTAAATGGTTACAGGCTCTGATAACTTAGAACGTAACAGGAAAAAGAGGAAGATTTTTCAAAAATACAAAGTGACAAATGCCAGAGAAGTAGCTCATTTGACAGAGACGTTGAAGCATAAAGTGCAAGCAAAAGGCCAAAGAAACAGAAGATACAAGAAAAGGGAAACCCAGCATACCCAGAATAAGATACATTTTACAGAAACTTAGGCACGAAGAATATACAGGTCAGAGAACCCCTGTCTGTGGCAGAAGTAGTGCCTTACTGGAAGTCACTGTGGTGAGAAAAAGTACAGCATGATGAAAGAGCAGAATGGATAAGAAGAGAGGAGAGAAGGAAAATCAGTAATATGGATTGGGTGCCTATAAGAACTATGGAAACCATTTTTGTCAAAAGCTCACAGTTGGAAATCAAACAGCACCAAGTCAGCAATGGTATAGACAGCTAGAAGCCTCAAGAGAGAGTTACAGACAGGAACAAGACAAGTAGAGGACAGTATAGCAGAGAAAGCAAAAGAAAGATGGGGGGGGGTGGGAAAGGTTGCATGGACAATTCCCATGTACCTTAGACAAAAAACTGGTGGATGATGAACATTCATATCGATGGTTAAAATTTGGAAACATCAAGGGAGAAACAGAAAGTACAATAGTACAAGTACAAGACCAGGTAATTAGTACAAACTGTTTTAAAAATAAAATTTTGGTAGAAGAAGTTGACAGTAAATGCCGGTTATGTAAACAACATGAAGAAACTATCGACCACCTAACCTCAGGATGCCCCATTTTGGTGAAGAATTAATACATAATGAGACACGATAAGGTTGGTGCACATTTACGTTATGCAATATACAAAGCACTAGGTATCGAAATGACAAACAAATGGTAACACACACACACACACACACACACGAAGATGTGACAGTGTTATGGAATCAAGGGGTACATACAGACAGAGAAGCTACAGCAAATAGGCCAGATATAATATAAAAAACAAAAAAGATAAAACATGCATACTGATAGGTGTGGCAATACCAGCAAAATGTACTTATATTAAATACAAGAGAAATGAGGATTTGTGGCCAGATAAGTATATTGTAAATGTTTCTGTGTTTTTTTATATCTTTGGTATTATAATGATTATTTGGTTGTGTACACTTTATCTCCCTGAGTGAATAAGAAACACATCTCCGTCTTACATTCTTCAGATTCCAGTGTGCCACAGATGTTTCATACAAGTCTTAAAATGCTGACATTTGTCATGAAGATGTTCCAGCGTAGCTGTGAATTATTCATGGTAATGGTGATAGAAATTTCTGAAAATAAAATGCAAAGTGGTAACAGTAAGGTTAAAATCTTCTGGGATATGAAACCAAGTCAATTCATACCAGTACAGTATTTAATATCAACACATGAGTGGTGTCTTGACAGCTGCCTCTCTGCATTGATGAGGCAGCAGGTTTCTTCAAAGCGTCACTACCTATCTACAGAAGATGGAAGTGATGTTCATAATCACCACCATGATAGCCTCAAATTTTACATAGGTGATGGCAGTTCAAAAGTTGCACAAGATTTGCAATCTTTGCCTTTGCATACTCGAGGATTAGTGTGACGCCCGTGCATGTAAAAGTATCTCATGTACGAGGGTTATCCAGAAAGTAAAGATACAAAACCAATAAATTTTTTTAAAAATATTTATTAACAAAATCGAGTGAAAAAACTCTTTAACACATACCTTTAGCTATTTTTCAACATAATCGCCACCTTTGTCAAGGCCACCTTTGTTATGTTTAGCCTGGATACGAGTTTTTGTATTCTGATGTCATAGAACTCCACCGCCTGTGCACGCAACCACGTAGTGACTTTGTTTTTCACCTCTTCGTCTTCGTGAAACTTCTGGCCAGCCAGATGTTTCTTTAAATGCAAAAACAAATGGAAATCGCTGGGAGCGAGGTCTGAGCTGTGAGCTGGATGGTCTGAGGTGATTTCCCTTCCCCTCCCATCCCTGTTGTATCTTTACTTTCTGGATAACCCTCGTAATTAGACATGTTGTTTATAAATGTACAGGTAGGAGGGATGAGATTGTGGTGGAGACTGAGAGGCAGTTGATACTTGTGTACGCTTGTGACACTGTTTGTAATCTTCCAGTGGTGGCCTTAGCAACTGGCTGTATCATGTCTCCCTTCCTGAGACACACCCCCCAAAATCATCAGAGCCATCTCAGGTTCTGCTGCGACTCTATGGGCAGGTCCACGGCACAGAGAGAGCTCTGGAAGGCCTCATCACAGAATCTGTCATTTTCACTCTGCTGTCAGAAAGGCGGCTGGGTCCTAAACTACACGGAGTATTCCCTGGTGGGCGTATTGAGGAATATATTCCAGTGAGTTTCTTATCATATGTACCTTTGTAAAATATGTACATTAGTTCTATATGTGCCTTGATTTACTTCTCTTCTAAGATGTCTTTGAACTTCTCCTATCCTCATTCCTGCTCCAAAAATACATTATATTAATTATTCTGCCAGCAGTTTTGTCCCTTGATGAACCTACATGCATTATACATGTCATGTCTAATTACATGTATCCATGTTTTAATATTTTTTAAATATTCTCTGTATTCTACCATCTCTGATAGAAAATCCCAACTCCTCAGAATCTGTTGTTGGCAGAAAATGTCACCAGGTAAGTGGCTGAGAGAGTAGTTATTCTGCTTTCTGGATTTTGAAATTTCATAACCATGAAGAGTTTTGATATAATTTTTCACATAATTTATAGTGTGATACCTATCCAGTAGTGAACTGAAAGTAACATGTCATTTAAATGACCGATGGTGTGCTAGTTACTGGCAGAATTACATGCTTCTTCAAGTAAATTCTCATTTCCAGGCTCGTCCCTTGAAGACAAAGGAACTAGGTGATCCTCGGCTTAGTGTCTTGATTGCCAAGAATATGGCAAGCATACATCAGATGAATATCCCCATTAATAAGGAACCACGGTGGTTATGGGACACTATTAATGGGTATGTCACATGTCAGGTACAACTACTAGAAGTCAGGAAAGTAAGGACTCTGCAAGTTTGAATAAAATGAGAATCTATAGTCATTGATAGTGATTTGACCATTCCACTCTATTTAATTTCTTCCATTGTCACTATTCATATGAAAAATTTTAAATCTTCTAAGTTGGACTGGATTGGATGGGAGAAATACCTCATTTGAAGTTGTACAGTCCTTTAAATTCATCTGAAACACTCAGAAGACACACACAATTTTTTATATTTAAGGGGAATTGAAATAAATAATAATTATGGAATGTTTGTAGATGAGTGGTAGGGATTCATAGTTCTCACTGTTAAATGTGTGGTGGTCTGTACTGGGGCATGTTTTCCTGTACATGGTATCAGAAAAGCTCTCTATACCATTTAAGTCCAGCTTTCAAACTGTACTCTAATAATGCAGGTTTGTATGCTTCATCAGTTACTCTTGATTTACAAACAACAAACATATATAAAGTGTGATAAAGTGGGGCTCTAAATCCAAATGTTAGTCAGAGATTAAAATTTCACAGGTACGAATGCTGTGTATTCATGATTCTGTAGATTAAAGCTTACATCTTCTTCCTTTGGGATTTACAGAATTGACACAGTCTGGTTTGCTAATTTACGTAAATTATTACCTTATGTGGTTTAGGAAAAAGTGTTACAGTAATCCTGCATGTAAGATTCTGTTGTTTTGAGAGAGGAATGGAGCTAAAATGTGACAATAGAATATTCTCCCTTCCCCTCATGCCTTCCACTTTTTCTCACAAGAATGTTATAACTTCACACCCAAGGTTTTACAATTCTGCGTGCATATCTGACAGTTCACACTGCTTTCTTAAGGCACAGCCAAACACTTCAGTAACAGGGAGTTGAAAAGTTATGAAACATAATTTTCTTGTGAATTTTGAACCATACTAAATCTGAAACCCTCCTCCTCCTCCACTCCATTTCCACAGATTTGGCTGCAGTAAATTGTTTTGTATACATCTGTATACCTATTTCCTAAATGTGATAAAATAACCAGCTTCTTTTATCGTCCAGGAGCAATACATACAGTTTTAATTTTTACAGATGGCTGAAGAATGTGCAGGCAAATTTGGAGGACCCAAGTTTAGTGGAATTTGTAAATGAAGCCGTAATGCACAAACTCAGAATGTTCAACTTGCCTGCAGAGGCAAAATGGCTCAGGTGAGTGGATTTTCAAACACACATTCATTGACATTTTGCAGTACAGACATAAATATAATAAAGCTGAAAAAAGATGTTTCTAGCATGTTTCATTTATTTTTATTTTACAAACTGAAAACAAATACTATTCTCAAGTGGGCCATGCCATTGCTCATGCAGTCAGTTGCTGGCCTCTCACAACACATATCCAGGTTTAGTCCCAGGGCTGTCTACATGAGATTTATGGTGGACAAAGTGGCACTTTTAGAATTTGTTTAGTTTTTACTTACGTTGTGTGCCCCTCCCCATATTATACAAAAGTCATCTTGTGTCCACTTGCTTAGATTTACATTTGATTTCACTATAGATTCTGCTGAAGCACCAGGTTTCACTATTCCCTGAACTTCGAAATCATAACCTAGCTGGTACTGTAGTTCCATAGCTATTCCTCTGGCATGACTGTCTCCCAATATTATAATCCTGTGTTTCTTCTTTTTGCAATTTTTTGTTGTGTTTCTTCCCTCTTCTCTCTTGGTTACTGAATTCACCTTCTTTTCGTTTTTCTCATCACAACCTGCCTTTGAGGTTAATATCCTGTATCGATTATTTATTTCTGGCAGCTGGAATATATTTGCTTGTTTTATCTGTGGCAGTTTTGTTCCTCTTGATACTGCCTCTGTCCATATTCCTTCTTCATCATTATTTACTAGTAATAATTCTTTTAGGCTATTTATTTTAGCTAAAATAGTATCCATTTCCATTAATATAATCTCCTTTACTGACCTCTGCACCGCTGATTTTCCAAGGTGATCTAATTCAATCAAATCTCTTTGATGACAATATTTACCTTATCATCATTTTGAGTGTGGATTGTTCTTAAAGCCTTTTGTATTCCAACTTCACCTTTACACTTTACACAAATAAGTTTATCCACTCTGCTCTGAACTATTGCCTTCTCACTAGCTGCCATCTCGAACATCTGTGTTAGACCCAGAAATAACAGAAGGTGGCTACATGCAACATGTAACAACAGATGATAAAGTTATATTATCAAAGTGCATTCTGAAAGATAAACATATTTTCTTGTCACAACATGTTACTAAGCAGCTGTGGTCATATTTGGCAAAGCACTATAAACAGCTGGCCTCAGGTCTTGTAGTAGAAGTCTTAACTTGAGTGTGACAATATTATAATTGAAGTAATGCAGTGCTGAGCTACCTGTACAATGTGTATGTGACATTACAATAGTTCTGCACATGGCCAGTGAGTGATTACATTTGTATTTATTTCATTTCATCCAATCTAGCCACATTAATGCCAGTTATATGTTCTCTCATGTCTTTTTAGCAAGAAAGAACTGGTGTTAAGAATTGTGCTGTAAATGGATTTTCATACATACTATCAAGCTCATGAGTTCTTAATGTTACAGGGAGTACCTTGGGAAGATATCATCTCCAGTAGTTTTCTGTCATAATGATATGCAAGAAGGCAACATCTTGCTTTGCTGTGATAATATGACTGATCAAGAAGCTCTGATGGATCCTCATCTGGTGCTGATTGATTTTGAGTACTGTTCCTACAACTACAGAGGGTTTGATCTAGCTAACCACTTTCTGGAGTGGATATATGACTACACTAACAGCACACACCCATACTTTACTGTCAATAAGAACAACTACCCAACACATGAACAGCAGGTAGGTATGGTGAGAGAGTAAGGAAAATTGGAAGAGAGAGAATGGAGCAAAATCTGTGTGTGTGAGATTGTGGTTAGTATGGTTGTGAAGATTATAAAAAAATGTTTTTGTTGTGGATTTTGTTGTTTTCAGGCTTCTAAGATCGCTTTTTTATACGTACAATGATTATGCCGAGTCATGGGGAACAAATTCTGCATTCTGGTCCCTAATATGGGATATAAACTGAAATTGTGTTGCTATTAATTCAAGTTCCAAAGAGAATAATTCAGAGTATATTGCTTTTATACTCATATTTGTGACCAGTTGTGGTTTTTGTTAGTGTGTTGTTACAGGATCGGAAGTTGCATTCCTCTCAGGTTTTGTGTGTTTTTAATGTGGCAAATCTTAAGTCAGCTTGGTTAAATAACATTGGAAATTAGCAGGGTGCTGATATAAGCAAATGTTAAGTGTCCACCCCAGGCTTCAGGTGGCCATATTTTCTTATCCATTGTGCATATTGAGAAAGGATAAGACATTGCAGTGAAGTGTTAACTCTAAAATTTTTTAATTAAAATTTTGCTGTGTCATCCTTTTATGGCACAATACATGATCTAGCTAATAACTGATTTCAGCCCAGACATTTTACAGTACCCTGGAGTTCCTTTTCAATTGCTGTAGTAATTTGTTCAAGTTCATCTGGATAGGTGGTGGGCATAAAAGATTCTTACACTGAGACTGGCATTGATCTGTTTGTATTTTAATTAATCAAAGTTTGCCAACTACCCAGTACACATCTACCCATATTTTACATCTCTTTTACATAACCCCACCAAAAAAAGGCGTGTGTGACAAAGAAAACTTGTGATATCAGAAGCCAAGTGATTGGGTATCCCTTCCTCATTTGCTGCCAAGGAAATCTGTCATTAATTATATCACAAAAATTGTCTTGCTCACATTGTCAAATTTGTCTTCAAAGTTTGGGAAGTCTAAGTTCTCCAGCACATCGTGGTAAATGTTTCCAGTGGTCTTTGCTGCAGCACAGATAAAAGTTCATGTAAGTCTGCTATGAAGCAGGTGGTATCACACACTTGAACTTCCTACAAGCATACATTACTTTGCAACTTGCACAGACTTTTGGAGTTAACCTTCATTTCAGTGTTTTCTTTTCTTTCACCATGTTTGATGATTGAGAAATCATAGTCTGTTAAACCCTTGGAGTGGCTTTCTGTACGTCTTGTATACTTATTTCAGATTTTGAATTGGCATATTTTTGTTACTGAAAATATTATGATTTATTTGTCATGTAAAGTTTATGAATACTGTAATGAGTATTGAGTGGAAGTGCTTATAGGGTGGCTACTGGTTATTAAGGCACATGTTATGTGCAGATGAAGTCAATAATGCTAAAGTCTTGGTTCAAAGGTAGAGGGACTCATCAGCTTCTGTATTCTTGTTCACACTTTGTTACTACATAGTTCTGTCATTGAATAATGATACAGTGACCTTGCTTCACCTCATACTGGCATAAGCAATAGTTCGTTGTGTTATATTTGATCCGAAATTGATGTAAAGATATCTCAACTGCTCCCTGCTCCTCTGTCTCACAGATATGCATTTACTTATGTGAGGGGTTTGAAATGTAAAACTGGAATCTACCATCAGTGTTTTCATGATAATGGAATTAATGTAAATTAAGCATTGAATATAAAGTGGTATCATGCTTGTGTTCAAACATAGATTTCTATTTGACAATTGTAAAATGTGTTTATCAAGTTAAAAAAGCAAATGGCAAATAGCAAATACAACAGCTCTCACAAAACAGCATTAGCAAAATAAGTTGGCACTCATTTCTGGAAGAAAATATTAGAGTTTAACTGTGATAAAAAAAATCAGTAGGCACTCTGACAGCAGTGTGGCTGATGTTGGAAGTTGGGGTGGTTATGTTGGCTACCATTTGTTTTCTTTGTAATTTTGTGTATGCCCTTTGATAGTTGGAATGCTGATTGCATTAGTTACAAGCTTTTCATTTTTGCACATTTGTACCATGTATGGTGTGCAAGATCGTGCCCAATGAGTTGGAGCAGTGGTGGTTTGTCCGGAATCTGTATAAGATGCTTTTGCACTTTTTAAAATTTTTGTTTTGAATAATTTCTTTCTGATTTTGTATTCTGACTTCAGGACATTTGTATTACTATCATAAAATGTTGACTGTCAGTGTACAAGTTAGTTACCCTGATATTTACTAAAGTATGCATTTGGTGGCCAAAGTAATCAACCAGTCTGCATGCATGAGCATTACATCGCTAACACTTCTTGTGTTAGTTTCAGATTAGGTAAGTTCCTTCAGGTAAGACTAGGGTAATAAAATTACACATTTCAGATATTAGTTTGTTTTATTGTGATTATTGAGAGACTGTAGGATTTAGGTTTATAGCTTTTCACACTTGGAATGGAGCACACTGTTAAAATACTTTGGAGATCATGAAGGCCTGTGTTTTGTAATGTTAAACTACATGGGTACAGTATGTAATAATATATTTAGTACAAACTTTCATTTAATATGTTGGGTGTGGTATGGAAGATGATAGTTATGTTAATGTGGAATTGTAGCATTATTAAGAAATGTAATTGAATTTATGTAAGTAATGTAGTTGCTTAATGTAATTTAACGAACATCTTCGAGGTTGTTACAGACTGATACCTGATGTAGTGAATTACATGACATAGAAGCCTGGTCTGAATTGCTGTCTTCTCTCTTAAATCATATGGAGCATTTCTTTAGATTTGCCACATTAAGCAGTTGGGTTTGAAGGAGGAGCTAGACTAAGATTTCTTCCAGGATTCATGGAGTTTGGAAGCACGAACATATTTGTTGGCAGCCTAGAGAATCTTGTTGAGGCACCATGATGTCTCGATTCGCCTTGTTTTTTTGTGTGTATGCTTCCATTTCCCAGTTCGCTGTTCGCTGAGCGAATGAATGAACGTTGCGGTTGGAGCAACTGTCTCCCTGCGGTTGGTTCGTCCTACCAGGGGCTTCCAGACAGTCGCGAGAGCACTCTAAGGTCCCCATCAAGCGCTGATGAGCACAGTAAAAATATATGAAAATTCTATTAAAAACACAAGTGGAGTATCATAATTCATTCAGATATTGGTGGGATATATTCAGGGACAGCTTGTAGTTATCACATAATTATCAGTTGTAGCTGTCTAGCATAACTGACATGATAGTGATGACTGAGCTAACAGTTTTTACCTCTGAGTATGTCCCTAAGTGTATGTAGAAAATTGTTCAGCTTCATAATAAGTCAGAAAAATCATGTTCTTACTACTGAATCAAAGTGCCCTAGGGAACAGTAATTTGTTGAATACAGATGCAGCATAGTTAAAGGAACTATTCCAGTTTGAATAAGATTAATTTCACAGTCTTAAGTATGTCACTTTATTTATTTATCTTTGTAAAACTATATGTTGAATTTTTTGTAATGTGTCTCTTACTCACACACACACACACACAGGATGATTAACATGTTAAAGTTAATACATTCATATACTCTCTTCACTTTGTAAAGTATTTCATAATCTTTGCATGTATACATTTTCACAATTTTCTTATCACAGTATAATAAGGAAGACTGATGAACAAAACTTATTAACTTTCCCTGTAGTTTTAAAACTTACGTTTTACACAGTTCAATGAATAGAATAATCTTTTTCTCTTTTGAAAGGATATAATAAAATGTAGTGTATATTGCTATGCACTTTATGTGGTTGTATGGCAGATATGGAAGCAAATGGCAGTGTGTCATGAAAAAACTGGAAGTGACATTGGCATTGAATTGTAAATTGGCAGTCACAGTTCTTTTGTGCGGTAAAGTGCCTCTTATGACCATCAGTACATTTGCTTATGAAGAATGGTTGGGTTTCAGAACACTGAACAGCAACAACATTGAACTTTAACATTCTATAGCAAATGTCTGTTAAGTCTTCATGTTGATTTTTGAAGTTACCTATATGAAATTAAGTTTCAGACCAACTGATGCACACTAAAACCACTTTTATTGTAGCTGTATTATAATTGTTAAAATTGTCAAAATTATACCCCTACACGTGTTTCGATCCTAGGATCATCGTCGTATATATTAAATAGAAAATTAATAATGAATACTGTTAACAGCCAGATACATATACAAATTCTATATTACTTAACAAAATCGTTTATTTTACAGCCCATAATACCGCGATTCTACATGCCAGCACTTCCACAATCAACTGTCTACAATACTTTTACAATTATACAACTTTTAACAAAGACTTTTAACAGGATTTTAACTTATAATATATAAGTTTTAATGTGCCGTTAGACTATTTAAAATCATGTGATTGAAGTGACAGTAGCTTTCAGCAAAAAAAAACCCCTGACGATGATCCTAGGATCGAAACACGTGTAGGGGTATAATTTTAAAAATTTTAACAATTATAATAAAGCTACAATAAAAGTGGTTTTAGTGTGCATCAGTTGGTCTGAAACTTAATTTAATATGACGAAGATGCACGGTGTCAACAGTGTGAAATTTACCTATATGAATTATGTGTAGAAAACTGCAATTTATATCTCAGAAGTTTCATTTAAGCTTTCGGTATTAATAAACTGGATACTGACCCACTGTAACATTTAAATACTCCTGTCTGTGGATCAGTAGTGATTCCATCTGTGAAGCACTACACTGAGCAACAAAGGTAAAGCTGAAGTTGTCCTTATACACACCATGAAAGCATATAGGGAGAGTGGAGGTATAGCTCCACTCACTCTTAACCTTTGCACTGGTGATCAGCCTTACATCCAGGCAGCTTTACTCTGGGGATGTAGCCCCTAGTACCTGTTGCATAGGAAGCTGGGTGGGCCTGAGAGCCAGTCTGGACATTTTGGCAAGAAGGTAAATCTCTTGCCCTTGCTGGGATTCAAACCGTGCATTTTCCATCCCATAACCTAGTCACTATACTGACGATGCTACTAAGTAACAACTTGCTTTCATTTGCCATTTTTGCATAAAAGCTTCAGTCTTCATGTGGTCTGTCATAAGATAGTCTTGGAATGTTTTTGAGAGTGATTTATCGTATCTCTCGTCTGTAATACAGCAATAAAAACTACCACTGTAGTGTGACCAGTCACCCCAGTTCCCACGTCCTTTTCTTGTTCAGATGATACATGCCAACACTTGACATATAACAAAGCGTATCTTTAATGCTGAAGGGCCAGGATAGCATAGTTGTTATAGTTACTTGGCTACAGGCTGCATGTTTTCCAATTTCTGGCAGAGGCAAGAGGTCTCTTCTCCAAAACATCCAGACCAGCATTGAGACCCACTGAGCTCTCCTATTCATTGGGTACCAGAGGTTGCTTTACCCCTGATTTCCCAGGGTTAAAGTAGCTGGGATGTGACGCTGACCACTCTTCCATCTATTATTGAGTTTAAGATGGAGGTATACCTCCACCCCCTATATGCCTTGATGTCATGCACAGGGACAGCTTTATGTTTAGCTGTATTTTTATCTATACAACTTTGTTGCTGTTCTGCCTGAGCTCCCTGCTGTCATACCCATTCCTCTGTCCAAGCTGTGACGTTGGCTCAGATTGCTTCACTGTTCCTTTTGAATATGTTTATGCAGGGACTAGATTGACTGCTTGAACTATATTGTGGTAAATGTGACCCCCATGAAATTTTATAGATGTGTACCAATATTTTGGAGGAACATGCTGCCTCCATCTGCAGCATTTTACACTGAAAATCTCAATTATTACTGCAGTGTGTTGCAAATAAAATTTTGGGTTTGTGTTTATTAAGACACACTTCTTAAAAGTAAAAATAATTTGTTCAAGTTTCTTATTTAATCCTAAATGTGTACCAGAATATATTATCAAACAACATGGATGTTCAGAACTTTTCATTACCTGCCATGGTAACCACTTTTACCACTTTAATGTAAACATGTAAAGACACAGTCATGTTTTATCACAAATGGCTGACCATATCACACAAATATAATGAAATATTTCTCATTAAATTCCTAGATCATTTCTTAGGGCTAGGGATATTGAATGAAATAAAAAGATCCTTTTTAAGCCTGTAAGTAAAGTCAGGTCATTTGGTTTGTTGTATTTAAAGCTCAGTGTAAATTGTTTTCAACTTTGGATCCCAGTCTGGGATGTGATGCTGCAAAATCCTCAAAACTCACATGACATCATCTTCATTTTCTGGGAGCAATGTGATAATCTCCTCGGGTGGACATAACTTCTATGTATGTAATTTGACCTGTATACTTTCCACTAGAAGTGTTCAAAGGCTGTGGTCATTAAGAGGGATTCTACTGTCTGAAACCACTAAGCAGGTTGTAGCTCAGATGTGCAACATTGCATTGCTGTTGCATAATTATTGAAACTGCTGCTGCTGCTTTCTTACTCACCTCATAGTTCATCTGCATGCTAACTGATACTGAATCTTCTGTTTTAGCAGTGCCACTGATGCAATTTGGTGCTGTATTTTCTTTTGTCTGTTCTGTTCTAACTTTTTCCACCTTTTGCTTATTTTACAGTATATGTACCTTTTCAGTTCTGCACTTCCTTGTACCAGCTTTAATTATGTGTTATTATGGCTTATTTTAAAAAAGATATTAACTTCATGTATGGTATCCAGTAATGTTGATATTGAACAATTGCAGAAGTTCAAAACAGTGTACTGTTGTGATACTTGTTTGGGTACTGCCGCATTCAAAGTTCCTTCATGTAAAAGTCAATGCCCATACTGTAATTTATCAGGGGTATTTGTGGTAGCCCATTTAAGTGTTGTGACAGTAGATCACTGCTTATATCATACTTTTATTACATCTATGTACTAATTAGCCATTTCTGGATGTTGTGTTTTCTTATACAGTGAACTAATTGTTCATCTTATTTTGACAGCTTCGGTTTGTGCGAACCTACCTCCGTAATGCAGGCTGTCGGGGCGAGCAGTCAACAGAAAGAGAGGAGGAGGAGGCACTGCTCTGTGAAATACAAGCATTCTGTCTTGGCTCTCATTTATTCTGGGGTCTGTGGAGTGCAGTTAGTGCAAAGCTCTCTCAAATTCCCTTTGGCTATTGGGTAAATACTTTCATATTTCTGTTGCAAGATGTTGGAATTGTACTACCTTTCATACTCGTGTTTTTACTGCAGGCATGCATATTAACAGTTAATTTGAGAATGTTTTTGGTGAGGATGTATCATAGTTTGTTTCCATATCTTGAACTTTTTCATCATACTAGGCGCATTTCAGAAGTTTTGTGTACGATTTTATTGTAATAACAAAATACTAGATAAAAATACTATTGATATTCCTGAATGTATATACACATGTCCTCTACTGAATGGAATCACCAGCACTGTCCACACACTTTTCCCATCTACGTGGTAAACGATCAATTGCAGCTCTGTTTTTGTCCGCGGACGGACGCTTTACAGAGGCAGTGACAGCAGTGTTGATATCGTCTTCCGACTGAAATCGTTTTCCCCGAACATGTTCTTTCACACGTGAAAACAACCAATAATCACATGGGGCGAGATCTGGAGAGTAGGGAGGATGTGCCAACATTTCTCAGCCCCAACGTTGCACCAGATTTTGCACATCACGATGGCGATGAGGTGTTGCGTTGTCCTGGAGCAAAATGGCACCACGCTCCAGCAGTTCTGGTTGTTTATGGCAAAGAGCCGGCCTCACCTTATCCTGCAAGAGTGAGCAGTAATATGGGCTTGACTGTGGTGCCAACTGGCACAGGATGGTCAAGCACAAGCCCATTTTGGCTGAAGAACATGACAGAGCACCGAGACTGCACCATGCAATTTTCTTCCTTGGTGACTTTGTGGCGCGCCATTCAGCATTCTGTTGTTTCAGCTGAGGGTCAAATGAATGCATCCATGACTCGTCAACCGTTAAAATGCGATCGAGGAATGCACTGCCTTCATTTCTCCAATGCTGCAGATGGGTGGTGGCGAGAAGAACACGCATGGCTCTTTGGTTATCGTTGAGCACGTGTGGAATCCACTTTGCACAAACTTTTCTTTTCCCCAAGCTGTTGGTGAGGATATGGTAAACGCTTGCTGGCGAGATTCCGACTTCTGATAGGGTGAGGCCGGCTCTTCGCCGTAAACAACCAGAACTGCTGGAGCGTGGTGCCATTTTGCTCCAGGACAATGCAACACCTCATCGCCATCGTGATGTGCAAAATCTGGTGCAACTTTGGGGCTGAGAAGTGTTGGCACATCCTCCCTACTCTCCAGATCTCGCCCCATGTGATTATTGGTTGTTTTCACGTGTGAAAGAACATGTTCGGGGAAAACGATTTCAGTCGGAAGACCGATATCAACACTGCTGTCACTGCCTCTGTAAAGCGTCCGTCCGCAGACAAAAACAGAGCTGCAATTGATCGTTTACCACGTAGATGGGAAAAGTGTGTGGACAGTGCTGGTGATTCCATTCAGTAGAGGACATGTGTATATACATTCAGGAATATCAATAGTATTTTTATCTAGTATTTTGTTATTACAATAAAATCGTACACAAAACTTCTGAAATGCCCTACGTATGTGTATATTCCTTATTTGCCGTGTTTTAGAAACTTTTCCGATTTCCATTGTCAGGTAAGCCAAACAGACAAGGTTCCCAAAACAACGCATTGTACAGATATATCTAGCTATAAATACAGTCCAAGATGTTGAAACCCACTATGAATAAAATAGACATTAATTGATTAGTTTTTGTAAAACTGCAGATTTCCCCATTTAATGTCTTTTGTAATAAGTAATACCAACAAGCAGATGCTGCAGATTTGTGGCATGTTAGCAGGACTGGTGCAGTCCAGTGTTCAGTACTTGATATTTTGTGTGGCCATAGTTCTTTGAAACAGTATGCATTTTTTTAATGTTGTTAAGGAAATTATAGCAGCAACATGGCAATTGTGCAGAATATTTTTTGTGTCTTACTGCTAACTGATGAGTCATTACAACATCATGAGAGATCTACAGCTTCCTTAGCTTATCTGGCCCATATCATTTATTATTTACAGACCATTTTCATGACAACAAGCAGGGCAGCATACTCCAGTTTGCCTTGAGTCTGGGTCCACATTTTATTTCAATGTATTAAAGTTAATATTAGCTATTTACTCACCATGTTGAACACCTTAACTCTCTCTGTTCTGTCAGTAGTACTTATTACTTTCTTCCACTTGGCTCTTAAATTCAGATTGTGCAATGATAGAAACAATTCTGCTACTTATAAATAAAGATTTTCAACCACTGCTGGAACAGGCAGAAACTGTCAGGTAATTCCATTTCTTCTCATAGAGTGCAGCAGCTATCGGGAGTTTCCTCCTCCCAATGAAATATTTATGGCCAAAACAGAATTTGATAAAGTGTATCAGAATGAAATTTTATTTCAAAAACAGTATGTTGACGTCTAGGAATTGTGTAATGTTACATCAAAAAGAGTTAAGGGGTTGAAGAAGGCAATGGAAATTTAATATTATTGATTCCATGCATTGTGCTTGTAATCATTATTTACATAATTGTACATAATTATTTACACCAGCATATGCACACAAACTGTATAAAATCACAAGTCATCCATAAACATAAACCCTCCTACATGTCTTAGCAATGAATCGCCATACTCAGGGAGGCATCACCGACACAGGAAATATCAGTACATGGTATAGGGACTTGATCGATTCTTCTGGATTGAAAATGTCGATATTAGATGTTTCTGTACGTATAACTACACACATTATAAACAATGGCATGTAAATGAATTTTAACCAAGAATATGGTAACATCATACTAGCCATAATATCCATATTATTATATTTGTAGCTGCTATTATATACAGTGCCGATCCCAGTGGCCATGTGGTCTAAGGCATGGGTCTGTGGCCGTTCGCTTACTAGGATTGTGGGTTCGAATCCCACCGGGGGCATGGATGTCTGTGTCTTGTGAGTGTTTTGTGTTGTCAGGTAGAGGTCTCTGCGACAAGCTGGTCCCTCATCCAGAGGAGTCCTACCAAATGTGGTGTGTCTAAAAAGTGTGATCGTGAAGCCTTGAAAAATGAGGCGGCCTAGGCCCCCAAGGGTCTGTCGAGCCATTGGGGGGGGGGAACAGTAAAACCCCGATTTAATGTTCCTGCGTTTAGTGAAATCCCGGATTTAGTGATGATGTTTTCATGTCCCGACAATAGCTCCATATAAACAATGTAACCTCCATTTAATGAAAGCCTCGATTTATTGAAATATATTCTAATCCCCTAGCAATTCATTAAATAGGGGTTTTACTGTATTTTTAACATTGTACGTGTAAAATTTATATATTAATATTATCTATTCCTTTGTATTGATGGCTCCCTGAGGATGGCGATTTATTGCGGAAATATGTAGGAGAGTTCATGTTTATGGATGACTTATTAGTTTATACAATTTTGTACATATTTTGATGTGTTGAATGATTACAACACAATGGAAAGTTTATTTAGTGCATTGCAGGTACTACTGTATTAGGGTTTTACTCACTGTAATTAAAGAAGATGCTGGAAACAGTTTCTTTCAGCTTGCAGACATGCATCACACCTAACAGATCAGTTGCTCATGACAGGTTTAATCCCCACCCCGAAAAAATCTTCAGTGTGAGGATTGTTACTATACGTTGTATCCATTAACATAAACTACAAGTAAAAATTGCACAGGTTCAGATCTGGTGAACATGGAGGCCACAGTCACCTGCTTACTGTTTGATCAAAAACACACTCTAAACAATGCAGAGTATTTTTTGCTATGTGAGTTATAACATTGTCATGCAGAAAAATGGCATAGACTCTTTAAGTAATCACACGGGTGATCGAAAAATGGTGAGAGGATCTGTGTAACATATTTGTGTGAATTCATTGCCTGAAGAAAAAGTAGGCCCAGTAATCCTAATGGCACTCGTAGCACATGACACACCAACCTTTAACATTATATAATTGCACTTCGTGGATTAATATGGGATTTTCTGTTCTGTTCAATTTCTAGCATGGGGTATGAAATTTTTCTCCTACACCTGCCATCCACATTTCATGTTTCTCAATCATCCTGCCTTTTGATCCTGTGTAACTTGTTCATTGTTTGAGCTTTGTTACATAAAGCAACAAATGATGAGCATTATAGAAAAGTAATAATGTGTCCTTACATAAACATATTGAAATGTTTAGCATTGCTTTCTTTGCTTTGTTTGCAGGAATATGCAGTTGAAAGGCTTGAGTCATATTTTCAGCTCAAGAATAAGCTTCTAAGCTGTGCTACCATCTCAGCTGGTCCAGAAGGAGGAGTGAAGAGGAAGATTCATGAATTGGAAAGTTGAATATATCCTTACATATGTTGCAGTGTGATTGACAGCACTCTTAAGATAAGATTCTTTCATGATGAGCATATGTGATCTGTTGGCCCAAACGGTGCTTGAAGCGGGGAGGTGGTGTGTAGGAAGAAGTGTCAGTGGTGAAGTTAATTTTATAGTTAGCATTCCCCTCAGTATTAGAGCAATGTGAAAATCTGTTACTAACAGTAGGAAGTCCAGCATTAGGCTGAAGAATTTCCGTACAAAAATTTTATATAAAGAACATTTACTTATTTAATGTTATGGGATATACTGTACATGACTTTCTTCCTATATTACTTTCCATTAATTACAATGGTACTTCATGAAAGTAAACTGTTGTTTGCTCTGCCATTTAAAACGTATAGCAGTTTTGCTAGTAGTTTTATTTTTAAGTTTTCATTCCAAACCCAATGCATCGTACATTGTGTCATCCACTTTAACTTCAACAGGTGTCAGATATTATATGTGCATTTGTAATTATTTTACAAAATGGTAATCCCAAATGTAAGTCCATTGTAATGAGTAAGGCCTATAATGAGAAGTTTGTTTTAATGAACATTTTTATTTTCACGCAGAACATCCCACTGTGTGAAATATTAATGAAAAATAATTCCGTTTGACACAACGTTTGTTCCCGTTTTACAAATGTATAGAGTTATACAACATGTTTTGGATTGTTTACATTATCAGCTGTGGCCCACAAAAATACACAAACTTTATTATTATTATTATTATTATTATTATTATTATTTTGCCTGTACTGTGTATAGAAGACAGAGATCTCAAACTTCTGCAGAGCTTCTGTTAAATATAGACATAAAATTGTGTTGATTTTAAAACTTTAACCCAGTGATACTCTGTGGCTTTAATTGCATATTGCTATTCTCTCTCTCTCTCTCTCTCCCCCTCTCTTCCCCCCCCCCTCCTCTACACTTAATAATGTTGTGGTTATACATGTTTCAAAACTGTACGCTTGCGTCTTTTATAAATTTATTTTTTACTTTTCCTACTGGTCTGTGGTCCACAGACAGGTAGAATAGAACAAAAAATTATAAATGTCAACGCATGTCAACCATGGGGGAGCTACAGGTTGCTGAAGATGACAGGAGCACATTGTGTCGAAATGTGTATGACCACAAGGTTATTACGTGTAGAAAGGCAGCTGGAAAAAAATGAAATAGAAATATATGATCTTAAAATAGTTTATAATGAGGTTCAAAATACAATCTAAGTGTTTGCCATGTGTTTTTGTTTATTAATAACTAGTTATAAAACAGTAGTATGATTGTGTTTTACATTGTATTTGTTGTAATCATGGTAGACGTTATAATTACAATTTTAAAAGCGTAAATATAATCAGTGTATGAATAGTGCGGAACTAACATTAATAAAAGTAATTTTCGAAATCACACCGTGTCAGTTGAGGTACATTTTCTTCTATACACAGTATGTGTAAAATGAAATTAAAAATATTTTTATGTATTCTTGTGGGCCACACCTGAATATGGCTTAATGTAAATAATCCAAAGTGTGTTGTCTGTCTACTTCTGTATATTTGTAATACAGGAGTGTTGTCTGTCTACTTCTGTATATTTGTAATACAGGAATAAAAGTTGTGTTAAACTGAAATTTTCTTCTTTGGTGAACATTTTTATGCATTATCAGTTTAATATCTTAAGCATGTGAATATTCTAGGGTTTTAAAAGGGGAACTTCCAGAATTTCTTCTGTGATGTGTTCGTTCCTCTCATTTCTAGCTTTACATGTACTGTATGTACAATTGGCAACATTGCTTAAGTTACTAATTTCTGTTCTTTGCTGGTAAAGTGAACACTGCTGGCAAGATGGCATTTTTGTGTCCTGAGTTGTACAGAACAAATTTTTATGCTCTTATGTATTGTCATTATAATGGACTTCATCATATTTTAAACATGTTTTATTATATGTGTAAATATGTCATGTATTTATTATTTAAAATCAATGGTATTGGGCTAAGGTAACTTACCTTTGTCTGGCAAATGCAACATAAGTTACATTTTGGACAAATCCTAGTCCCACACATTTGTGTGTTCTCATGACAGGTCTCATAGCAATGGTACCTGGTGTTTTATTGTGCTGTTGATGATCCTTTAAATCTACTGATATGGATCACATTGCATCTTGAGGTAGGAATCACCGACTTTGTCATCTCAGGCTTGGTTTATTTGTTCCATACAGTGATGGCACTGAATGACTAATATTACTATTTATGAGCATACATGAGGATTTTTGGGGTTAGGTGACTGCTGTCTTGCCCAGAATATTTTCTGGAATACTTGTTACTGAAAGAAAATCTGATATGTGTAAACACTAGAAAGTGTATGAGTTGCCAAATGAGTGTGGAGGATGGTTAGTATAGTACTTCTATTAAGCAATAGAAAATTTGTTCAGGGAAATTTAATCAGATTTGTGTGGTTTACTGCCAACATTACAAGGAAAAGCATAATTCTGCTTATGTTTAATGTGGCATGCCAAAAGAAGTGAAAAACACAAGTAAAGCTGCAGAAAATGATTGAAAGCCAAACAGCATTATTTCCAGAAGTTTTACACATTAATAAATGCATCAGTTTCATATTTTGGGTGTACAATGAATACTAAAGAAAAATGGGCTAAGGTAACAGAATCTTCAATATTTATGGGAACTATTACTGTGGGTGTAAGACTGAAGGCTCGAGCAGTAAAAAGTTGGTTTTCACATTTTCCTGTGTTGTATTATAGTTCACAGAATGGGTGTTATTGGCATTCAGCAGTTGTAATGGGGCATGTACTTAACACAAAGAAAACTTTGCTGCAGAATGGCTTCAAGCAGATTCAAAATTAGAATGAATGTCATTAGGTCAAGAGTATGTCATTCTTTTGTTACAGTGAATTCTGTAATTATGTATATTTTGCAACATTTGTTGGAACTTTATTATTTTATTGATCTAAAACAGTCTGCAGTCACGAATAAAGTGCAGATGAGTGAACCATGAACCGAGCAATCACTGAAATAAACATCAAGTACTTACTGTTTTATTGTGTTCCAAATGGCACTTCTAATGAAATGAACCTGCCTTTTCAGCGATAAGAAGGAATGACAACATTGCCATGCTTATATAAGTATTCAGGCCATGCATTTCTTGGCAGGAAGGTGCATCTGTATATATTAGTAATTTACATATCATTTCAAAGCAAAGTTGTAACAGTATCTCATATTTTAGGAGCATGGAGTCTATACTGAACATGCTGTTTTCAACACAATCTTTTTCATGAATTGTATATAATGTGCTTCATTTTGATCTAATGGTAAGATATGTTTCACCTCTAGTGAGAAATTTGTGTCTTTTGCCTGTAGTTTGAAACTAAGTTTCTCCTTATGGGACCTGTGACTGAATATTGATCTTTTCTGGGTTAAGGGTTCTTGTGAAGTGTTGTTTGCTAATATGCATTTTTAAGTTACATGAAACTGTCCCAAACTCATTTTTAGAGGTTATGAGAAAGTCATCGTTGCTCAGGGAAGCTGTGTTAGCTAATATAAGTAGCACTTCATGAAGTGTTGATAGGTATGTGTTTTTTTTTTTTAAGATTTAACAATGTGTGGCCCTAATAGTTTTCTAAGCTGCCATAATTTTAAGTACATCTGTATTTGAGGAACTTCTTAAGTTATCAGTTGGAAGTTAACCCATTGTGTGGGAATGTATGGTGAGGCCCATGACAACTAATATGGACCAAATGCTCACCCCAAGGGGTTGACAAATTTTGTGACATAACCACCTGCCATATGACATGTGATCATAGTGTTTTCTTCAGAGATGTAACTGGGCTAAGGGAACTGAACAGTATTGAACTGTGCTTATGTTGGCTAACACTGTTTACATCTTATTTCTCTTTCAGATAATCAAGCATTACAACTATGCTTTCCTTTAGCACTCATTTAAAATGAACTCTGCAGAAATGTACTTTAGGTTATTTTTGTTATACTTTTTGAAGTTAGCAGGTGTGTAAGTCACTGAAAACTGTATAAGACATGGTAGACAAGTCTGAAGTTGGACGTTGTATGTGGCTTAATAGGATTCTATTTGCTCCCTGTTTCCTCATACTGTTCTTGTGCCATTCATGTCAGACTCATTTTTAACCAAGAGTGGACATGTTCCAGATTGGAAAGCGTGCTCTTCATATATGTATTGATCTTACCTGTTTTTAATATTTTGGCACTATGTGCTATGTACTGTAAACTTCAAAGACTGATTATCACTACTGTGTACATCTGTGCATTGTCCTGTTTGTTGTGTTTTAAATGTTCAGCGTACTTACATGTCTTAGTGTATATTGGTTTTATTTGATCAGTAGTGATTTTAAATGCTCAAATTTGATTGCAATTCTTCTTTGAAAACAAGAAAAACAATCCGTGACACTGTCACCGATTTCATTTGGTGAGTATTCATGCACAATGAATGTACATTAATCAGGTTGTATTAAGAATTACATTACATGATCTTTGTTATTGTGTTTTATTTTCAACCCTTTGAAAATAAAGTATCAGGACAAGGTAACAGCTTTCCTGTTTTTGTTAGTTGTGGCAGTCTTGTGCTGTCATGATGAAACCATCTTTGTGTGATGAAGATATGCTTTCTAAGGTGGGGGCACACATGAGATGGTTGTCATTACTTCAAACCACAGTGTGATTGGTGACTCTGTCTTTCCCTTTCTCGCTGTGTACGTGTGTGCACATTGTGCGTACACATGTCAGAAAACAAGTTTAGATGGAGTATAGTTTAAATACTGTTATATCCCGAGTGTGATGGTCGAAATCAGGTACGCCGGTGTTGACCGAGCGGCTGGTTACTGAGGGAAACTGGTATAAGGCTCGTTCTGGACACTTAAGAATTGATATTCACGACACCAATCACAACTCTTGAAGTGTAGAAAGGCTGGTTTATTGTAAGTTATGTTGCTTGACATTAACAAGAAAAGTGACCCCTATGGGTGATAAATGAAATAACGCACTATAAAGTAATTAAAACTTGAGCTCTTAGCGAGACTTCTGACATAAAGAAATTTCGAAACGAATTCAGACTGAGATTTGTGCAGCAAGTGATGATCAGAATGTTCCCCAGAGGCCTTCAAACCTCATGCTTATATAGCATCAAAATCTTGGGGGGTGAATTACGTCACAGGGCGTTGTCAAAACCCCAAGCATTACCAAATAACGGGCATGACACAACAGCGTGTGAACACGTGACTGTCTCAAGAACAGGATACTTAAATCATTCAACCCTTAGGGGTGAGTTTAAAACAAAAGGGTATGTGACGAAGTCTGCTAATAAGCGGATGTAGGGTGGGTAGATGTGTGTGGTATTTCCACTAACTTGTAACAAAGTGAATGTAGGATGACGCACACAAACCTTAGATCTTACACCTTATTGGTTATTAAAACGGTCACTTGGCATAATTAAAATCACCAGACGTGACACTCCCCCCCTTTCAAAGGAAATTTAAGCAATACAGTGGCTTAAATTTCCCCTCTACAAAACTGTAACATGAATGACAAATCTACACAACTCATATGATGTAACACACTAAAGGCAAAATAATTGATCATGTGTGCAAAAAATTAATGACACTAAATGAACAAGTAAAATGAAAGGTTACACATACACTTAATATCAATTAATACACAATTATGCAGAATTACCTTATGCTACGTGTACAAAATTTAAGCGCATGAGCGCTGCTTTCAAAATTGTGCCAACTTACTATCTTCAACGTTTACCTGAAGCATTGTCTATTTGACATTTGTGTTTAAAAAGACCAATTCTGTGGCTTCTAAACCATCAGTTAAAAGATTGTCTTGGTTTGACACTTGCTCTGGATCCTGAACATTTGAAACTTTCTTTAGATGAATAAATGGAATTTATAATCTTAGACTTAACCACAATCATGGTGCAGGGATTATTGTCCTTCCACCATTTTGAAAATTTAGGGCATCGTTTGTGACAACACTTTGAACAACAACAGTAACACAAGCAAATTAGAGTCAGACTGGTTGTGACCATTCCTACATATGACAAAAACGAAAGATGGAAATCTACTGTTGAATGCTTAATTTTCCAGTCTTGCTCAAGTATTAAATTCTGTACGTCATCTACCTTATGACTAGCAATCCTCAAATAATCCAGTGAATTGGTAACGCTTCTTAAAGGTATACTCAAGTGTAATTCATTTAGCTTAAAGTTTTGACCTTCACTTCCACAACAGTCGTACTCTAGAGACAAAGGTGGTATTATATCCTTATCAGTACGGTTACTAACCAATGTTGAGTGAGCTTGAATGAGGATCCTGCTTCCATAACCCTTACACATAGGATATAACTGTCATTTTCCAGTTCCCAGTAGTTTAATGTCCGTCGGCTCGTGTTTTGAACATAACACCGTTAAGACATCGGATTTGGGGACAACATACAACCATTCATTGTTGTTTAGCTGTGTCCAAATTGTGTGGTTTAATTCCATAATTCTTTGTGAAAAGGAAGTAGGAATCGAACGGATGGGCTCTTAACATCTTGGCCTCACATTCTTCATCCAAATGTGTTAGCTGCACTGGCTAGGTCTGCTTACATACTCTACGAATATTACTTACAATTTTACAATCCTTAATTTCGTCTACCCCTAACCTTGTGAAATACCATTTGGCAGCATCCATTAGTAAATATTCATGTTCTGGCTGAATGAATGTGAATTTAGAATATGTTCCCTTTATCTTAATTGTAAAGGGTACATGATACAAATTATAAAGCACATTGTTTGTTAGAGGTAGGCGAATCACATATACAAGAAAATGACCCTTCAGAAATACATCAATAGAAATAATTCTTAACAATAAATGTTGATAAGTGGCACTCGTAGGGATAGGCAAAGAAAGTTCACTTAGCATGTCAGCTTGGTTAATCCTTACTTGCTCCAAAATCTGAGCTGGAGTAATAATCTGAGGCTGAATGACTCCTTTCTGAGAGTTTAAAACTGCATCAATCAAAATTTTGTATTCTCTCCGGCACTCGTCAATTGCTCTGTTTAACTGCATAGGATGTTCATTTATAGTCAGCAACATTGAATAAGCTGTGAACATTTTCTTTATTTGTCCATCCTGTTCATTAATATGTTTGGCGATTTCTTCCATACCCTTAGAAAGAATTCTTTCATTTTCAGACACCGTTAGCAAAGTAGAATTAATTGACCTAAGGGTATATTTTACGACTGTAATCTGTTCCTTTGAAAGTTTTAAAAAATCCAACTGCTCGTTCTCCAAATGCGAAATTTTGTCAGTATATAATTAGCATCTTCATTATCCAAAGTTCCAAATAAAATTTTACTTATCCCTCCAATGAAATGAAATACACGTCGTTTATTACGAGTGTAAATTAGATCATCTTCGTTCCTTGTCAACTGTGTAACTAATAATTTATGTCATTAACCTCCTTAATTGGCCTGTCAGTTTGACGTATGCTATTCAAACAACCAGTGTAATTAACCCAAAATTTGTGTTCATGCTTTTTGCAAAAATTAATGGACATTTGTGCATAATTTCTAGCAGTTCTAAAATTATCATCAACTGTCTCTAAATTTATGTACGTAACAACCTTCCACTCAGTGCTGTACAACTGCGCTTCTCCTATATGGTCATAATACAGTCCTGGAGATTCCTTAAATTGCTGCACTGACATCCAAAGCTATGGCTATCGAACAGGTCACAAAACACACACAGGCGAACCACAGTTTGCGATCCATTTCCTGCAATTCAACCAAAAAATGGCTTTAATCTATTAGCGTGTACCTTTAATGTTTTGTTCCTGGGTACTCTCAAAGTAATATTCACACCATCAACAGATATTATTTCATATGGACCAATCCAAAGCTGGCTCAATTTTGCTGACCTACCACGACGTACCTTCTCATCGTGTAACAATACCTTCTCGCCTACTATGAACAATGGGACATTCATATTCCTGTCATAATATTCCTTGCTTCTTTCCTTCTTAGCTTGCAAGTTTGACCTAGCTACCTTGTAACATGATTGTAAGCGGGACTGCAGTTTCTGAACATAACTGTCATAATTGTATCTAATCTCTGGGGGATCCTTCTGCAATATACCCGGTATATTGGGTTTCCTACCGAAAAGAAGCTCATGAGGAGTATGACGAAGTGGAAGAGTTGTATGACATAATTGAAGAAATTCTTGAAGAGGATGGAAAGGGCGAGACAGATACGATTATAATGGGAGATTGGAACAGTGTGGTTGGAGATAAAGCACATCACAACACTGTTGGACCATATGGACTGGGAAGGAAGAATCAGAGAGGTCAAATGCTTATTGACTTCTGTGAAAGAAATGGACTTGTTATAACAAACACGTTTCAAAAAACCTAAAAGAAGATTGTACACCTGGAAATCACCAGGGGATAGGAGTCGATATCAATTGGACTATGTACTAGTGAAACAGCGATTCAGGAACAGTGTGAAGGATGTGCAGACACTGCCTGGAGCAGATATTGATTCTGACCACAATTTACTGGTTGCAACGATCTGCACCAGATTGAAGAAGATCATAAGGTTCCACAAGCAAAAACCAAGATGGGATTTGGAGAAGCTATATGCTCAACGACAGGAAGTACACAATAGTCTAGAAGAAAACCCTGGTGCAATCAAATGTGAAAGTGGGAATGTGGAAGTGCAGTGGAACAATATCAAGAAATGTATGTTAGATACTATGAGTGATTTAGTGGGAAAAGTTGAGAGGAGAGCAAGAAAGCCATGGATTACATAGGAGATGATCAGTAAAATGGATGAAAAAAGGAAATGGAAGAATGTCAACAACGAAGAAGGAAGGAAGAACTACGGAAGACTGAGGAAAGAATTGAAAAGAGCCATGGACAATGCCAGGAAGGAATATCTGGAGAGCATATGTGACGAGATCATAGAATTTCAAAGAACAGGACGTTATGATCTAATGTACATGAAGACAAAGGAACTAGGTTGGAAAGAAAACCATGGAATTCAAAACATTGGCATCGAAGATTCTTAAAGGAATATAATAATAGAACAGAGACGAGTATTGCAAATTTGGGAGAAGTATATCACAGAGCTCTACGATCGAGCTAATCGACCACAACACCTGGAAGTCGAACCTGAAGCTGAAGTAGATGGAGATGAGAAAGGCCCTTATATTTTGCAAAGTGAAGTGGAAAAAGCTATCAAGGAGATAAGGGATAAGAAGGCTACAGGAGATGATGATGTACCTGGAGATGTAATCAAATTGTTGGGAGAAGATGGTCTCAGACTAATGACACAGCTGATCAACAGCATGTATGTAACTGGAGAGTGGCCCAGAGATTTCATTGAAGTTACAATGATTGCCTTAAAGAAGAAGCCCAAAACTACAAAATGCAGCGACCATCGCACAATCAGCCTCATCGCGCACGCAGCAAAGATAGTAGCGAGGATACTTAGAAGAAGGTTTGAAAGGAAGACAGAGGATGCACTTGGAGAAGATCAGTTTGGATTTAGGAGAGGAAAAGGAACTAGGGATGCAATTGGGATGCTGAGAGTAATATCAGAACGAACCTTGGTCATAGATGAGGAATTGTGTGCTTGCTTCATAGACTGGAAGAAGGCATTTGACCGTGTCAACTGGACCAAATTAATGCAGATCCTATAGGGAATTGGGATAGACTGGCGCAAAAGAAGATTGATCAGCAAATTGTACATGGAACAGAGTGTCAAAATACGACTGGACCAAGGGAAGACGAGAAGTGTGAAGATTGGAAGAGGGGTTAGACAAGGTTGCTGCTTGTCACCGATTCTGTTCAACTTATACAGCGAGTACCTTACCAAGGAAACTCTTGAAGGGTTTGGAGACTTCAAAATAGGAGGACAAGTAATTTGCACTGTGAAATATGCAGATGACCTTGTGCTACTGGCTAGGGAAGAAAACGTGCTACAGGACATGGTTGATAGATTAATTCAAATTGGAAGATGCTATGGAATGGAAATGAATGCGGAAAAAACTAAGGTAATGAGAATCTCAAGGCAACCATCCCCAATGAAAATTATGATAGATCAAAAACAATTGGAGAATGTGGAATATTTCAATTATTTAGGCAGCATGATAACAAATGATGCAAGGTGTACACGTGATATTAAATCCAGAATTGCCATGGCAAAAGCAGCATTCAACAAGAAGAAGAATCTTTTCACCAGCAAACTGGACTTAAATTTAAGAAAGAAACTAGTAAAGTGCTACATTTGGAGCATATCTTTGTATGGTGCTGAAACGTGGACACTTCGGAAAATGGATCAGAAGTATCTGGAAAGTTTTCAAAATTTAGTGCTGGAGAAGAATGGAGAAGATCAGTTGGACCGATCATGTGAGAAATGAAGAAGTATTACACAGAGTCAAAGAGGAGAGGAATATCCTACATACAATAAAAAGAAGAAAGGCTAACTGGATTGGTCACATCTTGCGTAGAAACTGCCTTCTGAAACACATGATTGAAGGAAAGTTAGAAGGAAGGCTAGAAATGACGGGAAGACGAGGGAGAAGACGTAAGCAGTTACTGGATGACCTTAAGGAAAAGAGAAGATACTGGAAATTGAAAGAGGAAGCACTAGATCGCACTCAATGGAGAACTCGCTTTGGAAGAGGCTACGGACCTGTCGTAAGACAGACTACAGAATGAATGAATCTTGGTTTACTGTTAACACTTTTCCTAGTATGAGGGATCATAAATTTTGTCTGCTTTCTAATGTCCAGTTGCACATTCTTACCAAATCTGCTGTCATTTGCTCTGATGGTTATCTCTAAAAATCTTACCAACTGATGTTCCAAATTGTCTTAATTCTGTATTCTCAAACGATGTGATATCTTTCGTAACCTACTTAACAAGTTAGTGCAGTCTGCACATGATGTTACACTATATTCATCTCTTCATTTATTTCATTCTCATTTGTTGATATTACTATGTTTCCTGTTCCTGTGTTAACTACTCTGATGACTGTTGTATTCTTGCTCCCACCACCACTCCTACTGAGCACATACTAGACACAGTCCAAGACATCTCTAAATCATTCATTCCCCTATTGGCTTCTCTTAGTCTTATACTTGGATTATTAATTTGTTTTGTGACATTTTTGGAGCTGGGATAGCATAGTCGATATAGCGACTAGCTACAGGCTGGACTGCCTGGGCTTCGAATCCCAGTAGGAGCAAGAGATTTTCTCTTCTCCAAAACTGTCCAGACAGGCTCTTGGCACCACCCAGCCTCCTGTTCAATGGATACCGGGGTTCTTTCCCGCGGATAAAGCAGTCGGGGCATGAAGTGTACCATTCACCCCATCTAGTGCCAAGGTTAAGAATGAGTGGAACTAGACCTCTTTGCCTCCTACATGCGTTCAAGGCATGTGCAGGAACAACTTCACCTTTTTACATCTTTGTGACATTTTCAAGCCATAGCCCCTAATTAACTGACCCTTGTAATGATTTCCTATATATAGTGCATTCCTTGTGGCTCTAATTTCTATTTCATTACACTCATTCACTTTATTCACATTAAATTTCTCCAAGGGAGCTAATATTTTCCGTGATTTCTGCTAATATTCATTGAATCTAGGGTTCATACCTTACTATGTCTAAAACTAACAAGGAATGGCTGAACCTTTGCTTGTGGAAGCAGGCCACAAAACCAAATACCAAATTTGAAAGAACAGCAGGATATAAATGGAAAACTAAAGACACTTGAAATCCGAATTTAGTGAAAAATAACCGAGAATAAGCAGGAATATATTAGATCTGACTTCAAAGTCTACAGAATGTACAGTATGGTAAGTTTCAACTGTCTGTCAAGATTGTTAAAGGACTTCTTCAATGATATGTTTGAAATCATTACTACATGCAACAGAATTTGTAGAATAAATTGCAGATATTTCCTTAATTGGTGTGGCAGTGTTCACGAGTTGTTTCAGATTAGCAATGATATTTTGCCCATATGGGCATTATAGCAACATATGTCTAAACTGTGTTCTTCATCCAAATAATTCCATTCTGAGTTACATCTGTACTTCTTACTAAGAACTAGAATTAGGTAGACTATAACAAATATTATTCCTGTATTAATATTCCCAGTTTCTTATTTATTACCCAAAGCTGTTTGCTGGTGCAGTCTTCCAAACTTTTTATGCTACAACCAAATGTAAGAAATACATCTTTCATTGGGGGGGGGGGGGGGTGGAAGGCACAGACATTTCAACTACTAAGAAATAACAATACAGTAATATGACTGACCATATGGGCTGAATAAGTTAATGTCACTGAGTCATGGAGAGGAAAGTAATGATTGAATTTCACTGTTAAGTTTGCCCCTTCCCTTTGTATTTAGACATGTCAACATCAAAAACCCTAATTTATGTATATAGGTTCTTGTGAACAACAGCAAATTTAGTACATTGCAGAGGAAATTGTTTCTCATTCCTAACCCAAAATAACAATGAATTTCTTCATGTAATCATTTACGATTTTTAGTTAAATATTTCACTTCTTATTGTACTTTATGACAGAACAAAGCCACAACTGTTACCTATAATTTGCGACAACAGAATCCTTTAGTGCAGAATTATGTGAAGTTCAAATTAAAGTTTTAAATTTCTCAATTGAAATGTGCAAAAATTGAAATGATTTATAAAATGTACCGATATTTATTTAAGGTGATCAGACATTCCATGAAGTCATGAGCTGTGACCCAGTGAATTAGTTCCCAAAATACTGCTCTAGTATACATTCTACTGTTCTGAAGTTCGTCACGCTACATGGAGCCAGAAATTAGTTTTTCATGTGACCTCATACATATAATTTGTCATGATATCCATTATTGCAGAATCAAATTTATTTTCCCCACTCTCCTGCGCTACTTTTGAACCAGAATGAAACTGAATTAGCTAGCAGTAATGTATTTTA
Source organism: Reticulitermes speratus (assembly GCA_021186555.1). NCBI lineage: Eukaryota > Metazoa > Arthropoda > Insecta > Blattodea > Rhinotermitidae > Reticulitermes > Reticulitermes speratus. Next base: position 29,912,576 of record JAJKFL010000042.1, on the reverse strand, counting down.
AAACCTGGAGATTACACACATGAAATTATTCTTTGAACTCAATGCATATTTTAACCATGATAAACATTCCAAAACTACTCACACTGCACACAAACATAATTGTTCTTTCTTGTACTTTATTAAATACTCATCAGGGCCGCCGAGAGCGGGTTTGAGCCCCGGTAAAAATTTTTTTCGGGCCCCTACCAAGGGCGGACTGACTAAAAATCTTTACACTAAATCAGAAAGACTGAATCTCAGTTGTCAAGGGTGACATGGGCTTGGTCTGAAAGGGTTAATTTGTATAATCGACAAATAATGATACTACCAACAAAGACGGGTTAATTTGTAGAGTCAATAAATAATGATACTACCGAGAAAAGACAAAAATATATGTAACATATTTTTTTGTATTATATGTACCATGCAATTTGTCATAAGTTTAAGTTAAACCAACTAATGCACAAGAATTATTAACAAGGATGGCAACTTGATTGCCGAAACGTATAGGAGTTACAAATATACTTTGGTAATGATTCTTGTGCATTAGTTGGTTTAACTTAAACATATGCATCATAGTCGTTCCCTGGCAATTTGTACCGTCTTCCCCCCCTTCCCCACTCACGTCGGTACTGATACTCATCACACTGGATAATATTTCAGTTTACAAGCTTCAGATCTTTATTGTAGCTTGTAGTTTATGCACTTGTACATACAAGCAGGAGAGAAATTTTAAGAAGCAGAACTAGAGTGGCTGACAACAAACACACAAATGCTAGTGCAAACCTAATTGTCAAACTTAATCTGAATTCATTCACTAGCATTAAAGGTGAAATAGGCAAATGAAGACATGATCTCGCATACTGTGAGTTCATTGTATGCACTTCATGTACACATACAGAAAGAGGGCATGTAAAATTTAATCAGGGTAACTTAGCCTATCAGGAGGGTATTTCGCCTATAATTATCACTGTTACAACTTATTTTGGATCCGTATATATTCTGACCAGAATAAGCTACGTTATTTTGGTTTTGTGCTCCGACTGTGGGCCCCGTACGCCAAACAGTAGACAGCAGCAGGATTATAGATACGTTCCAAGAGACCGCAAAACTGAAATTAATTTAGTTTCAGAATTTCAAATGCGTTCATATTGTTAGGGTTTCTTCTTGCATGCCAGACTGTATCTGTGGCATTACATTTCCAAGGAAAATCATCACCTCCTCTATTAAAATACAGAATTTTTAGTATAACATTGATTACAGCTGCTTGTGAACTCGGGGCTCTGACGAATATGTGCGTCATGGGTAACCTACATAAAAAAGCTGGAGGCAAAATGATCTCTCTAACATTGGCCGTTGACATGAACGTGGTATCCACCTACTGCAATTACTCTGCCACTTCACACAAAACCGTCATACTGAACTCAGGACTCAGTAGTAATCTGTGCTCAGGACAGCCTCTGATCCATGGGTACAACTTGCTTCGTGCGGAGACTGTATGTCATACACATCTACTTTGTCGAAGAATGCCCATCAGAAATATCGGTGGCTGTAGGAACATAATGGGATTGCAATTCAGCGTGGCACTGTTTTGTTGAGCTGATAAAAATTAATTGCGGAGTAAAATGTATATGTGCCAGGAGTCCGGAAAAAGGTATATCAGATAACTGGTTGCAAAAGCAGTCGTCTTATCCTGATAAGTATTACGTCTGCCGCAGTGACGATCTTTGACTAACACGGTGGGCGTGGGATTGGGCCTGTTTGTCCGGTAAAGGTGTAAGGTATCTTGCGTGTGTATGGTGAATGCTGATTCTATACGTACAAGTTGATGTATTATTGTGAAAATGATTTTATTTATGAGACTCATAGAAATTACGTTGAAAACAGGAACAGCGAATTTGACATTAGGCTTCAATCTCAATGGAATAGTGCTGTGGAGAAAAGGGTATTTTCGGTACCGCTTGAATATTAAACATTCAAAAATATTACCGGGAAAATATTCATTTTTGGCGCAGGTAAAGAACAGTACACATATAGAACTTTAGACTTGTGTGGCTGATATTTACGTTTAATAAGAATGCATTTTGTTGTGAAACATGTATTTTTTTGAACGTGGTGATTCCCGGTTCATTACGGAGCTGTTTACGAATGAGAGCATTTTCACCATGTTTCAGTCGTAAAATTTTCAGTTGCGTGACAATCATGATTGCATTTTAACAGTTTGCTTCCGATATTTGTTATACGGTATAGGCTACATATTGTTTGTTTTCATGAAGGCTGGCGAAGACCTGGAAGTATGCTAGTATACAGCAACAAACGCTCTGAAAGCACTTAACTAGTTTGGTGTTAACTACATTGCTGAAGAGTACTATTTATAGTTTCTAATTGACTAATACGTGTTGATGGAAGGTCATACTGTAGAATTGTATAGTGAGTCTGTTTTATTCAGGAACTATCAAATTGGCATCATGGTTTTCTAGTTTTTGTAGGCAAATTCCAGAAGAGGATCTTCCTTCCACATGCTTATCAGATTCTTATTAAGTGCTGTATATCTTGTTGCTGAATAAATGAGCTGTAGTTGAGGCTGGTTGCTGAACCACAGGTAGGAGAGTTGTGTCATTAATTTGTATTCATTAATGACATAGGTCTGTCTATTAATAATATGATTCCATTAACTATAGGCATGTTCTAGATTGGCAAGTAGTAATGTTTGTGTAAGTTATTATAAATTTATTTTAAAAGGAGGTGTGAGAAACTGGGGTGCATTTGTAGCCATTACGAGACAGTTGTTTTGGAAGAGATCCTTTATGAACATCAGATGACTGAACACCGAACTTACAAACAGTACTGCAATAAAAAGTCTGAATGTTCTTTAATAGTAGTAGGACGCCCACTGAAATTTTATTGGTAAAATTTTACATTCCCCATATATAGGTGCAGTTTCCAAATATAACCTATCCCTGCATTCTTATACATTATAGCCTTTGAGGAGCATTGTGATATAATGATTTTCCTGGATATGCACAGTATGAACCAGAAAAATTGTGAAAAGACAGCGTGGTGGAATAAGCCGTGATACTTCTAGAGATAACTTTTCATGGGTGATGTTAAGACTGCCATACCATCATAAACATGGATACCTCTCATTGCAATTTATTGCTCTCTTTATGTAGTTCTGTATGTAATTACTAACAAATCAGACTGCTACGTAATGTCAGGACAGTGACAGAATGGCTAGACTTAGGCTTTTATATAATTTTTAGGTGGATGTATTGTAATGAGAAGTGTCTAAAATAAAATTTAGAGGTTTTAGTAAGAATTTTATTTAATGGCATCTGTAATTCTTGTATGAATATGTTACATTTCATTTTGGCATGTTGTAAAGTGGGTGTTATAGTTGGCAGGTATGCACCAAAATTAAATTCACCACGTGACTTTAATATATATTGTTGATATAATTTCATCAAAATGTGTTTAGTAATCTGGGACATGAAGTACATTTTTATTATATTTTCATCTTATGCATTGAACAAATAACTTCTAAAAACTGTTTTTGTACTGCTGACTGATTTTATTTTGCTTACACATTTATTGAGGTTCTTTATATTTGTTTGACTACTGTTGCCACTTCCTGCCAGCGTGTTTATTATATTAATGTAGCCTACTCTTGTGACCACCCACATGCACAGTGGAGTGGCGGTAACAAGTGACAAACCATAGTCACCAGATAAAATAAGGACCCTGTCCATACAGGCCTACATGTAATCATCATTTTCTATTCGTGTTTTATCATGCTTATTAGTAGCTGAGATTACTGGAGATCATTAATGTAGAGTCCAAGGTGATAGTTTAACTGCCAATCTGATATACTTCAAAGAAAAAGGGAGTATAATGGTACAGTGCATCATCTATTTATGGGCAGCTCAGGAAAGAACTGTTTGACAACAACAGTCTTATTAAACTTGGTATACCCATGAAGATAGATAGGCTAATTACAATAAGTTTAAATGAAACGTGTAAGAAGTGTGTGTTCCTAAATACATATTTGCCTGCAGTTTCTGTTCATAATGGTCTGGAGCAAAGAGATAGTTTATTGTGAGATTGGAGGTTGCTTACAGGATTGCAGGTGCAGATTAAAATCTTCTGCATTATGACACTATGTCAGTTAATAAACAGCTACCATAACTGCTTACCATTGAACATGTAGTCATATCCCAGGTTAGTGTTTAACAGTTGACATGGGTTCTTATTCCAGAGGACTTGAATATTCAGATAGTTTATTGCCATTGTTTTCCAACTTTGCAGAGAATGAATGATTGTGAGTATCCAAGAATATCAAGAGGCACTGGAATTTAATGGCTTCTGGTCTCTGCTGCTGATGATAATATATTTGGCAAAAACACAAATGCCATAAATAAAAGCAGAGAAGTTCTATTAACTAACTAATTAACTAACTAACTACATGGAGCAGAGTCCTTCCTGAGAAGCTAGCAGGTCCTCAGAAAGTCAAGAAATTCCCCATATTTTATGGAACCTGAAGGTTCATTACTGCACTGACAAGCGCCCGCCACCTGTCCCTATCCTGAGCCAGAGCAATCCAATCCATCTTCTCCATCCCACTTCTTGAAGATCCATTTTAATATTATCCTCCCATCTATGCCCTCAATGTGACACCAAGTCTCACACCAATATAAAACAACAGGAAAAATTACAGGGATGTATGTCTTGATCGTTATATTTTTGGATAGCAAACTGGAAGACAAAAGATTCTGAACTGAATGATAGAAAGCATTCCCTGACTTCAGTCTACTCATAATTTCTTCATGCATGGAATTTTGATTTGTTAGGGTGTTCCCAAATATCAGAACTGTTCCACCCTTTCAAAGAATTCATTCCCTCTGTTTATGTTATGATTTTGTTCTGCATTCTGGTCTCAAGGCATGACCTTATATTTAGTTTTCTCAGCACTTATTTCTAGACCAGTGGTTCCCAAAGTGTGCTCCACGGATCGCAAGGGATCCGCGACTAGTTCCCAGGAGATCTGTGGATACATTTCAGTAATGGCTACTTTGAAGTTTACTTATTTTTTAATTAAAGGAATAATGTTTTGCTAAAAATAATTGTGGGACTTTAAATGGCGATGTGTTTATTTCATATGACCATTAGAATATCTAATTAAGAAACCCCCTGTACCCACGAAGCGAGCGACAGTCTGATGAAATAAGGCCAAATCATACAATGCATAGTTATGCATGCTACTGGTGTGTATAAACCCGAAGCTGATGCATATCATTTAATTTCAAACCCTCTTGGTTTACCTGAACCTTCCTAATGCCATATTCTAAAGCAAAGTTGAAAAGCAATGGTGATAGAGCATTTCCTTGTTTAAACCATTTTTAATAGGTAACATGTCTGACAAATGTTTGCCTACCCAGACTCTGCTATAGGTTTCATTTAGACACATTTTTATTAGCCTGACTACATTCATATGGATACCAAACTCAATAAGAATATTATACAAGACCTCTGTCGTAACTGAATCATAAGCTTTCTTGAAGTATATACGGTATATAGCTGATGCACCACCTATTATATTCACATTTTTTCTCAAGTATTTGACAAATGCAAGATATATGATCAGTAGTTGACCTGTTTCATCAAAGTGTACACTGATGGACCCCAAGAATTTCCTCTGCATATGGATTTAACCTTGACAGAAGGATGTTGGATAGAATTTTGTGTGTAGTTGACAAAAGTGATATGCTTCAATAATTACTGCAGTCTGTTTTATCACTCTTCTTATAAGTATGTACAATGATCGATTCCTTCTACTGTTCAGTCAGTTTTTTCTTATTCCAAATAGAATTAATAAGCTTATGGATCTCAGAACAAATTGTCGTACCTTCTGCTTTAATTAGGGTTGCTGGAATTTGATCAGTACCTGGTGATTTGTGTCTTTTTAGCTTTTCAATAGCCATCTCGACCTTAAAGGCGCTGGGTTCAGGCACTAGTGTCTTTGCTGTATGTATTTCAGTCTGCCTAACATGCCTAACAATGTTTTGATTTGATAATGAGGGATGAAATTTACATTTACAAAGAAATGAAGAACATTACATTTTGGGAATGCTTATTACCATTCAGTTGAGAAATTTTTTGTCTTCCTGTTATCTATATCTGAATGTAGAGACTAAAATATAATTTTAAACAAGGACTGAGTATGTGTGAGAACAGCTTTCTGAGGAGAATGTTTAAAACTAAGTGAGAAGAGTTAACACAAGAGTGGAGGAAACTACGTAGTGATGATTTTCATGGATTGAACCCTTGATATATTATTAGGGTGATAACATTAAGAAATGATATGAGCAGGACGTGTTATACATATGGAAGACATGAGAAATATGTGCAGTTTTATTTCAGAAAACCTGAGGAATACCAACTGCTTGTGGGCCCTAGAAAGTAGATGGAAGAATAGTATTAAAATGTATTTTGAAGAAATAGGCCAGTAAAACTGATTGTAATAATTATCAAGGCATATCACTGTCATCAACTACATACAAAATTCTATCCAACATTATTCTATCAAGATTAATGCAGTATGTAATTGAAATTACTCGGGATCATCATTATGCATTTCATATATTCTGCATTTGTCAAATACTTGAGAGCAAATGGGAGTACGATGGGGCAGTGCATCAGCTTTTTATGGGCCCCAGAAAGCCTGTGATTAATTTAAGAGGTAGGTTTTGTCTAATATTCTCAATGAGTTTGGTCTAGCCATGCAACTCATGAGGTTAGTTAAAATGTGTTCATATGAAACATATAGTAAAGTCTGCATAGGCAAACATTTGTTTCATACATTTCCTATTCAGTGTGGTCTGCAACAACCGTTGCTTATCAGCTTTGCTTTAGAGCATGCCATTAGGAAGGTCCAAGCAAAACAGGAGGGATTAAATTGAATGGGCAACATCAGCCTCTGGTTTGTGCTGATGTTAATTTATTGATCAGAAATGTAAATACTCTAAAGGAAAGCACAGAAGCTTTATTAGTTGCTAATTGTATTGTATTGTATTTCATTTTCATTCAACAAATCCAAAGGGTTACAAAACCACTGGATATAGAACATGTCAGAAAAATACAATATAAAGTATAAATACTGTATACAAGAAAATAATACATAAAACATAAATATACAAGAGACCATTGAGGGCCCCGTACAAGCACAACATGATATATTAGTGTGGATGCAATACAGATATGCAACAGAACTCAAAGTCCGCAGATGAGCAATAGTGTGATAAGACCAAAGGAGTCGGATGTCCGAATAAACAGATAAATTTATCTAAGTCCAAGTGGTACGTCACAGTTTAATAAATATATAGTAGAAGCATTAAATACTAAAGGAAATAAGAATCTGCTCATGTTAAGGAATCATTCAATAAAATTTAAAGGAAACTTGCAAAATACAAAGAATAAATAAATAAATTAAATTCTAGAATTAGTATGATACTGAGTAAATTATAAAACATTGAATACATATAGTAACCTAATAGATCATTGAGGGAAGTCTTAAAAAAGATTATAAATCTGAGAGGTCTGATACCTAATTATTACTGTTATTATTATAATACTCATCTAATGAATAAAAGGAATTTGTACATAGAAATTTTTAAGACCATTTTAAACATCTTAGGATTATCAAAAAATACTTTTATGCTAGAAGGAAGACTGTTAAAAACTTCAATACCCGAGTAGTGAACTCCCTTCTGATGAATATCCAAATTAGCCAGAGATAAATGAAGGTTAGGACCTTGTCTAGTATTTATACTATGAATTTCTGAGTTTATCAAAAACTGATCGCTGTTATTAACCATAAATATGAGTAAGGAAAATATGTATTGTGATATAAACGGTAAAATTTTTAGTTCCTTAAATGAATTTCTACAAGAGTCTGTATTCCCATGATCCATAATAATTCTAATTACTCTTTTTTGCATCCTAAAAATGTTTATACTGTCATAAGAATTCCCCCAAAATTGTAATTGTAATTGTAATTTTATATATCCTGTTGATCAATACATTGATATAGGACATGCCAATATAAAATTACACATTATTAAAATAAAATAGTATATTATCTACTAAATCAGTAGCCAATTTCTAAGAAATGTCAGTATGAAATTACACATTATTAAAATAAAATAGTATATTATCAACTAAATCAGTAGCCAATTTCCAAGAAATCTTCATTCAGATAATCATCTATTGAATAATAGCACCCCTTAATAAGTAACTCCTTCAGTTTCTTTTTAAACTGGTTAATATTTTCTATTTGTTTGATATTATTAGGCAGTTTGTTGTAATAGATACAGCCTGCTACTGATGGTTTACTGTTGTAGATTTCTAAGTTATGCCCATATATATGATAATCTTTATTATTTCATGTGTTATGTGTATGTATTTGTTTATTTACAGTGCAGTTACACTTTTCTTTTACATATAGGATTGTTTCTTGAATGTATAACAAATATACTGTTAGTATCTTTAGATGTCTAAAACTATCTTTGCAAGATTCCAAGTGTTTTAACCCTGCAATGTACCTTACTGCCCTCTTTTGAAGAATAAAAATTCTTCTAGTGAGTGCCTTAGCACTTTGTCCCCATACGATGATTCCATATGACAGAAAGGGATAGATGAATCCGTAATATAACATTCTTCTTCTATTTAGATTGAGTAATTTTGATAGTCTATTAATTAAAAATAGGTTTCTGCAGATTTTACTACCAGTCATTTCGACATGATCTTCCCAGCTCAGGGTATTATCAATTACTACTACCAGGAAATTTGTACTTTTTACATTTGCTATTTCACTATTCTTTATTAGTATTTTTAAATTACTTTCCTGTCTGCTCATGACAGAATGAAAAAGAGAGTGATAAATTGATAATAATGTCTTATGAGATATAAGGTTTGAGGGATCTAATTACATAGCAAGCAGTACTTAATTTAATTATTAGTTGATCTGTATGTGCTCTCCATGATAACATACTATCAATAGTTAATCCAATAAATTTTGTATGTAAAGCATTATCACAGCCAATCTCCAAGTCAATAGATGTGCTATTCCTTGTCCTAAAGTGAATATAATGAGTTTTTTTTTTTTAAATGTAACAAAAGAAATTTTTCTTTAAACCAAGTATGTATAATAACAAGGACATTATGAATATTCACATTGAATTCGGCTATGTTAGAATGAGCAAAAAGTATGCTTGTGTCATCAGCAAACAAAATAGGTATGGATATATAATTTATGCACTTAGGTAGATCATTCATATATAGAAGAAACAATAGAGGGCCTGGGATGGAACCTTGTGGGACACCATATTTTATCAGTGCCCAAGTAGAGAGGGTGCTATAGTGATGGGTCTTATTATAAATTTGATATCTACCTTTGAGGTAAGATTGATAGAGTTCTTTATCTTTACCAGTTATTCCATAAATTTCTAGTTTAGATAACAGTATATCATGATTAACACAGTCGAATGTTTTTTTGAGATCACAAAAAATACCTCCCCACTATTAATCTGTTGTTCATAGCATTTACACCTTCGTTTGTTAATTTGTAGGTGGCGTTTTCAATTGTTATTTTCGTCCTAAAGAGGTTGGTCTAGAAGTAAATCCCGAGATAACTAAGTATATGGTCATGTCTCATGAACAGAATGCAGGATAAAATCACAACATGAAGACAGCTAATAAATCCTTTGAAAATGTGGCAAAGTTCATATATTTGGCAATGATTCTAACAAATTAAAATACTGTGTGTGAAGAAATAAGAACAGATTAAATTTGGGTACTGCCTGCTGCCATTTAGTCTGGAATCATTTGTCTTCCTGTGTGCTATCTAAAAGTGTAAAGATTAAAATATATGGAAATATAATTTTCCCTGGATGCGAATCTTGTTCTGTCACAATAAGGCAAGAACATAGGCTGAGGGTATATATACATTTTTATTACCAGCCACTGCACAACAATTCTTTTTACTCCTACATGTTTCGGCTACCTGTCGTAGCCATCATCAGGGAGTCATTTTCATAGGCATTCGCAGTGTGTAGTATGTCAGTGAATGGTAATATGTATATCAACTATTGACAGCAGTGTTGCTATATAGTACCAATAAATTTATACAGAAACCCCCAGTTGACACTTAAATACATCAACATAAAAGTGAATGGTAATAACAGACAAAAACAACTATTGCTGTAAATAGTTGATGTACATATTACCATTCATTGACATACTACACACTGTGCATGTCTATGAAGGTGTCTCCTTGATGATGGCTATGATGGGTAGCCGAAACATATAGGAGTAAAAAGGATTGTTGTTCAGTCGTTGGTAATAAAAACGTATATGTAAAGCAACTGCACGGAATATGTATAACATTAAGTGTATAGGCTAAGGGTGTTTGAGAATAGGGTGCTGAGGAAGATATTTGGGCCTAAAAGGGAGGAAGTATCAAGGGAAAAATTTCATAACCAGGAGGTTCGTAACTTGTGCTCCTCAGGTATTATTCAGGTGGTCAAATAAAAGGGGATGAGATGTGTGGGGCATGTGGCACTTATGGTGGTGACAAGAAGGCATGCAGAGTTTTGGTGGGTAAAGCTGAAGGAAGGAGACCACATGGAAGACCTAGACTTAGATGGAAGGATAATGTTAAAATGCATATTAAAGAAGGAGGGTGGGAGGGCACGGACGGGATTTATCTGGCTCTTGTGAACTTGATAATGAACCTTAATGTTTTATGAAATGTGGGGAATTTCTTGACTAGCCAAGGAACTATTAGCTTCTCAAGAAGGATTACTTCACAGAGTTAGTTGAAGAAATAGGGCATGAAGATGTGGCCTGGATTTGTCTTGCTCTGGATAAGGTCCAGTGGTGGGCTGTTGTGAACATGGTAGTAAACCATCACGTTCCATGAAAGATGGGTAATTTTGAGACTAGCCAAGCTACTCTGCCTTTTTAGTAAGGACTCTGGGACTGGAACAGGTTTCTGTGAGTAATTCAGGTTTTCCCTGTCCGTATCATTCCACTAGTCGTCCATGACCGAAGATTTATAATCTTATCAATTGACAGTGTTGTTAAATTACACACTTAAAATAGGAGGACTTTGGTCCATGGAGTTACTTATCTCTTCCTGGTGGGTTTTCAGTAAAAGTCATGTAATAAACATAAATCTTTGTACTTGGCATGTTTCAAAATAACTCAACTTTTGTATATCCCAAACAGGACCAATGGTTATCCTGCCTGTGAGAGCACTGTGTTCTGTGTCCAGTAAACATTATGGGGAGGTCACATAGGAATACATTATGGAGAAAGTATTCTGAGCAATGCATGTGATTATGTAGTCCATGAGGGCACAAAAATCTCTGGATGTAATAAATGCAGTGGTGTGAGGTCATATAGTAATGCATTCTGTAGAACAAATCGGGCCCTCATGTTTTCCGAACATTCTATACACCAGAAGTGTGATATAAAACAAGTTCCATACTGACGGCCCACAAATATTAGGTGCCACCATACTCAATTTAGTCACTCGGACAACCTGGAGCTCAGGATTTGTGCACCCCTGGAATAAATAGTTGTGTTTTTCATCAGTAACCATTTACAGTGGTTGGTATGTAAGGTTCAGCAATTTGAAATTCTATTTAGTAACTTGTCTATCATGTGCCTCTGCCTTTGTATTCTTTCTTTCATTTCTCATTCTTTCAATACTACTTCCTTTGGTGGTTTTCCTGAGATCAGAAGAGACTCCTCTCCTCTTCACATCCTCCAGATTGGCCCTGGGTCTCACCCATTCTCCTAACCAGTGGGTACCAGGGGCTCTTTCTCCAGGGTTAAAGCAGTCAGGGCATGAAACTGGCCACTGTCTTCCATCTAGTGCCAAAGTTAAGATTTGATGGAAATTACCTCACTTTTCCCATACATCTGCATGGTGTGATGCTTAATTAACCAGAAGGACACTTGTACTTTGCTCACCATTTATGACCATATGTACTTCTTATTTGGTATATTGTATTCCCTGAAAAGAGGAGTATTAGTTTGTTCAACAGTTAAGAAATTAATCACTGAATATAAGTATTATGTTCACAGCTCAGTACTGATCGGCATGTCAATAGGCGGGTACCTGAAGAAATAACATGCATCTCCCAGCCATTTGATGCCACAAAATTCAACTTCACAAAGGTTAAGAACGAAGAATACCTGTTTGAAATTAAGAACAAATCTGCAGCAGATTTTGTTGGACACTTTATCATTATCAATGTGAGCCCTTTGGAGTATGGGCATACCTTACTTTTGCCAGCCCTGTTTAGTTGTCTGCCACAGGTGGCAACACTGGAAAGCGTACAACTCATTTTAGAAGTCCTGCTGCTTAGTGGATCACCGTAAGTCAGAGTTTAATAAGCTACCTGGTTACAAGATTTGTGTTTGCACAGTGGTGTTGAAGATACAGGTCTTCTGGGATGTTTTGCCATGACAAAGAAGACTCTTGGACCCTGAAGTGAAGGCAGTATGCTCCTCTGAAACACTGGTAACTTTTGCCAGTTGTCATGGTATAACATCCTGTAAGACTGGATCTTCAAGTTATCTAGTTGTTGCAGCTTAAAACATCATTGACACAGTCTGACACAATCATCCTACTATATTTCATTTGATATTCCATAACCTCAGCAGTTGATACAGCATCACAATATAATAAAATAAAGAAACAAGACTTTGTAAAGTACAGGTATACACCGTGATACAACAGGGTTATGTTTGATTATTTGTACCAACAAATGCACTAAGACAGTTTTTTCACTGTTTTCGTTGTTATAAGGATGCCCCCTACGCATTTCGGCAATTATTTTGCCATCATCAGGGGGTATTTTAAGTGAGTTTTTTACATAGACCAATTCTTTGGTTACGTCATAACAGTGAGTCAGTATTTGTTACCACATCGTATAAAATTTTGTATAATTAGTGGTATTGTTAGGCTGCTAAAAGTTATTAAATTTTAAAAGTACAATAAAATCAAGTAGTATATTATACTACCCTCTACAGTATAATTATTAATTAATGGCAGCGTGGTCCTATTTTCAGCGTGTATTCCAGTTATCTGTTGAAATATTAAGAATATAGAATTAGGGTTATGATAACTGCTATTATTTATATTTGTGTGTATGTTTTTGTCAGATTCCAAGTTGAGTTTGGACATACCTGTGTGTTATGTTGTTGGTAGGACCTCCTTCCCTCCTGTCTGCGTGGTTAGTGGTATTGATGTTGTGGTGTACTCTCCTGTTGTTACGTTACGCCTGCGCTGTAGGCTTGGTTGGGGTTGTTTATGAGTTTGAATATTATGCTCGGTTCACCTAATTGTTGTTCGGGAATTAATGTACCTTTTTGATAATAATCGTGTATATAAAAGTTTTCTAAAGTATTCATGTGACTGCCCTTCTTACATGATCTTATTAGTGTCATAGTCGAATTGATGGGTCCAAATTCATGTCTATTATTCAGAACATGCAGGGCATAAGCCGATTTTGGGTCGTTTGTTTTTATGTACCTGCAATGTTCTGAATAACGGGCTTTTAAATTTCTACCTGTCTGTCCAATATATTGTAGGTTGCATGTATTACATACTAAACTATATATTCCACTGTTCTCTTATGTGTCAGATTTTGGTTTGTTTTCGCATAATATATATATATCACTAACATATTCAAGAATACTGATTTACACACCACTTTCCAAGTCCGAAACACCACACAATATATATACATATTATGTGCCAAACTTAAGAATGAGTGGAGTTATACCTACATTCTTTCATGTGCTTTCATGGGTTGCACATGGATAACTTTACCTTTACCTCAGTCAACAGCTTCGTGGTTGCTTGCTCAATGCCTTCAAAATCTGATGAATTGTGGGCAGAGTTTTCTCCATTCAATTTTGATTGCTTAAACTGAGCCTATGAGTCAGCGATGTTATCCACTTCTTTCCAAAGGTTTTAGCCCTTCTGAAATTGTTTAAGGGTTGGGTCAGCTTCATTATCTGTTGGTGTAATTGCCTGGGTCATTGTGTGACATATGTGATAATGCTTGGAGGTCACAATCATAGTTTGATCACTATGCGAAGGCAGTAGGATTGTCTTGTTGGGGGGGGGGGGGGGGGGACACAACACACTTTAACTTCTGGAGGTAAGGCATCTGTGGACTGAGGATGGTTTGGTGTGTTGTCCAACAAGAGAACTTTAAAATCCAAATTATTCTTCAACACAAATGCCTTCAGTGCTAGAACAAACTTACTTCAAAATCAGTCTAGGAATAGGTTACCAGCCATCTTAGTCTCCAAATGACAGTAAGTCCTAACCTTCTTCTTGAAAGCCCAAGGGTTTTGTGAATGATATACAATGAGGGGCTTGAGCTGAAACTTGCCATCTGCACTCTGTGAGTCCTTTGCTAGCTTACATCCTAGGACAGTCTTCTCCACCTTAGCAAGAAGTGTTCTGGCTGGCATTTTCTTCAGAATGGACCTGTTTCATCAACATTAAAAACTTGGTGAGCACAGTAGCCACCTTCTTCATTTATTTCAGCCAAAGGATAAACTAAGTCAGCAACTGTGTCAGCACTTGCACTCACAAGCAAGTTTAAGATTGTGAAAATTTGCCCTGCTCTTGAACCTATCAAATTCTAATGTGTGGAAAGTGATGGTTGTCCGTCATTATCATGAAGATCCTTGGCTGTAGTTAAAATAATGGCCTTACATGCTGGAATGCAATGGTATCTTTGATCATCCAGCCACATTTTGAGCAAGTGTTGCATTTCATCAGCCAGCACACTGTGTTTTCAATTAATCATGTTTGATTATCAACAACCTGAACTTTTCACATTTTCCAAATTTTTGCTTTTTTTTAACAGTACTACTTGCCGTGGAACATGATAACCCAAGAGATCATGCAATTTGGCATTGTGTTTCAGAATGGCCATTTTTTGTTTCAAATATGTGAATGTTATGAATCCATTTTTTACAACTGTTTCATCATAACTATCATTTTTTCTTATCCCAGCCGTTTCTTCAAGGTTTACCTGATGTATTTCTGTCACAGATCTTAAATAAATTCACTTAAAAATTCTGCAAAATTGTATGCACCAAACAAGAAAACTTTCAGTATTATGTAATACAAGATGTTGCACTGAAAAAAAGTGATGCATCCTACCTCTTTGGCTTGTTTTTTCCAGACTGAAGATATTGGTAATAATGTTGGGCTCAGTTGGGTATGTAACATATTGATCATCTGATCATCATATGGTCTGTCTTATGACAGGTCCAAAGCCTCTTCCAAAGTGACTTTCCAGAGAGTGCAAGTTAGTGCTTCCTCTTTCAACTTCCAGTATCTTCTCATTTCCTTAAGGTTTGTTTTCACGGGGATAGTTTACGAGCTGGTAAGTCGAGCTGGCAAGTAGGTTACCGAGTAAGTTTGTATTGCCACTAGGCCGGGTCAGTTACTGGGAAGTAGGCACTGCTGTCGGACAATGTGGGAAAACACTGTTGATGAAGTGGTTGATGCTTCTATTGATCTTCAGCTCCTGCTCCACTTTTTTTTTGGATTTTTCAATCTTCACAAGCTTCACGTTCTTTATACTTTTTATTTTCCTTCGTAGTACATCCACACCTTCGACAGCCACATTATTTTTTAATAGTTCGCCCATTAGTTTTGACATTGCACTGTCGCGTTTAATTTTATTGTTGTAGTCGGAATGTTGGATGTTCCAAAGACACTCAAAGTTCTCGTAGACATCTAAAAACTTGACAACTTCCTCACTATTCCACTTGGACACCATTTTAATGATGTAACAATGCAAAACAATCCACACATGGAGTCAAAACAAGCTATAAACATAACTTGACACTAGCCGCAGAATGAGCTAGTAGGTGTTACCACGGGGTTTTACATGCCCGCTCGTAGATCATGTGACCGGTAACAAGACAGCAAAGTAGCCCGGTCGTCAACTCTAGGTGGCCCTATCCGGGTACGCGAGTAAGTAGATAGTGCGGCTGTTGCTACGAGGCAACTTCACTTACCGTTTGCACTAGCGGCTCGTAAACTATCCCCGTGAAAACGTACCTTTAAGGTCATCCAATAGCTGCTTATGTCTTCTTCCTCATCTTCCTGTCTCTTCTATCTTTCCTTCAATAACCTGAGGTATTACTGTCGGTTAATTTTATGTTGCTTGTGTTCTGTCTAACAATGTTTTTGTGTTTCTGAAATTGTGTATCTCACACATTTTGGCTTCATAGTGCCCCATCATGTGCAGTGCACCTCTCAGTGTGATATTCACAGTCCATAAACAAACTTGTTCCAGTATGTCACTAGTTATTTCTTTTTCAGGGCACTGAGAGTGGGGTTCAATGGTCTCTGTGCATATGCTTCAGTTAATCATTTGCACTACCACCTGTACTATCTGCAGCATTGTATGCTATTAGAGCATGTTGTGAGTATTAACATGACTGTGATGTCATGTTGGTGGATAGAGTTGTACTGAAGCCATGGGTGGTGAGGATGATGGTGCTTGAGGCTTCATTGTTTCTGCCTATTTGTGAATTTCCCTTCAGCACCCTCACTTGTATGTCAGCCAGCCTAAAGTGCATGTTACTAGCAAAGGTTTACATATGGTTGTAA
Organism: Reticulitermes speratus; assembly: GCA_021186555.1. Classification (NCBI taxonomy): domain Eukaryota; kingdom Metazoa; phylum Arthropoda; class Insecta; order Blattodea; family Rhinotermitidae; genus Reticulitermes; species Reticulitermes speratus. The sequence continues at coordinate 29,895,880 of JAJKFL010000042.1, read as the reverse complement.
CCACCTGCATTCCTGGGATTGGAATGGCTAACTGGATGGGAATTTAAGGAAGTATGGTTGAAAGGGAAGCATGAACTTGGGGTAGATGTAATGGATCACTCATGGGACTTCTTACTCCCCAACCCACCCACTCCAAATGATCCACTTGCTTTGATTTTCCTTTCTATTCCTTCTACTTTGACGTATGGAATCCAAATTTGCATCAGTACCCAAACATAAATGTCATACTGGACTCTTATGATTCAGTACACTGTACTTCCTTGATATTTGTCTTAATGCTTACAAGATGTCATATTGACATGTTATCCAAAATTTTGAATAATGTTTGTGTACAAAATTTCAGCTGCCAGTACACACTGCAGGTGTCAGTAAAGCAAGTTAGGAAATGTATGCATAGCATAACACTTCTGGCATGTTGTCTCCCTTTTGTTTAATTGATTCATAAACAATAAGACTTTGCAAAGAAGTGTCTTGGGCATAAAGCATGTGTTTAATTTTTAGGTGTGTTCACAACCTTGTGGAGCATCTATTAAATTGCTTTGTCTGTCCATCTCTGTGTGTTCACATAAAACAACTTGAGCACTGCTGACTGGATTTTGATGTTGAGGACACTTTCAAAATTTGTGGTTAAAATGGGCAAAACTAACGGATTTGCATGAAGACCTACATGTGTTGAGGATGAGTGGGTGAGTGAGTGAGTAATTAAGCAAGTAAGAGTGAGTGAGTCATTATGTAAGTAAGTAAGTAAGTCAGTACCTAACTAACTCCATGGAGCAGAGTCCTTCTTGAGAAGCTTCCTCACCTAGTCAAGAAATTTCCCTCATTTTATGGAACCCAAAGTTCATTATGGTGTTGCTATTCTGAACCCAGTGAATCCAGTCCATGCTATTCTCCGATATTTCTTTAAGATCCATTTTAATATCATCCTCCCTTGTACATCTAGGTCTTCAGGTTACCCCATTATAACTTAATATGCATTTCTTTTCTTGCTCATATGTGCCACATACCCTGCCCATCCCATCTCATCTACCTTGATTTGGTCACCCTAGTAACTTTTGATGACAAGTGCAAATCATGAAACTCCTTCTTATGCAGTTTTTTCCATTCTTCTATTACCTCGTCCCTCTTAGGCCCAAATAACTTTCTCAGCACCCTCTTCTTGAACACTCTCAACCTATATTCTTCCTGCAACATGAAACGAAGTCTCACATCCACATAAAATGGCACTCAAGATTATAGTGATGTATATTTTAATCTTAATATTTTTTTATAACAAATGGGAAGACAAAAAGTTATCACAATAAACACAACCATCTACCATGCTTTCATCAGACGAGCCATATGACTACATGTTTCGACCAGTAAGTGGTCATCCTCAGGCCATTAAAGTTTATAGAACCAAAATTACAATTGTAACTTCATCTGTGTATGGTTAGAATGAGATTTCAAACCGTAGGTGCCACAATATACATGTCAATATAAAATGTTAAAACCAATAAAATATATGACAAGTAATTTGATAGCAAACTAATGTTGGCATTGAGAGGGTGCAGTTTATTAGTTCCTTTCTTGAAGATTTCCTTTCCTGCTGTATTAGAGCCATTTCGCCAGTCTCTCCTGACAATGAGTGTGCGTAGATCCATAAGACCAGCTTCAAAACAACAATACCACGACATAATATATAATGGAATTTTAAACATAAGTAATACCACTCTTGTGTCTACTAGACAGATGACACAAGGAAGCCCAGCATCAATATATATACCTTATATTCCAACTTTAACATAGTTATCAACAGATATGCCTAATATATTATTGCATTTAGTAAACAAACAAACTGCATCCTCTGGGGATGACAAGAAACACATACAACAAAAAAAAAAACTTCAGAAAGGATCTAGTAGACTGCACCCTCTCAATGCCAACACTAGTTTGCTATCAAATTACTTATTATGTTATTTATTGGTTTTAACATTTTATAGTGATATGTATATTGTGGCATCCAGGGATTGGGATCTCAGTCTAATCTTACAGGGATGAAGTTGCAAATGTAATTCTGGTATTATGTATTTAATGGCCTGAAGATGACCTCTTAGTGGTCAAAACATGTAGCCTTGTGGCTCATGAGATGAAAGCATGGTAGGAGGTTGTGTTGATGGTGACTGATAACTATCTTGTTAGCTGAAATTTTGCATGTGATCCTTTTTGGCAGGTACTGCAAGTATGCAAAATTTTAGTTGAGATTTCAGGATTAGAACTTGAGTGGTTTCCTTGATGTTTGAAGTGTGTGTGTGCACATTTTTATTTATGAATGTACAAAGTAAGGTTGATGTTATTTAAAAGCTTCTCCCTTAGTATGTAGCTTCACCTCAATAACATGAGGAAGTGAGGGTCTTTCCTGACACCAGTTTTCCTTAACAGTTTGTTTTTATTAAGTAATTATATTTCCAGGCCTGTTTGTTGGGCCATACTGACATTTTTCAAAGTTATAGTCTTCTGGATTATACATTGTAGTTTCATGCATGGTTATTAATGTTTCAGACAAATTTGCTGCCTCCATCTTAAGAGTAGCAAGAAGACAGAGGCTGCAGGATTCCTGAAAATTGGTAATCGCCTCTGAAGCTACAAGGTGTCAAAACCTAGAAGACTATAATTTTAATTTTCACTGCCATGAAAACATCAAATCTCATTTGATTATTTTAATTGTTTGTATTCATATGGATATGTTCCCTCAAAAACTTTCCAGGATCTTGTGCCTACATTCCTTCTGAATGTGAACAGCTTTTACTACTATGCTGCTTTGCAGGTGGGTGGAATGTGGTTGTCTACCACTGGTATATCTGTCAGATTACGTGGAACACTTTGGAGAAGAAGCATTTCTTATGGCATGCCTAGATTTACACATTACACAAATAAAAGTTAAATGTGCTTTGAATCATTGGCACAGGTACACTTCATCTGAGTTTCTGTGTTCTAGCATGCCTCTTTGAATGAGGGTCCTGTCTCAGATCTTTGTGTATATATAGGTTTTTTCTTCTAGCCATGGTAGGGTTAGCCCATTTCAGGGTGACTGATTTAACTGCACCAACAGTACTGAGAGAAAATTGATTCATGAAACTGAATGTAACTGTCAGATTGACAGCACTCCTGATTCATATGCAGGAGGCCCCAGGTTCAAATCACAGCCTAGGGTTTAGGTCTCCTGATTGAGGTTTATTTTGATTTTCCTCAGTCCCTCCAGGCAAATTCCAGGATAATACCTCAAATGGGGCCACTGCTGCTTCCTTCAGTATTCTTTCCAGTTTATTATATACAGTGAAACCTCTATCCATCGTTCCCGTTACCGTCGTTGGCCCGCATGTATCGTCTGCCTTATTTGGTCCCGAAATGAGCCCCATATAAATAACACTATTTTTTCCCGCCTCCATTGTTCCTCGAACTGTCGTTTTCCCGCACCAGTAGTTGAAAAATCACGGTCCTGACGCAACATTTTCCCGCACTAATAGTTTTTTTTTTAAATTTGAAGCGATGGTTTAGTGCGCTGTGCGTGCATTGCTTTCTTAGTGCCACCTGGATTGGCTCCATCAAAAAGTATGGAGTGCATTCTGTACTCTTTGCTCTCCATCCTTTTCTTTGGACTAGATGAAGACTTGGCAACTCTGTTGTGGAGCTTTACTTCATTGCGAGTGGTTCTGTGCGTTCTGGTGTGCTTCATAGTTTCATACGTTACCCTGGTTTAATCATTTCCATCCTTTATTATCCTTTTCCTATAATATTTTATTTCAGTTATTAATTCATTCCTGTTTTTATTACTTCATTATATTTTATTCCTGCTATTTATTTTGAAATCCGTGGACCATGTCCCAGCCTAAAAAGCAAGTGAGAACTGCACGAGCGATTGAAAATAGTAGAAGAGGTGGAGAAGAATCCTGGAGAGAAACGTGTCGACATTGCCAAACGCCTTGGGTGGCTCCAAGCACACTAAACTCCATATTCGCAAAGGACGAAATCCGAGAGCAGGCAGAAAAATGTGGTAACGCCAGTAAGAAGAGGAAAATAGGTAGGGAGTTGACATTCGCCGAGTTGGAAAGAGTACTCTTCTCGTGGTACCAGCAGGCAAGGGCGTCGAATATCCCAATTGATGGAACCATTCTTCGTGGAAAGGCGAAGATGATTGCAGCGCAGCTGAATATAGAAAATTTCACTGCATCCAACGGCTGGATAGCGAGGTTTAAGGACCGGCATGGCCTAGTATACAAGAAGTTAGTCGGAGAAAGTGCGGCAGTGGACAGCGAAAGCACGGAAGCGTGGCTGGAAAGACTGCCATCTTTGTTGGAGGGCTTACGAACAACGTGATATTTACAACGCGGATGAGACGGGGCTCTTCTACAACGTGCTTCCTGATAGAACCTTGGCTCTCAAAGGAGAGTCTTGTCATGGAGGGAAAAACTGTAAAGACAGACTTACTGTTTTACTTTGTGTTAACAGTGATGGAACTGACAAACAAGTGCCGATTGTTATCGGAAAATCTCCGAAACCGCGATGTTTCAAGAATGTAAAAAAATTACCCACCAAGTACCACGCGAACAATAAAGGGTGGATGACCACAGACATTTTTTCTTAATTTCTGCGTTCATTAGACGCAAGTATGGGTGCACAAAACAGGAACATTCTCCTCTTTGTGGACAATTGTGCCGCACATCCAAAGGATACATCGTTTCTAAGAAATGTAAAAGTCATACGGTACCCGGCAAATTGTACAAGTGTGCTCCAGCCCCTTGATTTAGGGGTAATAAAGTGTTATAAGCAGCTTTATAGAAAACGCCTCGTGCAAACAGCTGTTTGCTTAATGGATGCAGGCAAAGATACGAAAAAGAAGATAAACGTGTTGGAAGCTTTGCACTACACTGTGGCAACCTTGCAAGAAATAACCCAGCAGAAAATCGAAAATTGTTTTCGGAAAGCTGGTTACGTGCAGGGACAATCTTCAAGCGATAGTGATGTCGTATTGACCAACGATGACGACGATTTCCGCCAAGACTGGGAAAAGTTCAGTGGCATGAACAAAGATAAATTCGAGGACTACGTCTCTGTGGACAGTCACGTGGCAACCTGTGGTGTAGAAACAGTGCAGGAGCTGTGCGTGAGCCTCGTGGTGTCCGGGAGTGTGGAGCGGGAAGAAGGAAAAGAAGAAGCTGGCGAACCCGAAGTTGTGCCGAGCTTTGCTGAGACGCATGAAGCGCTGATGAAAGTAAGATCTTTCTTTTATGCACACAACACGAGTGACAGTGATCGTGAAAGTGTTCTAGGCCTTGAAAAATCGTACTTTGAATTGAGGAGGAGTAAAGTTTGCTCAAAAGAAACGTCAATGAAAGATTTTCTCAGCTAGAAGTAATAATTATCATTAAATTGTTCTTATCTATAATTTTTAATGGTTTCCCGGTACTATCATTTCTTGTATGTATCGTTCAAATTTTCCGGTCCCCTGAAAAACGATGGATAGAGGTTTCACTGTACTGATAATATAATCATTTGATGCTGTATAATTTAAGCTACTGACAGTATCAGTTGACCATAAATTAATAAAATAAATAATTCATAAAGTTGAAGTAACATAATTTTTTCCCTTTGTCTGGCTGAGAGACAGGTGGAGGATGTGATAGAGCGATACAATGAAATTACTGTATTTCGCTCTTCTCTGTCATGTAATGCTACCTTGTTTGTGAGTATTCTGAATGAGTGTTATGCATTTTTTCAGAAAGTTGACCATTTAAGTGGCCCTTGCTACCAACTTTTGGACTACCCGGCACCAGGCTTTGTGTTTCAACTTCCAGAGAACCAAAGCGTAGTAGATTTGGCAAGGTAACATACTGTGTTTATATGAACAGAACACACACTTCCTCTATAATCATTACGTGGTGCAGAAATTTCCATTTCTTGATGGTTTAGTTTTGCTTAAAAATACATAATATTTGTTCACAGGTCAGTGCATTGTTTGACCAATTACCTGCAGAATTCCAACATACCACACAATCTTTATGTAACTCGAGGCAGCAGACTAGATGTACCAGACACTGGTGAAGTTTACAACACAGTGAGAGTGTATGTGTGGGCAAGAAAGTCTGCAGGTAAGCCGCTTGTCAACATTCAGTACAGTCCTGATTATCTAGCCTTCCATTATCCAACAGTCTTATTTAACCATTGTGCCACGTCATATTGAACACTGTATTACATTTTGAAAATTATTTTTACAACATTCATTATTTTATCAACTTAGTATACTAGTTGTTGTCTACATGTTATGTATGCATTTTCTGTTGCTTTAGCGTGCTTGTGTTACTGACTTTGATTACATAAGTGGAGTTATGGTTTATTTTGTTGATGGGATTTACCAATTTCTCATACAGTGAGAAGGTTTTTTCATTAACATGTCAAATGAAAAGAGAGAAAAAGTTGTTACTAGGGAACAAAAACTTGAAGCTTTACAAAAGGCAATACTGCGTAAAAAGTGTGAGAAGAATATGGTATTGGCAGTGTTAGTCTTGGTAATTGACAGAGGAAAGATGTGAAATTTGGAAGTGGTGTTCTGCTATGTTGAATTTTTGTTTGGAATTCTGAATTGTTTCATCTTGTACCTCATATGTAACAACTGCTTACTCCCTTCTTCTAATATGAGCTGGTTCTGGCTCTAATTCTGCTAACATTCTCAACTTCTCAGCAAGTTTCTTTGCATTTATTAATGATATCTCAAATTCTTTCTCATTCCTGCAATTTGCAAGATGGTATTTTGTTTTTTAGCTGTTTAACTACTTCGTATATATCCAATTCTTGTTCTTGTATTTTTGGTCATGCTGTAGTACCTGAACAGAATATAATGCCAAACAAAGAGTGAAAAAATAAACTTTAATATGCAAATGTATTTCCTAGTCGTCGTATCTCAGCACATGAAGAATTGCCAGATGATTCTGTAAGGAAAAAGCCATAACATTTTATTTATTTTTTACTTAGAGTAGGTTATTTTATTAATGTTTATTCAGAATTTTTGGTGCCTTGCTGATGTTGATGCCACAGGCAACCATCTGTTTAATGTAATGGGTAGTGCCATCCCATTGTGTACTTTGAAGTATTATATGTTGTCAGCTGCTGTGTAATATGAAGTACAGTAGTCTCAATGTTTGTGATTGCTTGGGACTGATAAAAATGCCAGGAACATCCAAAAATGAACATCAGAATCCATTTTATTGTAAAACGCCTGGTTGGTTGCAAGACATACCAGTAATAAAAATCTAAAAAACCTCAGAAAACATAAAAAGCATTGATCTTTATTTCTAATAAAATACAAACGCTTCGTTAATTAATTAAAGAGAGTCTTATTCTATAAAGCACGAAAGCATTCAATGTCACTTAATGAAAGACAGATCTTGACTGTGTGAGTGATCACAAAAGGTCAGAATCCCAAACATTGAGGTTCACGAACATAAGGCACAACTGTAGGTGTGCTGCTGCTACTGCAGAAAATGAAATGTAGATGTGTTGCTATACAGTTCATTGGTTAGGACTTTACATGTCATGAAATGAAAGATTTTCATAATGAAAGAAATCTGTTGGAAGAGTATCTTTATGACCTATTGGGATAAGATTTTGAGTGCATCTCAAGCAATGGGTATTAGTTAACATTCATTGGTAATCATGTAGCAATTGTTGCCATTTGTTCTGATGTTGTGTGGGATTTGTATACACAGTCTAGTTTAGATTACAAATTTGATGGTGTGTTGAATTCTATCCATTTTCTCGTATTGAATTTGAAATTTGTTCTAGAATATTTATGATTAATTTTCCATTAGTGTGAATTAAATGTGAGTGCCTATGGATTACTAGCAATATATTCTGTTATTGTATTCAAATGTAATGAGTAAACCACATCATTTGTTCACACAGGCTGCTTTGTCCAACTGGTTATCAGTATTTACATATGAATGTTGTACCTCACTGTATATTTTTTTCTGTTTTAATTATTGTGGTGTGGTGTAAAGTATATGGCCTGATTGGCTGTATGAGCAGACTTGTTGAGTCATCACATGTTGTGTTACTAGCTTTGTGCTTCTTTGGAAATGGGACTTCAGTTTCAATGTGGGTGTGGCTTACTGCAAGGCAGTGCACTGCAGTGTTGTGAGTTTCAGCATTTGTGTAAGAACATCTTATAATACAGTGGAAGTTAACTGATAGATTTGCTGCATGTCTGTCTACTGGTTTGCCTGTAGATGTCTGTAACAGATATTCTCAGAATTATTGTAATTTTCATACTGAGATGTATTAAGAATCAGCAAACAGTGGTACTACCGGACCTTGTCTTGATGTTTAACTTGAAGGACTGGACCTAAATTAAGGAAAGATAGGATTCATTACATAAAACTTAGAAAAATGGGTTGTGAAAATGTGCTGAAGTGACCGAGGTTGGGGTGGGATTAGTTGTGGGTTTTTGTGCCAATGGTGAAGAACCTGTCTATTACAGAGCATGGAATTTCTTAACTAACTGAATATCTCTTAGGTACTGAAGGAGGACTGTTATAGAGTTCATTAAACTTAGTTGACTAGTTGGTTGGTTATCCTGTTGACTATTCACTGGATCTAAAAGTGTCTCTGGAAGAATGTATAGAAATTAGTGGTAACAGAAACATTTCTGACAGCAGGGAGAGACTTACTGGTATTCTATCATTGGAAATATTTTCTGTCACATGCACATATGTCATTTATACAATCGGGTTATTACAAAAAGTATTTTACAACATTTTGAGAAAGGAGTCTGTGAATTAACATGTCTGCTTAGTTGTTAGAAGCTCTGTGGACTGTAATATAACGTCAGAATTACTTAGGTTACTGTTCCTCTTTTATAAGTGTAGACATATATCATGTCATTGTGTGTGTGTATTTCCTGAAATAATTTTTTAACTGTTTCTTTAATTTTTTTAAACATACAAGTATTATAAATTTTGCCAGGTTAGAAACCTCTGTAAAGTATGCAGCATTTTTGTAGAATGTAATATAATATGGGATCCAGCAGATTATACAGTGTGCCCTTTTTATTATATCCCTGAGCATGACAGCTGTCATGGGATGTCCTGGCAAATGCAAGCTTTCTGTGTGGCAAAGCTGCCATGCTTAGGGATATGATAAAAGAGACACTGTATTTGATGGTGTTTCCAACTGCCTTACATCATCATAAAATTGACTATTTAATTATTAAGGTGTGCTGTTGTATATACTGCTGAATATATCCCATCCTCAAAATAATATTATAAAATTTCAATAAAATATTCTTCATCTGACAATGATATAAAGTTTTTGAAGTCGAGTGATATCAATTGGTTTGAACAACTTAATGTGACTGTCAGCTCGAGAAAATTTTATTGAGTTTTGTTGCCATGAAAGCTTCAAGACATATACTGTAATAATTACCAGAAAAGTGTCTGAACTGGAGCTGGGGCTACTTACGTCACAAATGCAGAAATCTATGAAACAGACAGCATACTTTGTAAAGCAGGTATTGAAAAAAAACCCTATAACATTATGAAAAGTAGAAAGTTTTACACTTCGTCTATTATGTTTACAGCTGCTCGAGGTTTACATGCATTCAATCCAGCACTGTGTGAGCTGTTTGGACACTTGATCATCAAAAGTAAGTTTATTTCAGACTTGTTCCTTTAAAGTGTATATTTTAAGTTAAATGATTAAGGTCAGTTAGTTAACTGACCTTAATCATTTAACATAAAGCAGAAATATTCATGTTTATCTTAAAATTATGATTACTGAAATTGAAACATTCATAAATATGGCCTTCAAACAGCTAGGTAAAAATTATTATCAAAATGCCAATGTTTGAAATGTTAGAAAAGGTAAACAGAAATACAGAGTCCTCCTTGAAACCCTTTCTGAGCTGCGCTGCCTGCAGCCCAGCCCGTGGCCTAGCTGCAACTGCCTCTCCCAGCACTCGCCCTAGCTGTGCTGACCCAATGCCGTGTGTCTCGGTAAGGCACAATCTGCTCACTTTTCTCTTTTCCACAGCACTTTTGAATTTAAAATGATTTCATTCACATTCTTTTGAAGAATGTACGTATCTCGTAACGAAAACTTTTATTCGGATATTTAGTATCATATTTCTCAAAATTTCTGATACACAGTATGAATAATATGTAACAACATTTTTTCTGAAAAACTAAGAAAGTAACTTAATGCTTCTGAGTAGCATACTGTCTATATTTATTTTATTTTTAATGTCAACAATAGAATTTATGATTGTGCAGTGTAATTGCTGTTTGTATAGTTATTGGTTCTATCAAAAACATCTGTATGTGCAGTAAATGAACATCATACAAAGTGTGGGAAGTAAAGATGATGTTTGTAAACCGTGTTTGCCAATTTGAAGTAGACCATTCATACTTGTGTGTAAAAGATGGTGGTTGGAAGGTGTGCATGTTTTGCCTCACACACGGTGCATGCTGGTAGTTGTTGTGAGTCTTGTGATTGTATTAAATGCAGTAGAATGGTTTAACTTTAACTTGTCTGAGATGCAATGGTACTGCTTCAGGATGTAATAATTTAGATGTAGTCACATGCTTTGAAAATGAAACATATTTATCAAGGTAAGAAACCTGTACCAACCACTTGAAAGGAAACAGATGCTAAGTTGGACCATATATACCAATGAAATATCTTTCTAAATATCCATGTAGCTGTAGCTTATGAAGTTGTGACTAAGGTGATCGAATCAATGAGGATGGGAAGGTGGGTGGGGCATGTGGCATATATGGGGGAAAAGAGAAATGCATAGAGGGTTTCAGTGGAGGAAACCTGAAGTAAAGAGAGCCAAATGGAAGACCTAGGTGTAGATGGTAGGAATCTTAAAGAAATAGAATGGGAAGGTGTGGACCGGACTCATCTATCTTACAACAGGAACAATTCCCAAGCTGTTGTAAATACAGTAATGAATCTTTGGGTTCCATAAAATGCGGAGTATTTTTGACTAGCTGAGGAACTGTTAGCTTTCCAAGAAGGACTCTGCTCCCAGGAATTAATTGGTTAGTTTTTAGGTAGTCACTTAGTTACTATGATGAATGTCCATGCGGTCACTGTCCATGTACATTAGTCTGGACTTTATTTGTAGAAAAGATTAAATATTAGGTAAGTGAGAAGATATTGTATTAAGACTATAACTATGAAAAATATCTGAAGTCTGATTATGGGTTGAAGTAGGGTATGGTGTTGATATAAGTTATGAGGATTTTCTTCCTTATGGAATTATTTTTGGGTAAGGCGGAAGGAGGAATTATACTTGCTTTTTCAAATTTAATGGCTACGAAGTCATTGTAGTATATGTCAGAATTATTGACAAGCCAACCCACTTCATACTTCACACATTATTTTTGCAGTCATTATTGCAAATTTCATCCAGTGAAAATCATTGTTAGTGTTGCCATCACATGACACTGGAAAAATCCTCTCTTAGAATTCAGTGACACTTGTGTGATTGGTCGGTTCTTGTCGTGTCCATTCACAGCTGAATCTGAGTACTGGGCTTTGACTGAAGAAAAGGTTGCTGCAGTACTTAGTGACATTTGTCAAGAGCCATTTGCTAGCATTCAAGACAAAGTAAGGCAGTTGTTTGAACATCGCCCAACTTAGAGGATAAGTTACTGCAGATATGGTCCCCTGGGTTCGTGGAATGCATTCGTGTCTTGCTGTGATAGGTATGAATCAACAGATAGTTTACTGCTTGGTGGTGCTGGTAATAATCAATTGTAAGTTCATGACACAAATGTTTGACAGTCATAATAAAAAGAATGTTAAGAAATACTATGTATTTCGTTCTTATTGTGCAATATTTTCAGACAGAACCTTATCCTGAAACCAGTACTGTCCACTTGTATAGGATTCATGGGATGGTGTCTTACATTTGGAATAATTTACTATTTGGCTTTTTCCATTGTCCTGCATTTAAAGTAAAATTAAAACAACAGTGTGGGGACAGGATTGGTCTGCTTCTGCGGGCAAAAGCGTTGGGCCTGAGAGGCAAAGCTACTCTCAACTTCTGGGCCCAGAGGTTGAGAGTAGCTTTGCCTGTCAGGCCATATGGAGTAAGTCTTTTCCCTTATTCTTTCACCTGAGGATTGGGACCAATCCTGTCCCCAAAATATTGGGTTTGAATTTTATTTTAAACATAGTGATTTACAGAGACTAAATAATGAATGATTCCCAGTCCAATACAATCCATCTTTTCATGAGGCCATTCCTGTTCTTTGTAAGATTTGAGGTTGTGGTGGTGGTGGTGGTGGTGGAGATATAGATTGTGGGTTTCTGGGTTGTGACATCATGTCATCTGGTAAGTGGGTAAAGGTGGTTTGGAGGATTCTGCTGTTTCTGTCTTCAAGGTGGAGGCAGCTAGTTGTTTCAAAAAACATTTGTGACCACTCACCAGACTATACGGTATCACAACAGAGAAGACTACAATCCAAACATCCCTTTTGTTTGTTGGCCTTTCTATTTGCCCAGCAATCAGACTGTATCAGTGCCCTAAATATTTACTTTGCGTAGCAGTCATTTAAACTAGTGTGTGCAGACATCTGTCACCTAGAGTTTTATCGTGATTGCTGTCTTCTGGAATGTGATATTGTGTGGTCTGGTAGAAGTGTGCTGATGTTCCAGAGGAACATGCTGCCTGCATCTTCAGGGTAGATGACACATTCACTCATTTAACAACACCTTCAATAACTCAGACTGTCTAGCATTGAATGATTGGTTGGTAGTGAATAAAGAATTGGAAGGTATATGGAAGGCAGTGGTCAGGTTTTAATTTAAGGTATTAGGGCAGTGGCCTGGAGGGACTGAAGAAAACCACGGAAGGCCTCGTTTGGGATAATCTGTCCTGGCTTAGGTTTGAACCAGGTTTGTCCCAGATACTAGTTAGAGTCATTACTGCTTGATCCCACTGGCATAGTGGAGAAAAGTAATATCTTTTTCTGACAAGTTGAGTTAGGGATAAACTGCTTTTTTTTCTTTCAGTTTAAGTTTCCTCTTTGGGAAAATCTGAGTACCTTGTTTAAAAACGATATCAAATTTAAAATCTTGCTACAACTATTTCAGAGATAAATGGGGAAACCAAAGCTGTTGTTATCAAGTCAAGTCTTATGCCAGAGTGGTATAAGATGGGTTACTAATGTGCATGTATGCAGGTGGTAAGTGATGAATGGATTGAAAGGAGAAATGTTTTGTCCTGTGACTATAAGGCTTTTAAATTATTGAATCAGTTTTATATATCTTTGTATGTAGATTGAGATTAAGTCATTTTTTCCTGAGATGAAAATTGTGAACTTTTTTATTCAGGCTTATTAACTAACGCACTTGAATTTCCAAATAATGAAATTTTTCAGATGCTGGACAGTGTGCTACACTGATGTGGTATACTGATTGGATGATTAGACCAAAATAATGGCATGGCTGTGTAATTTTTAGATCAGTAACGTCTTCCATGGAGTTAATAAAAATTAAAAATAATTATCTTTGAATGTTTAGCCTTTTAGTTACAAAATATTTAACTCTCTTATTTGTTTGTTTGTTTGTTTGTTGTAAGTGCACATAAAAGGTTTGTGTAACACTTGAGCTAGATATTGTTTGAGAAAAGAGACCCCTACATACTCTGTTGCTAATGAGTTGTTGACACAGTGTAATATAAATCAAGATACTTGTAAATGGAGTGAGCAAATGAGGTTTGGCACAGATTGTGATGGTAGGTGGGCCAGGTAGCTATCTGACAGGATGGCTCATTAACCTAGTTACCAGCACTGCTGTGTCAGAAATATCTACTGCTCCTCACATTTCCATGGCATCATCATGGATTCTGATTTTTAACTATCAGATAAAATCCGTTTCAATTGTTTTTGTTGTTGTTGTTTTGTTGTTCAGTTTTCTGCCCATAATTTGTAACTGGTTGCACCCACATGCTAATTCTGAATGCTGCAGGAACAGAATGCTGACATTGGGTCAGTGATTTGCAGTCACTGTGCTTCTGTTGGCATGGCAAAAATATGTAGGGGCCTGTGGAGGTTTTCTTACAGAGAATATCTAGAATCAACTGAAAACTGATCAACAGTATATAAATGCTTCATCCCCTTATATTTTGTGCTGTCTTTGAGCTTCTTGCTGTTGCATCATCCACACTGTCACACCCAAGTTAGCTTATTAACCCAAATATCAGATGATTGATTTTTCTTATTTATTATCGAACAATGGGGGATTGCCTTATAATCGTGCACGAAATTAAAACATGTTCCATATGGGGGTTGTCTTATATTGAGGTATATGCAGTATACTCAAATACCAATTATGTTAATAAATATTTCATATCTGATACTCAGAAGAAGCCTAAATAATTTGAGAATGTAGACTCAGTTCTACAGTTTTAACTTCATTCAAGCAATAAGACTTCTGGCATGTACTTGGGAGGTGCCTGGTTTAGATATCAGCTGGAACACCAACTCTCCTGTATGAAATTTTTTATGGTTTTTCTTATGTCCTCCAGTAAAATGTTGGGATAGTGTCTGGTTCAAATCTGCCCAAAACACTGGGGGTTTGTGACCTTTCTCCGTCCTGGCCAGTCAGGATAGTACCTTAAATTGGGCCATGACTGCTTTCTTTAAATCCCTCCCAGTTCACAATTTGTGATCATCCAGTCATTAAATGTTATACAGTCTGAGTTACTGACAGTTTTGTTAAATAAACCAGAAATGTATAATTAAGCTAAAGTTAGCATTGTGGCTGAGAAACGTGTCAAGAAACTTGGTTGTAAGGCCACACACTTTCTTCATATCTTTGTAGTAGATGTGAGTGGTTAGCCTCATGCTTTGCTTGATTTTTTGTGTAAACTTTTGACTACTCATAGGAGTCTATGTGGTTCCCAGATTTGTTTTGAATGAGGTGATAGAAAAATTCCCATGATTTTTGCCATGGATAATAGAGGTATGTCTGTAAACAACAAATATATTATGAAGCTGTGTATGAGACATGGCTGTAGTGTTATGTTCCATACATTCTTAACCTTGGCATTAGAAGGTGGTTAGTTCATGCTTCAACAGATTTTGCTTCAGGGGAAGTGATTTCTTGACCCACTGGTGGCTGCAGAGGTATTCTTGATGTGACATTATGGAGAAGAATCCTAGTGCCTTGGCCACGAATTAAATACTGGTTGTTCACACTGTTTCTCATTACTGTTCTGGGAATAGTGTGATACCAACATTAAAATCCAGTGTTCCTGGTGTATTGTGTGCTGAAGTTTTAATGAATGTGGGGAAAGATTCATATGAAATAGTCGTAGAACCCTGTGTAATTGCTGTGGGGTTCAAATAAGGCTTGGAACATGTTGGGCAGTGCATGACCTGCTTGTCACAGTGTGGACACCTGCATTGCCTGCATCCCTCACATGTACCTAGAGGTGTAGGATGCTCTAGTTACAGTGTGAGAGCAGAATGAGGCCAACTGTCTGTCTTGTAATGTGCAACATGTTCTGTAATTTGTGTCAACACCTCTGAATTTAAGAAACAGTTGGGCTGTACCATCAATGAGCGTGCTTATTTTGGGGTTACGTTTGATGCCACGACTAATTGTGATTTATTTCACGTACCTTTAGCACAAGTTTTGTGTGTGTGTGTGTGTGTTATTCTCTCCCTCTTTGTTGTGTGTGTCTCTGTCTGGTGCTGGCTTTCTGTTTCTTTATTGCTGTCTCGCACTCCTTTCTTTCAAAATGCTCAAAACCCTTACATGTCTGTTCCTTGACCTTCTGACATGTAGGTACAGGAGTACTCTGCATCTTGTTAGAACTGGTCCTGTCACACATCGAATGCAAATAAATATTACAATGACACTCACAGTCGTCCAACTACCTATTCACTGGGTACCGGTGACTTTTTCACTGGCAGTAAAGCGGCCAGGGTGTGGGGCTCACCACTCACCTCCGTCTGGTGTGGAGGTTGAGAATGCATGGAGCTGTACCTCCACTCTCCCATATGCCTTCATGATGTGCACAGGGACTTCACCTGTACTTAGTTTACTGGTAGGTAAAATGGCTACAATAGCAGACTGTTAGTAACGTGGAAGACATACAAGGAGGAGATTTGTGTGAGCTGATTTATGCTGCTAATTAAGGAATGTGGTTTCTTTTGGTTACAGGGGAAGCAGTGACTTTTTTAAATCATTCAGTCCACATTATTTGGTGTTGTAGTAACCACTACAATCTTTGCATTAGTGTTCCAGGGTAACCCATTATTCTCCTGCATAACTCTCTTGTTTGTACAGTACCCTTAGATAAGGGATACACTTCAAAAGCAAATTTTTCTTATATTTTTGTGTTCTGGATCTTCCAGATGAGTGAACAGGCGGTTTTTTACCTTTGTATGTAGTACAAATTTGACCTGAATCTGTTGTGTGTACAACACATGGCAGAAGTAGTATTTGGACTGTAATTATAGAGTTGATTTTATTTGTAAAATTATTTCTGCCTCTGTATTCTGAGACTTTTGTTTCAGATCCTGTTAGTGTAGTGTATTACATGTAAAAGAACTTCGCAAAGGAAAAGTGGAGCAGAGAATTATATTTTTAACTCACCTCAGCAAGTGCCTCTGTTCCTGGCTGGATTTGTATATCAAGACTCATGTGTTTACTGGTGCTAGTGTTCACCTGACCTAATTTTTTACATGAAGCAGTACAGCATCATGTCTAGGTTATTCTGCTTGTAAAAGAGAAGGTGTGGTTCCCACCATTTTTGCCCCAGTCACAGTCAGGATGTGATGATAAAATTCTTGTCATAGGACTTGCACTTGAGTCACTGATGAATATGGAACACGACTGTTTAACTGATTTCAGACTGCTATGGTATGATATGGGTGCGAATTCTGAAACAGTTCTTAGCGACATAATATAGGCAAGTATAGGCCCACTTGTATGAATGGTTATAATATTTATTGACATGTTACTTCACCAGCAGAACTAAAATTTTATTTTATTTGCAAAATGTTTGATGCAGTCTTCAGCTTTGAAATCACAATGCACTTATGAAAACAGAACAGTCTGGTGATTTATAATTATATGAAGAAGGGCGCACAGCAAGGGAATGAAACACACAAAATGTATTAATAAGTACAGTTTACCCTGTAACATGCCATGAAGGCACGGGGGGGGGGGGGGTGAAGGTATAGCTCTAACCTTTCTTTAACCTCGGCGCTAGATGGGGATGGGCACACGCCGGCCGCTTTACCCCCGGGATAGAACCCCGGTATTCATCGTACAGGAGGCGGGGTGGGCACCGGGGTGGTCTGGACGGGTGCGGAAAATCTCACCCTTACCGGTGTTCGAACCCCCAAACGGCCTAGACCGTAGCGAGTCTCTATACCGACTACGCTATCCCGGTCGCCAAAATGTGTTTATAGCGTATCATGTATTATATTCTGTAATAAGAAAATTAGGATTTCAGTCTTCGCCAGCACTGCTGTGAGACTCAAATGTTGCACACAAAAGTAATTCATAAAGAAGATAATTGTGTGCAACAAACTGATTAAATGGGATGCTGCATGCATTCGAGAACACAGGAATCTATGAAACTGTGCTAACTCAGATCGTTTTAAAAAGAATTTCTTTGTGAAGATTTGTGTTACTTTCAGGTGTAATGTTTTGTAAAGCATGAACAATAGAAATTTGTATTGGCCATATTTTTTGATGATGTACTGTAATTGTTTCATATGTTTTAATTCTATGTAGCGTGGGATGCTGACAGCGTCATTGTACATATCATAAATGCCTAATGAGGACCAGGAAAGGGCCATTAATGAACTCACGTTCCTGCGGATCCGAGTCATCATTTTTCTTAACAAATATTTGTATTAAAATATCTGCTAGTGCAGGAATTACTGTTTATACAACTTCCGTAAATAAGGTACAACTCTACAGTAAGTGTAGAACATTTGGACCTATACTGCATGTCCCTCGGTGCGTCTTCATTTGATGTTCTTAGTTACGCGAAGAGCTCTGTATTTACTCTTTTACGTTTTATGAAGCAAGATATGTTTTTGTCTTCTCGTTTTCCAAGACGAGTTGACCAAAAAATCATAACATAGACTGACTACATGTTGCTTCACTTTTCATATTATGTCTAGTCATCTTTGATGTAATCTTAGAGGACTGTTACCCTGGTCATTTCCTGCGTCCTTCCCAATTCTCCATAATGAGTCATGTGTTCGATGCCACAAATAATTTTATTCCTCTCTTGTAATCAAGCGGAAGTGTCGGACGCCCCTTCCTTCAAGTCGGGCTGACCTGTAACGTACAAATTCGCTTTAGGGATGCGATTTCCAGAATAGTCGCGTGTACACAAATACCATTTTGATTTCAGGCTTCCGCAGCGATGTTGATGAAATCTGCGGTCTTCTGGGGTATTACGTGGCGTCGTGTGGTAATTGTTTACCGACGTTTCGGGACAACATTTCGGTCCCATCTTCACGGGTCAAGAGTCCGAGTCTCGGACTCGGTAAACAATTACCACACGACGCCGCGTAATACCCCAGAAGACCGCAGATTTCACAAATAGCATATGCTGTTATTGTAGTACTAAAAAGCCAGGAAACGCGCAATCCCTACCGGAGTACACAGGGCCTTCACGCTTTCATATTGATATTTTGGTTTCACATGTCCCGTTACCATGTTTACTTTATTTACTTGATTTCGTAAATGTCGCCAGTGTTGCTCACACCTCAGAAGTTAGCGCTTTCACTGTGTTGTTATTGTCGATTGTAGTGCCATCTTGGGATGATCTCCAGTGGAATAAAGGTCATACCAAATTTCATTCAAATCCGTTCATTTGAAATATGTGTAGAGGCAAATTTTCTCCTGTATATGTCGTCTTATTATGCACAGCGTGAAAATGCATGCTAATGAACGAATCGGTCTGTATTGGAAGAATACGTTACTTCGTAACCCTGAGCTTAATGAACATTCCTGATGTGATATTACTTGAACGCTTTTGACAATCTCTGCCCCTGCCCACGCGTTGTGTCTGTTAGAACCGTCTTGCAGACTGACGTGCTGTATTTTGTATACAGGGTCTTTTCCTATAAATCCTGGCTTCGTTCGTTGCTTGGACGCGCCTTCAGTCCAACTGTGCGCATGTTACAAATTGTGTTACTTTGTATTTTTCTCCTGCACGTTTCGGGTTCATTTTGAATTGTATCTTATATTTATTAGAGGAAACGGTGATAAATGACAAGGCATGTCATGTCACTCAGTCTGTGGTGCTGCTTGTTTAGCTGATTGTTAATGGAATTCGGCGAAAACATGAAAGTCTGCCAAATTCACGGCCAGGATCAAATCGAGTGGGCTGATGCTGTATTATTAAACATGGCAAGGATGGAAGGAAACAGTTGAATATGCATGTGACTTAGAACTGAGATTTGTGAACGGAGAATAGTGTAGTCTTGAAAGCAGTCCAATTGAATTGGCAAACAAGCGTTATGGTATGAAATCCAAGGTTGCGAGATTTGAGGTCCTCACAGCAATGTTGATGTTACGCTCTGTCGACTGGCAAATAGTTACGGATGTTTCGAAGGAGCGTGTTGCCACCATCTTCGGGTTTCTAGGGCTCTGAACCATGACCGAAGCACAGCAAAGTCATAGAATAGAGCTCCTTTCGGCAGGTATGAGGCTGACTAGCCGGCATGGGTCTGTGGCGAGCTCGAAACGAAGTTGCAAACGTACGGCTATTAGATTCGCCCTGTGTCTTTCTTTCCACATGTAACTGTTCTAGAACAGCTGAACGGACTTTATATTGGGGAGGGGGTGTGGTTAAATTCGGGCACATTCTGCCTGAAGCTTTAATGTGCGTTTCCGCGCTGATCTCCATCGTAACTTTGCAAAGGATTTGTCGGAGCGAAATGTGTGTTGAACAAAGGTTTTGGAGAAGAATGAAACACGCTTTTATGTCCAGTACAGTTTGTTTTGGCAAGTCTTGAAGGTTTTCGAAGCAAACGGATTATTTTATGTTATTTTAGAGACACTGGGAATCGAACCCGCGACCTTGCGGCTTGTAGCGCAGTATCTCAACCGACTGCGACTTTTGTGTAGCCTATGTCGAATTCGAACCACTACACACCAAACACACACACACACACATATATATATATATATATATATATATAATGTCGGAGTTTATGTGTGCAGTATACAGTGTATGTTAATTCTGTAACTGTCCAGTGAGATTCGAAAGAAGTGTAACTGTGGCAAAACCTTAAAAATAATTGTGGGTACAGCAGATAAGTCGCTTGGGGGAAAAAGTCTTAAGGGAGGATACGTTACTTCATGCACCGCAGTCTTTAAGTTCGGACGCACATTAATTTTTTAAAAATTCCTGATAATGGAAGATTACATTCCGGACGTAACATAATATTTACGTACCTTCACGTTTCTTGCATGTGGTGTATAGAAAAGTATACGTAAGATGGAGTTTGCGTAAGTCACGGTTTACGTAACCCGGGCGTGGGGAGTGCCTCTATACAGTGTGATTTTTCTTTTCATTCTTGTGAAAGGACATGACCATGTGGTAATTTGTATTTGAGCATTACATTGTGTTGTAACAGTGTCAGTGACAGAGCCGTCTCTACACGTAACCAGTGTTGTTATATACTACTCCCTGTGCGTGGTCATCACATGGTTTGCGATATGCTTCGGCTTGAGAGGGCCATGTTCACAGTTGACTTATATTTGGAAATTTTGTGACTTATTGAACCGGAGCCGGGGTAGTGTAGTTGGTACGTTGACTAGGGTACGGGCTGGATGTTTTGAATGTGCATTTTAGGCGTTCTTTACGAAATAAAAAACGCTTTATGTGCAGACCACTTCCGTATGTCACCTACTATCAGCGCCTTAACTCTTTGGAGGATCTTTTATGTTGTTCATACCATGCATATTCTTATAATTATACACCAACCAACTTACGCACTGAATAAAATACAGGGCATACACAAAAGAATGGCGCGGTTTCAAAAGTGAATAAAAAATTTATGTCTCACATTACACGGGCACAACATACACCGTCAGCGGCGGCAACTGTCCAAGTTTCTCATGCGCTACCAGCAGTTAGCTTCTCATGCTTCTCATCCATGAAATTCGTGATCGGATAACGCATGCACTGCAGGCCATTACAGCGGACATGCTACACCGGGTCTGGGATGAGTTTGATTACCGTGTGGATGTGTGTCGTGTGACCCAGGGTGCACACATTGAAGGATTGTAATTACCAAATGAGAAACGTGGACAGTTGCCGCCGCTGACGGTGTATGTTGTGCCCGTGTAAGTTGAGAAATACATTTTTTATTCACTTTTGATACCGCACCATTCTTTTGTGTATGCCCTGTACATTCATGAGCCATTATAAAACTCCTACATGTTTCGGCACCGAGGTGCCATCAGGGAGCCGTTCAGTACAAAGGAATGTAGGTCCAACAGGCCAATCTAGTTATTATGTCGTCCTTACGGAGGTGATTAAAATATAAAAGTAAGCCGTTCCAGGTACATCAGCTGTTTGCAACTGTACGGATCATGCATACAAACATCTATGTCGATCTATGTAGAGATCTTGTCTGCAGCGTTTACACTTCCTCTACAGAACGCTGCACAACACTCATTCAGTATACCGCACCACCCGACACGATGCACTGCACACGCTTCACTAGTTTTGTACTCTGACATATAAAATCTCCCTTATATAACATAATTCAAATTCACCTCCTATATAATGTTAATATATATTTAGTTATCTAAAATTCATAATGTAATATATTTACAGGACGAGATCTCCACACACGATCGACATAGATGTTTGTATGCATGATCTGTACAGTTGCAAACAGCTGATGTACCTGGAACGGCTTACTTTTAATATTTTTAATACTTTTAACATTAAAACATTGTGATTTTATGCTTGTTAACTTTACGTATTTTAGAATTTTAATGTTTAATATTTTAATAATCTCTGCAAGGGCGACATAATAACTAGATTGGCTCCGTGATGATGGCACCTCGGTGCCGAAACATGTAGGAGTTTTATAATGGCTCATGAATATATTTTATTCAGTTCATAAGTTGGTTGGTGTAATAATTGTTTACAGGATTATTATGAAGTTCGGTGTATGGGTTCTTTTCAAAAAGTTGTCGATCATATATGTGTTTCGTGAAATTAGCTCAGTGACAGTCATACTTTACTTAAGGTCGTAAGTGAATTTCTGCTCGTACGTTCCATATTTCTTTATCGATTTCGTTGAAATTCGGTACACGATATCTCTACATATTGCCGTTGAGTAATGTGAGTTTTGTGAAAACCGATGCAGTGGAAGTTAATACTTTGTCTAAGGTCGTGAATGAAACTTTTGCTCATGTTTGTTACATTTTTTAGCAGATAAAAAAAATTCGGTACAGGAGGTGGCCACAAAAAGGTAGGCTTGATGGTAATAACGATCTCCGTGAAAACCAGCGCAATAAAAGTTGTACTTAGTGAGGGACATAAAAGTATTTATGTCCGTATTTTCCACGTTTACTTTCCCGTTTGGATGGAATTCGGTATAAGATCTGCACATAATGCTGTTGAGTCTTTGTGAGTTTTGTGAAAATCAGCACAGGAAGGTTACATTTACGCGTGTACCGTAAAACCTTGTGACATTTTTCAATCTTTTTGATCACAGTAAATAAGGTATTTGAAAGTTTCTTGCAGACGCCTTTCAGATTCATTTTCTCATTCAGGTCGGATAACATACACGCTGAACTGTTTAAATCTCCCAGTCTCATGATTTTTTTTATCTGCTAGGCGTGTTATAGTTCGACCCTTCACGTTGGCACGATACTCCGGAAGACATGCAGAATGTTGGCACTCTGGCCTGTTCACTCCTAGGCCGCGTCCAGACTTGAGCAATGTGCCACAACGTAACGTAACAGCGCGGGGTTCTATTCGACCCGAGGAGTAGGTTCGGACAAAACGGTGCGCATTCCGCCGAACGGGCTGCGCGCTGTGATCCACCAGTTGTTCGCTGCTCCTAGTGGGAAGATGCTTACATACATACATACATACATACATACATGCACGCGCACGCACACACATATTCCATAGATCAATCATCCGCTCAAGACGGCATGAATATGAAATTGGTCACAAAGAAGTAAGGGAAAGAAATAAAAGAAAAAAAGAGGAAGATGATATAGGTTGTGATAACAACCTCGTTATGATAAATGCATACAAGTAATACAAAGTGAACCACACAAATACAGACAATTTAAAATATGTTGCATACAATATCATTGAAGTACAAATCAAAACACACACAAAATTATTACAATATACAATTGACAACAAAGTATGAAAACCAAGAAACGATTCAATACAGTTAATGAATATAAAAGATAACATAGTCTAAATATAACCAACTAATCAACATCATGATTAAACTAACTATCTAACTAACTAACTAACTTACTCCATGGAGCAGAGTCCTTCTTGAGAAGCTAGCAGGTCGTCAGCCAGTCAATAACTTCCCCGCGTTTTATGGAACCCGAAGGTTTATTACCGCACTCACAAGAGCCCTCCACCTGTCCCTATCCTGAGCCATATCAATCCAGTCCATGCCCCCCCCCCATCCCACTTCTTGAAGATCCATTTTAATATTATCCTCCCATCTACGCCTGGGTCTTCCACGTGGTCTCCTTCCCTCAGGTCTCCCCACCAAAATCCTGTATGCACCTCTCCCTTCACCCATGCGTGCTACATGCCCCGCCCACCTAATTTTTCTTGATTTGATCACCCGAATAATATTTGGTGATGAGTACAGATCATTAAGTTCCTCGTTATGTATTCTTTTTTCTCCACTCCCCTGTTACCTCGTCCCTCTTAAGCCCAAATATCCTCCTCAGCACCCTATTCTCGAACACCCTCAGTCTATGTTCCTCCCTCAGTGTGAGAGACCAAGTCTCACACCCATACAAAACAACAGGCAAAATTATAGTTCTGTATATCTTAATCTTTGTATTTTTGGATACCAAACTGAAAGACAGATCTTGCACCGAATGATAACAAGCATTCCCCGACTTCAATCTGCTCTCAATTTCTTTCTGAATGGAATTTCGATTTGCTAGGGTTGTCCCCAAATATTTGAACTGTTCCACCCTTTCAAAGGATTTATTATCTAACTTTATGTTGTGATTTTGTCCTGCATTCTGATTGCGAGACATGACCATGTACTTAGTTTTCTCAGCATTTACTCCTAGACGAATCTCCTTACTAGCGACTACTAAAGCTTCTGTGTTTTTCTTCATAGCATGTACGCTTCCGCCAAATATATTAACATCATCAGCATATACTAGAAGCTGATGTGCACCATTTAATTCCAATCCCTCCTGGTTTGCCTCAACCCTGCTAATGGCATATTCCAAAGCAAAGTTGAAAAGCAATGGTTATAATGCATCTCCTTGTTTCAAACCATTCTTAATAGGAAATGTTTGCCTACCCGGACTCTGCTATAGGTTTCATTTAGACACATTTTTACTAGCCTTACTAGTTTCATAGGGATACCAAACTCAATGAGAATATTATACAAGACCTCCCTCCTAACTGAATCATAGGCTTTCTTGAAGTATATAAATAGCTGATGCACTGCGTCATTGTATTCCCATTTTTTCTCAAGTATTTGACGAATGCAGAATATATGATCAGTAGTCGTCCTGTTACGTCTAAATCCACACTGGATGATCCCCAATAATTTATTCTGCATATGGCGTTAACTTTGTCAGAAGGATGTTGGATAGAATTTTGTATGTGGTTGACAAAAGTGTTATGCCTCGATAATTACTGCAATATGTTTTATCACCCTTCTTATAAATAGGTACAACGATTGACTCCTTCCACTGCTCAGGCAATTCCTCTTTATTCCAAACAGACTTAATAAGTTTATGGATCTCAAAACGAATTGTCCTACCTCCTGCTTTAATCAGTTCTGCTGGAATTTGATCAATACCTGGTGATTTGTGACTTTTTAAACTTTTCAATAGCCATCTCAACCTCAGAGTCACTGGGCTCAGGCACCAGTGACTCTGCTGTCTGTATTTCAGTCTGCCTAACATCATTAACCCCATGTACATTCAATAGCTGAAAGAAATGATTCCTCCACCTAGCCAAAATACTGTAGGAGTCTGCAACCAAATCACCCTTCTCATCCTTTACTACATTAGTTCTAGGCTGGTAACCCTTCTTAAAGTCACCGATGCCCCTATACAAGTCTCTGATATTGTTGTTCTTACTGTTTGTTTCAAGTTCATTAATTTTAGCTTTGAGATATTCCTTCTTTTTGTTCCTGAAATGTCTACTACCTTCACGTCTTACATTGTTCAGATTATCAACATTACTTTGGTTTGGATTCTGTAACCACTGTATTTTAGCCTGCTTCCTTTGATCGAAAAATGTTGAACATTCTTCGTCAAACCATAGTTTATGCTGCTCCCTTTCATACAGCCCTAGACTCTCTTTAGCTGAGTTATCATCATGAGTGATAGAAGTGAACTGCAGAAGAAAATTTAAATTCTGATTTAGGTCAGCATAATTATTGGATGTAGCAAGTGTGCGTGTATCATCGGCAAGCAGTATAATATGAGAGTATTTCCTGATTAATTTAGGAAAATCATTAATATACGATCGTATATATTAAACAGCAAGGGACCCAAAACAGAGCCCTGTGGAACACCACACTTAACAGTGTCCCAACCAGACGTATAGTTATGTAAATTGATAGATTCCAGATCAACTCTTTGTTTCCTATTAGTCAGATATGATTTAAGCCAGTGTAATATAACACCTCTTACTCCATAGAATTGTAATTTACTAAGAGTTCATGGTTCACGCAGTCGAATGCTTTAGTTAAATCACAAAATATACCTGCAACATATTCTTTCTTATTCCATGCATTAAAAACAGTTTGAATAAGCTTATGTGTATCAGTAACTGTTGAAACACCTTCCCTAAAACCATACTGTTCTGGTACTAGTATATTATGATTTACCAAATGGTGCTTTATTCTTTGAGCAATTAATAATTAAAAAATTTATGAGAATCGAGTGAATAAAGAAATGGGTTTATAATTCGAAGTTAGAGATCTATAACTGTTTTTGAATAAAGGTTTGACAACGGAATACTTCAAACGGTTGTGTAATTTGTTATAATATTTGGGATGGTTCCGATCCACAGAACAGACATTTTTTCGTATAACTCAATAAAGCCCAAAGTATTTTCTTGCGTTCAACCCATTGTAGCTCCGCACACAGACTGTGAAGCAGAACTGTGGATAAGTGCCAGTATCAGCAGCGAGCACAGAAACACGTCTAGCGGCGTAACGTAACATTCTTTGATGCGCGCTGGAAAACCGACAGCAGAGTGGATCAGCCCGCGCAGCGAACCGAAGAGAGCGAACGTTACAGCAACACCGTCCGCACCTGCGAATCGCTGTTACATTACGCTGGGACGTTGCAGCAGAATGCTCAAGTCTGGACGCGGCCCTGTAGGGCAGTACAGTACACGTATTGTGTCGTGTGTTCCGAGCCGAGATTCAGACCTCCGTCCTCCACTTTGAAAGACGTAGAATTTAAACTATGAGTTATCCTTCTCAAGAGTTTTCTTATCTTTATTTTAAATTTTCCTTTCGTTTTTCTGTGTTGCCGTTTCTCCCTTTTTGCTCTAAAGTATCCTTTTGTATTTCTCCATCCCCTCCTCCCCCACCCACTTTTCTTTGAGTTTTCAAAGATGCGTTACTGCACACCATTTCAGGACACTAGAAAGTGTTGCTCATGTCCCTACATGTCGTTATTACTGATTGTACGGAACTGAAAATCCCGAGATTTAGGTGGCCCCACATGGTGTAATGTTCATATATTAAAATTCGCGTAGTCTGTTGGCTGTAAGCCCCCCTTCCTTAAGAAAGGAAGGGATTTAGGCTTTTAGTCCAATCTGTTCTTTACCATGCGCATGTAATTATTTTATCCACCTTCATTATTTTTTACAGCGCCTTCAATTCTTCTTACCGTCGCGACGGTTTAAATCACACACATTGTTTAGTCCAGGAATAACTGCGTTGATGAGAGCAAGGATACACTATATTAAACGACAGCACTGTTGTGCTCGAGTTCTCTGAAGATTGGGTATGCTGGACATACAATATTTGTGCTTCAAACTGCCAAAATTGTTCTTTCTCGCTCGCGGGAGTACCGGAACTTCCTGTTTCACTTTGATTTCTCTTGCAGGTCTCCCTGAAGGCACTAAACATTTGATTATTTTGGTCTCATTTTATAAATATTTTATCGTGTTCTAAGTTTGTATTTGTATGCCAAATAGCGTGGAAATGTATAAATACGGTACGTTATGTTCTTATTCTTAGCTGGAACTTACCAACACAAGTTCCCAATAGTTGGTCTTCATCCACGAGCGGCTCGTGGAAGAAATAAACGTTTTTATGTTTATAGTGTATAGGCGCAGGAAAAGGGCACGTCGTTATAACGTCTACACAAGTTAGACGGCCGGCCATTTTCACACAGTCACCGCTTTACCTCGGGGGGAAATAGTCTCCTTTAATAGGAGGCTCTATTATCCCGGAGCCGGTCTGGTCGTGGTGGTGAATCGAATCACATAAGCAGTCACTGTATTGTCTTTGCAGTCCCAACTGACTGTAGTCCCATATCCCTAAAGATCTGTAAAAATAATCGTGAACATCATCTGGATGTTTGGAGTATCACTTGAATATTAAGACCAAGTATATATGTTTTAGGCTTTAATATTGGTTTCTTCTAAAATGTGACGCATTGTAGCTGGATAGGTACAACGCTTGGATGAACGTGCTGCTCCCATCTCATGTATTGATGAGTGAAGCTGGAGGTAGCACATCCAGAATAAGGCATCGCCATAATCACCGCTGTGAGCATCTCAAATGTCTGATCCTTTAGGTCTCTATTTGTACTTTTTTAAGTACTGAAGAGCTTGAAAAAATCTTCCAGACATACCCTGTGACCACTGATGTATTATGCAATAAAGGTAAAGGTAAATCCAGGCCATGAAGACATGTGATGGAGTGGAAGTATAGCTTCACGCATTTTTGAACTCCACACCTGCCCCGGAAAATTCGTCCATTGGATAGGAGGCTGGGTGGGCTGTAGAGCTTGTCCGGACATAGTGGTACACACAATTCTTACCCCGGCCAGAAATCGAAGCTGTTGTCCAGTCCATGACCTGGTAACTATACCGACTGAGCTATTGCTATCACTTGTGTCATACTTGCAGGTTATTTCATATTCCTGTTTCGCATACAGCATTGTTTCCCAGACTTTTTTGCTCGCGGACCCCTTTTGGCTTCGAAAAATAAGCACGGATCCTCACATCCTTGCTCACGTAAATGTAGAGTGTCCGGATGACAGGTATCCAAAATTAGATATTTATATCTCAGAACTAATTTGAGATAGCTACGAATACATGCCAGTAACATACATAATAATACATTGCATAATTTGACCTTAATTAAACTGATATTCTCTCGCTTCGTGGGTACAAGGGGTTTCGTAATTACTCGTAGGTATTCTAACGATCATACGAAATACATCGCCAATTAAAACATTTTCGCGATTATTTTTAAGAAAACGTTATTCATTTAATTTAAAAAATAAGTAAACTTCAAAGTAGCCATTACAGGAATTTATCCACAGATCCCTTGGGATCCGCGGAGCACACTTTGGGAACCTCTGGCATACAATGTTATTTTCAATGTAACAAAGTCAGTTGCTAAGTGCATTCCGCGAAGAGGCTATGTTATGATCCGTATATACTTTAAATCACTGTTGGCATTGGTGCATTTACTGGGTTTCGAAGTACTGAATCTTGTATGTTAAATGCTGCTAGTCAAGCGACTATACTAAGGCCACGAAAAGAAGGTCCCTGGATCGATCCCCCAACATGTGTCCCTCTAGCGGTTGCTCGTGTCCTGTCGTTAGCCGTTCTGTTGACAAGATTCATTGTTGGTAGCGATAACAAAATGATTCTTATTTTTTGTCACACGAACTAAAGTGGGTAAACCCAAAAGCATTTTTTGTGCTGAATTCAAATATGTTGTTAGTTTTTTTTTTTTTTTTTTCTATCAGGCAAGGCTTTTAAGTGACGCGGTTGAAGTTTGAAGACAACTTGTATTTACATTGTATTACACAGAGTATATACATTACCTAAAACGTAACAGTGGATGACTTTCTGCTATATTTTGCCTGTGGAACGTCTCTTCTGTGTCCAGCAGTAATCAGCCAGCATACTGGGACACCACTTGCTTGGTACCGCTTTGACATGGTGGAAATGTCCTGGTGACATCGCTCTCCGTGCTCATCGCTCACTGTCCCCAGATTTTCTGGGAAGAAGTCTAAGTGAGAGTCTAAGAAATGCACCTTTAAAGACATATTACACCCCAGAACTTTGTAGGATTGTACAAGATCAGCCACCATATCACGATAGTGTTCTGCCTTATGATTTCCCAAAAAATTGGTGGTGACATTTTTTAATGATTTCCATGCTGCTATTTCCACTTCATTAGCTGGTCTTCAAATTTTACGTCCTGTATTAACTCTCTTGAGGTCCAACAAATGCCCCTTCTTTGATTTTAGCATCATTTATCCTGGGACGCTTATTTTTCAAATACATAAATCCAGCGCTATTTTGATCCATTGCCTTGACGAAATTTTTTGTCAGCCCAAGTTTGATGTGCAACGGGGGGAGGGGGTAAATAAACTTTTT
The DNA here is from genome assembly GCA_021186555.1 of Reticulitermes speratus. Taxonomy (NCBI): domain Eukaryota; kingdom Metazoa; phylum Arthropoda; class Insecta; order Blattodea; family Rhinotermitidae; genus Reticulitermes; species Reticulitermes speratus. Next base: position 29,866,005 of record JAJKFL010000042.1, on the reverse strand, counting down.
CAGGGTTGATTAATGGAGTATTTACTACATTTTTTTGTCCTGGAATTAGCGATTCTCGTTTAGGCCACTGTTTTTTAATGTAATGATGTTTGCTGTCCCTGCTATCCCACTCACACAGAAAGTAACAAAACTGTGTGTAGCCAAGCTGTAAGCCAAGCAAGAGAGCAGTGACCTTTAAATCCCCACAAATATTCCAATTTTATTTTTCATACTGAATCTTTTCCAAAAGTAGTTTCATATTTTTATAGGACTCTTTCATGTTAGCGGCATGGGCTAGGGGTACAGATGGGAATTTATTCCCGTTATGTAGAAGTACAGCTTTTAAGCTAACTTTTGAAGAGTCAATAAACAAACGCCACTCAGTTGGATCGTTTTTGTGTCCAAGAGCCTCTGTAACAGAGCAAACGTCATTACAAAATACCAGATCGTTTTCTTGAGAGAAAAATTCTTTGAATTCAATTTCGCGATTGCGAAAGAAACATGTTTCAGTACATGCCTGAGCTTGCACAGTCTGGCTGTCTGTGATTGGGCTCACAGCCTACTGTCTTTGTTATTATTAAGTTTTCATTCCCACACTATGTTTAAAATATAATAAAGCGCCTTAGCCATATTTCAAACATACTGGTAGCGTGACAAAACAACTAAATTCGCTAAAATTGCATTTTAAAAATTCTGTCACACAAAAACTGTGGGTGATAGAGCAATTCTAATAACATATTTGAATTCAGCGTGGCAAAATACATAAGGAGTACAAACTAGTTTTCACGTGACAAAAGTTATGTTTACCGGTGTAATCAAGTTACAACTCGGCAAGTGCTGAGGGCTGGTTGGTTTACGTTTGAGGGGGCAGGAGGGGAATACAACAGTAGGCAGAAAGGAGGAAGGGTGGAGTGCCGCTGTCTGTGGCACCTCTTTCGTAGGTTTGTTGTAACTTATCACCATACATGTCGGGTTGCAATAACTAATCGGTTATCATGACAACGAAATGTTCCACATAGTCGCCATGTAAGTATTTTCTTTTTAAATTGCATTCAACGTTGTAAACGTTTTGCTTGGTACGTTTGTTCCCACATCCATTTCACGTTTATTAACAAGGAAATCAGTTATAATCACAAGATCGGGTGGCATCTGACGGCCTGGTTCGCTGAAATCGGTTACATGGTGTCGGTAATGATGATACCCGTAACTGAATAAGGGGTATTAACTGGTGCGACCTGTGGTGAGGCGGTAAATTAGGCCATGCTTTGTCCCATAATCAATCATCGTGTCCGGAGGTGGGCCCCGTGTTCCGTCGGTATGACGTCAGGCCCTCGGAGTGCAGTCTGTCCATTCAGTGCATCAGCTGTTTGCCTCACTGACTGACCCGCTTGGCACTGACCGCATAGGTGCGAGGCACCAGACTACACGGTGCTCTGAAACGTGGTACTCAGCTTTCGGTCCTGCAATTCGGCCTTATGTCTGTACTACGTGTTGTCTGGCAAACCGGCGTTGGGTGCGTAACATTAACCCCACACCACTGTTTTTGTCTTACAAGCTGAAGTGGAACAGTACAGTGGCTCTAAAACCCCGGGAAGCATGTGAAATATGAGTGGAGTTTCCACTTCACCCCTGCTTTTGGGAACAATTTCTTCCCCCTCTGCTAAGCCACCCGTCCCTCTGTCTCTGGTGACTTTTCGAAAGACCTTGTGAACTTAATTTTTAATGCACAGGAAAACCATCCAACATCATATAGCAACGTAAATTTCGCTTGCAGTACTGCTACTTCCTGATTGGAGAAGGGTGGGTATAGTTTTCCCTAGTTGCAGAAACGAACGAAACGCTCTGATCTGTAGCTACCGCTGCTTTTAGCTCAGTTTCTTGTCTGTACGGGGACGAGAGAGAGACAACTGAATGTTTGCATGTGTAGTTTTACAAGTAGCAGTACCAAGGTTTGTATATGGGACAGAGACATGAATTTGTATAAGGAGCAAAATATGAAATTAGTTCTTTCTTAAACCTAGTTAAAGGAAGCAGTAGAGGCAAATTATTGATAGAGAAGAGAGGGATAATGATGGACTTGACCGCAGGGTTCACAAAGTCTGGGAAACACTTGGGGTGTAGAGGAGGTTTAGGATGTACAGAAGGATGACGGAAACTGAAGACAGTCATGGGCAAGACTACACGCTGACCCGAAACGTTTGTTTCCACTTCTCTGTACGATCCTGCTCTTGGCTATAAGATGTTTAAAAGCTGAGGTAACTTTACATTACACGCTGACCCAAAACATTAGTACTCACCTTGCTTACATGCTTCTTTCTTTTCTTTCTTTACTTTCTGTGTTTTTATTATTATTTTAAATGAATAGTAAATGAATATTAATAATAATATTAATAACAACGAGGATGTTCCACCTTAAAGTTGTTGTTGTAGCAATAAGTATGTAATCGAAATTGAGGTCATTCAGTGAGAACTAAAAGTTGTATAGAAACTGGGCGGTCAGTGGCCACACTACAGGCTGACACGAAATTCGAGGCACAAATTTAACGTGTTTTTTTCCATAACCTAGTAATGTGGTGTACCGAGTGTTCAGATGCAAAGGCAGGAGTTGAATAATGATTACCGTGTGTCGAAATATACAGCCGTCTTATCGCTAGTGGCGACTAATTTATCCACTGTGCTTTCGATTTGTTTTGGAGGTGTGGTAGTCTCACTCAGTTCACTTATTGGCACAGAGGAAATGCGAACCGCATCCAAAATATAATTTGTAACTCATAACGATCTTTTTTAATCCAATGGTTCTTCAGTTATCTTATGCCTAACTTGCAGGTGTTGAGTGAATTACAGGAAGAAGTTTACCTTGCGCGGCTATCAGAGTTGAGAGCCAAAGCAAGGCGGCAGAATATACTGATGTATTTTGCTTGCCATTACAGTATTTGTCAGACTACCAGATTTTCAAGTATTTTTCGAACCCGGCTTTTTACGAAATGTGTGTAGCGATGTCTGCATATAACATAACATATTTGAGATAATTCTGTGAGTCATGAATGTGGTTTCAGATTATAACGTTTTATTTGCATTTGTCTATACACAAGTAACAAAACAGCCTGTCTGAAGTTCTGTTTGCCGTCCTCAGGAATGCAAAATGTGACTGGACTTGGAGGTCCTCGTGTTTTAAGTGCTGTAATGTTACCAATGAAACCTTTGCATTTGACGGGCTATCGCCGTTCCTTGGCCTGTTCCTTATGAGTAAGATGGATCGAACCCACCACTGTACCCAAGTTACACCGTACCGCCACCTTTCTCAGTGCTGCAGCAGCTCGACGTTATGGTTCTTTGTCAAGGCAAGGCGTAAGATGAAATGCAGGAAACATAGAGGAATGACAGTAATAACAAGTATTTCAAGAAAATGGAACAGAATTTCGGAAGGAAATGACCGGGGAGAATAGAAAAGACAAAGAAAAGTCGGAAATGGACATTGACAAAACGGTATCAAACCTATCAGAGTACTGTGGCCGGGGCTTGAAGCTGACCGCTCACTTCCATCTAGTCCCGACATTAAGTATGAGTGGCGCGATACCTTCACTCCCCCATGTGCCTTTATGGCGTGCACAGGGACAACTATGTTTTGTCGAGAGTACTGCTGACAGGCACTCCCGCACTGTTACGAAACTCAGAAGTGGAAACTGTGTACTTCTGATAGGCATCCCCGCGTAGTTACGACACGTACTCAGAAACCGAGGCTGTACACTGCTGGTAGAGACTTCGGAATTGTTATGAAGCGCATATAAACGAGCAGGCTACTGCACTGAAGATCTCAGCAACAAATTACTCGTGAACCTCGCATAACCCGGAGTGCAGTGTTGATATTGACGTATACGAGAGACCTGGGTTCATTCCTACGGATTAGATTTGTGGTGGGTACAGTGGCACTGGGGCAGTTTTTTCTTCAGGTATTTTGGTTCTCTATTCCCAGTTATCACTGTACCAATGATACATACTTCTCTATTATAAGGGGCTTATTTAAGGCAGCGGTGCTAAATCTCATTCCACTTCAACTAAAAAAAGTGTCTATATCGCACAGAGTTGTGGCGACGCGGCGCTCTGCTGTGCAGTGATGGGGCGCACGCAGCCTCAGTGTCTGTCCAAGTGCCAGCCCATTAGGAAGGGTGTGTGTGGTGCGTGTTTTACGCTGTCTCATGAAAATCAAGACAGACGACTTCGCGCTCGGTACTTCTGACTCTGAGGACATGAAGTGGTTAGTGCACTACCGACACATCGATTAATTGCTTTGATTAATCGAATATCTTGTTGCCCTGTAAGGATGCAGGAGCATTTTCTTTACGTTTGAGGCGTCACTACAAAAGGCTGTTATAAATTGCATTGTAGTTTTACTTAGCGAAGGTGTCAGGTCCTAAAACTTTACACCGTTTGGGGTAGAGGGGTGAATATAAGCACGGCGTATTGGAATGACGATGATGATGATAATAATAATTTAATTATTTATCATTAATGTGGTGGCACAACACCCAAAGCCAATTACAGAGACAGCACAGGAACATAAGTGAAAGTCCGTCCAATAACTAACCACAAACATAAACAGATAACCACAAATCCAACATGGATTGTCCTGGTATCGAACACAGGCCTCCGCAGTGAGAAAACCGACGAGTATTTGCCTGTTATTTCGTTTTAGTATAGAGTCTGTTTACGTGCTAAATTTCAAGGAGGACCTTTCATTCACAGCGTAAGCTTGAAGCGCGGTGTTGGACAGCTGTGAGCAGAACAGTGTTGTGAATTGAACGTAACATACTGGTATCTGCCTTATCGACACGAACTATCCACTGGTGTTAATTCATGTTATATGAATTAATGTGAATTTAATATTCACTGAATACGGTGTGTGGTGTTATCCTAATTCGTTATGTTCTTGCGTTTTAGGTTTTCCGTGGTGTGAAAATTTGGTTATTAATTACTGAAGTACCATAAGCAGCCTGACGATGCTAGAAGCATGTCCTTCGAATTATCGATTACCATTACCACAAAGGAATATCATGAATTAAATTTTACTGAATCTGTACGATTTGGAGATAACGTTGGACTATTTACAGCACTTTATTTTGATTAATCGAAGCAGTTGATCTAGCAGTGTGTTATGTGTATGTCTTATGTGTCTGTGTGCTAACCAGTACAATTACTGTAGCTTCTAACAACCCGTTTATATGAGTCTCGTGTGTAAGAATCGCGAACAGGCTTCAATACAGGACATAAAGTGCCTGCATATTGTGTGTGGCTCACCATGTAGTAGAGGGTGTCTCAGAAATATAATGCATGCAGTTCGTGACATCGATTTGATGTGTTTACAGTGGGGTAAGTTCCGTTACAGTTGGCTTACGTGGTTGCAGGTTAGTTACTGTGTCTGTGATGTTTTGCGTATTTGTGTGTGGGAAGACAACGTGTGTTTGTTACAGTGTTATCCGTGATTTTACAATACAGCGACCACGTACAACTTTTTGTATTCGGGTTTCGTGGACGGTTACTGCATACGAGTGTAACATAGCCGTTGTAGCGTATCGACTTTCCAGTGTGATTTCGTATGGGTTGTTACGAACCCGAACAAAACCATCTCAATTAACCCAACGCAAGTGCTCGCCGTGTTGTAAATATAGCCAGTCAAGATGAAACAATCGATTGATTCTATTTTAACGACGCTGGTAATGTATAGCTGATCGATTAAAATCGATCTCAAGTATAGTAATGGATTATTATTTTTTTTTTCGTTCAGTTTGCAGTTGTATCTAGAGATGTCTGTATTAAATTTGATTAAATTTATAACGTGCTTAAAGTTAACTCTTTACTTTAACAATGACAGTTTCATTATAGGCCTACTCTTCCTCAAGACAGACCTTACCGCGCATTTTAACCCCGCGACCAGTCAGAATAAAGAAAATTTATTTTAACAACTTTTATAATAATATGTATATAATTGTGCCGATCCCAGTGGCCGCGCGGTCTAAGGCGTGAGTCTGCGACCGTTCACTTGGGGGGATTGTGGGTTCGAATCCCGCCGGGGGCGTGGATGTCTCTCTGTTGTGAGTGTTGTGTGTTGTCAGGTAGAGATCTCTGCGTCGGGCTGATCACTCGTCTAGAGGATTCCTACCGAGTGTGGTGTGTCTGAGTGTGATCGTGAAGCCTCGATAATGAGGAGGCCCTGGCCCACTAGGGGCTGTTGTATCATTGGAAAAATATATATAATTGTAGCTACTAATGAAATGTATGTGTGTCAGCGTGTGTGTATGGCGCACGCGCGCATAACTACATCTGTTTCTGAGGTAATATTGCATTATTTTCAAATATAGTTCCGGTAAACCTCTGATGTTGATGTGAAAGCCGATACATTTCGGGGTTTATGCCTGTATTATAATGGTAGTGATTCAATCATTGTGTTTGTGGGTTCAAATAATGTATCAGTACCATCTCTAGCTAATGTAGCGTCTAGAGACCCCTCATTCGGACGCACGGACACACCTACCTCGCCCGGAAGAAAATTTGCGAACATCCTAAGCAAGACACGATTTTACGGCTGTCCAGGAACCCAAACCTTCATCGGATATTTACTCGTCTTTTGATCCTCCTATATAGGCCTACTGCGGAACTGTGTGGCGGCACACCTCGCACATTCTTCATAGTACAGATATTTAGTAGTAATTAGACATCTTTATTAGTCACGAAAAATACCAAGTGATATAGTGTTACAAAAATATTAAAAGATTTCTTTATTTAAACACAGCAGTAGATGTAATTGAAAATAAAATTGATGTTATACTCCTTATGTAGTTTAGAACCTTCTGTACGACCATTCCGTATAGTAACGAGGTTACGGGCTGGACGACTGAGGAATCGGGTGTCGATTCCCGGCATGGACAGGTTTTTCTGTTCACAACTTAAATACCCACTGTGGGTCTCACCCATCCTCCTATCCGCTGGTTACCGGGATTAGCTGACCAGTCACCTTCTTCTACTGCCGAAGGTAATAGTGAGTGGAGGTATACCTCATTTCGCCCCTGCTTCTTCGTGCCATCGTGCTTAATGTAGCATAGGGACAACTTTATACTTTTATTTTACCAGCTTTACGAATTATTATAGCCTTGTTTATGCAGAGTAGTTGGCGTCTTATGTAACTACTGTTTTTATGTAATACTTCAGATCATTCTTCTTATGGAAGCTAAAGTTCGTGTTATTCTCGAACAGAATGCTTTTTTCAACCTTATTTTCCTCGCGTGCCAGCCACTGTCATGAACAAAACACTGACGCTTACCACCAGGTACTGAAAGTATTGACACACAGTTTGCACGTTTCTAGTGTAACAGGCTTTTCTTCTCATTGAAATACATATAAACAATTTTTGTAATGCGAGTAACATCTTTACAATTTAATAACTTCACATACTACCGGTGGTATACATTCCACCAGTTGAAAAGCACCGCTCTAGTACTCTGCTGAATTCAGGGCACGGTTTTCCTATGGCAGATTCTTGTCGCTTGCAGATTCACTATAATCTGTAATACCATAATAGCAGTAGGTAGTGAAATTATAATATTGTATGAACAGATTAAGAGTGTGGTATTTTGTCAGTATAAACATTGTTGTCGGAAGAACGTAGTTAACTAGAATATGGAGTAGATCGATCTTAGTCGACCGGGATTTTTTTGGAGGGCTCTCTGCAACTGTTCCTCTGTATATTATTTTACTGAGCCTGGTGATAGCTTAACATAAAACCGAAACGTGTAGCTACGTTTATAAAACAAAGCATCTTGTTTTATTATTAAAGAGTTGTGTTTGGCTGCTTTCCATTGTCTATATCCTTAGGAGGCTTCGGGATATCCCACATCAAATCATATTTACTTCTGTTTCATTTTCTTCAGTCCACTGTAACTTCGTGCAGTTTGTTTTGCCCTCAGTATGCTGTTGTCTGTACTTCCGCTTTTTGTTTACCTGGCTATTTTCTGAATTTGGTATGCGTACTTGTTTCTTAGCTTGTGTGAAGTGTTGAATTTATCACATGTCCCCTGGTTTTACAGAATTCCAGCGTGTTCGCACTTTGTGTAAAGAACCTCATGATGCCATTTCAGGCCCGGATTGAGATGTTTCGACCTCCGGGGCCAAGTGGAAGGTCGAGACTTTTCATACTACGTACGAATTTGGCATTTTGTCTACCCATGTCAACGTGTTTGTTGGCAGACTTTTTTCATTTACATCTTCCATAATCGTACTACTGACAACACGAAAATATTCAGCAATTATTAACCTGATTCTTACTGGTACATTAGTAGTACGGTTAATTGCTAACATAACTGCTGGTACTTAACTACAAGCATTTTCGGGAGACGACTTAGCTTCGTTAAATTACCCGTTACCAAGGTAAAGCAATTCCATTACAGGCCTGGACAGTCCCTTAGGGTTCCAGGAGGTTGAGGCTCCCAAATTTCAAGACAATCGGCACATGAAGGTGGTAAGGTTGTCAGCCTTACTCACCGGCCGCCTTTACCCCCCCCCCCCCCCCCAGAAAATATTCCTGGTACTCATTTCTGTTAGAGGCTGAGTCGACCTCAGGGCCATAGTGCGACCGAAAGGATTATATCAATGAACAATTCCAAAGACACGATCGGGAATCGAATCCGCGACCTTCCGGCTTGTAGCGCAGTGCGCCAACCAATGTGCCACCGCGTGTAATTGACAGTACATCGCTTTAAGTCACTGATGCTTCGTATCCCTTAATCCGGATCTTCGCCAGTTACCTTAAACCAATCCCTAGGGATCCGAGTACCTAAAATCGGGCTGTTTGTATTCTCCGCGTACGTGGCGAAATTAGTGCAGTCCTATGTTTTCCTTATGAATACGAACCAGATTCTTATGTGTTTATTTCCGTTATGTTGGCGAACAGTCGCACGTGTCTTCGCCTTGCTGCAGGAGGTTTGACGTTGATAGACAGCTGTAAATCGTCTGTCGCCACTTCTTGATTCGATTAACACCTGCGAGCACGAATCCGTACTAATGCGTCACTGATGACAGACGACCTGGTTCAGGTAAACCAGAATCCACACCCTATTTGCTTCATAGTCACTCTCTGTGTGTGGAATTTAATTTAAGAGTTTGGGTATCAAGAGCTGGAGTTAATCGCACTTCTCATGCTATTTCAACAGGGTTTTGATTGATTGCCTCTGATTCTTTATGTGCCATTCTTATGTCGTGAAAATTAATCCCATATTAGTGTTTAACTTCTGACACGTTGTCCTTATTACACAGTTAATTTAACAACTCTGCCATTTACGTCTTTATCTCAAGTTCTGAATGTCTGTCTGTAGACATCGAAAATATACTGCGTGATTTGCTGGTTATTTAAAGAAACTGTGTTAACTAGTGAAGCTTCACTTTTATGTTTCGACGGTTTGTTAACAGGTGTGTGCCGTTTCTTTTCCTTGCCAGGAGTTCTTAATGGTTATTGGGTTTCAAGTCGATTTAGCTGCAGTGGTTATTTGCTTCTTTCATCGCAGTAGATCAGAACTTACAAACTGAAATTCAACCTAATGTAAATATTCCTGGAATTTCTGTATTCCAGCTGTTTAATTACATTTATTTATTAAATTTTGTGTGACCGTTATGCCATTGAAAACTGCCCTATACTTCCACTAATTTGCTGAAGTCTGTAACAACAATATATCAGATGCAGGACTTGTGAGGTGGGAGCGACACGTGCTACACGTAACATTGGATCTTCTCGTGATGTTTCGTAACATTTTCTAAAAATATGCAACTTCTGTTGCAGTATTTTGTTGTATATTGTAAAACAACATAATGGAGACTGAGTGAAACATATATGTATATAGCTTTCAGTTTGGCGACGATAACTAAAGAAACATAGGATATAACAGCATGCAGTTTGGTAGGGAGATAAGCCATGAATGTATCTACAAATTGTATGCGAAACATTGTTTGTATTGGGAAAGTTAAAAACAACTTTAAGTTGTGCGACAGACTTAAAATTAATTTCTTACAAATAATAATAATAATAATAATAATATGTTAAAGTCACTTGTCCAGAATTCGAATTACGACTTTGTGCACAGGAGTCCACGCTACTGCATGAGCTTAATCGCTTGCTGGTGTTGGGTTAAGCTGAAGTTACTTAATAGCAAGTTATCATATTAAAGTCTATTGTCTACTTTAAGATAATAACGTGTTTTGGGTTGAGGAAATTTTTCCCCCCTAACATTAAGAGATTCAAAGAACGCGTGTGGGAAATCTGTGTACTCCAGTACGGTTAACACATTTCTAATCTTGTATTGTAAAATTACATGAATAAACTTTAATTCAGTCGCAGTGCCATAATTAGGGAACTGTGTTGTTACTTGCAGCCTTTATGTTTCTGTAATATTGCCAAGGAAAGCAACCATATCTTGTGCGAACAATGGGAACTTTTGCCAGTGTGGGAAACAGTTCGAGAAAATCGGTAGTTGAGTCCCAGAATAATTTACAGTATTGTGTTGATGAAAAAGCAACACAGTTTCTGGGATCCGAATACGACTTAACGTAAATGGAACACATGACAGTGTTCTGCAAGGTACCGGGCAGCGCCGTCGGTTTCTACTTGGCCGCATATCAGGCTTGTCGAAGAAATTGTCGCTCTGTCAAGGCGCAGTGATGATGGCAGGTGTCCAGCCACTAGGAACGCTGTTAATGAGCTTCCTACAGCATGTTTGTGTAAGGGAGCTTCATGAAATTCTTCGAACGTGCATGAAGGAAATTCGTATGATTTTACAGTTTTTTAATTCCGACTGTAATTCTTTTCTGTGGTACCATTGCAGTGGCCCTCTTTTATTTCTGAATATTTTTGGACGACTGTGCATCCAGAATTAGTTTCAGTAACTTGGACATGATCAATGGTCAAGATTTTATGAGTGAACTAATATAGACTGTCTGTTTTAAGGCGGACCTCTGAAATTGCCTCCACCTGTTACCTGAAGAGGTAAACAACCAATTCCCTAAACATTTCTATATCATGTGAAAAGTGACGAAGTATTATTACACAGAGTAAAAGAAGAAAGGAACATCGTACATACAATGAAACAACGGAAGACCAACTGGACAGGTCACATCTTGCGTAGGAACTGCTTTCGAAAACACGTTAGTGAAGTAAAGTCAGAGGACGAGAAGACGAGGAAAAAGACGCACGCAGCTACTTGATGACCGTAAGGAAACGAGAAGATACTGGAATTTGAAAGAGGAAGCACTAGATCGCACTTTTTGGAGAACTCGTTTTGGAAGAGAATGTGGATGTGTCGCAAGACAGACTACGCAATGAATGAATGAAAACGCAGACGGTCAATAATAGCCAATTGACCTTCTTGTTGTAAACAGACACATTTATTTAAAAAGGCTAGTTGACAGTAGAGGTACTAGACTGAGGTGAAGTCATATATTATTTTCTCACAGTTAGATGGGCAAAATATTGAAGACTTATTGCACTTCTTACTGAGATTTTGCTTTTTATGCCATGTAGACATACTGTGATCTTTGTACATTTGTCTGTTGATGTTTGTGAAAAGTATTGGCTGTGAAGGGTAGTATGAAATTTCTGCGGCAATTTTTAATTTAGAAAAACATACCAATTGGACTGAAATGCGTTGCGCCTTCTACGAGATGAAGATGGGGATGAAATATGCAGACAGACATACTCTACTACGGCATGTCATAGTTTTATGCATACGGAATAAAGTTCATGTTTAAATGTTGATATTGTTGTTGAAAAAGGGGCACAGTGTGGCGCATACAGTTACATGAAATCGAAAGTATTTCCACCTGCCATTAATGAATGTAAGGAGCCATCCTCATGGATGGGTGCTCACTCATCCATGGGGATATAAACAAATACAGAAGAGACAGGGACAAATCCCTGAAAACGAAGATGACATTCTACGATAGATGTTTGTTTGCATTCGAATTATAAATGTTATGGTATACTTACGTGTAATTTGCAATGTACTTTGTAATTACTTTTATACAAATTTAACTCTGCATTTGCACATCCATGACATAATTATCCAATGTTGTGTTTTTCTCTTTCCTCGTCGAATACCTCCCTGATGATGGCCGAAAAATGCCGAAACATGTCGGAGGCTTGCTATATGCTTGTATAAAATTTTGTATCGAACTATTATGCAGTTGTTGGAATAAGCATTGTAAAATCATCTTACTCTGCGGAACATGGATAATATTAAATTAATAGATTGGCTGGTTGATTAATTCGTTCGTTGATTGATTGATTGATTGATTGATTGATTTTCTTGTCATCTAGTTTATTGAAGAACATATACGCTAATGATACGGGGTTGTCTTAAATGTTGTTGATAGTGGAATAAATTACCTTTTGATATGTTATGGAAGGGACATTACAAAGACCCGACGGTTTGTAACATCCTGAGCCAAAGGAATCCAATTAACATCCTGGAACCCTGTAAATCTAATGTAGGTTTTAATATTTTTCCAGATTGGCTCTTGCTATGATATTTTTAATGCAAAATACTGTACCCTCGCATTCTACACGGCGTAGGTAGGTGTATTTTTATGGTCCCTTACGTTTAAAATATTTAGTGGGATTGTGACGTGTCTGATACGGAGCGTTAGAAACGTGCCCATCTTGCTAGCATTTCATGTGTTGAATTTGACTGCACGAAGGCAACGCAGTGAAATTGTTGTTGGAAGAGGAGAACGTGTCAATAAAATAAATATGGGAAGGGGATGTTGTTGTGGTAGCTGAGAGTAGTCGTAGTACAATTGATTGTTAACTGACGTCTTGAAGTGCGAAATCTTGCAATCAGAACAAGTGAAGATCTTTCTGGCACCTTGCACAGTCAAACACGAGTGACCGACCGACAGATTTAGCTGCGAGCTGTAGGGCCAACGCACTCTCAGAACGACAGTCGAACAGTTTGTTGAAAAATGGATTATCAGCTTCAAGGTATAAAATTTGTATACTACTGTTAAAATGTTAATTATCGGTTTATGTTTTCGTTTATTTGACTTTCATCTGCATAAGTCGAATGAGAAGTGACAGTCCGTGTGAATGTTAGTTACCCGTGCGTGAGAAGAAAGTACAAGTATAAAGAAGCGGTCATGACTGCTATAGTACTATTTTAACATTTGCTTGAAAGAGCCGAAGAAATGTGTGGAAAACTTGTCTCAAGTCCAGATTCGAACTGGGAGCTCCCTAATACGATGTTCAGGTTTAGTTATCAGTAATCAAACAGTAATATATTCAAAACATTTGCCAATAGCGTGGTGAATTTTGGAATTTCGAAATCGTTATATTTTATGAATTTTATGAGTTGCAGATTGGAGGCGGGGGGGGGGGGGGTAGAAATTTGGCCATGAACAGCATAACGAACAAAGCTACCTGGCGTACTTGAAGGACCAAACCAAACTAGGAAAGTAAGCGTAGCGTAACAGTTTATACACTTTCTCTTCCTTTTGTGTAATTATCTCGAAAACCCAAAGCCGTATGAGAAAGATATCTTTTGCTAAATGTTTGTTTTATTTTCCTCTACAGCTTCTGTTCTGTGTACATATTTTTTATCTGATGACTATTTAACAAGCTTTGAGCGAGTTAAGCTCAAGATATGCGCAGAAACACCTGTAGGTCTTCCTGTAATGCGTCCGTTTTTTTTACCGGTCGTAATTTAAATCGGAATGGATGAAGAAATTTTAGTTAAACTGCCCATTGTCAAATTTCATAAAAATCCGTTTAACCGTTCTTGAGTTTTGTATGGGTAGATTTGCAGACGGAGGGAAGGAGCGATTTTCGTAGGCGTTCCGCAGGGATTCGAAAGCGTCTAAAAGTGAGATATAGGAAGCAAATATTTGAATATACATGTAGCTTACAGCATCCCATGCGAATGAAGAAAAGAATTGGGTATATATTATAGAACAGACACAAAGACCACCTCAAAACCAAATCACGGAACGTAAATATAAGATAAACAGCCGTGGAATGAAGACAATCGAATACAGTGGTACAACGCAAAGAATACAGCAAGTTGGCCAGGAAACTGAAGGAGTCGCTCTTGATCAAAACTTCTGAACAAGTCATCTGCCTGCTAAACAAACTCAGACGTTAACTTCATATGGCTTCCTGTACTCCGAGATTGAAAGTAGTCTTTAGGTGTGACAAAACAGGTCAACAGCCAACCAACCCCAGGCGTGGGCTCCATAAGGGTCGCTGTACTGTGAGACTGTAAGTAGCCTAACTGCTTGAGCAGCACAAGTAGTGACAACGACAGACATTAGACATTACTATGCGGCCCCGATGATATAGAGCTAAGCGTACTGTGGTCTGGGAAACGTCCTAGGTTTATTTCCAACCGTCTGTCAGTATAATGATAACAAAAACCTGAAGACAGAAATTGAACCAATCCCGCGAAGTTTTGTGTGTCCATTATACATCAGACATTGAACAATATCCACATAGTAGCTTCGGGCTTATTGGTATAATGATTTTACAACATACTAAGATTGCTTCCATTGGGTTTTGCAGAAATTTTCCAATTGGTGTCTGTAGTGAGTGGATGGTGGGTACGGGTACGTCTATAACATTATCCTGAAGAAGGAACGTGTTATAGGACTCTGGTATGACCTGATGATACTGACCTCATACGATGACTATGCGGCGAGCTTTGTGTTGTGCGTTAATTAGTATAGACAATAAGGCAGAATGTCCGTTCACATGAAACAAATAACGCGTAAAAAGTCGCCCAACAAAATTTCCATTGCATAGACTGGAAAGTCTAAAATGCGACTGCATCTAAACATATGATAATTGTTATGATTATAATCATGAACATGCGAAAATATACACATATGGACGTATAAACATGTGTCGCGTGTAATTACCAACATGACGATGTGGCGAAACATTGATATTTTCTGCGTATTAGAAGTCTGTAACCGCGTAACTTTTATACAAAGTAGTATTTAATTAATTGTAAAATGTTCATTTTATTGGAGGTTGTAGCTCTGTGCTATTGCACGCTATCATTGTGTTAACGTTGGAGCTTCTAGTGTGTGGCGTCATGTAGAATGGCGAGTTTTATACAGTTTGTTTGGAACTTGAAAATTCCAATGTACTCTTACATGTTAATTCTTCCTCGCGTCTTTTTTTTTTTCAGTTCCTAAAGCATCTTAGACCACTCGTTTTAACGGCCAAACCTCCTTGAAAAATACATGAGTAGAAGTTCTGTATGCGGAAGAACTTTCTACGTGTAGAAGTATAAATTCTAAAAACAGACTTTGACAGTGAAGTGTTGATATTTCTGTTTAGTGTTGGCAGGGTTAGTGAACTGTATAGACGTCTGTTTTCTTAAATGTGAACAATTTACGGGCAGTAAAGTCTTCATGTTTATGAAATGCATTCTTGCATACAGTGCTCACATTATCGTGGTGAATGATCGTGTTGAGATCTGCGCTCTTCCGGGATATTATACGCGGCGTCGTGTGGTAATTGTTTTCCGGCGTTTCGGGACACGTATCGGTTCCATCTTTAAGGGTCAAGAGTCCGAGGAGAAAAGAAATCCGGCACCGTGACGTAGATTCTATATGCGAAGGTGCGTATAGAATGTACGTCACGTTGCCTGCTGCCATCTCCAGATCGACACCTTCATAACATAAGTTGTGCCACTTAACTTATGTATCTGTTGTGGGTAGGCCTACATGTACCACCTGCTGCAGCATTAAAAAACTCTACATTTTGCCCTTGCAGTGTATTTACGAGGGCTGTCCAAAAAGTATCCGACTATATTTTTTCCCGCGGTAAGTAATGGCGAAAGGGTGGGGAAACTGAGCGTAGTGGTAGAAGGGACTTTCATGCGCATGCGTGATTTATTGCTGCCTCGCAACACCGCCGGATGCGTCTGTCGCTGCCAGATAGCGAAGTGGTGTAACACGTGTTCGTCGCATTCTCGTTTCGCTCAAGATGACAGAATGTTTGGAGCAGCGATACTGCATCAAGTTTTGTCAGAAACTTGGGGATACCCAAGCGGAAACAATCCGCAAAATTCAGCAGGCTTTCGGTGATGATGCAATGGGGGTCACTCAAATTAAAGAGTGGTTCAACCGCTTTAAAGATGACCGCATGTCGGCGGACAGTGAACAGCGTTCCGGGAGACCGTCAACGAGCCGAAATGCTGATGTCATCGACAAAGTGCGGACATTGATCATGGAGGACCGTCGTTTGACCGTCCGGGAAATTGCTGATGAGGTTGGGATCAGCAGAGGTTCCGCAAACACGATTTTAACTGAGGATGTGGGCATGCGAAGAGTGGCGGCAAAATTTGTGCCCAAGCTGCTTTCGCCGGAGCAGCAACAACTCCGCCTTGAGGTCGCGCAGGACATGCTGGAGTGCGCCAACAGGGATCCTGAGTTCCTGAAGACTGTGATCACTGGTGACGAGTCGTGGGTGTACGGATATGACCCGGAAACCAAGGTCCAGTCGTCACAATGGAAGCATCCAACATCCCCGAGGCCCAAAAAAGCACGACACGTTCGGAGCAATGTGAAGGTGATACTGACTGTTTTCTTCGATTACCGGGGTGTTGTGCATCATGAGTACGCACCACTAGGCCAAACTGTTAATAAGGAGTACTACCAAGAAGTCCTCCGTCATCTTCGTGATGCAGTTCGGCGCAAGAGACCGGAGCTGTGGGACGCACGCAACTGGCAGCTGCATCATGAGAATGCCCCAGCTCATTCATCACACCTGATCCAGGGTTTCCTGGCTAAGCACGGCATTCTGCAGGTTCGCCAGGCTCCCTACTCTCCTGACATGGCTCCTTGTGATTTCTGGCTGTTCCCGAGATTGAAGACACCGCTAAAAGGCTCCCGTTTTGACAGCCGCGAGGACATCATACAGAACGCGACGGCGCAGCTGCACACCATTCCAAAACAAGCCTTCCAGAATTGCTTCCAGCGATGGAAGGACCGCTGGGCTAAGTGTGTGGAGTCACAAGGGGCCTACTTTGAAGGGGATTAGGTATTGTAACCACCCAGATACAGAACTTTTTTTTTCCCGGCCCAAGGTCGGATACTTTTTGGACAGACCTCGTATGTGTTCCATACGACTCTCACATTAAACACCGAATTTGTTTTTCCTAAAAAGAATAACCAATTGGTCTTTATAATGGAAACTGACTATGTCTTGTGTGAGGTACGAACTGAAAAGACTAGAATTCAGATTAAAGGTTAAACATACCTGCCACAGCCTTGCCACTTGCGTTCTTCAGTCGCACAATCAATCACGAACGCAAATATTTTTCAAATCGGTAACACATACTCAACGTTTATAGGCCGCTGAACGCGGTGTGGGGGCTCTTTGAAAGAATAAGGGAATCTGTGTGTGATGTAGATGCATTTATTTCCCTGCAACTACGATACCAACGGAAGCTTGTTTTTCACTGCTGTTTGTTCCATCCACCTCATGACGCTATCATATGTGACTGATATTTTAACTTAGTCTTCATAGAAACGAATGACAGACCGAAAAGCGGTGTACTGCTTATGCCAATTATATAATATAATACAATGTAATGGTATCTTTACCTCATAAACGTGAAGTCTGTGCTATACAACGGTGTGTTGCAA
The DNA here is from genome assembly GCA_021186555.1 of Reticulitermes speratus. Lineage (NCBI taxonomy): Eukaryota > Metazoa > Arthropoda > Insecta > Blattodea > Rhinotermitidae > Reticulitermes > Reticulitermes speratus. The sequence continues at coordinate 29,848,341 of JAJKFL010000042.1, read as the reverse complement.
GCTTAATGGTGTTCCATGGTGAGGACCAGTGGTTATGAATCTTTAGTTGTAGGCGCTAAGAGACACGTCTCTAGCCACCACGCTGGTTACTTTATACGAAACAGCGGGAAATATCAAATTTGAATCTTGGACAGGGCACCGCTGCCCTGACTGATGATTCTCTTGGTTTCCCTCTGACTGTCCGGTGACAGAATGATATGTTGAAGTACAAAGGAATATCAGAAAATAAGGTAGCAAACACGCTTGATTCCGAGAAGTTTATTCTGACTTCGATGTACACGTGGCACTGGGTAGCAGATGGTACACACCAGACCTCCACGTAGTCACCATTAACATGAAGTATTTGTCCCACCGTGGCACCAAAGATTGTATCCCGGCGTAGAGGAAATCGGTGTCAAGTTTCTGTAGCAAGGAGGTGATAGCTTGCTACACGTCGGCGTCAGTTTCAAATCGCTTGCCTGCGAGTTACTTTTAAAGGGATCCAAGGGTGTAAATCACTGAGCTCCGTACTGCCAGCCGGACTTGTGACTTTACGGCGCTACGGTTGCGAGGTGATGGACAGTATGAATCTGGCCTGTGCCTTTTTCAGGTAGACACTCCACGGCTTACGCAATATTTACGTTCCGAAAGGTCGACGCAATTCGAATTTTGCGTAAGTCGGAATTGAGTATACATATGGTCAACTATGTACGTATATACACGGGATTACAGATGAAATCCAAACTTCAACACACTAGAACCTGATCGGCCACAGCGTGACCGCCCCGCCGCCTTTGTTATCTTCCAGCAGTATTCTTCCGCCACCTTCTCCTCATTGCGCTTTCATTTGCGCAAGGAAAAATTTGGCGCCTTTCTAAAATGTATTCTTTCAATTTCCTTACCCTTTTAAAATTTCATCAGTCTGGAATTGCGTAGCTTGAAATTGTGTAAGTCTGGGAGTGTCTGTAGTAATCTAATAAGTGAGAGAGACTAGGTGCTTTGTGATTAGGAGAGAAAGTGCATTGAATTGATACTAATGTAAGATATTGTGCATTAAGTTGGTAAAATAAAATACTTTTCAATTGAATTGAAGTTGTTTATTAAAATATTACAGTGCTCTAAAGTGCTGTAATTGCTAGGTGTATAGCAAGGTGGAAACGGGTTTCATATTGCGCGTTTATCAGAGTGGACTCCGAGCATTTGTAAGAGATAACAGATGAAAGGTAAGTGTAACTCTGTCGCTTTAAAGAGACTGCGTATAACATAAGAACATGAAAAATAATCTTTCTCTTAGGAGTTGAAACTACGATGAGTACGAGCGGCTTGGGTGTTCAGCTTTCAGCTTCTAAATTAAATTCATATTTTAAAGTTGAAAACAGATTATTTCTGGCGATTATATAAATAATTTGTCGTATTTGGACCGTGTGAGACTTCTTGAAATACTCGACTACAGGGGTGCACAGATTTGATGTTGACAAGGCGCGAAAAGTTTTTGGGTTTGCGAGATATGATGTTCTCACAGCGGTGTTGCAGAGGGTTCAAGTCTTCAGCAGCACCGCAGTTTTCGGGGGAAAGTAACCTTGAACGGAGATGGATGGCGGTGAGTATAACGAGTCTTCCTGTTGTGAGAAGATTTAGACCTAGTTGATAATTGAATGCCGGGTTTCTGTAGGAACGTTCTTTGCTGTCAAGCAACAGCTGTTCCTGACTTCTGAGACAACGACGAAATTAAACAGCATTAATTGGGGTAGAAGGCCCTGAAATTGAACGTCACCCTAGCGTCATGTTTTTAAAATCCGTCATGTCATCGACCAAAAGTGGCTGACGTTGAGCTTGTCAACTGATAACAGACGCAGAGAACACCGAGTGGGTTGCTACAGCAGTAACATTTCTGGCTTCCACTTGTCAAATTCTTGGTCTGAGTTCCATTACGGACCCGGTTATGCTAACTCAGGTTTTGCGTGGCTGTGCCCAGTCCTCCCGGTCCAGTGCCGACATAGTACTTCAAATAAGCCAGAACCATCTCACGCGTTGCTGAGTTCGTACTAACTAAATCCATTGAGCGGAGTCGTTTTTGAGAAGCTAGTTCCTCATGCTAGTCACGTTTTCTGCATTTTATGGAACCCGAAGTTGCATTACCATTTTCACAAGAACCCGCCTGTTATCCTTATCCTGAGCCAGGTCAATCCTGTCCAAGACTTTCGATCCTATTTATTTAAGATACATTTTAATACTATCGCCCGTCTACGCCTAGGTCTTCCGGATACTTTCTTTCCTTTAGGTTACCCCACGAAAACATTGTATGCATTTTGCTTCTCCCCCATACGTATCACATGCCCCGCCCATTTCATTCTACGTGATTTGATAACCCGGCTAATGTTTGGTGAGACTTGTCAAGCATTTCATAACATGCTAATTTTTCACGGTGAGAAGTTGTTGGTCTGTCGCCCAACCCCCAAGCTGGAGGACCTCCCTTGTCGGCTGAGTTGATTCATTAATGTAAAATAATCCAATAATTAACCAAAGAAGCGATGTTATACAAAACGCTAGGCGTGACTCGCCATCTCTTGTTTCCTAACCCCTGGCCGTAATGTATGTTCCTGCCGCGACCAGCGTCTGGTGAAACTCTTAATAAATAGTCTAGTGCTTGGAATTAAGATGCTGTTGTTACTTTCGGTCTTTGACGTGGAACGATATTTAATCTCGTGCTTTGGAAGACGCATCCGCGAGGTTCGCCTGCGGTGTTTATTTAGATCACGTTTCCAGCACCTGTATCGGTATGGTAGCCGTCTCGCCAAGAGCAGAACATGATGCGCTACTGTACATCAGGCCTGTGTCAAGTTACTGGGATCTGTCATGTCTTCGCGGCGTGTTTCCTGGACGCGTCAGTAGAATGTTTAACCGACGTCAGCACACACTGAGTGTTTACACCTGTATGTTGCTGCACGAATTGTCGTTTGCAGATTATGAAGGGATCACTGAACTTGGCGAGGAGATCCGGTTGGAACACATCTGCTTGCCTACTGCCCTGGTTTCTAGTTCTACAGATACATTATTAGTATTTGATTATCGTTGTTATTATTATTACATGTTTTATTGTAGTTTTGCGTTAAATTTGTCGGATATTACCTCGAGTTTCGTATCGTCGCCATGTTCATAATTGTTTAGCGTAAAGGTATAACAAATACAAAGTCGTCCCTCTCCACATCACGAAGGTACGTATTTTAGAGGAGCAGAGGTGTATCTTCACTCATTCTTAACTTCAGCACTAGGTAGAGGTGAGTGGGCAACTTGACGGCCCGGTCGCTGTATCGTCTGGACAGAACACCGGTACCAATTGGACAGGAGGCTGTGTGCACCCCAGAGCCGGTCTCGACGTTTTGGAGAAGATAAAAATCTCTTACTCTGCCGCTATTCGAATCCTGGATCGTCCAGCCCGTGCACACAGTAGTTAATGGGTAGGTATATTTGTACTGTATCTGCAAGCAGAATTTCATGTGCCGAAATCGAGACTTGTGTCGTTATCACTATCAGTCCGAAAGCCCCCCAGAAAATAGCCAGGCCTCCTTGTTATTTTGCATTACACAAAAATATTACCTTAACAAAAATTTTATATTTCTGCCAAATATCTTGCACAGTTTTAGGATTCTAAAGCAAATGGCGCTAGAGTCGTTGCCGCCTCCAATTCGCGCGTTTGCCATTCTCGTATTATTGAATGCAGGGAATTAAAAATTGCGGTGATGGGTTGACTTCCAGTGATTCACACCATGCGTCTTGAAAACTGGCAGATTTGTTCAGAAGTTTGTATGGAGACACAGAATTATGATCTCGTGTCTACTGTTTTTCCTCTTAAAGGAGGAAAATGGGCTAAAACGGACAGAACTTTAGTTAAAGCGTTTGAACCATCGCCAGGTGTGAGGGATAGTTCTATGCATACGGAAATCGGTGACTCAGAATAGGCAAAATTTTCCCTTAAGATGATATGAACGGACATTGTAGCGTACATGTATAAAAAGAGGTAATGCATGCATAATTGGAATTGGGCAGCGAGAGACGGAAACGAAGATGGAAAGATAATACTACAGTGAATCTTAGATGAATATACTGTGAACAATGCTTATACACAGTTGACAGAGACGTGTGGCTCTACAGCACACACAATGCAATGGTTACGCAAACGCCCCACAATATTACGTTTCACGTACATTGCGTATCTTGTTTCACGTGACTTATTCTTCTAGTTCAGAACGAAAGTTATATTGTTTTTTTTTTCCAGTGCTCGACAGCCCCTTGGGGGCCTAGGCCTCCTCGTTTTTCGAGGTTTCGCGATCACACACTTTAGACACACCACGCTCGGTAGGACTCCTCTGGACGAATGACCAGCCCGTCGCAGAGACCTCTACCTGAGAACACACAACACTCACAAGAGACAGACATCCATGCCCCGGCGGGATTCGAATCCACAATCCCAACAAGCCAGCGGCCGTAGACCCACGCCTTAGACCGCGCGGCCACTGGGATCGGCAGTTATATTGGTTACTATAGCAAAATAAGTGATGAGGACGGTCATGAGTTCAGCCGTTCTTTAACTGTCTGATAGATTATGATTCTTTCGAAAGAATGACAGAATTCCATAAGCAGGCGTCTTCTTGAGAAGTAAGTACTCTATCGGCTAATCGCGAAGTGTTATATGCAACCAGACTTCACTCCGTTTTCACAAGTCCTGCCATGGACCCATATTCAGTCCACACCCTAAGACAGCTAAACAGGGTGCCTGGAACATGCGTTTTTTATATAAAGGAAGGTAGACCTTGTGATGAAACATTGATGCCAGTGTGCAATGGAAGTGACACGTGTGATACCGTCTATTTCTGAACCATCGCCGCGGCATTAGTAGACAGACGCACCAGTCATGCTGTTGGTACCAGATTGGTACCAGATATAAACGAACCAGAGTTCTTGTTCTTGGGACCCGCCATCAGACAGTCTTAGAACTGAAAATCGCGCGACTCACTATTTTCAACTCAAGAACTTCTGGTTCATCTGCTTGAGATTTACGTATCGTGAACTGTTTACATATTTTCTTTACGTGTAGTGTTAATCGATGCATATTTTTGGCGCATTTTGTTATTTCTAAGCTTGAGGAGATGAAATTTGGAATAGAAAGCAATAAAGGGGGAAGAAGGACGAGAAGTATTAAATGAACAAACGTAAAAAAGAAAAGGAAGGAAGAAGAGAGAAGACGTAAGGAAGAAAAGAATTTACAATTATAGTACTGGTGCTCAGTTTGTGTGCACAAGATTTCTTTTACATAATAAATAATTTGAAAAATATCAAGAAAAATAAGCGTACAGTATTAACTATATTAAATACTACTGCAGGTAATTAGCTTACACGTTGGGTAACATCGTAGTATATGCATATATATAGTTTTGTTGGGGCAGTTGAATTCTAACATTGGCCTGAAGCTTAGCATACCAGACGGGGAATTTTCGCCGTTTTCCTCCGTCCCTCCACCCTGGTGTGTCGTGCCTTAAAATAGGCACCGACCGAATTCATCCATATTGTTCTCAATTTACCATTTCCAATCATCCTTTCTTTACACGTTATAGAACAGTATTTCACAAAGTATCGTTAAGTAAGCACTGAAATTAGAGTAGTTAAATTGAGTTTAGTATGGACATATAACAGACCCTCGTGTGTTTGTAATCCCAAACTCTTCTGATTGTCGGTCGAATTTTGTTCTCAGCCGTATCGATTCAGTGTAGTCCTGCCTTGCATTAAATGGAAATTTAAAGTTATCGTACTTCATAAGCGGCTCCATACAGACAAAATACATTTTACTGAGGTCTAAATTTTTTTGTATAATGAAATACAATTCAGCCGTCCTTTCGTCTTCGGTTTGCGCATTTACGAATGCACGCAGTTCTCATTTGTAGGAACGTTTACATTTACGCGCAATGTCCCCACATGTACGCGGTTCCTCCGCAAACTTGCTCTTGATTCAGTTTTTCTGGAGGTCGGGGACATCATTTCTCAAGTGGAGGCTTGCACACATCATTAAAGGCGCGTCGAACCTCGCGTAAGTGCTGTGATCTCTGCTCTTATATAATTGTTGTTCCTGTCTGTTGCATATTTGTAAATATAATTACAGGCTTTGACCAGTAACGAAAGAAAGTCTCTGTTGACGACCCGGCTCTCTCCATCTTCATTTAACTCCATACACTTCCAGCCTTCTTAGTTTAAGCCGATCTCCAGGTGATCTGGTGAGTAGGCTACAAATATTATAGCAAATAAGGAATAATTTAAACTGAAATAATTCCTTAATGTCGTGTATATATCTAGATGTATTTAATTTGCTGTTGGAACGTTTCCCTTCTGAATAACAAAAGAAAATAATGTGCAAGTCAACGATTATTGAACACAACCTTTATTCTTAAACGCAAGGAGTCCATAAAAATTGCATTCGTTTTATGCGTTTTCTGTATACGCAGCCATTTACAGGAATGTAACGTACGACGTAAATCGCGGTAGGAGTAGGCCTATACTTTATAGGTAGGATACTGGTGTACGGCATGTACGTGTAAGAAACCTTATGCAGAGTCACAAAGGCCGCTTTGGCACATTTCAGAAGAGTAGGCCATTCAGTTTAATACACGTATTTGGTAGAAATCTCCAACTGCTGATGTAATGTTCCAGAAAGACACTACGGTTGTGAAAACCAAGCGCCTGTTAGGTTGGGGGTTATTGTAAACGCGATGGCTGCTAACAGTTATCAGTTACAAGGTACGTACAGTTACATACAAAATTTTAGTCGGAAAGTCTGAACTAATGGACCTCTTTGGAGGCCTGGGTGCAGATGGGAGGATAGTATTGCAGTTCATTTATATAGGCCTTAAGTGGAGTATGAGGACGTCTAATGGATTCGCATGAACAATGTAGCCCTGCCTGCAGAAAATGGGTTCTCTTGTTGCGGAATTCATCGGCTTTCTGTGTCTTTTCTTACACGAATTAAAAACTGTTGTTATATCAAACTATATACCGCTGCCGTGCTGCGCAAAGCTGAATGCTAATTGAAAACCGCGAATATTTGAAATCGGCGGTTGGTGAGGGATTGCTCTATGTAGATATTTCTAGAATGAAGAGCATTGTCCTCTTGAATATGACACCGTGTAGTGTGGTAGCTCAGTACAGACTTTTCGGAGGCACCTCCTGACTCCATCTTCAGGGTAGCAGATTTCTTTGTCACATCCCAAAAGACAGTACAGACGCTCCTCGACTTACGCAGTAGTCACACGTTTCGAAAGGTCCAGCGCAAATCGAATTTGCGCAAGTTGGAATTGCGTATACGTATGGTGAACTGTATATGCATAGGCTATACAAAGGAGAACAGGTGAAATTCAAACTCCAACACACTGGAAGCTGATCTACCGCAGCATGACGGCCCCGCCGCTTGTGCTATCGCCCAGCAGGATTCTTCCGCCACCTCCATCTCATTGCGCTTTCATTCCCACAAGGAACAATTCGGCGCGCGTTTAAAAAATGTTATTATTTCAGTTTTTTTTAATACGGCTTTGAAATTGCGTAAGTCTGAAACTGCGTTAACTTGAAATTGAATAATTGGGGAGTGTCTGTAATCGTCATAGTGACCGCCGTGATAACCTCAAATCTCGCATTTCTGAAGTGTATCATCTTCTTTGTCGTTGGTAAGCCCGTCGATATTTCGGAGGCCCATCGATTGCGATCTCGAGTTTTAAACTTGACAGACATTGACTGAAATAGCGTATAAACTGAACGTGTTTTAAAGATAGCTCGGCAGCTGGAATGCCACGGTGTATTGTCGCGAACAAATGCAATATATCAACAAGTTCGCTGACGCACGAACCTAAGCCTGTGACGGGCCGAGGCCTAAATCCCACACACCGCTTTTAACGGTGGCCAGTACTTATTCTGCTGTCCTTACTGACTTCAACCTCAACATTCTATCCCGTCTTCATACTTAACACTCTTTCAGACACAGTTGTCACTATATGCGTCATTTGATTAACACTTATTAGCGAGTTCAGAGCAGAGGAAAGAAGTAGAAGTTACAGTATTTGGCCTAATTTTTTAAATGTGCTTTCGGGTGGGGCTGTATTGTAGCGAAATTCTGATGTTTAATATTGTGAGGGCTGAACGAGAAGCATGCAGTGCAACGCTCAATTTGGGTATCAACTCAGCACCGCAGAAAATTTTGATCTAGTTAGCTGGTCACATTGCCTTCTGAATGACGTGCCGACTTATAGCCGTCATTGAAGTACGCGAACCCAAACGGAAGTGTGTGTGAAGTTTGGTTTACTCGAATTTTGTTTTGTGCCTGTTCCTTTGGATGAGTAACAGACAGTATGAGTGATACGAAGGTGTAAAGTAAAGTTGTCCCTGTGCACGCCATGAAGACATATGGGGGAGTGGAAATTAACTCCACACGTTCTTAACCATGACACTGGATGGAGGTAAGTGGTCAGATTCACGTCCCCAGCCGCTTTATTGCCTGTGAAAAAGCCCCTGGTACCCACTAATTAGGAGGCTGATTGGGCCCCAGAACCCATCTGAACACTTCGGAGAAGAGAAAAATATTTTGCACCTGCGTGGAATCGACCCACGATTCTTCGGACTCCGAGCCCGTAGTCTAGTCACTGTAGCCGACTCCCGGCTGCTGACATGAACGAATGGAAAGTAAAATTCGTTGGTCTTACACCAACTAACTTCTGTCGGTTATCAACACTTAAGTCAGAGGCGTCTGTGTTATTTTAATTACGACTTTGATAGATTCTGGGTATTTGGGATTTTTTCTCATAGTTACAAAGTGTGAAATAAAATTTATCTTCAGTTGAAGCATAAAATCCTTCCGACTTCATTTACTGAGTTCCTACCTCACAGAGAACACAGTGTCTACATTATAGGCACCCGTCGGTTAATTCTGTGTTGTGAAATAATCAATGTTAATTGCGAGAATAATACGAAACATTAATAAACTGTGTGAAAAAATGCAGAGCTTTTTTTATGTTCATGCAGGTGTGTATCATAGTAACCACTCTTATTTAAAGGTTTAATTTCATTCGGCACTACGTAACGTGTGCAACTTATACAGCGTCGTTAAATGTGCTATTAATAGCCTTCATGTGATATTCTTGGGAGTTGTAGGGAAATTAAGATCCGAGGTTTGCAACATAAACATATGAAAAGAGACATCGCTACAAGACTACGAGTCGCTTTGATCCTGTTGAAGGGTGAGATTGGTGTTCCGCTTATAGATCGTTGTTTATTTAGAATGCTCTTTTCGGCAGGAAATGTCCTTCGAGTCTGGCCGCAAGGCCTGGGCATGTGTCAGTCGTTTTGGCTAACAACTACTTCAGGAATTTTTACGTACATCTGTATGACTCCAAACCATAACTTATGTTTACAGTGGACGATTGAGGTCGATGATAAAGACCTTGGTTTCTACTTTGCCCAATCAGAAGTGCTCGCAGCTACAGCTGTTCTACGTAAAGAGATTAGGCCCATCATTCTCTTAGTATTTCGTCTCCATCTGCTGGTATCTCTTCCTTCTGTTGGTCTGTAATTGAGTATTGTTTTAGTGATCGCCCTCTCCATTCTGTCTAAATATTATATCGAATTTGTTTGTACCCATTTATTTTCTCGTGCACAGAGTTTTATCTGCAGTTCTGCTTCCTTCAAAATTTATTAGTAATAACTTTTTTACGTGGAGTGTTACCGACCCCCTGCATGTCCATTGTGAAAGTAATAGTCTATGGTTTAAGGGTCTACATTTAGAACTGAAGCGTTTAGAAGAACTGCCCAAGTAGGTTTTGTAATCTGGCTGTATTCAGTTAATACGGAAGTTCGTAACAGCAGTAACGCTTTTAAGATGCATATGCACAGCGTCGTAATTAAAGAGAATGTGCCTAGCCCATAAAAACCCTGAGTTATGCGGGTGTCCTGTATTACGTGTATTATTTGGTAAATTGAAATTTAAACACTCTTTTGGCGGGAATAAGAGGCCGAACTATACGAGGCGTATTAGTATTATAATTTGAAGTAATTATATGATTGTCATTTGATTATAAGGCTTACGTTTCTTCGCTGTGAAGTGAGAAATACAACTTATTTTTGGGAGTGGGGGTGGGTCATTCACTGTGAATAGAACGTAGAATTTTATGCGGTCAACGTTTTGAATAAAAATGTTTCTTTGACACAGAAAGGCACACTTAAGTTTGTTTATATTGATGCAGAAATTTAAAAATGTTGACGATGAGGTGAACAGTTCTTTTATCAGGCGTTGCGAGATATAATCAGCTGAAGACGTGCTCTAATGTGAATGGAAAGAAACACTCCTTTTCGGAGTAGTACTAATTTCTATAAACATTCTTTGTTGTTATACCAGTAAGTATTGATAAAGATATTCCCCATCAAATTTAACTGAAATCCGTCACTGGAATTAGATCTGTAACGGAATTTAGTAGCTGAAATATTCGAAAACTTTCTGAAAACAGTAAAGGCCATTGAAATGTATTGAATGTTTAGGTTGAAACGTGTTTCCTGATTTGGTTCTGTAGATCATTTTTAATTCTTACTGCAAAATAGTATACAAAGAATTCTTTACAACAGTACGTCCCGTGTGGCCTATGTGTGGGTGATTACGCGCCTGCACAACCACCTGTACGTGCACGTAAATTACTAACGAAACAATTCGGTGTTGACATTTTTATTGATAAAAGGAAAACAGTAAACTCTTATGGGGAAAAATCAGGAAGAATAAGATTATGTGAAATAAAAGCAGTAGAACCAATTTAATATTTTCTTTCCATGCATTGATAACTAAAATATTACAAAAGCCAATCAAATGCACAAATTGTTACTCACATTGATTTCAGGCATCCGCCGCGGTGTTGATGAGATCTGCGCTCTTCTGGGATATTACGCGGCGTCGTGTGGTAATTGTTTACCGACGTTTCGGGACAACATACCGGTCCTATCTTCACGGGTCAAGAGTCCGAGTCCCGTGAAGATGGGACCGATACGTTGTCCCGAAACGTCGGTAAACAATTACCACACGACGCCGCGTAATATCCCGGAAGAGCGCAGATCTTGTATCTCACAGTTTGTCTGTCACAATTATATTGTGACAGACAAACTGTGTATTTTGTTGACTTTTGTAATATTTCAGTAGAACCAGTATATGACTTGAAATATTTAGGAGAAAAGTTTCGGAAATAAATGGCAAACATTATTGCATAAGGGTACGGACAGTGGCTGAACAATGCCAGGACTACACTTGGACAAGTATAAGTATATAACTGGTTAAACCGCCGGTAAAATAAGTAGTGAGGCATGTTTTGACGGAGAAAGGGAACAAGTAGTTGAATGGCATTATCAAACGAAACATGAAATACTAAAATAAATTAGATTTTTTCTTCTTTCTGGCTTGTTTTCTATCCCGAATTAACTCTGAAGCACAAATTCTCCAAACATTTGGCAGGTCTGGGGGTCGGTTTTGCAAGGTTGCTTCCGGCAGGAGTTTATACCGGAAACGGAACACAGCACTGAAATCGCGGCACAGTTCATCATTGTTAGAGGGGGATTTCACGGCGACCGCAGTGTTCCAGCGGCACAAGACTACGTATTTTGGAACACGTGGCAAATAAGCAAAGTGTATTGTCAAAATTATGTTTGAGATTCTTGAAATGTCTGCAAAATTTGTAGATGGTCGTATGTTCATAACCAGCTCACTTATCAGATTCCAGGCTCTTAATATTTCATGAACTAACGTTATAAAACTAAGAAGAGTATAAGACAGCAAATTGTACATTTACGACAATGTAAAGACAGAGGCAGAGGCAGGGCAGGACCAAGGTCCAGCAAGTGGGGGAACCTCCTCCCGTCGCATATAAGAGGGTGACAAACGAATCAGTCAGAAAATTTTAACAGTTTTAAACGAACAGCGAACGAAACGAGAGGGGTAACAGTGTTTTTATTAATGAGTTGAAAATATTATAAGTTATGTAAATGTCATGAGAGTTTCTTGTAGTTTTGACTCTCGATTCGATAAGTGACGAAAGAGGGAGAGGAAACGGAAACTCTGATCTGTGAACTTTCCCCGATCTAGTTCCACTTTTGGGTAAAGTGAACTATGCTTGTACATAGTAAGAAGCATAGCAAGGGGATCTGAGGTTTGGGACATAAGTCAAGCAGCACGTATTCTTATGCTCGGTTGTATATTGTAATTCAGTCCAGAATTTTGTGAAGACTAAACTAACTGAACTGAGTTCAGTTATCTTTGATAGTCATTCAGGTGTCAATAAACTTTGTGGAATGTGAAGTTGCATAACCGTGTTCACAAAAGCCTGCAACTTGTCCCTACCCTGAGCCAGATTCAGTCCACACTCTCACGTTCAGGTTTTAGGTTCATTTTAATACGATTTTGCCATCTACACCTAGGTCTTACAAGTGGTATATTCCATCCAAGTTTCCAACCAAAATTTGTGTGCTTTTATCAACTTCGCTTCATGATCCATGCATCTCATCCTTGGTTTGATGACCATAATAGTACTTGGCGAACAGTACTAATTACGGATTTCCTCGTTATGTACTCTAGTATGCTCCATGCTACTCTTACGTCCCTCATAAGTTCAGATAATTTCCTTAGCACACACTTCTCGGACATTCTCAATATTTGCATTTCCCATTGGGTGAAACCCGGTTTCATAGTCATTCGAAGCCAACAGCCAAAAGCGTGTGTTGTGTGTTGTGATACTTAGAATTTTAGATAGGAGACACGAAGAAAAATACTTGGGAATTAATGGTAGCAACACTTCTCCGAATCAAAATTTTTCGTGTACGTGGTTTTGATTTGTTACTAGAATGTCGAAATATTTGAACTTCGCCGTGTCATTGAAGTGTGTAATTTTGAAAATTCATATCTTCTGGAACATTACGCTTTATCGATTGGTAAATAATGTTGTCTTCATCTACGGGGTAAAGCAATCCAAGACTTTGACTGCTTGACCCTGAAGATGAAAGCAGCACTAAGACCCTTTGAAACGTGGGTAATCCCTCTGTTAACGCTGAGGTTACGTTTCTGAAAATCGCAGCGTAGAGTGAAAACAACGTAGAACGGAACATTTCTGCCGTAAGAAGGAATTGAAATACCCGCGAGTCTGGTCGGTGAAGACCATGCCAGCGAAGACAACGTTAATCCGAGTGGGCCTAGGAGGGATTGGATAATTTGGCTTAGAACAGAGACAAGTGGTGGGCTGTTGTGAACACTTTAATGATGCTTTTACAATGCGGGGAATTTCTTGACTAGCTGAGGAATTGTTAGCTGCTAAAGAAGGACTCTGCTCCATGTAATTAAGATAGGAGCCAGTGGTGGGCTGTTGTGAACACTGTAATGACAAGTGGTGGGCTGTTGTGAACGCTTTAATGATGCTTTTACAATGCGGGGAATTTCTTGACTAGCTGAGGAATTGTTAGCTGCTAGAGAAGGACTCTGCTCCATGTAATTAAGATAGGAGCCAGTGGTGGGCTGTTGTGAACACTGTAATGACAAGTGGTGGGCTGTTGTGAACGCTTTAATGATGCTTGTACAATGCGGGGAATTTCTTGACTAGCTGGGGAATTGTTGGCTGCTAAAGAAGGACTCTGCTCCATGTAATTGAGATAGGAGCCAGTGGTGGGCTGTTGTGAACACTGTAAAAGTACTGTGGGCCAAGTAATCCTAGTTGCCCTCATTGCGCAGCACATTCCAGCCTGGTCATATAATGGCACTTCGTGGATTAACATGGAAACCTGTTATTCTGATAGTTCACGTATACACTAAGTTGAAACCAAGTTTCGCCCCGATACAGAGGGAGCGTGGCATCTGTTTCTCCATCGTGCACCTCATGAAGGTACCAGTTCACAAAATTCAGCCTTTACGATCTGCGTCGTAGAGTTTCTTGTGCATCATACGGAATGCGCATAGAGTCCTACAGATGGCTCAATAGTGTCTGCGATAAGAAACAGGTTAACTTGCCGGTAGTGCACGTGTGTGTGCATGACGTAACCGAGCCGACAGGAGTAACAAACGATATTTGTCAGATAAAATAAGAACACTGTATTGCCAGGTATGCCTGGCTGAAGTGACCCTTCACAGACTAGACGTCTTGTGGTTCGATTTCGGGCTGGATCATTGCGACGGTTCTTCACTGCCACACTGATACTGGCTCTGGATTCCCAGGATTGCGTTGCTAAGCTGAAACTGACGCTGACCACTTCTTTACAATTAGAGATTACCTAGAGTCATACTTCATGCCTTCTGTACGCCTTAATTACGTTAAGAGGCCCAGTGCGTCTATAACTTATTTTCTTTGGGACCAAGCGGTCCGGAGCGTGAATGTACCCAATTGGCATGGTTCTTATGGCTCAGTGATAGTATATAACAAGTAATTGCTCAGATTATCTCGTTCCCAGCCTCTCAGATGATTGAGCGTGTAGCTGCCAGATATTATTATTCAGTAATTGGTATCGTTGTGGGTGTCGCCTTGAGATGCCCGTACCTGGCTTTGTGCCAGCCCACACCATGCTGTCATGCATTGATTTGCGGCTTATAAAAACAAACCTTGAAGGATACACATAATACGCTTTCAATGCTGCCAGGTTTAAGACGTTCAAGGTCTTTATATAAGCAGAACCTACACTGTTCTGATTGCAGAGATTATATTGAAACAAAAGGGAAACGGTAGGTGATTTTCAATGGCGTCGTAACATGCAGTCCGGAATGACAGAGAAGAACCAGGAAAAGTCCCTGATGTGCCTACTAATAAGGTTCTGTCTCCACAAAATTTCAATGTCCAGTATGAAACAATGAGGTATGGGGTTAAATATATATATATGTATATATATATATATATATATATATATACATATACACAAACACACGAACAGTGCGGTCGCATTTTATGCGAGGGATGCGTTCCTGAAGACCCCGCATAATTCGAGACGAATTGTTCCAATAGGAATAAATGTTAAATAGGGGGGATGCTTATCGGAGCGCGTAAATCTACAAACACTGTAGCGTATTTTTGCTTTTAAATGCTCTTTTTAAGCGCAATATGAGTAACCATGTTAATTTAATAACATTTTTTTAATTAAAGCAGTACACTGCCTGAAAACATTAGAAACAACCATCATATTCCTGCGACACTAATGGAGCTGGGACGCAACAGATGTCTAATTAGGACGCATTATCTCCCTATATGATGTTGAAGGATGGTCTGACGAATTTTTTAAATTGTTTAGGATTCACATGATTCAAAATTTTGCGCATAAAGTGTGACTTTATTGATATTTTTATATCGCACTATTTAAAATTCGCATATTTCAAATTCGTATGAAATGCGACCGCACTGTGTACGTATATTACTGAAATAAAAATACTGTGGGAAGCAATAATGCATGGTGCACTGCACGTTGAATTGTCATTTTGCTTTCTCTTATCCTTTTTTTTTTAAGAAAATAAACTTTGTTCCAGTTAGGACCTTTTTTAATTTTACGAGGAAATTTTTACATCCACAGTTTCATCTCGACTGTGAACGCTTCGAGTCATAAAACGGAGGAAAACATGAAAATAAGTGACAAGGGGGCACATTTTATACATGTATTTGAAAAATATGTAACATACCTGCATGAAAATACAGGTCATTATGTGTTGTGAATAATAATTGTCCCAGAAAATGTTGTGTAAAATTCTGTATTAACGCAAGGCATATTTTAAAGCACATTTATAATGTTTATTTTAATGCATTTCTGTTCAGAAGTCGCTAGTAATATCCTTGACATAAGACTACTGGGTCCTCAGATGGTCAGGAAATTCCTTTTAAATTCATGGAATTGGAAGGATCATTACCATGTTTACAAGTCTTGTCTTGTCGCGAGCCAGATGAAGCCAGTTCTCGCCCTACCATCGTATTTCTTTAAGACGTACGTTATTTTGAGCAGTAGAAAACTCATCTGTGGAGTTGCATCTGAGGTGAACATAAAAAGGCGCATCCCCGTGAATGATGATGTTTTTCAACTTAATGTCAGGAACGGAACTGAAATTGAAATGAGCACCTGTAGTAGGAAATTTGAAAAATTTATCTCTGTTCATCTTAATTATTTTCATTCTTCTTTTCTCCTAACTAGTCTGTTAAGATTCCTAAGGAAACCAACTGGGCTGAAAGGTTCTGTGAATGCTAAATTTTTACTCTGTTTCAATTTGTGGGCATCTTTTGTCGAACATTTTGCAGAAAAATTTTCAGGGTAAAAATCGTCACGGAGCTTTTTATTTTGGTGTTTACGAAAGTCAGACCACAGGGTCACATTCTTCTGGTGTCTGCGTTCTTCAGTAACGACATTCTAAACCTGACATACGAAAACGCTTGCAGTTTTTTTGCTGCTGTGAACGGATATTGTCTCGAAGACAGCACCGTATGCAGTGTCAATTGAAGAGTGTGATGTGAGAGTGTGCGTATTGTACTTTCTTTTATAAAAGAAATTGGATATATTGGCTTGTGTTAGAACAGTACACCGTCCAAATCAAATCATCAATGCAGAGACATTTTGAGGTCCCTGTACTTGACTATATCATAACATCTTTCCTCTTCTGTTGCTACCTTTTTAAGAATGTGTCTGTTATATTTGTCATTACTGGGGCAAGGATGTTTATGACATGTCATATTTTTTTCCTTGCCATTATTATCATTATAAAGTTATTTTCAGTACGTTTTAGCTTACTCTGATTAAAATTATATGGTTTTTGTTGTGCATATAATTGCATATTTCGGCCCTTTTTATTAGGATTTGGTCATATTTCAACCATTTAAGGGCCTATTTTATCATATTTTATGAATTTGATTCCTTTCAAACCAAATTTTGTGAAAATTATATGCCAAGTGGAAGATAATGATTTTCTGACCTGGCAAGAAATATCTTTCTGCTAGAGTTACGGTTCATTTACAAACAAATAGTTGGGGATGGATAAGCTACTATATAAGCGATATATTTTGGAATCCAGCTTTTGTGTACAGTATGACCGGAAGTACACAAGGTTTCGTCCAAATAAAATATTAATAACAGGATATCCCGTAAGAAAGTGTAGAAGGGCATGGTAGATGACAATGTGTTTGCAAAACTACAAAGTGTAGGCCTACTCCATCGAAATGAAGAATATTCAACAATGTGCAAGATTAGTGACATTCTTAGTGGTAAGCAGGCAACATTCGAGGAAGACGACCCAGAACTTAGTAGCAATGATTTCACATTTTTCAGATATGCCCCAATATACTTCGTGTGATGTGGAAAGAAGTTTTTCCCGTTATAAAACGATGCTAAGTGACAATCGGAGATCATTTTTGTTTGAAAACTTCTTAATGTGTGTAATTGTTTACTGTAATTCTGAGAACGACAGTGACGACTGAACATGATACGCTAGGTCCGATTATGTATAATTTATTTTTCTGTAGCCAATTAGCATGGAAACAATTATATGGCCAGTAAATAAAGTGGAATCTTATTCATTTGAAATATTGTGTTGAATATTTCTTATGTAGTCTGTACAATTTAGCCTTATACTAAACTAAAATTCTATAAACGAGGCCAAGTTTATTTTTAGGTTACACGTTGTTATTTGAGAATTAATCAGTATGATTTTTTTTTATAAATAAAGCTCGATGATTTTTACATTATGTTGGAGATTGTAGGTCATATTTTGAAATATTTAGGTCATATTTTATAATTTTAAAGGTCATAAATGCTTGCATATTTGCTTGATTTTTAGGTCCATAAACATCCGTCATATTGATTTCAAGCCACGAAACGCTCTGTAATTTTTTTTTCATGCCGGCGCCTCTGTAACCGTCGCAGAACGGTTCCGTTGTTCTTTTCTTTAAGTCGCTCCTTGTTCCAACAGATGTCATCAGGATAACGTGCACAGTTTGCAAAGATCGTTGTGGCAGTGATATTTCTGTTCATACACTCTCGACCTTGAAGTTGTTATGTCTTGCTAAAGACTGTCCTGGAAACATTGTCTCCTACTGATAATCTTCCAACTGCTAAAAGTAATCTACATGATATTTAGTAGGAACGTAAAGCCCTGCCATTACCACTGGCTCGGCAGCCTGCTTTCTGAATCGGCATTGATAACTCCATGTCATTGTATTCTTTGTAACGATACACCGGAATATTGTGACTAATTTATCCTTCTTTTCTGTGAGTTAATTGTCTTCTTTGACGAACACATTTGTCCGAGCTGCTGCTTTTTATTCTTACTCGTAAGAAGAAACGAAGAATGTGATGCAATATTCTTTTATTGACAAAAAATTGTAGGGAACTGAAGCTTTTCGACCGGATGTTAGAAGCTCACTACTCGTGCGCGCTAGTGACTTTACTTCAGGGTAGATTTAGTTGTCTACTCAGAGTAATAATTTATCGTTCCAGCATGGGGGCGAGCATGATGTCTTGTCGTCTTTGAATTTATAGGTTGGTAAGTGCAGAAGTTTACTCATGAATTAACGTGAAGATGTAGTTTAATGCTTATTTGGGTTGATTTAGAACGAACTTTCCTGACACATGCAAAAATAATAGCCACGTACCCGTCGTAAGACGGTCTGCCTTAATATTCACGCCATACCCCACGGCCTTTTTATCGGCCGCTTCTTTATTCTGAGAGAAAACCAAGCGTTAATTTCAACTACCGAAGTGTTCAACTTCCTCTTTAGCCTAAGCTCGTACCTCACAGAGAATACGCTCTGGCTCGGTTATAAAAATGTTTCTTCGGCGGCGCGTTCTATACAGAGTACACAGCTTCTCTCAACATCAGTCGTCACCATGGTAACGGGGGTCTGACGTCACTGGTAAACACGGTAACCAGAGTGTGGCTTAATGACTCATTCCGTCAACACGCAGACAGGGGTATTACACACGACAGACAATCAAAGCGTCCAGACCGGCCCTCGGGCCCGTCCAGCCTCCTATTCAGTGGGTACCGGGTGCTCTTGGGGGGTTGGGGGGGGGGGAGGGTAAAGAGGCCGATCTGTGAAACTAACCACTCGCGTCCCTCTACTGCCGAGGATAAAAATGAGTGGAGCTACTCCGCTTCTCCCTCTGCCTTCACAGCGTGCACAGGGACACGTTTAGGTATTACCTGTATCTTTACCTTATGGATGTGTACCATATCTAATGCCATTGCTTTGTGAGTCACGCACCCGTGGCTATGGCTAAGATAGAGCGTGGTTTCTGAGTCACTAGGCAGCCATGTTAAGGCTGGGGTTATCGATACAAGTTGCTGTACATCTTCCATCTCCAATTAACAAAACATTTTTGCCGAGTGTTTCCGAATTCTCTTTCCCAGTGTTATTTGAGTGATTATGCTTTATTTAAATGTTCAATAGGAATGGTAACAAGTTGAAAGCCTTTGATGCAGTTGGCAGTTATTGTAGTACGTTTATAATAAACAGAGTTCCATATCCTTTTATGCTGTTTCATTGGATTATTGTAATTGACTGAATATCGTAATTGTTTCAAAATTTCTACTTGCGAATTTGCGTCATTTCTACGAAGTAATAGTATCTCCCTAGGGCTATAATGTATACGAACGGATTAATTCAAAGGTTATCTGTAGAAATATAGCTAGAGACATGAATCTTCAAAATATCCTGTTTGAAATTTCAACAGCTTTTGTACTGCAAATAATCAATTTGATGCAGTTGACACTCACTATGGGTGAATGGCCAGATTTTCACATCTGTCGTTTTTACCTTCATGAAACCAGCTTCCAGTAGATAGGAAGTTAGGTCAGCCTTTGAGACGTTTTGGGTTAAAAATATTTATTTTCCTCCTTCCCTTTACATTATCGTAACGGAGACTTCACCCTCCCGCAGTTGGTCTATTTGTTCATTTCAAATTTCTCTGTCCAGTTATGTAAAAGGTGTAATTGTCCCTGTCTGCGGGGGCGTAGAGCTATAACTCTACTCGTTCTTAACCTCGGCGATAGATTGAGGTGAGTGGTTAACATCACGCCAGGGCCGCTTCAGCCCCGGGGAAACAACCCCTGTACCTATTGAATAGGAGGCTGGGTGGGCCCCAGAGCCGGTCTGGACGTTTTGGAGAAGAGAAAAATCTCTTGCCCTGCATTTCTATAAGGAAGAGAAACGTGTGGGATACGCCGGCAGTTCGGTGCGACTTAACTGACCTAAGTGACTAGAGTCCAGCGTTTTTTCCTTTTAGTAACTATAATAGGAGCCGGGATAGCTCAGTCGCTCTAGTGGCTAGTTACTGAGCTGGCATGATCCCGGCAGTAGGCAGATATTTTCACTCTTCCAAAATGTGTGGAGGAGACGGGGTAGCGTAGTCAGTATAGTGACAAGGCCACGGGCTGGACGGTTCGGTTTCGAACTGCCGATCCCAGTGGCCGTGCGGTCTAAGGCGTGGGTCTGCGGCCGTTCGCTTACTAGGATCGTGGGTTCGAATGTCAGTGGCCGCGCGGTCTAAGGCGTGGGTCTACGGCCGCTCGCTTACTGGGATTGTGGGTTCGAATCGCCGATCCCAGTGGCCGTGCGGCCTAAGGCGTGGGTCTTCGGCCGCTCGATTACTGGGATCGTGGGTTCGAATCCCACCGGGGGCATGGATGTTTGTGTCGTGTTTGCTGTAAGGACGGTAATATGGACCGTAAAGTGACATGAAGGACGAAAAAGGATTTAAACAGTACAAAAAATGGATGAAAGGGCAAAAACCCCGGACAGGCAAAAAAAAATCCCACCGGGGGCATGGACGTTTGTGTTGTGTTTGTAAGGACGGTAGCATGGAACGTAAAGTGACATAAAGGACGAAAAGGATTTAAACAGTACAAAAATGGATCAAAGGGGAAAAACCCCGGACAGGCAAAAAAAGAAAAAAATCCCACCGGGGGCAGGGATGTTTGTGTTGTGTTTGTCGTAAGGACGGTAGTATGGAACATAAAGTGACATGAAGGACGAAAAAGGATTTAAACAGTACAAAAAATGGATGAAAGGGAAAAAACCCCGGACAGGGAAAAAAAAATCCCACCGGGGGCATGGATGTTTGTGTTGTGTTTGTAAGGACGGTAGCATGGAACGTAAAGTGACATGAAGGACGAAAAGGATTTAAACAGTACAAAAATGGATCAAAGGGGAAAAACCCCGGACAGGCCAAAAAAAAAAAAAACCCCGGCAGGGACAATACATTTTCTTTTCTCCAAAACCATTCAGACTGGCTCTGGGGCGCACCCAGCCTCCTTTTAAATGGGTACCGGAATTCTTTGCCTTACGGCGGCGGGGCGTGAGGTTGGCCACTCGCCTCTATCTAGTGCCGAGATTAAGAATGAGCGGAGCTGTACTTCTACTGCCCCTATATGCCTTCATGGCGTGGACAGGGACAAGTCTACTTCTACCTTTAGTAGCTAATACTATTTTAATATTGTTCTCATATCTGAAGCAGAGGTCTCCCAAACGGCATCTTCATACATTGTTTTCGCAACGAAGATTTCTTTTTTTCTTTTTTACAGAGAGAGAACCAGTTGTCACAGTTTTAAATGTGACGTCATTTGTATTACACAGTTACAGTCTGAGAGAAATGTATGTGAACATAAAAAGCAAGGCTGTAGTTCCTGCTGGTACTTCAACAATGCGCAGTTCTGTCACCTGTCATGCAACGGGACGTGCAGCAGTTTGTCGTGCAAAGTATTCTGCAACAGCCCGACGTCGATTTGTAACCTGGTTTTACAGAAATAATAATAATAATAATAATAATAATTGCAGCACGATTGTGTTGTCACTGTTGTTAGCACAGTAGAAGGTGAGAATGTACATGTGCCTCACATCAGTTGTGAAAGTTTATGAAATCTTTGGGCTCTAAGCGTTTGCAAAGAGAAGCCACGTGGGTAACCAAATCGTAAATGTGGATGGGATAATATTAAAGTATATGTTACTTAAATAGATGGCGATTGTTTGTACTGTATTTTATTATCTCGGGATCGTGGCCGGTTTGGTGGTTTTTTGCCTCCTGGTTGCGTAACAACATGGCACTTCATGATCATCAGAATACAGCAGAACTACCTCCTTTTTTTAAGCGTGTTATTTAACGACGCTGTCAGTTACGACGGTTATATGGCATCGGTGATAGGTAATTATTATGGAGCATCAGTGGAATGATACTGACAGTGGAGATGGAAGTACTCAGAGAAAACCTGTTCCATTTCCAGTTTGTCCACAACACATTCCACGTGTACTTGCCTGGGGTCGAACCCGGACCTCCGCGGTGACTGGCTTGATTGATTTTGATTGAATTCATCCCGTTGTATAACAAATCAGTGGTAATTTGTATTTACTGTCGAAGACAACAATTTATTTTATTCAACAATGCTCAACAATGCTACATGTTTCGGTCTATACGACCATCTTTAGGCAAAGATGTATATGATTTAAAAAACAAATGAATGCTTTAAAAATATGGTGGAATTTGCGGGATCTCGTAAATTTTACAATTATCGTAATGTTGGAATATTAGGTATTTCATTTTGTATATCTTTTTGTTGTTAAAACCTTACTGCATTGTTTCATATTAAATGCTTGTTAAAATATTTAGCGCCAACTGTGTTCCTTTTGGCTTGTTCGATATTAGTTCCCTGGTTTGATTGTATTGGCATGCACACGTTCTCATGTATCCGATACGGTCTAGTTATATGATTAGTTATTCTTTTCGATGTATCGGTTTCCCATGTCAGTGATGTTTTTCTGTACTTTGTGTGTTTACGTTTTCTTATTGGTCTTTTCTTTAGAGTATAAGTTTTTGTGTGGACGCTGTTTCTTCTGTCGTACTGTTTGTTGTACACCACGTAGCTAAGTACGAACTTGCTAATTCGGCCTATAGATTGAAGTGGCTGAAAAGACGATCCTAAAACGGATTTGTATGATGGTGGTTTTGAGTATTCGGACTTCATGACAACAAAGAATTTTATGAGCATCTGAATGATTTTATAATCTACAGGGAGAATTGTGCAGGTTATTTGGTTTATTTGTTGAATTATCCAAGCTGTCCTGCAGCCTGTGTCCAGTGCGTGAAGCCGTGTTCCCTGTACGATGTCATGGGATGATTCTTATGAACAGGAATAACTTTACCTGTGTGTTTGCACGTTTAAATAAGAAAGGCTGGCTTGTTTGTCAAGTTTGCGTCGTCCTTTCGAAGTTCATGGTGTAGTGATTTACTTATTGAGGTGTCAAAGAGGAACGTGTCGATATTGCCGACACGTCTCACAGCCCTGTGCTGAATACAGAGAAAGAGCTGAAACTTACCTTAATGAAAGACACAGACCTCTTTGGCAGAGAAATCAACGTCTTATGTTTGTGGGGACGTAAACAGTGAACGAAATAGTGCTGGAATTTTAAATACTCTATGTATTACACGGAAGTTAAAAGAAAATCGAGTCGCACACAATGAGTGCCTGGCTTTGAAAGGTTGTATTGCAGTGACAAGTTCAACGTGTGCCCCGCCCGCCTACAGCTGTACACATGTCTAGGCGTCCTCAGCTTTGCGGGGTTAAGCAGTCTAAAACAGAGTGGACATCTTTTTAAGCGTGGTGAGCGAGCAGACGACGGACAGAAAAGAAAATTACGTGGAGCATAATTTCGTAACTAAAGAATCTACATTAATTTTTGTATTAGACATCCCCGTTGGTATGTACATGCAAAAAATATATTTTAATCTTATCAGCAGTACAGTCACAACTAACACACACTCTTGCAATACGTAATCAGGCTACCGGTTTCAGCTCAAAGAGCCGTCATCAGGCCTATGGTAGAAAACTATGAAAATAAAACTCCATACATTTGATAAGAGGAAAAACTCCCCCTTTTTTACAATTACATATATAAAATGTATATCAGTATATAAAAGTGCTGCCTAAGAGAAGTGTATGTTAAAATGTAAATGTGTAAGACGTAAAATATAAAAAACATATAAGTATAAAAATGTGAATACAAAAAATATAATATATATTTATATTTTTATATTCACATTTTTATACTTAAGGGGAAGTCGGGTAAGAGTACGCACCTAATTTACTTTTTTAAAATTCTCGGAAACGATTCGTAGGAAGTAGTTTATTTAAGGAATGCAGAACGGCTGAAGCATTGACTTACGTTATTAGAACACCAACTGATATTTTACTGAATACATTTTGAGTTACAAAATAATTTTCAAGAAATGGGAAATGCGCACTCTTAGCCGACGTGTCGGGTAAGAGTGCGCAGAAGGTCGGGTAAGAGTGCGCATCAGGAAAGTGACAACAATTTACATATATTCTTAAGTAGAACAGTAGTCACATGCAAACTGTCCTGATTCGTAAGCTGTACAAGCTTCATGCCACCATTCCTTACGTCTGTGACACTATCCAGTCTTCCTCTGGTGCATCTTGATATTCCCTCTCCACATATGGGACACATGATGTTAGACACAGAGACAACAGCTTTGTCGACCAGCTTTCATCTTACAGCTGTCCGTTTACATTTTCCTTTCTTCTCCCCATCTTCAGTAGCCTTCTCTCGAAGTTTCTCTTGTAAATAGTTTTTATATGGAGAACTTGACAAGAATTCACTCTTTCTTGCTTTCCTCTTTCTTTGATTATCCACAGTTGTTGGTAGCAGAGGGCGTATCATTTTTGGAGAAACGTGAAATTTTGAAAAGGGCGTATAGCTTCTTGATGCTGGCTCTTCTCTTGATGTATCAGAGGCAAGTACATCTATCTGAATGCGCAGCATCACTGGTTGGAGTTGACGGTGTTGGCGACGCCTCATCACGTTGTTGCATAACAGTTGCACCAATCCTTTCCTTTGCTTCTATGTTTGGAAGAAATGAAACTTGTACAGGGCCGAAATGTTCAGGTGGGAACACATGAGGGTTAAAGGGATAAATTCCGCAGACCCTGAAGTTGTTCTCCGCTTTGTCAAGTGTGGCCATCTTCAAGCAAGCTCTCTTAAATAAGCCAGCTACATTTCTTTGTGTTATCGGCTGGTTTCCATGATTTACAAGAAAAGCATCACATTCTTGCGAGTAAGCTGATTTCAGGGACCCAAAAAATCCACAGTCAAGAGGCTGGATCTTGTGTGATCCATGAGGAGGAATACTTAACAAAGTTATGTGATTATCTCTGCAGAACATAATGGCTCCTAGGCTGCAATGGTAAATGTGGTTATCCAAATCAAGTAGCACTGGGCCAGCTTCCGTGTCCTTGACATGGTTCTGCAAATGCTGTAGCCATCGTATGAAGAGATCTGTATTCATATATCCTATGTCAGATATCAAAGGTAGAGTTCCGACTGGAGCTTCAGAACACAGTTCGTGACAGATTCTTTTACGGGGAATATCATCGCTGGAGGAGCGTACATCCTTTCCAGCATTCTTCTTTTCTTTGCTAAATCTGTTATCAGCACCGTTACGGTCAGCGTACTCAAAAGGCTAATTCGTTTAGTATTCTAATAGTTAGACCATAGAATCGGGCGACTTAATCTCTGCAATAATCAGCTAACTTTTTCTCTTCCTCATTGAAAAATGTAGCCTTGAAGCGACCTAGAGAAGTCGGTACTGTCCCTAGCTTCAACCTCTTTCTCAGGGTTGATTCAGGTACTCCCACGTCTCCAGCGATTGACCTCTTCCTTTCTCCAGTGTGTAGACGTCGGTTAGCATTATCCATGACTTCGGTCGTGACTTTTAATGACCTGTCTGTTTTCCTCTTGTACTTGCCCATTGCCTCTAACAGAGAAAAACACTGTTCAAAATATGAAAACCGCCCTTTAAAAAACAAGAACACGATATCTTTGTAGCACCTGTGAATGTGGTTCGTCTAAGTGCGCGCACTCTTAGACGACACGCTCACTTTTATAACGTTTTCCTATAACCACTAAGTTTGTTACATTTTGTGTTTGAGTAATTAGCCAAATAATGGTTTGATTACTGGGATTTTATAAGACATAGGCTTACCTTTTGTCCGAAAGTCTTTCAGGAGAAAATTCTTACTTCGTCGCACAAACGAGTTACAGTTTTTGTAACCAAAACAGATAAATGCCACTCACGTTGAACACAAGCGTCACACCTCTATGAGTCTTTTGCTCCACTGCCTGTAGTAGGTGCGTTAACTGCCACCGTGTGCATTGTGCTACTACCTATCGTTGGTTTCGAGAAATTGGCACTGCGCACTCTTACCCGCCCCTCCCTTATATGTTTTTTATATTTTACATCTTTTATATTTACATTTTAACCTACACTTCTCTTAGGCAGCACTTGTATATATTGATATACATTTTATTTAAAGATAAAAGTAAACGCCATCCCTTGTATACTTCTTTTTGACCGACCATCACATTTTATTGAACACTTTTTTTAACTTGAGGTTTTCACGGCGACACGCTGGTAACCACCTACCCTAGTGCGTACCGTTAAAACCCTTAATACCCCATTGTAGCTTAAATTTCTGTTCTTTCGTCAGAGTGACGGGTCAGGTTCAGGGGCAATAAATTTTTCTCTTTTCGAAAACGTCAAGGCCGGCTCTGCCCACTCAGCCTCCTATTGAATGGGTACTGAGGGTTGTTTCCCCGGGGATCATGCGACCGGGAGCGTGAAGTTGACTATTAACCTACATCTCGGGCCGAGGGGGAGATATACCCCAATTCTCTTTAATGCCTTCGTGATGTGGACAGGTGCATCTTTAACTTTACCTAATGGGTCAAGTTTCAAGTTCATACAGTTACTCTGTGGAAGCTTGTAGTTGCCTTTTATTGAATCCTACGGCTTACAGTTTTCAAAATATCCCGTCGCAGGACCCTGTTCTGAGCCAGACGTGTGCAGCCGACACTTCCCAAAACTATTTATTTAAAATCAGTTTTTATATGACACTTCCTTCGACGTCAGGGTCTTCAAAGTGGCATCTTTCATGCATGATGTTTGACCACATCTTTTAATGCATTTCACTTTTATTCCATCCGTACTACATGGCTTGCCCATCTCACCCATCTCAACCTCCTTGATTTTATCACGCTAATAATACTTGAGCCGATCCCAGTGGCCGTAAGGTCTAAGGCGTGGGTCTGCGGCTGCTCGCTTACTAGAATTGTGGGTTCGAATCCCACCGGGGGCATGGATGCCCGTGTCTTGTGAGTGTTGTGTGTTGTCAGGTAGAGGTCTCTGCGACGGCTGGTCCCGAGGAGTCCTACCGATTGTGATGTGTCTGTAAAGTGTGATCGTGAAGCCTCGAAAAATGAGGCGGCCTAGGCTCCCAAGAGGCTGTCGAGCCACTGGGGGAAAAAAATAATACTTGATGAATAGTAAAAATTATGAAACTCTTAGTCTTTGTTACTGTACGAAACTCTTAATTATGCTGTTTTCTTCATTCTCTTATTACTTCATCCTCCTTGGATCCAGATGTTCTCATGGCCCAACTCTCAAACATTAGACAGAGAGACCAAGCTGCACAGACATTCAGAGGAACAGTAAAATTAGTTTTTATGGGTTGTTTTAATTGGTATGGTAATAGATAACTTGAAGACACACAGATTTTCAACCAAATGGTAGTAGTTAAGCATTCCGTGATTATAAGCGGCTCTTAATTTCCCGGTGAATGTAAATATTTGGTCCTGTTGTTCTTAAATGTTTGAACTTTGCCACATTTTTAATAGTATAAAAGAACTGGTAAATTGTAGTTAATGCACTGGACTTCATGAGACGCAGTAAAAGAAACTGTTCGAAATTAAATCATTTCCTCAACCTCCTGAATGTATTTGCTGATAATTTCGTCATAAATCTTGTAGGGATAAACGCTAAACGTTCGTACTGTTCTGTGCCTTTTATCTCGAACATGGGCCTCATACTGGAGGCTTTGCGAACTGTTCTGCCTGTTTATGCAAATACCACGCATCCAGATTTGCCATAGTTTTGGAGTGAATCCCGAGACCTATGTCGATACGTCGCGAAATGTTTCTTAGTTTTTGTTGTCGCGTAGGCCTACTGTGATCCGTTGTCCAGTACGGGGGTAGGGGGAGTGATCACGGCGTGTTGGACAAGAAGGCGTTTCGCAAACGTCTTGTAGGAAAAATAAGGTTATGTGAACACGGACACCTATGATCCCCCCCCCCAATCGCTTAACATACGCACATTTTCAGACATTAAACATTATTTACACAGTGCTGGGGTAGCTGATGCTTCCAGCTTCCGCGGCGGTTGAGTGAGTAACCGTCCCCGTTTATCCGCTTGTATTTAAAATACTCAGCGTTAGGCAAAACCTTTTCCCCCGATGTATTTAATTATTTTCTTCTGTACTGGGCACAACCGCATTAAGAGAGGGGTTACTGTACTGAGAATGTCATGTAATGGATGTTGTATGTAAAGTGTTGGTTACGTTGTAAAATGCATGGAATTTTGATTTGTTAAGAGTCGTTTTTACATGTATTAGCTCTCTGTATGCTGTGATTTTTTCCTGCAGTCTTTTGAGGAGACATGAACTTATTATACTTAGTTTTCTTACTGTAATGTATATTACATGATATTTCGTTCCGCAGGTTTTAGACGTGTTTAATGTGTGCAGATGGGCAGAGCGATTCTAACAGGCCCTTCGTGGGGCTGCCGGCGCTCGTAGAAAAGTCTCATGGCACAGATCAGAGGGCCGTCTCGTCATTACAAAAATCCTGACACATATTTTCATCGTAGTAACTGTTGTAAACACACCAAAGGTTTAAATGTAAAGCAATCCCATTACAGGCCTTGACAGGCCCTTAGGGATCCAGGAGGTTGAGGCTCCCAGATTTTTTAGACAATCGGCACATGAAGGTGGTAAGGTTGTCAGCCCTACGCACCGGCCGCCTTTACCCCCCAGGAAAGATTCCTGGTACTCATTTCTGTTAGAGGCTGAGTCGACCCCAGGGCCATAGTGCGACCGGAACAATTATGTCAATGAAAAATTCCATCGGGAATCGAACCCGCGACGTTCCGGTTTGTAGCGCAGTGCCTCAACCAACTGCGCCACCGCGTGCCCCAGGTTTAAATGTAGACACGTGAAATATGCAGGTACTGTTTTGGTTCTGTTTTTTTACCTGTAAAGTAACAACGTGGCACGCGTAAAATATTTTTGTTTCGATGATGATAATCGATTAAACCAAAGCAGCTGCCCATCTGAAATTCAATACCGTAAGGGGTTTTACCGCCTATCCCGGTGGCCGCGCCGTCTGAGGCGTTGGTCTGCAGCCGCTTGATTTCTGGGATAGCGGGTTCTAATCCCACTAAGTGCATGGATGTTCGTCTCTTGTGTTTGTTGTGTGTTATGTAGGTTGTGGCCTCTGCGAAGGGTTGATCACTCGTTCAGAGGAGTGTGTGTGATCTGGAAACCCCAACAATGAGGCGGCCTAGGCCCGACTTGGGATGTTGCGCCACAGAAAAAAAGAGGTTTTATGATGTCTGTAATGTTTATTATTTGGTTAATTAACGCCAAGTAGAGGTAAATTATTCTCTAAGGTCTGTAAGGGTAGTTAATTCGTTATACCAATATTATATTATACAATGCCATTGCCTTAATTATACTTCGTATAAACTTACAAGACGTTTCGGGAGTTGGCTGCTTTCGGGGTGATGGGTTGTCCTTAAACTGACAGATTTCATTACATTTTAATTTTAATATTAGTGGCAAAGGTTGGCATATAACTTGGGATATTTTGATTGCTGGACTAATGCATGAACCCTGTGCCTTAATGGTTAGCGTAAGCAACGAAGAATTTGTCGTTGTGTTGACAACCAATTTCCAGAAGCTAGAATAAGCATTCACTTCTCTCAGTGTTGTCACTAGACAAGATTGTCCGATAAAGTTTATTGAACGAATGGATACATAATTCTGTAGTAAAGTCTTGTTGTTTGGTAAGAATTTTTTGCCTGAATTTCGATAGACTCTCTATTTTACTTGTGTATTTACCAAGAAATTAAAATATTAAAGCCTAAAAATGATGGATAATTAAGGCTGTTTAAAACATATTCAGCTGAATTCAACGATAAACACGACAATGAAATGTGAACAGGAGCGTCATGTTCTTGTAATCACGCCCTTGATGTTTATTGTGGCACATAATATTACGCCAATGGCCTATATTTGAAGAATTGTAGCAGTTGCTCTGCGTGTTTTATTTGGCAAAGGATGAAAATATTTTAAGTTCACTTCACAAGACTGGAAAATACACAGATCTGATGGAATTGTTTTGTGGGTATTTCACAGACCTTCTGTGGTTACTGTGTGTACCACGTTCAAAAGCTCTGCATTTTGCCCACAAAGTGTAGGTAGGTGTTTCTTGACATTCGTTTATATGTGTTGTAGAATAAACAGAGATTTTTTCGCTAAACAACATTAACCAACTCCTCTATCTAATGGAGATGAAGTGTATCGTGTGGACGGTACGAACTGAATTTTTAGATATTATTTACATGGAATTCGTACCTCCGAGATTTGGGGCAATAGGATCACTGCACGTGTACTTATGTTTAATTCACAGATGCTTTAAACTGACTTACCAGCCGCCATCATTACACAAACCGAAAGTGTTTTCTTCTCTTCAGAAGTCAGAGGAATATAAACACGTTAACACAGACTTGAGCAGGCATTCAAAAGTGGTTCGAACAGGCGATCTAAAGTGCTGTTTGCCACGCAGGTACGTCGTGTTGCGGCTTCTTAAGTTATCAGCGTTTCGAAGGAATTTTCCACATATATCTTCATAACAGAATTAGTCCTGTATTGAAATAATACAAAGACCACCGATCGGAACTCAGTATTTCAGTTATTCGATATTTAATAGAAGATGTTGCAGCCCATGTAGTCATCATCAGGTAGACACTTATAAAATACTTCGAGGAAAATGCAGTGCAGCATCAAGGTCTACAGTAGAATGAGATCTCATTCTTTGCAATGAAAACAAGATTTAAAACAAAAATGCCACATTTTCCGATGTAACTCATCTTGTAAGGTATTCAGCTTTCATTAAAGTATATAAAATATCGTGTTCGAAAATTGCAGCCAGTATTCTTGTCTATAAGCTTTGTGTATTAAAATATTTTTAAAATATATTTTTTTAAATTTGATCCTTCGTTTGCCACGTAAAAAGCTTTTACACTAAATCTGTGAAGCGGTTTCTCGTGTTTAGGTTATGTGCTTCTTGCGCAGTATTTAGTTGAAGTTGAAGATTTGTAGATTTTAATATTAATGTAGACGTGTCCTGTTTTTGTAGGTATCAAAATGTGTTTTTGGGAAGATAGTTTATGTAGATGGAAAGTGTGTCTTGATTATGCACAGGCTGGCGGATTACTGAACGTATTTAGTAGGGGTGAACGTCTGTGTTATGAATTAGTCCTGAATGTGTAGGCAACAGGTAAGCCCGAAACGTTGGTACTAACCTACCAGACTACACGGTGTCATAACTTAGAAGACCACAATAGAAATCTTCACCACCGTGAAAACTTCGTATCTCGAATTCTTGTTGCTTCTCAGTCATGTCTCAATGGAGTCCGATTCAGTAACTCCGAAAGTATCTTCACTGTCTTTACTCTTTTCCGGCAAATGCTGCTATGATCACGGCGACAACTGTTAAGAAAGACGAAGTTCCAGGGAGAACTCACAATGCCGAGTTCTCCTTAAATGAATCATTGCATCTTTACGTGTGAGAATTGTGTGAAAGGTTTGATTTTATTTGTGCTTCAGTTTACCGCTGAGGTGGGGAGAAAGTACGAGATGGAAGTCTGGTTTGCTGTTACATTCTTTATTCGTTGAAAATGACGGTTTTCGTAAGAAATGTTAACTTTTTAAGCAAATTACGAAGTTTTACATCAAAAGATTTGAACTTTTCAGATGACTGAAATACACGCCATGCTTGTTTTTGATAATGAAACTGAACTTATGCCCTGCACTACCAGAACGTGCCGTTCATGAGGATTTTAAGATTCTTAAGCATTAAACCTTATCCCTTATTTACATTTTTCTGCGACTTACTCCATTGGTCTAAAATTATTATTTTGTATTGAAAACTTTATTTTAATTTAACAAAAGGATGCAGCGTCCTTCTTGAGAAGCCAGCAATAACTCAGTCTGTCAGGTAAGTTTTCACCTTTTATTGCACCCGAAGGTTCACGCCTTGTTCACAAAAACCTGCAACTATTTGCTATTCTGAGCCACATGAATCTAGTCTACAGACACGATTTTCAAGATCTATTTTAATATCCACTGAGATCTCCCAGGTACTGTCTTCCCTTTAGATTTTGACTAAAATAGGTGTGCGTTTCTCATCCTTCACCTGCGGACTACATGCTTCTTTCATACGACAGACGTCCGTGAGATTAAAATAAATGTGTGATCACAGCGGACTCTGCGCCTGCAGATCGCTGGAAGTCGGGCTGAAAGTTACGTCAAGAGAATTTTGAATTCTGTCGATTTAAATAAGACGTGAGGAATCATTACATCAACCAACTCATGCAGTGAATAAAATACATTCATGAGCTGTTATAAAAACCCCTACATGTTACAGCACCAAGGTGCCATCATCAGGGGGCCGTTCGATACAAAGGAATGTAGATCCAACACACCAATTTAGTTATTATGTCGCCTTTACAGAAGTGACTAAAATATTAAACATTAAAATTCTAAAATACTTAAAATTAATAACCGTAAATCCACAATATTGTAATATTAATAGTATTAAAATATAAAAGTAAGTCGTTCAGGTACAGCAGTTGTTTACAATTGTGTGGATCATGCATACAAACATCTATGTCGATCATATACAGGTGTTCCAGGCGGAAAGGTTAATATTCTGGGAGGTCATAGTATCGGTCATTCTAAGCAAAAAAGTGTATATGTACATGTGTCCTATTCCGAACGGTTTCCGAGATAGAACTATTTCACTGTACAGTTGCAAAATTGTTAAAAAAAAAAAGATATTACGTACTGTTTCTAATACCGGTATTTATTGTTCAAGTGACAAAGTTGGTACAGTTTACAGTTCCACCGTCAACGTCAATGAATGCACTTTACAACTCGTGTGAGGACATGGCGTGTGCTCGTCTGAGTGCATCTTGACGTTCCTTTATGCGGGCGATAATATCCGTTATGTGATCGAGCAGTTCGTCTCGTGTATCCACTTTTCTTCTGTACACTTCACTCTTCATCCAACCCCAGGAAAAAAATCTAACGGGGTTAGGTCTGGAGATCTTGGTGGCCAGTTAATGGTACTGCCACGACCGATCCACCGATTAGGGAAAGTGTCATTGAGATGTTGCATCACAAGTCGGGTATAATGAAAAGTGGCTCCGTCATGCTGAAAGTCCGTGTAGCCAAAGGAACATCCTCTAGTTGGTCTGGTAATCCATTTTGCAGAAAGTCTAGGTAATTTTGTCCTGTCATACGGTCGCCCAAAATAACGGGACCAATCAATCATACCGCACCACACAATGATAGAGAAACGACGTTGAAAATTTGTTTCCACAGTACCACGTGGATTGTCGTGAGACCATCGATGCATATTCGGCGTTTGTGAAGATGTGCGGCATTTTTCACAACACTCCTACAATGTCACTATCAACAGTCACAACGGCCAACTGACGCTTCACACCAATTCACATGCTTCAGACAGTGACGCAGTACGGCGGGAGGGAAGGACAATATTGGGCGCCAAATCCAAACTACTGTACAGTGAAACACCTCCCAGAATATTGACCTTTCCCCTGGGACACCCGGTATAAAGATCTCGTCCTGGTGGAGCGTATGCTGTGTATCGTGTCGAATGGTGAGGTGTGCAGTACACCTAACCACTCGACCACTTTCCGTGAAAGTCCACCAAACCTGATTTCCTGCCTTAATACGTTGTACAGTATATTTAACGGTGTATGCAATATCTATTGGATTAATATAGGCTACACCAACAAAGTACACAAATCAGTCATAACAAGAGAAATCAATGAACAACAAGAATAAAACTCATAGGCAGTTATGGAACTTAAGCTTAACTGTTATTCACTTCCACAGAATCCTGTTATACGGCGTCTAGTTTATAAATAATAAATCTACGGTGAACTCTGATAAAAACAAAACTTTTTACTTGTTAGCAATGTGTATTATATTAATTCAATTTGAGTTTTATGGCAGCATTTAGATTTCATATCAATATGTATTTTTACGTAAGTTGTTAATATTTATATTCAATTGTAAGAGAATGTACAAGACAGGCATTATACCTATAACGTAACATTGAGGCGCGTTTACATAACCATTGTTGCCGTGGAAAAGCAGTAAGTATTAAATATTCTGAGTTTGTGCCTGTATTCTTGTCTTAATTATCTGGCACGCAAAGCGCATGAGCCGTATTATACTGTCATCTGTGTCCTTTCTGGGTCTACATAATTTTCCAGATTATCCCATCAACGGTACGATTTTCGGAAAAATTTATTGAATGTAAAATATGTGTTTTGATTTTCTCTGTAACTTTTGTCGGAAACATTTCTTGTTCTAAGGAGAATTTAGCAAGATATTATCATAAATTACACAGGTCTTCATGTCAGGTTTTAATGAAACTTGAATTTTCTCGACAGATTTTCGAAAAATACTCGAATGTCAAATTTCATGAACATCCTTTCAGTGGGAGTCGAGTTGTTCCATGCGGACAGACAGACATGACGAAGCCAGTAGTCGCTTTTGCGATCGCGCCTAAAATGTGTTTACCACCTACAACAATTTGTTTCTGAAGATATCTTTGAGAATGGCTTGTAAGCTTCAATATGACCGAGACATTTGAAACACAGCAAGCTGTTGTTAAAAAACTCTGTGTACGTTGTTGGTGTATATTGATGTAACTGATTCCCTGTATTTAGTTGTGTATAAGGTGGCGGTGAACTTAATTCGAAACTTCGAATTGAAGCCTGCCTAATTGCATGAATAGCTGTTTCACTATGTGCAACGTAAGACATTGCTTCGAATAAAAAGCTGTTCATGAAACATCTTACTGTGGGAAAAGAACATCAGTTACAGCTGTTTGAAACCACAGCTTGCTAGGGAAAATATTTTGACGGAAGACAGAGGAATCAGTAGACAGTGTAGGGGAGCCATGGCCAACACTAGCTAACTAGAAGTGTGAAAAAAGTGTTATTTAATGACGCTGTCAGTTACCATTTTATAAATGAAATACGGGCGTTGAGCATTCGTGGAATGAAACTGCAGGGAAAGTCCGAAGTACTCGAAGAAAACACTGTACCAGTTCCACGTTTCTACACAGATCCCACATGGACTGGCCTGGGATTAAGCCCGGGGCTCCGCTGTGAGGGGCTGGTAATTAAACGCCTGAGCAATGGCACGGCCATATTGCGTAACGAGAAGTGCGATGTATAGTCACCTATATGAAATGGAGGACATTACGTTTTGCTGGACAAAGCCTCAACTTTGAATTAGCCCCAGAAATGCATGCAGAATATTGATTGGAATATCTGTTGGAAAGCGACTACCTGTTAGACCTAGAAAGAGATGGACAGATAATACCAACTTGACTCTCTGTTAAACAAGTTCTGCCATGACAGTTACTTAAATATAAAGTCTGTGTTGAACGTTATGTTTGTAGTATTATGTGACATGGTAAGGTAAAGGTAAAGTTCACCCTAGAACAGGCCATGAAGGCCCAGAGGGGGAGTAGAGGTGTAGCTCTACTCTTTCTTTAACCTCGGCGCTAGATGGAGTGGGTGGTCAACGCCACGCCGCGGCCGCTTTACCCCCGGGAATGACACGGCCTGTACAAACAGGAGGCTGGGTAGGCCCCAGGGCTGGTCTGGACGGGTGCTGAAAATCTCGTTCCCACCGGGATTCGATCCCCGGACCGTCCAGCTCGTAGCGAGTCGCTATACCAACTACGCTATCCCGGGCATGGGCAAAGTGAAAAAGTTTCTGTTTCAGAAACGGTCCCATCCCTTTCTGCGGGAACAATGTATTTAAGTGACCGTCTGACAATACGTAATTGTTAGCTTTGGTTATGATGTTCGACGTTCAACAGCACAGACTGTGTGGTAAAACATATTTATTATATAAATAGTTGAATACAGTCGGTTCACATGTTGTTCAGAGAGGATAATGCGAATGAATATAATCCGCCGTGACTAATTTTGTGCGCAGTTAGAATTATCATGCTTATGGGTCTTCCGTTGAAAATCATCTTACAAACAAATCATAGTCACCTCTGTCCCCTCACCTGTGTTGTCGATCATTGTCACAAGCGTTGGCAACAGTGAGCTGTAATATTTTTAGTACGCTAGTGATATTTTCATTGTTATTGGCAAACTAGGAGTACACAACAGTCCTCAAATAAGTTTCCTACGCCTCTGCAAAGTGTTTAGATGTGTTGGCTGATAATGGTTTCGCCATTACCGTGTGCCGTCACACAGAACGTATGTCTCTCAGACGAATAGGCTAAATGTCACAACTGCAATTTGTTGCGCGGGTTGTCATTTTTATAATTCAAACATTAATAATGGGTACACGTATGAATGCTGTTAAGAATTAAGTATTTTTAGTATAATGTTATTCCATGTATAGTTGCCAGTTTCCGATATATTCTGGGTTATTTGTTCTCTTGTTCCTTTGACCCGCGGAAGCCTATTGGGACGCAGAGTGCCCATATTTCATAGACCCGTAGACTTAGTAGCTAAAGGAGACAGTTGGACAAAAGACAGTTAGTAGTTCTGCTATTTAATGCCTAGTGAAGTGGCAAAGTTCACCCCATAATATGACTTGAAGGCACGGAGTGTGGGTAGAGGTGTAGCTGTACCCTCTCTTTAACTTCGGCGCTAAATGGGAGGGGGGGGGGGGGGGGGGGACAACGCCACTCCCTGGCCACTTTACATCCGGGAAAGAGACGTTGCTCAGTGTATAGGAGACTAGGTGGGACTCGGGACCGGTCTGGACGAGTGCAGAAAATGTCGCCTCCACAGGGGAGGGGTGTTTCGACCCCGAACCGTCCAGTTCGTAGCGAGTATTATACTGACATCTCCGGTGAAATATCTGATGCGTAGTGAAACAGATTTCCTGGAAACTGATGCTGTTCTAGTAGATGTCTCTTGGCAATGGTATGCAGTTCAAGAAAAATTAAAATGCACCTCAGACAGGTTCGGAGAACCGAAATATGGCAAAGCTTGTCTGAAGCTAACATTGACCCTTCAGTGAAGCTAAAACACAAATGAAGAGCAAAAAGCATGATGCTTGTAATTGTTTGTATATAGTACGTTAAACAAGAGAATCCAACTGCTGCAAACTGTCGCACGGTTAGCAGTTTTAAATTTTTCACTCCCTTCCCCCCTTTTCCGTAGTTTTAATTGGCCAAATTTTCGATACAGGATGTTTTAGGAGGAATTTGACATACTTCGGGACAACGTTCCTTAGATTAATTTACATCGATATTACCAACATTGGCCGATCCCAGTGGCCGTGCGGTCTAAGGCGTGGGTCTGCGGCCGCTCGCTTACTAGGATCGTGGGTTCGAATCCCACCGGGGGCATGGATATCTGTCTCCTGTGAGTGTTGTGTGTTGTCAGGTAGAGGTCTCTGCGACGAGCTGGTCCCTCGTCCAGAGGAGTCCTACCGAACGTGGTGTGTCTATCAGTGTGATCGTGAAGCGTCGTAAAATGACGAGGCCTAGGCCCCCAAGGGGCTGTCGAGCTATAGGAAAAAAAAATTGCTAACATACCTTATCCGAAGTTGAAAGGTAAATATGATATTGCGGTTCTGCGTACCGTACCTGTTTACCATGATGCCTTATCCTTACACTGCCCATGTTCGTCCTTGAACCGATAGCCAAACCAAGCCATACGGATGCGAGTGTGCTATGTAAAGTACTTGCAACCATAAGGACGATTTTGATGAAACTAATGCGAGTGTTTCTTATTTAATCAATGTCTTTATGTCACTGAGATATTAATTAGATATTAAGTTCAGCTGTTAGCATTACAGGAACTACAAATTAATCCTCGTTTAAGTATGTATTTGGTAATCAGTAAATGTATAACAATTCTGATTATTTAAAACTTATGTCGCCATTATCTCCGTAACCGTTAAACTTTGTACCAAGTATGTTTGGTTATATAATGTAATTTAACCGAAAGAAATTTCTCTCGAATAAGGGTTGATTTCTCCTGAAACACTCTGTATAATGGACACATTCTTTCCTCCTGGTCATTACAGCATCTGTCTGAACCAAATTCTGTCACCCTGAGAATAGAGGCATCAAGTTCGTCCGAAACGTCGGAATAGTCATCCCACATGGTGTAAGAACCCAAAAAACCACATTTGAGGTCTCGCACAGTTTTTCAGGACTTATTGTTTTACATTTTCCAAGACTTCTGTTCTGATCTGTTTGTTTGACCGTTGCTTCTGTTTACTAAAACTACTTGTATATCTGAACTACTCGATTGTTCATCATTGCCACGTTGCGCTCTGTATATGCTACACGCGGTCTGCGCCTGTAACATGTAACTTGGGCTTTTTATTGCTCGGTTACGGCGGCGGTGACGTATTCACCACAGATTTACGTTTTTCTAAGAAAAGTACGTTTTCTAACAAACACCTTTCCAAACTCCAGATGTCAGACTTGCAAAGTCTTAACTGCAGTTCCTAGAAATGTGTACGTTTGTGTTCAATAAACTATTCCTGTATCCTGAATTATTCTACAACAGGGAGGCTCCGAAAGTGTCATTTCTTTTCGTCAGCAACAATGTAGTTTTTCACAGATTGTGAACTTTTTTAATCCCTAGTACATTTGATAAACATGTTGAATACTAGAAAAAGTTTTAAGCAAATACAAACTTAGGATAAACAATGCAAAGACTAAGGTTATGAAAATATATAAAAAGAGTCAGGGAAGAACTGCGCAAATAAAAATAGGGATTGACAAAGTAAAAGAAGTACAAGAATTTTGTTACCTTGGAAGTATAGTTACCAATGGAAATAGATGTATAAACGAGGTAAAGAAAAGGATAGCCATTGCAAAGTTGACATTCCAAAATAAGAAAAGTCTCATCATGAACAAGAATCTAAGCCTTGAAACAAGGAAGAAGTTTATAAAAGCATATGTATGGAGTGTCATGACATATGGAAGTGAAACATGGACAGCGTCATATCCCCGA
This sequence comes from Reticulitermes speratus, assembly GCA_021186555.1. Taxonomy (NCBI): domain Eukaryota; kingdom Metazoa; phylum Arthropoda; class Insecta; order Blattodea; family Rhinotermitidae; genus Reticulitermes; species Reticulitermes speratus. The sequence continues at coordinate 29,809,128 of JAJKFL010000042.1, read as the reverse complement.
AGAACGGGTGCCTCATTCAACTGCTAGGCTAGTTTAGTTGCAGGAGTGGGACGAAACTGGCCTTGGTACTGCGGCCTCAAACGGGGCTACTGTCAGGTGTGCACAAATCTCGGGCGCCATATCGCCCGGGCGAATAAATTTTGTAGGGCGGCACCTTATATTTCTGGGTGCTAAGTATCGATGTTGCTTCATGCAACCCATCTGGCGCCTAGAATTTTGAGGTGGCTTGTAGATTTGTGGAAAATGTGTGGACCCCTGATTGTTGTGTTAGGCTCTCATAAGTGAATGACTGTGGACCACTTGTGGAATGATAACTGGCAAAGGGGACCCGAAGTGCTCCAAAAAGAACCTGTTATAATGCATTAATCCCACATGGAGTACCCTGGGTTTGAACCTGAGCCTCCGCCATGTAAACCCGGTGACTAATCGCCTCACCTATGGCATAGACCTTCATCAGGACACATTTGAATATTAGCTTTCAGGTATTCCTACCAAGAATTCTCCCTACCATTTTTTCTGTGGCGCTACAGTCCCAAATCGGGCCTAGGCTGCCTCGGTTTGATGTTTCTAGATCACACACAACTAGACACACACACACACACGCGCGCGCACAGTAGGACTCCTCTGAGCGAGTGATCAGCTCGTCGCAAAGGCCGTTACCCACACAACACACTACAAACACAAGAGACGAACGTCCGTATCATCAGCGAGATTGGAACCCTCGATCCCAGCAATGAAGCGGCTGCAGGCCTACGCCTAAGACCGCACGGCCACCGGGATTTGCTTTCCCTACCATACGAGTGTATCCAAAGAAATTTCAAATTTATCGCATTTGGGTTATGTGTGCTGCTCATCGTCATCATCATCATCATCATCACCACCACCATTAGCGTCATCGTCGTTGTCATCATCATCGTCATGTCCCTACCACGATCGTCTTCGCTGCCCAGGATCGTATACCATTCAGTCTTTGTAATTAATATCGTTTACTTGATGTGTAAATATTATTAATCCGTTGACGCATGTTTCGTGTGAGTAATGTACATAACTGTTCATTTCTTACCTCACATTTAAACACTCTCAGCTTCCTTTACGAAAAACCAACCGCTTAGTGTTGTTGAGGCAAATAATAGCTGCTTCTTATGGGAATGGTACCAAACACACAAATGCACTCTTAGGGCAAACCGCGTAGCTTTTGTCGTAAGAAGCGTATAACCATGAAGAAGGTTGACAGTAAAGCTATTAGATATACCACTGAAATTTAAGGTTGTTACAGTAAATGCTATAGATATGAGATGTTACCAATGTAAAATGTGTACTGTATATGATTACGTATGAATGTTACTGTGGCCTGAAGATGGCTTAATTGCAAGCCAAAAGTTGTGGCTATCTTTGTTGTAACTTGTTAAAAAATTAACTTTGTTGACAGTCTACCTTAACCCATTGCAAAAACATGTTCGGCCAGAGAATAGTTACTACGTGCTGACCATCCGACACAGCGAAGGTGATCGTTTATTCATTGTCAGTCTGAGGTGGGAGACTAATGCTTGGCTGCAATGCATTGAACCGTGCAGTATGTGCTGAGCAATACAGGTTGTTGTCGTGGGTTTCCGGAAACTAAACTTGGAGCTCGAACCCAGGCCACGGCGACGCTAGAACAGGGGACGTATGATGAATCAGTGACCCTGGTATAAGAATACCCGTATGGAGCTGGTGCGTGGGTGACAGCGCTAAACTTGGGCAGACTCCGCTGGGTGTTGCACAGTGTTCAGCACATGTCCATATAGCTTCCAAGTTCAAGCTGCGTGCCAACACAGGGTAGGCAGTGTACGTGTAACGTAACATTGTGGCGCGTTCGCGTAACAATTGTTGCCATGGAAAGGCAACAGTACGTTGACCTACACGTAGCTGTCAACAATTTGAAAGTGTTCAGTGTTGTTATGGAAATGCAACAGTGGGTTTCCTTTGCACTGTTGTCGAGCTACAAAATATTTCGTACTGCGGTCAATAATATAAACTTACTTAGGTCTTCATGTAAAGTTCCCGATTTTTTGTCAGATTTTAACCAAATTTAGAGTTTCTCGACAGATTTTCATAAAAGTTAACAGTATCAGATTTCACGAAAATCCTTCCATTGGGAGTCGCGCTGGTACATGTGGACAGGCAGACGGAGGGACAGACATGACGAAGCTAATAGGCGCTTCTCTCGACATATGCGAACGGTGCCTAACAAAACCCAATAAAGTGCTCTTGAAGTTAGCAGCGTTTAGAGAGCAGGTGTTTTGCTTGCCTTTGTGGAATCTTTTGGTGCATGTGGTGATCATTAGCCTGACAACAACGCGCTTTATTAACAAAATACACATAGCGCGTAACACGTTCTTTCGTTTAGATCTTAAATTTTGTCACAAAAACTTCTCCATATATTCGGGTTTCTATCGAAATCTATAAATTTGTACACAGGCTTTCAAACAAAGTGACTGAATAATTTGAACCACAGTTACATTTCACTTCATAAATTTTAGTAAGGATTCTTAACATTAAAAGTAAAAAAGAGACCATCCGAAATTAATTTATTCGGTGTGTCTGCAGACTTGAATAGACATGAGAAACTTCATTTCTATTCTGTGATTCTTTAACGGGATAAACATAACATTTTATGTAGGTTGTCAAATTCTGGTCAGAAGTTTCATTTTATTTCAATTTTATTGTGAGTTTTATGTGCGACATTACACTCTGTTTACCGAAACCTTGTATGACACTTGGACTTGGTCGGGGAAACACGACCGACCTCTGTATATACTGCGTGTCTGTACTAGCTTCTTTGCTGAATGAAGATCGTTAAAAATAAAATTCCATGGTCCAACTGTTATAACTTCTTTTAACACTGTGATGACAAATCCTGAAACTTAAACACCCGCTAATAATCACAGATCACCAGTTGGACGCGATCACCCTCACATTTTCATAACCTGTCTTCCTTTCATCTTATTCACTGTCCTCCTACTGGATGTTTTCGGTGCCCCCCCCCCCCCCCAGTCGTAGTCACGTGCACACTCCTTTATGGCTTCCTAGACTTTGCTATCCCAAGAGTGTATAACTCATGAAGGTCCTCCGTATGCTGTATAATATAAATTTTTTAATTTCATTCTTAGATCTAGAACTAAAATGAGATAATAAGGCGAGCAAGGTGACTGTGTGTAACTGTTATGTATCAACACCCTACACCTGTTATATCTGTCTCCTAATGTAGTGCAGTTGGTATATTAGATTAGGAGACACTGACGATGATATAGCAGCATCGAAACACGTTTTGTCGTTTATTAAGACAACAGGTGTAGGGTGTTGTTGCACACAACAGTTACATGTACCATAACATTGAGGTTACTTGCTCAGTGTCGTCTGTTTCACACCAAGAGCCAGCTTTCGTAAATTGCATTAACTTCGGAATTGGAAGATTGAATTTTATTGTGGCATAAAGTGATAAGTTTTTCATAAAAATGAAACGCAATAATAAAAATAATAATAATAAAACTTTTTGAAGCTATAAATCGATGTACAAAGAAAGCAGGTTCTATGTTTTCTGCTCGGAACTGCTTGTATTTTATGGGTGTGGAAATTTGTTTGCCTTCCAAAGGTAAGAACAAAGCGATGACAATATTGGACCTATAGAAAGGAAGTGACACGGGGACGACATTGCGAAACGACTGTTCGTCGCTATAGAAAAATATGATGTGATCGTGAGGGTTGAATCCGGCTGGCTCAGGACGGGATCTACTGGCACGTTTTTATGAACACAATTACGGGCTATCGATTTCCGTAATTAGGACATTTCTTGGCCAGCAACTACCAGCTTTTCGTAAGAGACCTTGCTCTATGCATTCTGCTGGGTAGCAGCCAATTAATTTCTACAGTTGAATGTTTCATAAAGCTTTTGACGCTTATAAACACGTTAATGAATGCTGAGATGCAGTAAAATTCGGAATTGGGAAGGATAGCAAGAAGGGAAAAAAGAAAATTCTCGACCCATTCCCGACCGGCTGTGGACCCACCTAGCCTATATTTGAGGTCTGCATTTTAGCACCTCGTTCTGTGACGTCATTGGGTGCGGTTCGTGTTTTCACAACTTGGCGGTAACTCTTCCTCTGCCTCGAGCGGGGGGGGGGGGGGGGGGGGGGGAGACGGCTGCTAGATTTCATCTGGTCGTAATTGTTACATTTCAGGCAGAAACAAAGGAAAGAGATGCAGTCAGTTCTGCTTTAACGCTGCGTTCTTGTGAGCCTTCGCGTTATAGAAAATTGCGTAATAAAAATATGGTCAGATAAAAAAATTGGCCCGTCATCCAACTTTATATCTTCACACAGGGCTCTGAAATCGCATTATAGCCAATTCGCTTTAACGAAACACGCGTAATAGTAGAAGTGACTGTACAGTCAAATTCCGACATAACGTCCATTGCGGTGAAGAAACAGTGACACTATGTTGAGTTTTGACTGCACATACAATATTTTCTCTGTCTCGACTCGTTAAGTAATTATTCACTTACAGTGTATACACAATATTTTTTCTAGATGACATTAAGACGCACGGCGCAATAAGCTACACTTTTGCTCACGCTACTACTACTTGTGCATACCACTACAACTTTTTTTCGTAGCGGCTTTGGTACTATTAACCGAATATTACATTAAGAGGGACGGGAACTGATACTATTAAAATGAATCTTGGGTTTATGTGAGAAGTAGACGGAGTCTATTACAGGTAATATTAAATCATATATTTTTAATTACGACAGAAACGTTTAAAATGGATCTTACGTTAGTGGTAACGGGGGTTGATACTATTACAAGGAATCCTGAAAGTGTTGGGCGGAAGTAGAAATTGTAGATTGTACGGCGGCATTAAAACGAATCTGAGGGTTGAAGACGTACAGGCCTGAACCTAATGACAGTAATATTACACACACCCTCTTAGGAACTTAGTAGAGGATAATATCAATATGGCGTTTAAATTTACGTAAAACGCAACTGTAAGCTTTTGTGTGGATGGGGGTGAATAATGACGGACAGACCATCAACCTGTCGGGACTCATTACACAACTGTAAGCTTGTGGTTAACATCTACCTGGGAGCTCATCAGCCCTGTATCTGTTCATGTTTATGTCGGCGACTGATCGTTTTAAAAGGTCATTGTTTACAAACAACATTGCTATGAAATATTGCTGTTTATAGAATTAAGGATGGTGTTCAGGGCTTATTGCTTGCAGACGCAAACGGGTGTTAATATTTATTTTCGGTGTGTGACGTCAATTCCTTTCCCTAGTGGTAGCCTATATACTGTGGGCGATATTTGGAATACGCGTTCGAAAACGAAAAATGGGGGGCATTCTGAGCAATCCACATTTTGGGTTTAAAACATCAGTATTTTAATGTTTCAGAGCTGAATCTTTTATGTCGTTTGTAACACTGTGATTTATATAGGGACATTATTTCGTCCGACAAATATCGCTAGTCACTTCCTGTCGGCTCTCTTGTTCTGAAACTTCGACGTCCAGTGAACAACGTGTTTGTTAGATGTTAGAAGTCTGCGAGCTGGAGGAAATCGTTTTCAGCGCCTGCTTTACGTATGGTGAGTGAAACCCTAATATTAACTGTTATACAGTGAACTAAAACATATGGACTCCTACTCATGGCAAATTGAAATAATGGCTAGCGCTGCGCTGCCTTCCGTCAAGCGAAACAGTCTGAGTGAAGAGTGGTGCGAGTTGTGAGATAAAGTAGTGTCCCTCTAGAAATACGAGTATTTGTTTCTGTATATCTCGGCCGTTACACGTGAGCTCAGACATTAAGTTTGTGGGCGCTTGCCTTACTAGATATGACTGGTTGTTATCTGGGCATTAGTGTAGAAAACGCCAGTTACGACATATTGCTATGCATGTAACCAGCAGAAATAATCCGGTATTTGACAGATGTGTTACTATCATGTCTGCAGCATGATTTTAGATATGGCGTTTTTGGTGTCGACCACAATTCCTCATTGACACAGCTAATTGAACATTTCAGAGAATGGTTTCTCTATACTGACGTTATCTAGAATCAGTAGATCAGATATTACAGTATACGTTTCAGTCTTGTCGTGTATTATACAAAAACCATGTCTTTGACAGATTTAATCATAGGTATCATATGGATATGATTAAAGGAAAAGGACGTTTCAGATGAAGTGTATGTACCAGCGTACTGGTACGTTGTTAACACGTCATTGTACATGTGTATGTACCAGCGTACTGGTACGTTGTTAACACGTCATTGTACATGTGTATGTACCAGCGTACTGGTACATGTATGTTAACAACGTCATCATGTACATGTGTATGTACCAGCGTACTGGTACGTTGTTAACACGTCATTGTACATGTGTATGTACCAGCGTACTGGTACGTTGTTAACACGTCATTGTACATGTGTATGTACCAGCGTACTGGTACGTTGTTAACACGTCATTGTACATGTGTATGTACCAGCGTACTGGTACGTTGTTAACACGTCATTGTACATGTGTATGTACCAGCGTACTGGTACGTTGTTAACACGTCATTGTACATGTGTATTGTACACCAGCGTACTGGTACGTTGTTCACATACAGGGCATTGTACATGTGTTATGTACCACGCGTACTGGTACGTTGTTAACACGTCATTGTACATGTGTATATACCAGCGTACTGGTACGTTGTTAACACGTCATTGTACTCGTAAATGTGTCGTCCTTATATTAAATTGTAAATTTTTTGGATACATAATGCAAACCTTTATTGTTTCATTTTTTTTTTTTTGCGTGTGAGGATGATCGTGTCGATAGCGACTCATAGGAGGAATACAAAATGTGATAAGTACATACTGTAATAAGTACATATTGTAATACATACAACATCCAGCAAAAAGTAAAAACAGTGTTTATGAAGGTATAAAACGGTTTTGTTAATTGAACATAGTAGGCAGTAAGAAAATGAACTGTTAATTTTAAAACGGTTTATTGGTTATGTCGACAACACGTGTATTTGCTGTGCTACTTAACTTTGATATAGACCTACTGCCACAATGGCGTCATCATAATTCTATCGACAATCTTGAAAGGATAAAGATCATTGAATCATCCATTCATTAAGACCTGGAACAGCATGTTGACCTTGCAGAGTTAATTATTTATTTAAATAACCAATTAAAGCATTTTGCATATTTTGCAAGTGTCTTGTAACTAACGAGAACGTCAGATGAGTGTAGTCACAGGACATCTTGATTGATGTAATGACGCCTGCACGGTCCTTCTGTCCGTTGGACGCGATGTGCTCGTCAGCCTCACAGTGTCGTGGTCACGATATCGATTTCTGCGCGGACACCAGACGTGCGTGACGACTTCGGGATGCATCTGTGGCACGTCAACAAACCCCCCAGACGCCACCGTGAACATTCTTCTTGTTAGTTGTCATGCACTGGTAGGACCTTGTGCCTGTTACTGTTCAAAATTAGTTTCTTCAACAATTAATTTTTTAGGCGTTAGACATTTTGTAGAACTCCTTCAACGGTCTTTCTCTGCACTCCTTACGGCCAAGAGGTAATTGTGTGAACAACTAACTTGAGATTCAGAAACTCTGCGTTTTATATTTATGTGTTTCGTATGATCATCAGAAAAAAACAGTGGTTACCATCCTAAAACAGTATTAACAGGTTGGTCACTGAAGACGGTGTTTTCTTTGAGGCAGAAACTGAATGTTCGTGTACCTCGTGTACTAATTATATTAATTTCGGGCTTAGGTTGGTTAGAGAACTGTAATTTCTCTTGAATATTTGTGTTAATTTCGGGTTTCCGAAAGGAATGAACGGTTCAAAACTAAATTGGAGAAGAGTTTCTTTTATTTTATCTGATGTACGTGGCAAGAAATACTTTTATGAGTTGTGAGTGTATGATATTGAAAATTTGTATTTCTTTTAAAAATGCAACTTCTGTTACGGTAATTTTGTCGAACTTGAAAATACAGTCATATGAACATAAATTACGACCCGTATAACGTAACTTACTCCGTGGTGTAGAACACCAGAACATTATATACCTACCCGGAATCCGAATACGGCCCGGCCCTTAGCCAGTCAGAAAGTTGCGGTAGGACCGAATCTTTACGTTTGGAAGGGAGCTGGTAGTCGGCAACTCTTTGTATAACTTATTGTCTTTTCAAGTATGAAGATACAGCTTTCCAACACACATCTCTTCTGTGAAGAGAAACTGGATTGTGGGGACAGTTGGGTATGAAGTCGAAGGAATGAACAAAATGAAATTTTTTTCAGAGGAATCCAGCCCTCGTTATTCTGAATTTTTAGTCAGGCTTAGAAGCGGCGATGCAAGTGGAGAGTAGCAATGCCTGCTTATAAATTGAATTGTCAGAGGATGCCTTCTGATTTGATGTTTCCCTGTTATCTGTGACCTTGCAAGGCTAACAAAATAATTTTCGCCAAACAAACCGCACAAAGCAGATCAACGCAGGGATGAGATTAAATCACCAAACGTCGAGTGTTTAAACAATCCGGCTTCCTACTCGGGAGGTTCCACGTTCAAATCTTCGCCCAGAGCCCGGCTATCCTAATTGAGGTTCCTCTTCGGTTTCCACTGCTTCCAAGCAAATACCGAGCGAGTACGTTTACGTATGTGAGGTTTGGGATATGACGTCGTGTATTGCGGTAGAAGTTTACTGACGTTTAGGAGGAGCCAGCAGCTAACTACAGGGTGTTGCTTCCCATAAAAATGGTGTTTATTTTGCGAGATTTAAGGTTCTCACGGCGCTGTGGCTGAATATTCAAGCATTCTGGGATGTTACGCTTTGTCAACTAGTAAACAGTTACCTAACTTTCGAAGGATCGCGGTACCTTAATCTGAAGGGTCAAACAGTCCAAGAAGACTGCGTGACAATGGCAATGAAGGGGTTACGATTCTTCGAAGCATCAGTAACTATTTACCAGTCGACACAGCGTAACATCCAGTTGAAATCCGGCCTCTATGCTTTTGTTACAACACCCTTGAGATGACACTAGACGGCGAACATTATAACCCCGTAGAAACAGAAAATGTTTGCATTATTTTCCACAGCGTCTTTAACGTGCGTACTGACAGCGTTGTACGAAATGTCTTTATGGTCGATACATTGTTTACGGAATTTCCATATTCGATAAGTATCGCTTGTAAATGTTCGATATATCATTCACAAAATACCGTAAATTTATCCATGTGCTTAATTCAGCACCGCACAATGAAGACGTGTGGAGAGAAGGAAGGTATAGCTGACGCATTCTTTATTGGGTGTGAGTGCTCATCGTCGCGCCGTGGCCACTCTACCGCTGTGGAAAAAAACCCCGGTACCCATTGGTTAGGCAGGTGGGATGGGCCCCAGAGCCAGTCTGCTTAGACTGAGGAGGAGCGAAAAACCTCATGCCTCTGCCTGGAATCGAATACCACTTCCCCGATGCCCAGCCCTTGGCTATGTTCAGTTACCTCGACTTCCAAGAAATTCTCATGTTTCGCCCACTTCACTGCTTCATAATCATACACCCAATTAGCGCATGCGTTACTGATCTTGTGGCTGACAGAAGTCTCTGGTTACACAACAAGGAAGGGTTCTGAAATACAAAAAAAAAAATCCTCATTCCAAATATTTTTCGTTTAAATTTACATGGATATTTATACCTGTGTGTGTTTGGTATGTCGGTTATGGAATATCAACACTCGTAATCCTTATTAATTCACGCAAAATATGTACGGAACGAAGAAAATTCTACGCATTTGGATACAATTTTTCCAGGTAAAGGGTTTGGCTGGAGGCTTCTCACACCAGCAAGCTCACTAATGCATGTGCTAATGTGTTTATACGTAATGAGAAGAGTTGAATATGGAGAAATATTAGAATGCTGAATTTCTCGAAAAATCATCCGGCCTAGCTGCCATGTCTGTAAGGCGAGCCACGCTGCAGACGAAACGATGTTCAGTATTCGTCGGGTTTGTACCCGATTATAAGTCAAACAGATTTTTATAAATTTAGGATTTCGAGTTTGCCAATTTGACCAGATTTGATTTTGGCGGCAACGTTAGATACGAACTCTCACTTTTTCCATCTCCAGGGACCAAATATCCTCAGACCTGATACCGCAATGGAGATTGGAGTCTTCTTGGATGTTACGCCACGTCGGCCGGTTTATTTACAGAACACTTGAACTTCATCAATACCTGAAATTGAAATAGCGCTTTGTCATTTAATATTTCACTTTTTATTCTTCCCTCAGACTGATGAGGGACCAAGTTTCAGAACCTCTAAAAGTAAAGCATAGTTATAATTGTGTGCATTTTATGTACCCAAACCGTAGTGAGAAGAATTCGGTTCACGAAGGTGGCCATTAAGTTCGTTTATGCTACGTCAGTCCAGACATTCCTTTCTGAAGTGCTTGTGAAACCCTTAATTTCTGTGGTTACGTCATGAGAGTCCAACAGCATTGTAAGTAGCCGACCTCTTCCTTAATGCGATTAACACCGCGCGGTAGTAGTACTTGTACATCACTGCAGAAGGGAAGGTCATTGTCAGCTGATTTGACGCGATGTATCTGTCGGGTTTAGCGCTGTTATGTACCGTAATTTGAGGGGAAGTCATATCCTCATGAATTTAAATGCCCCTAGGTGGTGACAATGTCTTTTTTTTTGGCGCTGTGGTTTATGTCTCCAAGAACACTTTACTTCGTCGCGTGTGGTTAAAATTAACCCCTCGTCAACTTTATTCACGTCTTGGCCTGCATTTCATTCTGTAGTTTTTTCGTACATTTATATTTTGATATATAGCGGACATATTTTATTAACTTCGTCTAAATTTCACAGTGTTAATTTTTAAAAAAGAAAACGGATGTAGCCTATATATAAGCTTTTAAATATACGTACTCAACTTGAACCCCTGCTGTATAGAGAACCCATTTAACTGAGGGTCGTTTAGAGCTTCCAAACGGTCAAGGCAGTCGTCAACAGATGGCAGAAGCGTCGCCGCTTGAGTTCAGGTATGAAAATTGTAGTAATTTTATATCAAAGCTGCAGTAACTGCAGTTTTAAAAGATAAACAAGAGACAACGTAGGCCTGAGATTTCCCAAACACATGACTATTAATATTTTAATTGTAATAATAGTTTTGACCTTGATCTAGTCTGTGCTGCTATCTGTCCAGATTTCTGCGAACGACTCACAATGCAGTAGATTCCAACATGCCGTGGTCTTTGCAGTCGTTCCTTAAAATGGCAGCGATATCGACCCATTACTGTGAAAAAGGTAAGAAGAAAATATCAGTTTGATACTGTTGCTTCGTGTGACGACCTACGTATTTGTGTTTTTTGCTGTAATTAGTTTGAGGGATCTGTGAACATTAAAATGCTTTATTATGAGCTAAAAATATCTTCATACGGCATTAATACAGGCATAGACAGCCTGGCGGGTTGCCTAATTTAGTACTAGCAGACGACACACAACATACAATTTGTGCAACCGAATTGCCACATGAGGGATATACGCGTTGGTACTTTTATTTTAATGTGTGCTGTGGTTATATATTGAATATCTGATTGCTAAGAATATTGTTGTATGATGCAGGTTTATAATGTCGCAGTTCTGAACGCCTGATAGTAGGCATTCCTTTCACAGGTTGTGTGCAGCAGGTTGCGTAGACAGGAGAACACAAAATTATCGAGCGGTCTCACTGTTTTCTGGTTCAGGGCGTGGTTTAGATTCCACGAAAAAGAATACCTTGGGTAGAAAATGAACGCTTCTATGCTGCTGCATTTGACACCCATCGCACCCTCCGAAGTACGTTGTGTGCTAAATGCCGTACCTACATTTCACGACACTGGTACATCGGTTAAACATGGACCTTGCTATGGGTGGTTTTTCGTTTTCTGTGACGACAACGTGCAGGTTTTTCTCGTCGTACAATGTCACGGTGAATTGACTGTCTCTTTTTATTGAGGGGTCTTTAAATATACCACTGGTACAGTCTTTTTAAAAACACGTTGTACAGTTATTCGGTACAGTTCCAAATCTCTGCTTATATAGACTGTAGCATTAAGTGATTTCGTAATGTGTCAAGGACGAGTTGTATTAGTGTCAGCAGTGGTGTTTTAATCCATTTGGTAAATCGTGTACAATTTTAGACGTCCGTCGTTTGATGTTTAGCAAGGTAATGTTTGTATCTTATGTACTTCTGCGATTGTGTATTGGATCAGTTGTTATCTATTAAAGAACCAAATTTCTAGCAAAGTTTGTCGAAAGTAGCTTTTTTATTAATTTTAAACGTTCAGGTGTCAAACCAAATATCATATCTGGTTTCCTCATGTATAATCGGAAAGTGATTTTTATCTCAATCAAGGCTGTATAACTGTTTAAGAATTGAAGGGCTTATCACATTCATATGACAAACCACACTTTTTATAACACGGAGTTTTACAGTTTGACCATTTAAGACAGTTACTTCGATACTTAAGGTGAAATATATGATTTATGAAGAATATTGTATATATATATAGTTTATGTGTTGTTTACAGAATATTGTGATTTATGGAATTTATCGAAAACTAAACAAAGTTTTCCTGTCAAGTAGAGATGTTGTGGCTCGTCCTGCCGTGCACTAAGCTATTCAGTTGTTCGTACAATTAAAATTTCAGTTAATGGAGTGTCAGCTGTAATATTTTCCGACCTGTTGTATATCGGGCTTACTTCAGACTTCTAAATTGTGTCATGACTCCTATGACACTCGTACATATCTACTCTCATGCAGTGCGTAATCTTGCGCATAAGCAATTTCTATTTTCAAGAAATTGCGGTTCGCACATAACATGGCATTCGCTATTTTGGTTAACTTAGTGGGGTATTTGACGTGACGGGATGAGAGAAAAATAACGAGATTAAATAGTATTTGAACAGGTACGTTAAAATGATTAAGTCGGGTACACAGTGGGGAAAGCAAGAAATCTGAGCAGAACTTTGGTTTCGAAATCTCGTGCGAAGGAACCACAAATATTAGACGCAGCAGCAGACGTGAGTGTATCAAGATATTGATCTTGATGAATATGTGAGCAAGATTCAACAAACAGTGTAGCCTCTGACAGCAGCCTTTTGTGAATACGATGGCGAAGATGAAGGTTTTAGTTCTTGAAGAAACGAAATTTCTTTATCAGTAAAATAACAAACACAAGTCATTTGACGTTGTTTCGCTTACCGTGTGGCTTATTGTGATCAACATCTTACTTGTTAACTGTAATGTAGGTCACCTACCGAGTTTCGTAAGGTTCAGCCATATGTTTTAGAAGTTTGAGGATGTCATATTTGAATATTCAACTCCGTACGTTAGCAGTATTATTGCATGGTGTGGCTCAAAATTGAATTTACTTGAAATGTGGTGGTGGAAATCACCATGTTACTTTTCGCAGCAATAAATACAGTCACGCTGTCTATCATCGGACAGACGAACATACTACGGATAAAATTTCTTCTGCAAACGCTCCACAAAAGGAGTAGAAGTCACCAATGTTGCAATGAGTCATGCCGTTCCATTTAGCTCGTGATATCACGGACCACATTTCTGTCAATGTATGTCACGTGCTGATGAGGCAAGTGAAATTGTGGCTTAGTGGGACTTGCGGAAAGTTATGACGGCGAGTAAGTTGAAGAGTTTATGTCCTGTTGCGTAACAAAGAACTGCCTTTGTTCAATAAGTGTGTGCGGGGTTTGGTATCCTGAAATAAAATCCTGTTTGTTTCTAAAAGCTCGTATATTTCTAGAGTCAAGAAATGCAGTCCCGTTTTTTTCTTATAATTTCATGTATTATTATTATTATTATTATTATTATTATATACTGTTTTGTATGAGTGCGAAACTTTGTCTCTCGCCTTCAGGGAGAATATAGTTTTATTTAGAGTGTTGGAGGGAAATTGGCATAATGAGGAACTTCATAATTTGTCATGTTGGGTAATCTTCAAATCAGAGTAAAGGAGGGCGGAGCAGTTGTTTTTTTGAGGGCAAGTTATTGGTTGTTTGCTGCGGGTGCTGTGAGTGGGAGAGGGACAGCAAGCGTAATCGTATTCGTGCATAAACATAAGCCATCATTTCTTCACGTTTTGTTCGCTGTTTTGATATATTCCACACATATGAATTATTGTAGTGGTGGCATTTCCTTTTATATATTCACTGTTTTGCGATCTGAATAAGGCATTACTGTGTTGGTATGTGTGCTTGTATGTGTTACTTGTAGCAAAAGTATTTAAAAATTCGCGGTAGGTGTGTGTCCTCTTGTTGTGTATGCTGTGAGTTCAGTCCCCACACGGAAATTTCAGTCATAACAAAACATTTGTCTGCGTGCGTTTTAAGTTTCAGTTTAGTAAACGGTAAAGCCAGAGTTGTCCCTGTACGCGCCGGAAAGGCGTATGATGGAGGGTGGCTGTGTGACTCCAGTCATTCTCAACTTCAACACAAAAAGGAAGTGAATGGTCAACTTCTCGCCCCGGCCGTTTTACCCCGTGGAAGAGCCCCCAGTGCCCATTGAATACTAGGCTGGGTGCGCGTCAGAACCGGCCTGGACGGTTCTCCTTCCCGGGAATCGAACCACGATTCTTTGGTTGACCAGCCATAACCTAGTTACTGTATCGACTGTGCTCTCTCGGCCCGTTTTTGGTATAATTAGAAATGTCCAGTGTTTCAGAATAAAGTGGTTTGTGAATGGAATAACTGTTTCGAACAGAAACTAACATACAGAATATGGTGACAGTCCAGTGACATTGGCATATCATTAAGTATCATGTCTTAGGAATGCCCTTCAAGTAACCACCATACACTCGCTCACAGGGTGGTAACCGCACATCAGTCATGCACTACTCGACATAGTAGTTCCAAGTGTTGATTGATGAATTTCGTCGTATACGATGTATTTCACTGCCCTTATCTTTTGGAAAGGAATATCTCCAACGCGAAAGATAACTTTCTTTTGGATCATGCTGCGTAGAACACATTTTGTTTGTCGTGCAGTATGGGTAGGGGAGAGGGGGGATAGTTGGCACACTTTTCACTTTATAATTTTTCACATTTTCTCTGTACTTGTTAAGTTGAATGTAACGGCACGTATGGCTAGCAACACTCTTGGGCTACAATCTGACCTACACAAATTTGACGCTATTCATAAGGAATAGGAGGGATAGGCTTTTGCCCTAACCTCTGCACGTGTGCCAACCTGCCCCACACACGGGGTAAGTTGGCATGTGGTAAAATACGTGGAAAATCAAGATGCCAACTTTTCAAGGTCAAAAAGTAACAGACAGTGATTAATATAATGTTTTATGGAACAAATGTGTCAGACAGGTGCGCACCCAAGGGGGGGGGGGCTACCAGGCTGCAGCCCCCCCAAACACCCCAAAACTGAAAATTAAAAAGCACTGATTTTGTACATACGATGATATCAAGGGTTTTACGTGATTTACCCTGCAGCCAAAATCAGCCACTGAAATCAGCTGATGACTAATACATTAGAATTTTGAATAATAAATTAATAAAATTTAAAGAAAATAGGACACTGATGAGTCGTGGAATATGTAGCTATATTTTATGTATATAAATGCAGTTGCAGACAATGTTATGTTATACTTATGACATGATTTTTATAACATAATTTTTAAAATCAAACACAAATTATATATAACCTCAGGGTCAGCCTCCCCCCCCCAATGAAAAATTTTGGTTGCGCACCTGGTGTCAGATACAGGTTGTGCGCAACAACGCGGTGTTATTATGGTAATAAAACGGTTGAGAAACAATATAATTTCAGCACAAAATTCAATACATTTACTTAAATTGAAAAAGAAAATCAAAAGGAAAGGTAACTCAGTATGACACTAGCCTACCACCAGCAATACACGTTTTCATTCTAAATAAAGTATCCCAATCCCATGAGACTGGTAATTTAAGCATTTTTGACAGAGGTATCAACCAAAATGACAGTTATTCTTTTGTTCTTGTTTACATTCTTGAGCTTTTTGCGTACAATTTAGGAAGGTTTCGAATGTCCTCTGGAGTAGCAAGATGTGTTGCAACTTTTGAAGCAGACGATGATCGTTTGGGAGAATCATCAAAATCGCAGGAAGTTCACTGTTGCTACTGTAGCTGCTGCCTCCATAGGAGGGGCAGCTATGTCTGCAACGTAATCTTCTATAAATTCCTCATTTTGAAATATATCGCCGCTGAACAGGTAAATTTCAGAAAACTGGAAACCTGCTTTGATATTTGCAGGAAAAAGAAGTCAGGTGCGACGGTGTGTTGACGGCACAAGAATTTTCATATATTGTCACTTGTGCCTGTATGGTTAGTTATGCAGACATTATAAGCTCGGTTCACATATGTCGTAAGCGATCAGTTGACACCTGTCAAGAGGCTGGAGTTACGGCTGCAGTGTGGAGGGAAGTTGAGGACAGTCACGCCATTCTGCTTGCAGTAGTCTATTGCCCGTATGGCCAAATGCGAATCATGGTTGTCTAGCAACAGAACTACTGATCTCTCTTTAGAAGTCTCAGCATGTGCCACGAAATGTTTTACATATCTTACAAAATGCTCCTTCGTCATCTATCCAGAGGGATGGACGGTGTGATCAATGACTGTGTTGGTGAGGTGCTTTTACCTCACCCTCCCTTACCCTTTTGCAGTATCTTGCCTAAATACGGAAAGAAATCTGAAAATCCTTCGCCGCTTTGCTTGTTGACCTTCCACGTTTTCGCAGAGCTCTCAGCTTGTAGCAGTGCTCCAGACTATGTTGCCCCTATAAGACCTCTTCTTGCATGTACGCATTATTTAGCTTCTTAAACCGGACAGAAAATATCACACTGGAAAATAATTAACCAACAAGTTTCTAATCGAAAGCGGGGCAAGTTGACACAGTGAGCCAACATGCCCCACGTTGAGTGTGTCCACGTGCCCCGTCGCCACCTTCTTATGTTTTGGACTGTATCATCCTCAAACAAAATGGAAGTCTACAATTCTCTCTAGCTCCAATGTTAGCCAAAAGGAGGTGCCATTCATGGGTGGCACAATGTCACGTGTAACTGTAACCAAACTTTAAACACAAAACATTTTATACAGCGATAAAAAATTACTTCCTGCGGTGGAAAAAATAAAACACCACACCACGCTTCAGTCAAATATCATAAAGCTCTGATACTTGCTGACTGCTCTCAGAAGAAGTCATTGAACAGTACAAATTGCCATGTGCTGCTATCCTGCGCCATCTTTGGGAGTTATGGCCATTTTGCCAACTTACCCCTGTAGCCAACTAGCCCCCCTCTCCCCTACTATTGCCATCCTGTCAGAGCCAACAAACGGCTCTCTCCACATTTAGTCTCTCTAACGCAGGTTCCACGATTATTTGCGACATTTCGACGTACCTTGAGGTGTAACGATTTCTTTTAACAGCAGCCAAGGATCCTGAAAGAAATACAGACCAATTAATAATATAACTATGGTACGGCGCACCACGCCATCACTTTTACAGAGTGTAATAACTGTTCGCGTAATATTTTAGGGTTTGTATCACAGTAATACGTGGTTTGTTTGTTATCGTAACCTGGAATGTGAGAAGG
Source organism: Reticulitermes speratus (assembly GCA_021186555.1). Classification (NCBI taxonomy): domain Eukaryota; kingdom Metazoa; phylum Arthropoda; class Insecta; order Blattodea; family Rhinotermitidae; genus Reticulitermes; species Reticulitermes speratus. The sequence continues at coordinate 29,791,450 of JAJKFL010000042.1, read as the reverse complement.
CTCTTTGTCTAGGTTTGTTGTGTTGGCCAAATGTTAGTGTCAACAGCGCATAACGTTGTGTGTATTGGAGCTTTCGCAGTGAATAAATTCAGTAAAATCTCGGGCCAACAGCCGCGTCAAGGTGGTTCATGTGTTTCAGACACCGACTCAGTCTCCTTCATCATGGTTATGATATGAATCAGAATCAGTACCCAGCATTTCCAAATTATATACCCGCTCCGGCCTTGTGCGGGTATAGGCCTACAATTTGTTAAGGCTGCGTGTTCAGTCGTATCGCATCCAGGATGATGGAGACGGGGATGGTCTCTGAAACGGTGGTTTACGTGTGGCTGTCTGCCCCAAAATATTTTGCTGAACGTGTAACATCCGCCTGCAAAAAGTTGTACGAGCAGCTTCATGGTTACTGTGTGCTGAACAGTCAGAATTTCCTATACAACCCTGTTATCAAACGGTTAAATCTTTTTCTGTCAATGTAAAGAGGCTGAATGACAGCATACAAGCAGCGCCTACAACATCCTTTCATATAGGCTAACTTAAGAGTCAATAGTAAACACTATACAAATACCATAATATTAAGGAATATTTGGGAATGCATGAACTGGTAACGCTTTTAAGTCGAATAATAAGCCTTTTCCGACTATATTCTCCCTTTTTCGACGTTGTGGACCTCACTTTTAACTGCTTCAGGTATTTAAATGTTAAGACATTTGAAAATAATTAGTTAAATGATATTTCCATATATTTTTGTTGACATTTTAACCCCTGACAAAAAGGAATGAGCGCTGTTAAAAGAAAAAGTGTGATTCGTGATTATAATTATGATTCAGAGCTCCTGTTTCGGCTTCAACTTCCTTTCTATTTCTTGGATGGTCAATATCTGTTCTTGCTTTTGATGTAGGCCTGTAATATGTATGAGGTCTGTTTTGATATTCTCGTATCGTCCATTATTTACAGATATTGTAATCACCAGGCTCGGTATAAATTACCTTCAGTTTCAATATATTTTTCATTCTCTTCGTATTTAGTAATTTTTAATCCTATACATTCTTATACCTTCCTTAACTAATCTCAACAAAGGACCCCGTATCGGGGGGGGGGGGGTAGTATCAGTCCATCTGTACGTGACATAGTATCAGCCGTTGGACGTTTTTTAATTTTACATTGTAGTTTTCGCAATAAGTTGTTGGGCAGTTACGGTTTTCAGCCATAGCACACTAATAAAACCAGTTTACAGTAGGTCATGAATAGACTTTTATGGGACGCTTCTCGCCAAATGTTGCTTAATTTTGATTTTCAGCCATATTGATCCGTAATGAAGACTAGTTTGTGTGAGACCGCCATAAATGGACTTGTCTATATATCCCGTAAACCATTTCCCACATTTTATTTAAATAGACCTAAATAGGTTCCAGTAAAATATTTTATGCATGCCCAATTTTCAGGCATATGGATAAAAATAAAGCCTAGATTGCGTAAGGCCACGAATGGTCTTGTTTTCACATAAACAGTTTTGCAAACTTTGTTCAATATCTATGTGGGAGATATGTATTAAATTTTTCGATAGTTTCGATTTCAAGGCATATTGATCGATAATAGAGCCTAAATGGTTCACTACCTCGGTGGGCTTTACCATGTACCCCGCAAACGTTCCAGAGATTTCACTGACATCGATGATGGGAGAATTTTCAGTTTCAGTACTCCCATTTTAAGGAAGTGTAATAAACTTCTAAGAATACTTGTAGTGTAATTTAATATACCGCCGTATGAAGTACACCATTACCCATTGGTAGTTCTAGTGACTGCCATACGCAGTACACCGTTTCGAATCTTGTTCACTTCCATTTAATAATGTTGGAAGTGCCACGGACTTGTCGAATTTAACTTGCGTTTGTTCTGTAGCTTTAAGTTTTAAATTTCTTACGGTCTGCATATATTTTTGGTCCTTTTCATTTGTTTGCATCATCTTTATAATGAAAGTGATGCGTGGTAGAGAATTTAACGAATGTTAGGTGTTCCTGTGTGTGCCATGTTGTTCTTCGTACTGTAGGGGAGTTTTATGGACAGCCTGCTTATGCTTCGGGAGAGAAATGATCAGGTACCGTAGAGCTGGCCACGTGTAGATAAAATCTGACCAATGTCTTGGGCACTAACACGTATTAAACTGACGAAAATTTTTTCATAGTTTGAAACACTGCATGAACATCCGTATATCCGTTTTAGATATCCTGTAAATACAATACGTTTGTAAGGCAAAAAGACATTTTTCTTGCGGAAGAGCATCGCTTTGTCAGATTTGCTTTCCGAACACTGTTCGTGCAGGCCGTGGCCTGGGTTTGTAGTGCCAGGACGTTCTTCAGTTGTGTAACCCTCCACTTTAAACTGCCTTGCTCACGGTTACTGAATTGCTCGAAACTCATTGGTTTACAAGAAACTTATCTCAAGGAATATTTACCGGGGAATTTAAAGCCGATAGTATAGCCACGTACTATATTTAACTAATAATCACACAGCTTGCGTTTTATTTAGGTTTATTAATAATGTTCTTGCAACTGATTATAGCTTACTTACAGATTAATTACAATTACAAGAATATTGGTCGACGAACATGAATGCTGTTGATGGTCTTGATACAAAGAAAGAATACATTTGGCGACGAAGGATTAACCATGCGCTACCTTGTCTGTCCCATTGTCAAGAAACAGTTAATAGCCAGGAAAAAGCCTGTCCTTACCTGGTTATGCCTGCCGCTATGACAAGGGGAGAGACATTAAACCAGGGGCTCTTATCCTTTTTTGTACCATGGGCGCCTTTGAGAGTCTGGTGAAACCTACGGACCCCTTCTCAGAAAAAAATGTATTTAGATGCATAAAATAAAATAAAAATACATAGATATAGAATCTATATCTGTGTATATATTATAGATTTATTAGGCCTACAAAGGAAACAAATTATGCTTAAAGACATTTGAGTGCGAAGGCAAATGTATTCTGGTTTCCCTTTCTTAGGTTATAATAATTTCAACTAGTGAGATTGTTAAACATTTTTTCAGTCTATAGGCCATAAATTACTTTGTTGCCCACATTCATTATTGAATGAGACGCTAAATTTCAGTCAAAGGTTAGTGAAAATGAAGTTGTAATTTTTTCTCCATGCAAGTTCACGGACGCCCTGAAATCTGTCCACGGACCCCAGGTTAAGAACGGTGCCTTAAAGCCTTTCATGGAAATAAGGTTTGATAGACCTCTACCCATCTTCATGACATGCATGTCTTAATAGCGGACAAGAGTTAGGGAACTGAACTGCGAACCCCCTCCGTACTTTGTAAATTTTGAATATTATAATTTTGATTTAATTTCAATATTGTTATATAAACCGGATAATGGCCAAATCACCAGTGTGTCTGTCATCTCATCCATGAAAGCTCAGTCTGAGACTCGAACCACGGGTCCTGGCCGGATACAATTGTCTATACTGGACCTCTGCTGCTCCCGACTGGTCATAACCTGTCTCATTCTCATACCCTTAGCGTCTGAGTAAGCTAATTAAGCAAATACACAAACCAATACCTAATCCATGGATTAGAGACCCTCTTAGGAGCTAAAAGTCGCCCAGCTGGACAAGAAATTCCTTTGTTTCAGATTTCAATGCTCACAAGAGCCCACCACAGGTCCCTATGTGGAGGCACGTGAATCTAGTCCACATCTTCACACTCTGTTGCTCTGAGGTCTATTTTTCATATTTTAACATTTATGCCTATGCCTCTTTTCAGACTTGACAAATAAATTTTATATACAGTTCTTCTCTACCAAGCTTTCTGCTTGGCCCACTCGCCTTACCCTCGTTGATTTGATCACGCTAATGATGTTGGTGAAGAGTATAAATTATGAAGCTCCTAATGATAGTTTTCTCCGGTCTCCTATTATTTTCTCTGAGGTCGAAATGTTATCCTGATTACCCTTAACCTTCCGTATGTTCTTACTTTAAAATGGTGTACCCAGTTTCGCACCTGTACAATACAGCAGGCGAAATTACAGCATTGTGTATTTAGTACAGTAGACTATACAACTGCAGATAGCGGACGGGAAGACTGAATATTCTGAACTGATTTGGTAGCAACCATTTCCCGAAATTAATGTGCTCTAACTTTCCTCTTGAGTGTAATTCTTATTTTGTTGCTCCCTTTTATAAACATTTGCGTTTTGCGACATTTTTTCGATTCCTGGTGGGGGCAAGAGGTTTTTGTCTTCTCCAAGACATTCCGATCGGCTCTGGAGCTCATCCAGCCTCCTGTTCATTGGGTTTCGGGGACTTTTTGCAAGGCGTAAAGCTACCGTGGCGTGAAGCTGACCGCTTACCTGCATGCAGTGCCAGGATGAAAATGGGTGGAACTATGCCTCCACTCCCCCACACGCCTTTACGATATGCACAGGGGCAGTTTTGCCTTTACCTTTATCACTTATTTATGTTACTTTTCATGATCATATGCTTCACTTTACTGTGCTTTTACTTCTAGACCAGTCTCCTTATAAGGCCATATAGTAAATTTTTGAGTTAATAAATGAATCGACACGTAAAATTAAATCCAGAATTGCCATGGCAAAAGCAGCATTCAACAAGAAGAAGACTCTTTTCACCAGCAAACTGGACTTAAATTTAAGGAAGAAACTAATGAAGTGCTACATTTGAAGTATAGCTTTTTATGGTGCTGAAACGTGGACACTTGTAGATCAGAAGTACCTGGAAAGTTTTGAAATGTGGTGCTGAAGAAGAATGAAGAAGATCAGTTGGACCGATCGTGTGAGAAATGAAGAAGTATTACACAGAGTCAAGGAGGAGAGGAATATCGTACGTACAATAAAAAGAAGAAAGGCTAACTGGATTGGTCACATCTTGCGTAGAAACTGCCTTCTGAAACACGTGATTGAAGGAAAGTTAGAAGGAAGGATAGAAATTACGGGAAGACGAGGGAAAAGACGTAAGCAGCTATTGGATGACCTTAAGGAGAAGATAAGGTACTGGAAATTGAAAGAGGAAGCACTAGATTGCACCCTGTGGAGAACTCGCTTCGGAAGAGGCTACGGACCTGTCGTAAGACAGACTACAGAGTGAATGAATGAAATGAATTAAAGTGTAAGTAAATAACTCCATATACGAGGCATTCTGTAAGCAGTAAGTTGTTTTCCATCCTTTTCATGAAACCCGATGTTTCGTCATAACCTTCAAAGGAGCTCGGCTCCGGCCCCTGTGCTGTTTGAGCGGGTGCACTCTCACATTCTCCTACCGTGTTATTTTACGCCTTGGTCCTCAAAGTCTCTTCCCATGAAGTTTTCAACTTACAGTTGCATATGCATTTAATGTGTGTCATTCGTACTGTTTATTCTGCTCGTATCTTCCATACGGTAGGTCTGTTAGGTAAAAAAGAGAAGTAAAATTCACCCTATAACATGCCATGAATGTACAAAAGGGCAGTAGAGCTACAGCTCTATTCTTTACGTCACCTTGGCGCTAGATGGGATGTCGGTGGTCAGTGCCGCACCTCGGTCGCTTTACTTCCGGGAAAGTCACAGTACTTATTGTACAGAAGGCTGGGTGGGCCCCGGGGTCGGTCAGGACGGGTGCGGAAAATCTCACCTCCACGGGGGTTCGAACCCCGAACCGTCCATACCGTAGCGAGTTACTATACCGACTGCGCTGTGAAGAGTATAAAACGTGACAGTCTTCATTGCTTGATTTTCTCGGTTCACATGTCGCTTGTCCCTTTTTTATCCAAATATGATTCTTGGCTATTTGTTCTCAAATGCATTCTGCTAAGACTAAAACGTTTGTGACGAAGGTGTGTGTTATTAAACTAACACATTGTAGGCATTTTCTGTTTTCCAGTTTTGGATAAAGGCACGTCTCGGAAGTTGACTGTTCTTCTGTCATCAGCTGAAAGTATGGAACCTTATGTAGCTCCATAGATAAGAGATTATCTCCGTTCCTTGGACCTAGCCACAGTCGGTTGCGTAGCCTATCTTCACCTCATGTTGGCAGGAGTCAGCTTCCAAAACGTTATGTTTAAAAAAATGTGCAACGCACGTCAATTTACATTATATCGGTTCTTCGTTCATCTCGAGAGACTGCATTTTACGCATAATAAATGGTAGCGTAAATTAAGCGCGGTGTTCATTACTGATTACTGTCGTTTACCGGCCAGCCAGGCTAAATCTAGAAATTTGTTTCAAATACGTTGCAGTGTTAAACCAGTATGAGTGCACGAGATGGTTTATGGCATGCAGACGTGCCACATGTAGACGACTGACAGTACTGCAATGACTTGCACGCGTGAAGGAACGATTTGCTCTTCGAGGCATGAAGTTCCTGCAATTCCAGTTTCACAGAAAATGCAGCACATTTATTACAAAGACCAAGGGATTAATGTTTTTAGGGAAATAATCGCTTGTTATGCTGCGAATCATAGGAAACCATTTGTATAAAAAGTAGTTTGAGTGTTAAAGCAGATGGTATTTGTAGTTACCGGTGTGCTTTAAAGCACTAAAGTGTTTCGGCACACTTACAGGTAGATTTTGAAGTATTCTTCATGCCAGCGTATCCTTTATGCTTCAGAATTAATATGGTAATTATTTGCATGATATCCCCCCGTTTTTGCGAAGCACAAGTAGAAAGTAAGAAGAACAGGCAGAAGAAGAAGAAGAAAAGAAGAATAAGAAGAAGGCTTGGGGGCGGGAGAGTAGAAAGAAAGAGGGAAAGAAAGTGAGAAAACATAATCCAGTCATTTTTCACTTAATCTAATATGACTTTCTTAATTATTGTCACTGCTGGATTCCGAAACTAGAGTGACAAAGTGCACTCGAATCCCGTTTCGTGCACGCCTACGTACACTCATGAATGTGCTTTTGTGTCTGTGCGCCATTCCTCCAAAGCAACATGCCACATCAAATAAAGTCTAGGTCTTTTTAACACGGATATTTCCTTCATTCATGAATGAAAACTTGCCCAAATTGTCTTCGTACTACCTTGTTGGCTTATTTCTTGAAAGACGTCCCCTTCTAAAACGGAGTGGGAATGGCGTAGTCAGTAAAGCGACTAGGCTACGGGATGTACAGCTGAGGAATCGTCCCAGTATGGGAGATTTTTCTCCTCTGTCCAGACGGGTCTTCTTTGTAGTAGGTACTGGAGGTGCTTTCCCCGGGAGTGAAGCGGCCGGTGCGTGAAACTGACCACTAATCTTCTTTGGTGCCGAGGTTAAGACTAAGTGGAGCTATACCTCCATTCTCCCATGTGCCCTCATGGCTTGTACAGGAACAACTTTACCTTTACCACACCCGTGTAAAACTTGTTTCAACCTTCGTTTAAGGTGGTAGTCTGGGCTTATTTTGGACGAAAAATTGACTTGATGGATCAGTAAATACAAACTTTCTCCAGGAACGAACATCACGATCGAGTATGTGTATTGAGGTTCTGGGTTCAATGCTTGGCCAAGAAACCAGCTGTCCGAGTTTACGTTTTTCTTGGAAGCAAATGCTGGATAGTACTCCAAATTAGGCCAAGAGCGCTTCCTTCCACGTTCGATCCAATTCATTATAATCCTAACTTCGTCACTCTGTATTCTGAGCTACTGACAGTGCCCTTAAATAAACCATACGTAATACGGACCTTTATCAAACTCTGTGCAGAACGCAGAACACGTGTACACGACGGAGCATTGCCGTGAAACATGTCGGAAGAGTAAGAAATCTTAACTTCTTTTGTGGTATTTATTTCGGAACGTGCTGTACTGACGGTCTTTTGTGCTAGAATCCTAACCGGTTCGAGTTTTCCGAACAGGTCCAGAGCCAACTGGATACCTGTTGTTATACTAATAGTCTAAAGTAGGCCACAACGCCGTCGTTATAATCTGCACTAGCAACAGGATTATTTTTAATAATGCCTTACAAGCTACCAGCAGAAATGTGCTCAGTACATCCTGGATTATTTGTTCGGTTCTGTAAAGATTCTTATAAGTTGTAGAGGTTTCGTAGCACCGAATACAACGTGTGACCATTACTACGAAACACAGCAAACGAAATGGCCACAGTTCCTATAACGTGTTTTTCAGGAAGACAGAGTAGAACCACGAAGTATCGTCACAATGACACATTCCACCTGCGGTTCAAACTCCGTGCATGCAAAATACGAAACAGGACTCTGCCATGTACAATACTGATTTGGTGCAATGTAGGGGTACCCTGTCTTGCATCTTTGTTTCTTTTCACCATAAGGTAAATTTGTCCGTGTGCATGCCACGAAGGCGTGTATGAGAATGGAGTTACAGCTGCACTCATTCTATGTCTTGGTACTAGATGGAGTTCAGTGGTTAGCTTCACGCCCTTGCCGCTTTACCCACTTTCAAAGAGCCCCCGGTACCCGTTGAATAGGAGGCTGGGTGGGCCCCAGAGCCGGTCTTGACGGTTTGCAGAAGAAAAAATCTTCTGCCTCCTGCCGACAATGGGACTGCCATTCTTCGGTTGTTCAGCCCGTAGCCCAGTCACTGTACCGACTGCACTATCCGACCTCCTTACGTTTGGCATTACTTTCGTATTTTTAGGCGCGTCCGCAAAATTGCGAAAGGCGACTATTAGCTTCATCATGTCTGTCTGTCTGTCTGTATGTATGTATGTCTGTATGTATGTATGTATGTATGTATGTTCTCGTGGAACAACTCGGCTATTTGATTTAAGATTCTTGTTAAATGTCCATCAATAGATTTTAAACGAATGCTGTGTAATTTAATAAGTAATGCTTCGAGCTACGTGCATTTTAAGGGTTACTAATTCGTAACCATATTAGCTACCTGGATGTGTGTCCATCGATACCTCGTTAGAATTCAGACGTCGATGTTATAGACACTAATTGCCAGATTTTTATGAAGCTAGGTACGAACAGCATGCCACTGGAGGAACCCCATTTTGGTACTTCTGACACCAGGTATTAAACATAGCAAAGTACGTGTATCGGCGTACGAACTTCTGAAGTGGAAACAATACTAGCACCATATAATTTGGGTTCTTGGTGTTCTGTGATGAGCTGTCTTGGAAGGCTTTGGAAATATCGGAGAATGTACGGAGTCTAGAAGCTTCACTGTATTAAAATATAAAGAGAGTGTAGCCTAATAAGTAGTGTTACCGGACAGTTTGGGTTCGAGTCCTATTCATCGTCTTGGTGGACACCCTAGTTTTTTTTTTTTTTGGCAAACCAATTACAATATCAGGCGTAGGAAGGTGCCCTCAAAAGAAGAGTCAGACCTGCAGCCATAAACTAGGTGGGGGGAGAGTAGTCAATGAAACTAAAAGGACTTGCAGGCTCTTGTAATTTCCCGGTTTTTTTTAAATTTAGGAAACAGACGCTATGTTGAGAAACCATTATACTTGAAATTAATCCTTTATAAATTTTAGTAGGGAAGCTACCAGCCGTGCGTCATAAATAGCCATCTGTAGAATGTTAACTGCGGAGATGGGGTTTTCCGAAGTTAATTCAGAGACTTCCAGCGCGGGGTTATTTGACCAATTAGGTTACAGGAATTTAAAAGTTTGAATTCGGCCTATGAGATTTTGTTTCAATTTACATTTCGACCAGTAGGATAACTGTTGAGTTTTAGAGAGGGGAGTAATGATGCTGGGAGTTAACGAGAAGTACAGGGCATACACAAAAGAATGGTGCGGTATCAAAAGTGAATAAAAAATGTATTTCTCACCTTACACGTTCACAACATACACCGTCAGCGGCGGCAACTGTCCAAGTTTCTCATTTGGTAATTACAATCCTTCACTGTATGCACCCTGGGTCACATGACACACATCCACACGGTAATGAAACTCATCCCAGACCCGGTGTAGCATGTCCGCTGTAATGGCCTGCAGTGCATGCGTTATCCGATCACGAATTTCATGGATGGACGTGGGCAATGGTGGTACATAAATGCTGTCTTTAACGAACCCCCAAAGAAAGAAATCGCACGGTGTAAGATCTGGCGAACGGGGTGGCCAAGGGAGAAGGTTCTTGTCTCCATTTGCAGCAGCACGTCCAATCCAGCGCTGTGGAAGAACACGATTGAGAAGCACTCGTACATTCCTGTGAAAATGGTGGGGAGCTCCGTCCAGTTGTAGCGCATGAGAAACTTGGACAGTTGCCGCCGCTGACGGTGTATGTTATGCCCGTGTAATGTGAGACATAAATTTTTTATTCACTTTTGAAACCGCACCATTCTTTTGTGTATGCCCTGTATGTGAACAAAGACCTCTCTCTGTTTCGGCATCTGGAGCAGTTCGGACGCAAATTCTTTGTGCTCTGCGATTTTTGTCCATCTCACAACCAAATGTTAATTATAAATTATTGTTAAGTGAAAAAGTGTGCGAACATGATACTGAGGAGTGACTGTGTCAGTGACAGTGTATTTGGGCACATGCGAATGCACAAGTAAACTTAACATTTAACATATATATATATGCTTGATGGTGTGGAGTGATAACCAGGTGCGATTGGTTTTAAAGTGCTGAGTTCAGGATAAATTTATGAAGTGAACTTTGTTAAATGACGCAAAAAAAATCATCATTCATGACAATAAACCAAGAAAGTACTTACATTACCATTTGATTCTTGAGTGCAGCGTGAAGTGTAGAACTGCAGCCCGTTAACGTACCACACGTTAATATTCCCTGACGATGAGACCTAACGCCTACCGAGCCTGACTAGTTAACTTACCCACAACTGTAAATCCTGTCACCTGCAGTAAACACGTCCATCAGTGTTGACTTTATATTTGCAAGTGCTGTCGCTTGCTGGCGCCCATCCTTAATCCACGATCCCATCAATCTAATAAAGTAGAAGGTGACGTACGGAGAAGGTTTTCCATCGTTCACGTAAATCAGAACGATAGGTAAGAGCTCTTCAACATAACATCCAATTACATCACACCAAGTTAAGACAGAGGAGCATCCGAGAAGTTTGACGCCGAGATGGACGGTCTCAGTAGTGTAGATAACATGAGATGGAATAATGTTAATATACACATATAAGCAGAAAATATATTTATACATTGTGCCCTATATTTAACACTGCTTTAATAACATGTATCATTCTTTGTTTCTTATATATTTTATACTTGTGTTACAAAATATATATCGAAATAAATAAGAATATTTTAGTTCCTGTAACAGAATACCCATAAGATGCCAATGGGATGATCATATGAAGAAGGGTGAGCTGTGAGCAGCACGGATTAGATGAGAATCGCGTGCAAATTTGGTCGGAAAACGTGAAAGGTGGGGAACACTTGGAAGGCGTAAAGCGTAGATGGAAGAATAATATTACTTGTAATGACAGAGGAAAAATACAAAATTATATGACGACCCGTGTTGAGAACAAAATTCGAACAGGGGATTTTCCAAGTGCAACGTATATTTTATCTGAATAAAAGCCTCTGAACTTGTCTCAGTTACTTTTACTTTTCAATAGACGCTTTTATGCCATGATCGGTTAAGGTACTGAATGAATGGGCATCAATTGCCGAAGCTGTTCCGTAGGTTCCGGTGCAAGGGACACTGATGATCACATAAAAGACTCGAACGCGTTTACCGAAAAGTAAAAATAACTGTGATACGTGCAGATGTTTTTGATTATGAATAAAAATGTTATATCATACTCCATGGATATGTTCTCAGTTAAGCTACAAGGCAGGGATATTCGTCACAACATTATTATGCTGAGTTTCTTTTTGCATTACACATGAGATTTCTGTTTCTACTCTTCTGTTTCATCCTCAGTCAGTGGAACTCGCCAAATCAATATTTCTCAACCAAAGGTTCGCGAGTTGTGCCAAAAGGTATGAATTGTGCCAAGAGATTCCGCTTTTAAGTAGGCTCTACTCAGTAGAACATAAAGTACATTTTATCCTTCTGACTTTTTATAATCAGGACCGGTTAAATGTATAGCAGCCTATGCGACTTCATCGGGTCCCATCATTCGGGTTCAGATTTTCTACCTATGTGCATTGTCAGTTCAGGACTAGGGGTAGGTAGGGCCCCCAAACTTATTTTTGCATTGGCCTTAGAAATGTCTTACACTGGCCCCGTTGCTAATCATAGTTTTTTGTCATTACTGCTAGGAAAGTTATTGTTTTTTGTAACAAATGTTTATAGTGACTAAATACAGGTTCTTACAGATGAAGTACGTTTTAGTGGTACTGCGAGTTGATACAATTTTGGCAAGGGGGTTGACAGTATTAGTAACACTTTGTAAGGGGTCCGCGGTAACAGAAATTTTGAGAAATATTGTCACAGATGGAGGAACAGTCCGTAGAAATGCCTGTTCGTACACAGGACAACAGAATTCGCAGACCATCTCTAACAGCATTTGAGCTATCACTTCCAATGTTTATGTGACCCAAGACCGCACGATTATTTTGAATGCCTGTTTTACCCAAGCCTTAAAGTGGAGGTTCTCGTTGTTGTTTCTGTCTCTCATAGCCTCTTCAGATGTAGATGATCTTGAACATACACGTGTTGACATGTGCAAGTGTGATTACGTCACAGTTATGGAGATTTTTAGTCGTAGTGATTACAGAGTTGTTTACACATCGTGATGTAAAAATAAATTATGAAAATCGTTTTGTTAAAACTAAGCTGTGTATGGTTTTCTACCAACTGTGCTACGTATAAGCCTACTCTTATTTCTACATCTCCTGACAATGGAGACGGAATAGTCGCTGAAACCTCACGTTTTTCTCCATGTAGGTGTGGCTGATAGCCGAGGATACTTATTTATATTTAGTCACCATTAAAACTTCACTTACTGTGTTAAATGTATTGTTACATTCGAAAACTTAGCTAGGTGCCTCCCTGCCTCAAATTTTTGAATGCATTTTCGGACTTCTTATGGTCATAGAATTTTATGTACTAGACCCTGAAGACGAAGTTCATTATGTTTCCAGAATCTTTATCTGCACTTTCACTATTAAGTTTGTAGCTTTTAAGATCAATGCTGAGGTTTGCTGAAGCGTTGTGTGCCATTTGCATTTTTAAAATATTTTTTGTGTATTCGATTTCTGATATGAAATCTTGCCAGAGTTTTAGACCTGAGATGGCAGATCTATGTTACCAATAATTATTATGTTGGACATAATCCATTTTGTAAGGTATATTTCATATACACAACATTTTGAAAACGAGTTCTACTTCCATCTTCCGGTGTTCGTCATAAGATGTAACCCACGTGGGACGAGACCGTGGGTCTTGTTAATACTTTACAAGTCTGGTCTGAACTAAACATAAAGTTAATGATGGTGTGACACAAGATTTAAGGCTATTTGTTCGGATTTTGTCCATCATCTTAATTTTTTATATAAGGACCACAAAATTTCGGAAGTTGGGTTTTCGATGTCCAGGGGGGAGAAATTCCTATGTGTTGGTCCCCTAGGTAAGCTTATTGTCATACTGTGGACCAGTTCTTACTCATCTTGAAGGTCTGTATCAAATGTCTGTAGTCGTTCACTGAATGAAGAAAAAAAAAGAATAACCAAAGCACTATAAAAATGGTGAAAGAAACGTGTTCAAGTACAGATTAGATTGGCATGATGAACAATTTTTATGCATGTTTCACAGTAGTGTGATTTTATCTATCCGAAATTCTTAAGAACGAGTTGTCTTAACATCCGGTCTGTTCTAGATTGGTCCCAAATCGGAGAAACAGTCTTGTAGGATGATGAAACCTGAGTGAATGTCCCTCATTATAACTGTTAAGAATGTCATAATAGTGGAAGTCCCAAATTTTACACCTTTAATTTCTGTGATTCCATCCTAGCAGCCATTGAACATATGAGGTGACAGCATCACTAACACTGTTCATCATAGGTTTATGAAAATGTGCTTTATCCCCCCACAGTGTATTCTTCTGTTATTCTGTGGTAATGTACGAGTAGTTACGCTATTGAAAAATTGTAGTTTTTTTGTAGATTTCTGCCGCACATTTTTAAAGCTGGGAGACTGAGATGATTTTAGGCGCTTTGGGATTGTGAATACTCACCTCCATATAGTGCTGAGATTAAAAATGCAAGGAGCCATACCTCCACCCTCGTGTTTTCATGGTATGTTGTTTACTTGAGCTCAGGGACAGCGTTGCCTTTACCAAAGGACTGTGAATAACAAGTGGTTGGAATGTGTATGTTGACCACCGGTTAGCTTCTGAAAGGAAAACAGTCATGAGGTGATGCATATTGTCTGTGTGTCATCCATAAAATTTTGCCTCCGTTTGGCTGATATTCATGAAACATATTGGCTTTTACGTATTTCTGAGGAGAGCACTTTGAGCGCTGTTTAAGGTAGATTTTGAGAATTTTGGGTGGTGATGCACTTTTTTTATCTTCTGCTGACTTCTTACTAAGATCACAGATTTTTGAAACCATGCTGAAGCCATGGTTATGTGTTCTCGGTGTTCTCTTATGATATACTGATCCTCCATCTGAGGAATCTTACTACCATTCTAGAAGGAATTTTGAAAACTTCTGTGATTAGCAAGGCCAGTGCTCAAATTGCATTGTAGTTAAAACAATGACACGTCTTGGGAAGGTTGTGGTATTACTACTGTTCACAGCCTGTGCAAAGGTTTTATCTTGGCCTTTGAAAGTCTACATAGAAATAACGCAATGTTCACAAAGCCCTGCTGTCTGGATATTTAACTTTCAATCCACTAAGGGAAGGGAGAGAGTTCTGCTGAGGAGAAATTCCTAACAGTGACAGTACATTTGACACAGGGACAGTAGCCATGTGATTTGATCATTTGTAGCATTGGCAGTACATTAGTTTAGAGACAGTAGCATTGTGATCTCATCGATCCTGGTAGTGGCAGTACATTAACCCTTCAGTTCCCACTGTCACCTGTAGGTGACACCTATTTGAAATACTTATAAACAAAAACGTGTGCAGTAGTTCATTAAGTTTTTGAACATCACACTTCCTCCATCTTTGCTTTAAGTATTGACGTAAAGTTGAACTTAGCAGAAGAAGGAGCAAGTAAATATTCAATATGGCGCAGCGTTCTCTTGTTACTAGTTACGCTTTGTCGAATTCAATTAAGAAAAATGATGTGAAAAGGTAAGTGAACTCTAACGGTTCTTGCACAGTCTCACAGCTAAAATATCCGGTAATATATTGATGACATAACTTAGGAGCAGAAGACCTTGATATATAGATATATCATTATGCAATTTCATGGTGTCACCTACAGGTGACACTGGGAATTACTGGCGACACTGGAAAGTATAGGTTACATTTCACACTTCTTGATGAATTATTTTCCTGTAATGTAGATGAGTGTTTATTTTCGTTAAACAGGGTTGATGTCCTTTCTCATTTGTCCTTTAATCTGGAAGTACACAACATAATGGACAGTTTGGATAAACTTGTTGGCAACTATGACCTAACTTTGATTCTGCCTGAAGATGGGGAGCAGACTGATGGAGAGAGTGGAGATGAAGTGGACAGGGCATGAACTATCTCCCTCCGCACATACTGAGAGCAAATGTAGAGGTGAACTTGAAATCAGAGTCTGGTGGTTTCAAGGATCCACATGAGAAAGACTCCAATACCCCACAAGTAAGTGAGGAACGTGACTCCATTCTTCCGTCTTGCAAGAAGAGACCAAAAACTGCAGCCCGCAAACCCAATAAATGGTCAGCTCGCGAAAATACTCTACAGGCAGGTCTGGAAGAAGAAACATAGATGAAGTACTGATGAAAGAGTAGTCACGAGCTAATTCCAGCAGCTCTGCCAGATCAAGATAAAGTGGGCCTTAGAGCTGCTGATATATTGGAATTATCATCGCGCCTTCCAAAGCATCTTGGGCCACACAGTGTCTATTTCGACAACTTTTTACAAGTTTGCCCGTTTTAATTAGGCTGTGTGTAAAGGGTATTGAAGGAAAAGGCACTATTTTTGAAAACTGTCTCCAGAAATGCCTTGCAAATCAAACCTTCACTGAAAAAGGAGAAACGAGCACGTCCTTCAAAGCGCACAAGGATGTTTTGATGGTAAAGCGGATCGACAACAGCGCTGCAACTGTAGCCTCAAACTGCCATGGCGTCACTCCAGCATGTAAAGCGGAGAGAATTGGTACAGCATATGGCAAGAGAATGAAAATACGAGTGGACTGTCCATCTGTTATCCACAAATACAATACGTATATGGGAGGTGTCGACCGGTTTGATGAAAATGTTGACCGTTTTCGAGTGGGACAGAAGTAAGAAGTGGTGGTTTCCACTTTTGGCATTCGGAATTTATACTGCCTGCCAAAATGCGTGGCATTTAGTGAAAAATCAGATGCCGGTAAGGACATCACCTACTGCCAATTTCGAAGAGCAGTTATCGAGACGTATTGCGACGTTTTCGGGCAGCCTTCAAAGAAAGAAGGCATTAATGCTTCAGTGGGTACCCCAATGCTCGCAGAAATAAGGCGAGATTTGGAGCAGCATGCAGGAGTGGACTGCTCCGAGAGAAGGTGCCGAATGTGCTACCAAAGGACGCGGGTGAAATGCCAAAAGTGTCAGGTGGGCCTGCACATACATTGTTGGTATGAGTTGCATACCCAGAAATGAGACACACACAAGGAAAAAAGCAAGTAATATTAATTATATAAATGATGTAATGATGCAGATAATAAATCTTCAAGGCAATACATGTGTTTCTGCGCCTTGTGCTCTGACACTGTATCCATTACCCAGTAAATAACGGATCATACGTACATTAAGTGCAATTCTTATTCCCAGTGTCACCTGAAGGTGACACCCTCCTAATGTCCATACTACACGGTCTTAAAAAAAACTTTTGAATTCACAAATGTGATAGTCATACACAACAAAAAACATAGAATGGTCGAAAAGCAAACATGAGTTTAACAATGAGAATTGGAGGGTTAACAAAGGACAGTAACCATATTATATAATCATTCCTAGCAGTGGCAGTACATTAACGTAGGAACAGTAGCCGTGTTACCTCATTCTTCCTAGCAATGGCAGGATATTAACGTAGGAACAGTAGCCATGTTATCTCATCTTTCCTAGCAGTGACAGTACATTACATAGGGCATTAGCCATGTTATATCATCATTCTTAGCAGTGGCAGTACATTAAAGTAGGAACAGTAGCCGTGTTATCTCATTCTTCCTAGCACTGGCAGTACATGAACATAGGAACAGTAGCCATGTTACCTCATCATTCCTAGCAGTGACAGTACATTAACGTAGGAACAGTAGCCATGTTATCTCATCATTCCTAGCACTGGCAGTACATTAACGTAGGGACAATAGCCATGTTATATCATCATTCCTAGCAATGGCAGGACATTAACGTAGGAACAGTAGCCATGTTATCTCATCATTCCTAGCACTGGCAGTACATTAACGTAGGAACAGTAGCCATGTTATCTTATCATTCCTAGCAGTGACAGTACATTAACATAGGAACAGTAACCATGTTATCTCGTCATTCCTAGCAGTGACAGTACATTAACGTAGGAACAGTAGCCATGTTATCTAATCATTCCTAGCACTGGCAGTACATTAACATAGGAACAGTAGCCATTTTATATAATCATTCCTAGCAGTCGCAGGACATTAACGTAGGAACAGTAGCCATGTTATATCATCATTCCTAGCACTGGCAGTACATTAACGTAGGAACGCTAGCCATGTTATCTCATCATTCCTAGCAGTCGCAGGACATTACCGTAGGAACAGTAGCCATGTTATCTCGTCATTCCTAGCAGTGACAGTACATTAACGTAGGAACAGTAGCCATGTTATATCATCATTCCTAGAAGTGACAGTACATTAACATAGGGACAGTAGCCATGTTATCTCGTCATTCCTAGCAGTGACAGTACATTAACGTAGGAACAGTAACCATGCTATCTCATTCCTAGCACTGGCAGTACATTAACGTAGGAACAGTAGCCATGTTGTCTCATCATTCCTAGCAGTGACAGTACATTAACATAGGAACAGTAGCCATGTTATCTCGTCATTCCTAGCAGTGACAGTACATTAACGTAAGAACAGTAGCCATGCTATATCATCATTCCTAGCAGTGACGGTACATTAACGTTGGAACAGTAGCCATGTTATCTCGTCGTTCCTAGCAGTGACAGTACATTAACGTAGGAACAGTAGCCATGTTATATCATCATTCCTAGCAGTCGCAGGACATTAACGTAGGAACAGTAGCCATGTTATATCATCATTCCTGGCAGTCGCAGGACATTTACGTAGGAACAGTAGCCATGTTATATCATTCTTCCTAGCAATGGCAGTACATTAACGTAGGAACAGTAGCCATGTTATCTCGTCATTCCTAACAGTGACAGTACATTAACGTAGGAACAGTAGCCATGTTATCTCGTCATTCCTAGCAGTGACAGTACATTAACGTAGGAACAGTAGCCACGTTATATCATGATTCCTAGCAGTCGCAGGACATTTACGAAGGAACAGTAGCCATGTTATATCATTCTTCCTAGCAATGGCAGTACATTAACGTAGGAACAGTAGCCATGTTATCTCGTCATTCCTAGCAGTGACAGAACATTAACGTAGGAACAGTAGCCATGTTATCTCGTCATTCCTAACAGTGACAGTACATTAACGTAGGAACAGTAGCCATGTTATCTCGTCATTCCTAGCAGTGACAGTACATTAACGTAGGAACAGTAGCCACGTTATATCATGATTCCTAGCAGTCGCAGGACATTTACGAAGGAACAGTAGCCATGTTATATCATTCTTCCTAGCAATGGCAGTACATTAACGTAGGAACAGTAGCCATGTTATCTAATCATTTCTAGCAGTGACAGTACATGAACATATGGACATTAGCCATGTCATCTCACTTCTAGCAGTGACAGTACATTAAAAAGTGACAGTAACCATATTATATCATCCTTCCTAGCAATGGCAGTTCATTTACTAACATAGGAACAGTAGCCATGTTATCTCATCCTTCCTAGCAGGGAAAGTACATTAATATAGGGCAGTAACATGTTCTCATCATTCCTAGCAGTGACAGTACATTAACATAGGGACAGTAACCATGTTATATCATCATTCCTAGAGTGACAGTACATTAACATAGGGACAGTAACCATGTTATATCATTCCTAGAGTGACAGTACATTAACATAGGGACAGTAGCCATGTTATCTCATCCTTCCTAGCAAGGAAAGTACATTAATATAGGGACAGTAACCATGTTCTCATCATTCCTAGCAGTGACAGTACATTAACGTAGGAACAGTAGCCATGTTATATCATCATTCCTAGAGTGACAGTACATTAACATAGTGACAGTAGCCATGTTGTCTCATTCTTCCTAGCACTGGCAGTACATTAACGTAGGAACAGTAGCCATGTTATCTCATCATTCCTAGCACTGGCAGTAGATTAACCTAGGGACAGTAGCCATGTTACATCATCATTCCTAGCAGTGGCAGGACATTAACGTAAGAACAGTAGCCATGTTATATCATCATTCCTAGCAGTGACCTATATTAACGTAGGAACAGTAGCCATGTTATATCATCATTCCTAGCAGTGACCTATATTAACGTAGGAACAGCAGCCATGTTATATCATCATTCCTAGCAGTGACCTATATTAACGTAGGAACAGTACCCATGTTATCTCATCATTCCTAGCACTGACAGTACATTAACATAGGGACATTAGCCATGTCATCTCACTTCTAGCAGTGACAGTACATTAACATAGGGACAGTAACCATATTATATCATCCTTCTTAGCAGTGGCAGTACATTTACTAACATAGGAACAGTAGCCATGTTATCTCATCCTTCCTAGCAGGGAAAGTACCTTAATATAGGGACAGTAACCATGTTCTCATCGTTCCTAGCAGTGACAGTACTTTAACATAGGGACAGTAACAATATTATATCATCCTTCCTAGCAGTGGCAGTACTTTAAGCTACGTACATTAACCATGTGATCGCATTCCTAGCAGTGACACTACGTTAACTCAGGGCTAGTAACCGTGTGATCCCATCATTCCTCCACGAGGAAACTTCCATGATTTTACCCATTTTCCATACTGATAATGAACTGTGTTGAATATTACTATAGCTTAGCTTTTGCTTAAGGTTTTTAAAAATGTCGCTGTCGGATCTGTAGAATCCGGTGCTCAGGGGAACATTGACAATGTTAATAAACCTTGTGTAAATGGGTAATTTGTTGGTTAATTTCAGTTCTTGAATTATTCAATTATATTGTGCTTGTGAATAAATGGTAGTTTATAGGTTCTCAGCTGTTTGGTTGCGTAAAGCAGTATTAGGTACGGTGCTGGACCATAGCGAGCGCCCTTTTCCGTTCCTAATCCCACGTCCCTGAGAGGGTTAAAACATGTAGCATATACCTTAGAACCAGTCACAGCTAGCTTACCCACGGAACTAGACAGTATTAACAATATCGGTAGTAAGAATAAGAACACGTGCGTGATGGCAGCTCTACCAACGCTGTGCACAGCTCTCATAACGAGTCCGGTTCGACAAGGAGACAGCCCGGAACTCCGGAAGGGTTGTGCAGGGCGTCAAAATTATACCGGTCGGTTGGGGGGCCTTGGTGTTAAGGCCGGTGAACGACGGTATAACAAAGTGACTTCTGCAGTTCGAGACCTGTTAATGCGTGCAGACAGACATACTAGTATGTAACTGTTATATGCATGCCTAATGTTCACTTCGCCCCCCCCCCCCCTCCCCAGATACATGTAATGACTGAAATATATCAGTAGAAATTGTATGTGGTGAAAAATGCTCTTAAGTAGGAATGAGGTAGAAATTAATTTTGAGGACATTTTTAAAAAGTTTATGAATAAAACAGACACCTGGTAATACAGCGATGAGAAAAATGTGGCCCATCTACTTTTGAATTGCGGCCAGCGATCTAATTTCAGAAACACGAAGCAGAAAGAGTGAAATTCAGCGAATAATTATTTTATCCGTTTTCATAAAAATGTTCAGAAATATTTGTATTATTGACAATGTAGCATACTTTACATACCAGAATATAAATAGAAGTTCCATCTCATGAAAAAGTAACTATCGCACCACTTGGCTTCATTGGTTATAGATTTAGGAACCGGGAAGTAAAGTGGTGGCTGAATATAATTACTTGACAATGCAGCATGTGTCTCGAATTTCTTCCGTCGTAGAAGTCTCTGCCTCTCGTTCCTAGTTATATAATTCAGGTTCTACGACAAGAATTTAGCTTTCGATTCCAAGATTGTAGAAAACATGAGGCTGCTTTCAGCGTTTTCTCGTCACTGTTTGACGTAAATGTCTAAACTGTTACGAGATGAATTTCAGTTGAAAGTTATAAATTTACAGCGCGATGAGAACCGAAAAATTAAATTTCGTACTATTACACTTCCTGACTTCTATAAACTCTGTTTACTCCGCGATAATTTTCCAGTGTTCAGTAAACATACATGACAAACGACAAGCTTGTTTGGAAGTACTTATATTTCTAGGGAGAATGACGGTGAAGAACCCATACAGAAATCTGCTGGACGATGGAAGGTTCAACATTTTAGTAGTGACGAATAAGCACTGTCAGTTTTCTCGGTGAAGTTTTTTTAGTGCTAAAATGCTGAGCACCCTTGTTTTAATAGAACAATAATAGATTGTACTGCCGATGTTTGGGACCGTGTGCGTCAGTGTATTATTTTTAATATGACTAGATGGCAGTGATTTTCATTATTGATCTTGAAGTCCTTGACATAACTCATGCATGTGAATTTGATAACCTAAAATGTGTTTTTTTTTTCCATCTCTCAGCTGAGCGCATTGTTGTTTGAGAGAATGAATGAAAGATACTGCTTGTGAAGTGTGTTCACAATGCTTGATGATGGCAGGTTTTGACGCTTGTAGAGGGGAATTGCATAGATCATTGAAGTTTTATATGGTGGTTGTTTGGTTAAATACTTAACATGTACCAGAGATTTGCATGTATGAAACTTGACATTGGCATTATCAGAGATAAATTCTTGGAGCAGAGTGCAGAAAGCTGTTGTATCATATTCCATCCATCAGGCACTAAGTTTTTAGTATATCTTTAAATGTGACTTAGTTGAGAACAGTCTGAAGAAGAAACATTGTGCCTGGAAGTGATGTAAATGTGAAAACCATACTGTTGGGTTATGTTGTTAGAAGGAACTTTCATCTTTATTTGCTTACAAGAAACTTATACTTAATTGATGTACAGAGTTGATCCAGTGGAGTCAAATGTAAGCATACTGCATATCAGCATTTTAGCTAAAGGGTGCGAAGGAGCAGTATGGGATTCTGTGTGATTGAACAGGACCCCATTTTCCTTTGAACTTAACACAGCAACGTCATTGAACTGTAGAGAGTAATAATAAATACAGTACCTTTCGAAAGTCATATACGTTTATGGAAATTGTTTGTTGTGTAAATTTGTATTTCTTACAGATAACATAGATTTCAAAGTTGAAACGTTGTGCTGTAATGTGGTTTTGTTTCATGTGTTTGCTCCTTACATTTCAGAATATGATGCCATTAAATTGTGAAAAGTACTGTATTTTGATTAACACTGTGCTTTTAAACTGCAGTTGGCAGACACAATTAGAACTATCAGTATGATTACTCAGCAATGCACACTAGATGAGGAAACACCTTACACATTCTATATATATTTCTTCCCCCCCCCCTTTCTGTAAGTGCCGAGTCATGCAACTTATTTGTAATTAGCTATTAGGTAAGTTTATAATAACTTTCAGTTTAAATCAGGAATTACAATTTTCTGATACCGTAGTGCAAAGAATGAGGAAAAGGGAGTAGTTCTCTGTGTAGCTAGATAATTCTTTCAACTGCAGGATCAGTTAATAATATGATTCTTGCTCTGTCTGAATTGTTTCTACTGACTGACTAACTGTTAGCATACTATGTATTTCTTTTAAAGATCAGTGTTATATGGAGTGCCTAAACTGTAATATGCCTTATAAATATAAAACTAAATATTGTAGCAGAATGGGACTTCATCAGCCCTTATATAAGCAAGCAGAAAAACACGGGACAGACGAGCAGTGTGTTAAATCAGTTTTGCCTGAGGATGGGGACGGAGCTAGTCCCCGAAACGTTGCATTTAAACGAGTTGGCGCGGCTGAGCGCCCTGGAAGACTATATTGAATTCATCAGCCCTTATTTATATGCGAAATAAGTTAGAATTATTTTATAGAGGCCCTAGAACCCCATTTTATAATGTTACCATACTTCTTTGTTTCAGGAAGCAAGAGACCCCACTGCACCATGTAGGGGATGAATCAACAGATCAAAACAATAACATCACCATGACAAGCGAAGATCTGCTACAGCCTGGCCATGTGGTCAAAGAGCGATGGAAAGTGGTGAGTTGCAAGTATGCCTGTCTTCTTCTAGGTTATCGCAATAAAACTCCGACCTCTGTACCTACTGAAACGATTCTGATAGGACACTGGTGCTTCATGGCCTTACTAACGTTTCCTGCATGTAATGTGGATTTTGGATCTTGAAACACATTTCGTTCCAGACTTTTGCCATTATCCAACAGCTGATCAAGTATAAGGACATACTCATTCTGTAATTATGCAGTAAAACACTCTTGTAGTGAAATGCCGTAAATCCTGAACATAAGGCGAGGTTGTTTTCAGAAACAGCTGCACAGAAAAGTAGGGGTCACCTTATAAGCAAGGCTTTATGGCAACTGATGATTTTGAACGCAGACGTCTTGTGTAAAGTAAAATGTCTGTATTAATATTATGTATTCAGTTATGTTCGTAGGGTACATAAGTCAGATATATTAGGATACTTTTAGTTTTATATCTGGCTGTCTGAGATTTCTTTTTTTCTCTAAATACCCCAGTGGGAAAGAGGCTGTCGCCCTATGTTGAGAGCTGCCTTATATTTGAGTGTACAGAGTATACCAGCGTCCTCACCAAATAGAAACAAATAAGAACCAAAATTACAGCAGAATAGATTCATGGCAAAATTATTAACAGAGCACTGTGAGAAAGGGCCTGTGTAGGATGTGACCATAGTCCTACTTTAATTGACCTTGAAAGATTGAGGAAACCATGATAATTGCAGCCACTGCCCTGGTTGTGATTTATAACAACTGCCACCTGAATAATTGTGGTGTGTCAACCGAACCTCCTATTCAGTAGGTCCTGGGGATAGAGCGACCGGGGCATGCTGTTGGCCACTCGCCTTCATCTACTTCATCTCGTAGTAGCGCCGAAGCTGAGAATGAGTGGAGCTATACCTGTGCTCCCCTATATGCCTTCATGGCATGGACAGGGACATCTTTACCTTTGCCTTCATTTAACCAGCTCACTGAAAACCACTGATTAAAGATGTGAGTGTCTAAGTTGTTTTTTCCAAAGTGATAAAAAACAAACGTTGGGAGCTGCACTGGGAACGAAATTTGGCTGCCCAGTGTCTTGGCACTTGATTGTGAGCTATCACAGCTGTTTAGCGCTGTGCTTTGTAGATGGATCATCGCAAAATTGGTAAACATGAATTCCTGATGTAATGAGTAGCAATACTCCTGCTTTGTGTTCAGGAGATGAAAGAGGCACTGTCCTCTGTTCCTGTAGTCCAGTAATGTGGTAAGACGTGTGAATAGGCTAGAATAGTACCCTGCGTATCCTTTCCAATTTGTTGTCAGGATCATCTTGTATTTTGACGTGGTATTACTAACTCCATTGAGCAGAGTCCGTCTTGAGAAGCTAACAGTTCCTCAGATGGTCAAGAAATTCCCCGCATTTTATGGAATCCGGAGGTTCAATACCGCATTCACAATAGCCCGCCACATGTTCCTTTCCTGAGCCAGATCAATCCAGGCCACGCCCCCCCCCCCCCCCCCCATCTCACTTCTTGAAGACCCATCTACGCCTGAGTCTTCGAAATGGTCTCCTCTCATGTCTCTCCACCAAAATCCCGTATGCACCTCTCCTCTCCCCCATACGTGCTACATGTTCCGTCCATTTCATTCTTCTTGATTTGATCACCGGAATAATATTTGGTGACTACAGATCAGAAAGCTCCTAGTTATGTAGTCTTCTCCACTCCCCTGTTACCTCGTCCCTCTTAGGCCCAAATATCCTCCTCAGCACCCTATTATCAAACACCCTCAGCCTACGTTCCTCCCTCAGGGTGAGCGACCAAGTTTGACACCCATACCAAACAACAGGCAAGACTTTAGTTCTGTATGTCTTAATCTTTATATTTTAGGATAGCAAACTGGAAGACAAAGGAATCTTTACCAAATGATAGCAAGCATTCCCTTACCTCAGTCTGATCTTAATTTCTTCATGAATGGAATTTGTTTCATTAGGGTTGTTCCCAAATATTGGAACTCTTCCACCCTTTCAAAATACTTATTAATCTATCTTTGTGTTATGATTTTGTCCTGCATTCTGATCTCGAACATGACAGTGTACTTAGTGTTCTCAGCATTTACTTTCAAGCCCTCCTGGTTTGCCTGAACCCTCCTAATGGCATATTCTAAAGCGAAGTTGAAAAGCAATGGTGATAAAGCATCTCCTTGTTTCAAACCATTCTTAATAGGAAACGTGCCAGACAAATGTTTGCCTACCCAGACTGTGCCGTAGGTTTCATTTGTACACATTCTTATTTTATTAACCTTACTAATTTCATAGGGATACCAACTCAATGAGAATATTATAAAAGACCCCCTCCTAACTGAATAATAGGCTTTCTGGAAGTCTATAAATAGCTGATGCACTGCCTCATTGTATTCCCATTTTTTCTCAAGAATTTGACGATGCAGAATATATGATCAGTAGTCGACCTGTTACGTCGAAATCCACATTGATGATCCACAGTAAATAGGTACAATGATCGACTCCTTTCACTGCTCAGTTTTTCCTTCTTCCAAGTAGAATTAGTAAGCTTATGGATCTTAGAATGAATTGTCCTACCTCCTGCTTTAATTAGTTCTGCTGGAATTTGATCAGTACCTGGTGATTTGTGGCTTTTTATCTGTTCAATAGTCGTCTCATCATCAAAGGCACTGGGCTTAGACACCAGTGCTCTGCTGTATGTATTTAAATCTATTTGACATGGTATACCGTATTCATTTTATGAAGTGTCGTTGAAGAAGACTAGAATTGAATTTGTTATTTTCGTGGGAGGCCAGGGTATCGTAGTCAGTCTAGATTAGGCTACGAGCTGGCCTATCCGGGGTTTGAATCCCGACAGAGGCAAAATATTTCTCTTCTCCAAAATGGTGAGACTGGCTGTGGGGCCCACCCACCCTCCTGTTTGATGTTTACTGTGGGCTTGTACCCGGGGTAAAGCGGCAGGGGCTTGAGACTGACCACTCGCCTCCATCTAGTGCTGGAGTCAGAAATTAGTGGAGCTGTATCTCCACTCCCCCTATATGCCTTCATGGCGTGTCTAGGGACAACTTTACCTTTGCCTTTTTCTTACATCCATTTGTGAGTGCTGAAGTTGGTTAGGAAGATATGAGTATGAAGTTGTTTTTGGATCTTCCTGCTGTTTCGTAATTACTGAGGTGGTAGTATCACCACTCCTTCTGGTAGCATTGTGGCAGTATCACTCTCACTGTCAATTAGCACTTCAATTGTGATGAAAAACTGTGTCCCTTTCAAGTATGTGTTTGTTTGTGGAAGTACCCTATAAGCTTCATTTTCTTCACTGACAGGACACAATAACATGCTCTGTACCCCATCTCTCCCCACACCATCACAACCCTTTTACTTTGCCGATGCAAGACTTTTTCCTTGCCATTGTCAAATAGTTTTCATTTATGTCCATTTTATGTGTTGTGTTTTGAAAGTTACTAACATAGGTGCTAAAATAAAGAAGTGGATTGCAAATTTATACATAGCTACAAGAATAACCACAAAGCCATGACATACACTTCTTTTATTAGAAAACAGTTTATTAAAAGTTTCGTGCTAACTGTTTTAGCAATTTGTCATGTTGTACATTTCAATCAGATGTTGAAGTTATTTAGGATATCAATAAGAAATAAAGAGTAGTTTTACATCAGTTACAGAAAATTGGTTGGTTGGATAGATGGATCAGATTTAAACATCATCTACAGATTGAACTTCCCAAAGAAGAAACTTTTAAGCTTTCTTGGCACATTACATCTCTTTTGTTTTCTTTATTTAAGTTTTTATTTCTTCTCTTCCTCTCCCCAGTTTTAGAGTAGCTGTCAGCAGTGAGATATTATGTAGTACTGTCTGTTTCAGTCTCTAATACAAGACAGTCTTAAGTTTAAATCTCTGCTAGGGAGATATATGAAACTATGAGTGAATAAAAATTGAGAGGCACTAGTGAACACATTGATATATTATACACATCCCTGTGAATAAATAGTTGGAATTAGTCTTGGAAGTAAGGGAAGGAAGTTTCATTTGTGTCAAATGCAAAAGGTAAAGCAGAAGTGGGCATATAGTAACATTTCAAGTATCGGAACACGTACAAAAATTTAATAGGCCCCTTGTCACTGTGGCCTGACACGTCCTGAGGTTGTAAATGGAAATGATCTCTGTATGTGGAGGGGAGCTATGTATATATTGAGTAAGCAGTCACATAAGTCAGTGTGGCGTGGTTTTGAGTATCAGGGGTTGGATAGGGGAATGCAATCTCCTCACTGTCAAAGGTAGCACATTAGAAAATGTTACACTGGATCCCAGACTTGGACACCTTGCTTGGCACAACCTTAGCAAGAAGAAATCGGAATCTGTGTATGGCAGGGTATTGAAATTGATAGCAAGGTAATTAGCAAAGTGTGTTAGTCATAGTGGGAGGACAGATCAGATAGGGCAAGGGTTGCACTGAAACAGCACTGATTATACGTTTTTCTTTGGTAAAGGGAGTGCTGATTATCACCAAGGGATGGCCTTTTCATACATAATCCCTCAGATCATCAATTAAAAGAGCAGAGTTCGTTAGTGATAGGATTCACTATATAGACCACTAGTGTGATGATATTATTCTGAATGTGCTTGCCCCAAGTGCTGATAAAAGTGAAAATAAAAAGGACAGCTTCTGTGAGGAACTAGAGCAGGTAGCCTGTTCTGTTAGTTCCCTGCATCACATAAAAATTTTGTTAGGATGTTTGAACGCTGGAGTAGGGAGAGACTGTATTTTGAAACTGACAGTTGGAACAAGTGTTTAAGTGAAAGTGGCATTGAATTATAATGGGATTACAGTAGTAAGTGTTGCCACGTTCAATAAACTAATTGTAAAGCTTGCAACGTTTCTGCATAGCAACATTCATAAATACACTTGAACTGCTGATTGCACTGTATCTTATGAAAAGAGGTACTCAAGTATATGTGTAACTGACATCTGATGTTTAGAGGAGCTGCTGCTGTCTTGCTGTGTGGCAGTTAAGGAACAGTATGAGGTTAATGTGTCAAATATATTTGTGATGGAAAATGTGAATGATAAAGGTGACATCAGTATTGTTTGGGAAAGTATTAAGAAATAATATAAAAACTCCAACAGTGATAATATCTGAGCAATAAAATTAACAAACTCAATTCAGACTGCAAGAAAAAAATACTGAATCATTATTTAAAGGCATAAATGGACGTAAGAAGGGCTGCCGACCTAAAACTAACTTGGTAAAAGATGAAAATGGTAATCCACTTGTAGATTCCAAGAGTATTTTAATACATGGAAAAATTATTTCAGCCAGCCAGTAAATGTAATGATTAAAGATGGTAGAGTGACATGTATGTAGCTGGGCCATTGGTGTGTGAGCATGTTTTTGTACAGACAGAGATTTCTATTGAAAAGGTGAAAAGGTGAGCATTGCTAGGTATTCATCAGATTCTGTTTAGATAGTAACTCATCAAAATTACAGTAATGAAGAATTTAAGAGCAGAATCCTTTATCTTTCTGTGTACTATGTAAAATCTAAAAATGGAAGTATTTGCAACTGTAACTGTACCTGTTTTTCATGTGGTCATGCAACTTTATTTCTCACCCCCAGGGAAGAACATAAACTGTGGGTTTGTGAGAGCAGGGTGTTGAAAAGCATAATTGGACTTGAGAGGGAGGATGTAATGGAAGGCTGGAGAAAACTGAGTAATAAGAATCTCGATACTTCGTTATTTTCATCAGATTTTCTTAGGATGATAAAAGCAAGAAGAATTAAATGGGTGATATACAGCAGGGGGAGGAGAAGTGCATACAAAATCCTCTAGGGAAAGGACTACGTGTAGGACCTAGACATATTTTAGTATGTGTATAGTAAAGTGGGTTTTAAACAAATAGTCTGTGAATGCATAGATTTTATTGATGTGGCTCACCATAGTCTCCGTGGCAGGCTCTTGTGAACATGATAGGACAGCAACTATGTGCTTGAGATCCGAGTCTTCTAGGATGTTACACTGTGTCATTCAGTAAGTACTGTATTTCCAGCTTCATAAGAAGCGCCTTTAAAAAAATGCATCCAAAAATCATCTTGCATCTTTACACCGGATAGTGAATCGTTAGTTACGTAGGCTATTGAATCCACAAAAATGCCGTTGTAATTACATGTAGTTCTCGTTTTATGCGATTTCGTTTTGCGCCATTTCACTTTAATGCGACTTGAAAATTTACACCCCTTTTCGAATTTACGCGATAATTTTTGGTTTAACGCGATTTGGCATAGACGATCCGTGGTCGCGCTTTTTTCTTCTGTAGGAGGCTAGCAGGAAGTGACATCACTATCACGCCATCAGTTACGTGTATGGATTGATTACGTTGGTGATATAACCACGCAGATCATTTAGTTTCCTCTTCAACAGCATTGGCGTTTCTTACCAATATAAGTGAGAAACATAAATCTGCATCACCTAGTGCAATCCAAGTAAAAAAATCGGCGAAAGACAATCAGTATTGAAGAGAAATTACACTTAATAAGCCGACTTGAAAATGTTGAACGAATTGTTATATATGCTGTAATGTTAGACTCGCTCATAGTAGTGTACATACAATTCGTGACAATGCTCATAGAGTTAAAGAAAGTGCTAAGTTAAGAACTAAAGTGTTTGTTTGTGTAGCAAGACTACCACAGTCCTATCTGAATGAACCGTACGAAAAAATAAGGATGTGAGTTTCTTACATTTTATTGCAATGTAAATAAATAAATACAGAAATAAATGTGTTGTATGGCAATGTATGTATACTGTACATAAATATATATATACTGTATTTACAGTACATATGTACTCTACAGGTCCATATGTCCACTAGTGGTATAGTCATACACTACATAGGATGAGGTTGTCAGTCCCCTAACCCCCAGGAAACGCACTGTTTTAAATGGGAATTTTGTGTTCGATTTGCGCAACCTTTTTCAGGAACGTAACGCTGGCGTAAAACGAGAACTACCTGTATAGGTCTTGTCTTATCGTGCGTGACATTTTGTGAAGTGGGAAATACAGTATTTGTCAACGTTTCAAAGAATCACAGCTCTTCCTTCATCGTCAGTGTCTGTCACTACATTTGGTAACTATTTAATAATCAGCATGGCGCCATATCGTATAAGACTTGACTCTTCTGCTCTGAGAATCTCAAATCACTCAATTGTCTGCTTCTTCTGAAGGACTCTGCTGCGTGGAGGTGGTCGTGTGTTACATATAATGACTGTTTATGTTTCTTGGAAGTTTTGCACTACATTGTGCAGCGATTTCAAAACAGAATGAACAGCTGCTCAAGAACTTGAATCTCGTATGCTTGAACGTGCACTTCAGTCTATTCTTATGGTTTTTATTGTTTATTTTTGCCACAAGAAGATACACAGAGCAAGAGAAAATGAACAAGGGAAAACGTAAAAAAGTTTAAATTGGTTTCTAATTTCACATTATTCTTTTAATGTTACAAGAACTGGCATTCCTTCAGAATGTTTTTACTCCTGATCTTATAGGGTATTTAACACATACATTAATTTCGTTAATGAAGTTTCCAACATTTTTCAACAATGCTCCCTCATTGCAGAATTTAGTACATTTAGTTATATGTCTTGTTTTTACGCTTTCGTGGCCATTGACACATTCTTTATTTTAACTGTTATTTTTATCTGTTATTGACTGAATCTGTGGTGCTGATTGAACTGACCTGAAGGTTTAAATTAGCTTTACCTGTCAGGCCCAGTTGAGTAGATGTCCCCCCACCCTTTTGCCTGAGAATGGAGGCAGAAGGTGTCTCTGAAACTTTGTGCTAAACTTTCTGGAATTTTTAAATGGTTTACAATAGACAAAATCCATAATCTGAATGGTGATAGATTCAGTGCTGACGTTCATACGGTAATAGTTGAAGATTAAATTAAATTGTAATAATCTGTAAACAAAGCCATACTCTTAAACTTGTGTCATACTTTGTATTTGGGCTTTCATTAAAAGAATTTTGCTTCTCGATCTATAGTGTGAACATGTGAACACTGCAAATTCTTATTCTTCAATTTCCTGTATAGAATTACAGTCAAAGCATTTATGTCGGCTTTAATCATGCTCTTTATACAGTTTTATTTTATTGTTTGTGTTTAACAGCTGTTCTGGTGGCAGATTTCATCTGAAGCAGAAGTATGCGCTGTGGGCTGTGCCAGTGGTGTATATTGAATGGTTTCCATAGAGACAGGCTGTGTGGGGGAGATTACAGATTGGCTTCTCCCTAGTAGCTTAGGAATAGATGTACCAGTAGTATTCAATCTTTTTGTGAAGCATTTTAAATATTTTTTATCACTTATTATGTACGTTTAAACTTTACAGGATCACTGCACATCTTTTGTTATCATCATTATTTTATTACTGCAGTTAAACAAATTCCACTATAGAAACTGGTTTTGAGCAGCTTAATCAATGGCACATGCCCATGACTATTTCCCTTACATTATTTTTAATATTTTTTTCTCATCTTAGTTTTGAATTATATATATATATATATATATGAACACTTTACCAATTTCAGATTGTATAAAGATTAAGTGTATACGTGTTTAAGGACAGAAAACATAACTGTTATTTTGGACATTGTTTCTGGGCCTGATTTTTTTCAAGTGAATACAAAGAAATTTACTGGACGGTGTCAAAAATAGTAGTCATGTTATTCAATGAATTGTTCATCTTATGAGTTCTGTGTGCCAGATATTTGCAGAAGTGTTTCTCAATGTTTGTAACGCTTACATTTCCAGATAATCTGGATGGGAAAGAGAAAATGTATATTACACTATATTTTAAGCGATTACAAAATCTTCTTGTTCTTCAGCACTACTGCTCTTTAAGTTTGGCCGAGAGATGCCCATTCTCTTCTGTCCAAATCTCTTGTTCTCCATCTCTTCACACCCATTTTTCTGCAATCATTTTGACATCTTTCTTTGGGCTTCTCAGTATTATCATTTTTCCAGAACGAAGTCAGCCTCATGCCCAACCCTAACCTGGAGGACCAGGGTTTGATTTCGGTGTGTGCTCCCCAAGGGAGGTTGGCAAACGCCTTAGGAGTTCTCCCCATCCCCACCTTGTGGGACTGTCTGGCTCCTTTGCTGAGACTGTCCTTCTTGGTTGATCCTACCAGTAGCAACGCTACCGCCACCATAGCCCCCAGCTTCATCGGAGCAAGCTGTCCTCCCCACCTGGTTTAACATAAACCTTCGAAAAGGCGGTGTCCCTCGGGGAAGACAAAATAATAATAGAGAGGTCAAATGAAAGAAGATACGATGGGCGGGGCATGTGGCACGTATGGGGAAGAAGAGAAGTGCGTTCAGAGTCTAGGTGGGAAAACCCGAAGGAGGAAAGAGACCACGTTGAAGACCTAGGCGTACATTGGAGGATAATTATGAAATTTGATCTTTAAAATGGATCTTAGAGGAATGGGGTGGGTGGACGTGGGCTGGTTTATATGGCCTAGGATAGGGACAAGTGGCAGGCTCTTGTGCAGAGGGTAATGAACCTTCAGGTTTCATGAAACACAGGGAATTTTTTGACTAGCTGAGATAGCGTGGCCACTCCCCCCCCCCCCCCCCAATGATTAGCCTAATCACATATGACTTCACGCATGCAGTATGAAATAACCATAATAATAATAATAATAATAATAATACGTTTTCTTGTCAGTTTTGTGGCATGCAGTTATCAAAGTACTTTATTATTGCATCCTGAATTTTCCTACAAATTTTGCCACCCCAGGTGACTGCCTTGTTTAACTATTTGATTATATCGTGCAGAAAATGGAAAGTGTGAAAAGAACTTTTACTGGGAAACCTCTTGGCTAGGAACTAATTCCAGTAATCTGAGCTTCACTGACTAAGTGTTGTAGCACTTCTCTGCAGGGAAAGCTTGACATTTCTCTTGTTTCTGTGCTGAAGGATGTGAACAGGATTGATCTGGTTCGGAGTAAGTCCATGGAGGGCTTGTACTGGGCAAGAGAAGTGGGAGAAGGTGAAGGAAACCAACCCTGTTAGCTACAGTCACAATTCTACAAAAGGAAGAGTCTAGTAAATGTATTGTTTGGGCGTTTTCTGTGGACATGTTTTAAAACATAATTTATAATGTTCCAATAAAATGTCCAAACAATGAATAAAACATTTTCAACAAATTTTATGATCATAATTCTATATCTGTTTGCAGATAAATGTACATAGCACAGTGTGATACTCATGACCTGCACATGAATGTCATCACTGTTATTGTGAGAGATGCGATTATGCAGATGAGGCAGACAGTGACTCACTTTGTGTTCTCATCTTTAAACTGACGTTATACATAAGTGCTGGCTACTGGCTCAAGGTCGACTGAACAATATACGAGGCAGAGTCAAAAAGTAACCTGATTTTATTAATTACTTCGTGTACAGCAATCTGTGACAAATGCAATATGTGTCATCTCTCAATATAGTCACTCCTTTTTTCGACGCATATTATGCAGCGATTCACAAGCCTTATGATCCCATCTGCGAAGAAAGTTTTCGGTTGTGATGGACGCCAGGTATGCATCGCGTCCTTAACTTCATCACTGGCCAATCTTCGTCCACGCAAGGCTTCTCTTAGTCGCCCAGACATGTGATAATCCGATGGAGCTAGGTCCGAACTATAAGGGGGGTGTGGGATAAGTTCAAATTTCAGCTGCCTGATTGCGTCAACGGTAGCTGCCGCGGAAAGCGGACACGCGTTTTCGTGTAGTAAAAGAGCCCCTTCGGACAGCAAACCTCTGCTCTTGTTGCGAATTCCAGCTTCCGATGTTTTAACCCGTTCTGACCAACAGCTCGCTGTTCTATAACCGTGCAATTTGAAAGTGGTGCCGCCATTTTTAAAGAAGGTTTGTAAACAAACACAACACTAATTAAACTAGCCACTGACCTGTCGCGACAATGCCTAGTATGTATTTATTGATACAATGGCTAGGTTTCGCAGTGCATCGATTGCAGCGCCTCTACAGGCAAATTCGCTTTCCTTTTTGATTCAACTTTATGCAGACTGACATCTTCAAACTGATTCATCCAATTGTTACTGCACCCGCTTTAGTAAGTCATGTTATGAATTCTCTTGTGTCATGATGATGGATCTACAATTAAGTGGCTTGGATAACAGGACTGCAATGAAATTTACAAATTAATATGTGACTAGCACAAGTCTGAGTTAATTTATTCATTTATTCATTCATTTTACATTCCATGGATCCTTGTAGGTAAAAATCCTGACGGACGTGGAATTAGTCTCCATATACATATAATAAATGGTTATAAAATATATATGCCTAGAAAAGCATGTGTCATATTAAAACAATAACAGTATTTATTAATAGTAGTGGTAATAAAATAAAATATATGAAATAAGTGCAGTAATCAAATGTAAAATATAATATAGTTATCAAGGGCATAATAAACCAAGATATTTAATTTTTGTTGTAATTAAGATATTATTCCAATGAATGAAACGAATTTAAAACAAGGAATCTTTTTAAAGAATATGTAAATTGTTTCGTATCATGAACTAAGTTTCTTATGCTAGGAGGAAGACTATTAGAAAAGCATTTATTCCAAAATAATATGTTCCTTTTTGGAATGTTGTTACATTAGATGATGGATAATTGAAATTATTGTTATATCTTGTGTTGTTGCCATGAATCTCGGCGTTAGATTTAAATTGTTCTCTGTTTTCAGCAATGAATAACAAAAGGGAAAATATGTACTGTGATTGGAGGGGCAAAATTTTCAAATTCCTAAACAATTCCCTGCAAGAGTATCTACCTCTAGAATTAGTGATAATTCTAATTATCCTTTTTCGAAGCCTAACAATGTAAATACTGTGGAGAGAATTGCATACCATAAGTCATAAGAGAATGAACGTAGGAGAAATAAATAATTCTTACTGTCTCCTGATACATATAAGGTTTAACAGCCTTAGTTGCATTACAGGCTGAACTTCATTTAGACATAAGCCAATCAATGTGACTTTACAAAGGTAACATATTATCAATAATTAATCCAAGAAATTGGTACTTGTAGAATTAGCAACCTCTTGGTTATCATAGCCCATATATGTATATTAATTACAGAGCTGTTTTAATCATAAATTGTATGTAATGTTTTATCAAAATGTAATGTTAATAAATTAGCTTTAAACCAGTCATTTATATTTTCAAATATATCGATAATATTGTTTTTATAATCTATAGACCTAGGATTGGTGACAATTATACTAGTGTTATCGGCAAAGAGAATCAGTTTGGATTTATTAATTATAGTGTTTGATAAATCGTTTATGTAAAAAAGAAAAATAAAGGTCCCAGTATGTATCCCTGAGGAAC
Source organism: Reticulitermes speratus (assembly GCA_021186555.1). Taxonomy (NCBI): domain Eukaryota; kingdom Metazoa; phylum Arthropoda; class Insecta; order Blattodea; family Rhinotermitidae; genus Reticulitermes; species Reticulitermes speratus. The sequence goes on along the minus strand of JAJKFL010000042.1, from coordinate 29,755,569 downwards.
CGCATTATTAACTTTGCCCCATTCAGTGGGAGTATACCAGTTACCTATTAAAACTCTCTGATATCTATCTTTAAGGTCAGATGCATTGGCTTTAGCAACTGTTCCATAAAATTCCAATTTAGAAATAAAATATCATGATTAACGCAATCAAAGGCTTCTTCAAATCACAGAATATACCACCAACTAATATTTTATTATTCAGTGCATTTAATATTTCATTAATTAATTTTTATGAGGCATTTTCTGTAGATGAATTACTCCTAAAAAACCATACTGTTTATTTACTAATATGGTGTTACTGTTTATATGTTGGTGAAGTCTTGCATATGTAACCTCTTCAAATACTTTTGAAAATGATGTTAATAATGATATGGGTCTGTAATTAGTCATATTAGTTCTATCACCATTTTTAAATAATGGTTTTATTTCTGAGTATTTTAATCGAGTAGGAAGATACCTGATGAAAGAGATTTATTGCATGTATAAGTTAAAGGGGAACTAATAAAATGAGAGCTTATTTTTAAAATTTTAACCGAAATTTCATCATATGCATGAGACGTCTTGGGTTTTAAAGATTTAATAATGTTTTCAATTTCTTTAGTTGAGGTGTGGTTAAATTAATTTTAGGGAAAGGAATCGTAAAAGTTTGAGATAGATAATTCAAGTGATTAGTTGTATCTGATTCTGCAGTATTGTTAACATTTATGTTATTAGTAGTGATTGTGTCCGCTATTGTTACAAAATACTTGTTAACAAAATTTATAATTGTATGATCATTATCAGTTAATTTCCCTTCAATATTTAAAAATTGTGTACCTACATTGTTGGTTTTTTACCCGTTTCTGATTTTATAATACTCCAGGTAGTTTTCATGTTGTTATTGGAATTAGAAATTAATCTATTATAATGAAGTTTTTTTTGCAGCTTTAATAGCATTGGACAACATTTTGCAGTATATTTTATATTAATGTTTTAAATTGGGGTCATTACTATTCCTAAGAGTTAAATAAAGGTCTCTTTTACGACGACAAGAAATTTTTATACCATGTGTCATCCTTCTACGTCTTGTTATTTGCAAAATTCGTTTAAGTTAATATTCGTAAATTTTAATTTTTCGCGGACAAAAATACATACTCCACCTTTTTTAAGAATTTGTCTACAATATTTAGCACCGAGATTGTAATGATCTCTATAAGTGTGATCTAGATCAGAATAATCTAGACGATGTTCAGTTAAGCCTAATAAATGAGGCAGGTCTGGATACAGAGAACTTATAAACTCATTGGTTTTACCTTTTAGGCCCATAATATTTTGGTGATATACGGGTACATTGAGTGAATTATTATTTGAAGAATATAACAAGGAACTGTTACTTACATGGGACGCTAAGTTAGTGCTTAAAAGATCTTGGTTTAATTTAGCACTTAGATTATGATTATTATTTAACCTGCTTGAAATACCAGTCTTAAAATTACTATTTGAACCACGAATCTGTTTCACCAAAAAAGTAATCATTTCTTGTTGCAGGAAACCGTTGTCTATTAGATATTCTGTTTGCTACTCTTTTAGTTGAAGTTTGTTCAACATTCTGTGGAAGATGTTCAGAAATTGATTTTGTTGGACTTGTTACTTCCACACTGCTTCCTGTTACAGTAATAGGAGTTCCTTCATTTAAGACCGTGTTAGTATGTTCAGTTTTCCATCCTAAGCAGATTGAGATTTTTCACTTTTTCTTGTAGCAGTGGAAATAGTTTCATACTTATTAGTGCCTTAAATTTGAATCACCCTAAAATATATAAAATAATTCATTAAAGTCGTATGACCTTCTTTAAAAATGTTTTGATGTTATATATTATTTAAAGAAAATGCAACATGAGAGGTTTGGCTTTAAGAATTTATTTGGAAAACTTTTGTATTCGAAACAAGAGTACGTATTTCCAGTGTTGAAAGTAAAGTAGCGCATACCAGTGATAGTCAGTCTTAAGGTGATTCAACCTGTTGTGTTGTAAGTATTAAAACAAGAAACCAACTATACTGCATGGCAATCTAACACAACAACTTATATTTATATTCAGATATAAATTCATATACATATTTCGGCTATTTAACTATCCATAATCAGGTTGCATACGAAATGCTACCCAAAAATTCCCGAAATTTGAACGTCGTGAGGGAATCGGTTTTAGTACGGACTAATGGCGCGTGGTAGCGCAGCACGTATCCTTTGTGAACCAGTGTGCTATGTGGCTTCGTGCTAAGTGTACGCATTCTTTGGATCTACGCGTTTTTATAACGTCGTGTTTGTGCCGTTTTGCGAAATTTTTTTTTCGTTTAAATGGTGGACGTGAAGGAACAGCGTGTTTGCATCAAGTTTTGCTTTAACTTGGCAAGAGTGCGGCAAAAACTCACCAAATTATTAAACAAGCATTTGGCGATGACGCTTTGGATCAGACGCAAACCTACGACTGGTTTAACCGGTTTAAAAATGGCCGAACGTCAGTTGACGATGACGAACGTTCTGGATGACCTTCAACCGGCACAATGCCGGAAAATGTTGCAAAAGTGCGTGAGGTGATCCGCGAGGACCGTAGGCGAACGATCCATGACGTTTGCAACATTTTGGTCGGTCATACGGAACATGCCAGCGCATTTTGTCGGATGAATTCAACATGAGGCGGATTGCTGCAAAATTCGTGCCAAGGCTGCTGACTGATGACTAGAAGCAACATCGGCTGGAAGTCTGCATGGAACGTAAGGAGCAGGTCAGAAATGACCCAGACTTCCTTTCCAAGGTCGTAACTGGTGATGAAAGTTGGATTTATGGGTACGACCCTGAAACAAAACAGCAATCGTCCCAGTGGAAGTGTCCATCTTCACCCCGGCCGAATAAAGCGCAGCAAGTGAAAAACAACGTGAAGTCAATGCTGGTCTGCTTTTTTGATATTGACAGGATTATCCATAAGGAATTCGTGCCTCCAGGTCAGACTGTCAATGCGAAGTTCTACTGCGACGTCCTGAGGCGGCTTAGGGAGCACATGAGGCGGAAACGGCCAGGTAAATGGCGCACGAACAACTGGGTGCTCCATCACGACAATGCACCCGCGCACACCGCTTTGGCTGTGCAGCATTTTTTGGCCTCCAAAAACATGACAGTCTTCCCCCACCCCCTTACTCGCCTGATTTAGCCCCCTGTGACTTCTTCCTCTTCCCCAAGATGAAAATCAAGTTGAAAGGGCGAAGATTTGACACCGTAGAGGAGATCCAGGCCGAATCACAAAGGTCCTGAAGACGCTGACACAAAAGGACTTCCAGGACAGCTTCCGATCATGGCAGAAACGTTGGGATCGTTGTGTACGCTCCCAAGGGGACTACTTTGAAGGGGACGGTGGCGATTAGGACTTTGAGTGTGTCTGCTTTTTTTTCTGATACATTTCGGAAACTTTTGGATAGCACCTCGTATAATAAGGTATAAGGATACAACTTACACCTACAGTTGATATTTTCTGCAGGTTGAGATCTTAAACTTGTTACACGTGTACTCGTATTTACATTATAATCATAAGATATTTATGCGTGATGTATATGTGGAAATGATGGCTGAGGCGCTGAATGAAATAAAATCGATTACTTTTGCGCTTCCTTGGGAAAGTGTGACGGAATGGCCTCTGATGGAATGACGTTCATACCAAATTTCGTGAAAATCGGTCAGTGGTTCAAACGTTGAATGGGGTACACACCGATGTAGACACCACTATGGTCTCTTAAGTCTACTTTTCCCCCTTAAGGAAAACAAAGTACACCAAACGACTAACAACAATATTCTGCTTTTAATCCATCTGCACCTAAAAAACTCTGAAATTGTTAATGCAACTGTACACAGTATAAGCAAACATATAGGTCAACAAATACTTGATCCCACATTATATAACTAGATGCACACATATCACTGGTATGTTAAAACAATAAACCAACTACATGTCTGTCTAACATAACTTACATTTATTAAGACATACAAGTAAATCGAGCTACATGTACTTGCAGTATACTTGAAGTACAAGTGACGTGTTGGGCACTGGAATCCTACAATGTACATAAAATATTTCAACAATTTTATTATAATGCAGTTATATTTTATAAAATTTAAACCTATATTATAAGTGAACACTTCAACATATAAATCGATTCAATATGTTCCAAACATCCACATTTAAATGAACAATTCGGCAATTGTATAAGGATTCCCTAACACACGCCACATCCAGGAACTACAAAATGTTATGCTTCAGCACGGCCTGGAGTGGGAATGACACTAATACCACTTCATATAGAATCCATAAATGATGTGATCATAAATTGTTTAAAATGTATAACTTTTATTTATTTATATTGTAGATTGTAAAAACAAATGGTAGCTGCATGAAATCTGTATGTAATTTGTTGTTTGTTGGTGATAATTGATGAATCATTGGCGTCACAGATAAAAATTTGATATATAATATGCTTACTAATTTGTATGAACTATTGTCCATAAGTCAACAACAACGAAGATGGTTGTTGTTGTTGTTGTAATTTGTACAATATTTGTAGTGGCAACCGGTAAAGAATTCCGACTTGGCTAGGATTTCATAATATTCATGCCAGTTGAGCATGCTAACGAATGCACTAATTTTCACGTCCTTGATCAGTTACAATAAATTTACATTACCTATATAATGACATTAGCAACACAAGCTTTGTCGATCTGGCAACCTGAGCAGTAGAAATGTAGGCTTTGTGAGTTCAACCCCCAACTCCTTATCAATTTATTTTCTTCATTTCCAGTGTTCTTAGCCACGATTTCATTTCTGGGAACGTGACTCATATAATTTATTAAATTACGTAGGTTGCCTAGAAAGTACGCTAATGTCCCACATTTTTTTCTTGTCCAGTAATAAAGCTAGGATTGTGAGATTTTAGACGCAACAAATTTGAAGTTTCCGGCATTTATGTACGAAGTTGTAAAGATTTCTGACAGATGGCACCACTCTAACAGCGACTCACAATGTAGTCCGTCAATGGTGTTGGTGGTACAAACAACGTAGTGTGATAGAATTCCTTGTTGCTGAGAAAGAGTCGGTGAGAAACATCCACAAACGTCTTTGCAATGTTCGTGGAAGTGCAGCGGTCGCCAGAATCACCGTTGGTCGCTGGGTTAAAAGAGTGACGGCATCCGAAACAGGAAAATCAGATCTCTCCGATTTGCCTCGCTCAGGCCGTCCTATCGCAACTTGTTAGTCCTTAAATGCTGCAAAGTGCTGTGCCGTCGCTCGCGAGGATCGACGCATCACAACCCGACAGCTGGCGCTCAGTCTTCCAATCAGCAAAGGAAGTGTTAGTCACATCATACGAGATCTTGGGTGTTAGAAGGTGTTCGCGAGATAGGTACCTCGGAGCCTCACAGTCAAACACAAAACCTACATAACAATGCACGGTGAACAAAAAGTTAAAAACAAAACCTAGAGTAAAGCCATTTCTTCCGAGTTGTTGGCACGTTTCGAAGCTGAGGGCGAGACCTTCTTATCCCGGATTGTTAGAGCAGATGAAACCTGGGTCAGTCATTTTGAACCGGAGACAAAAAGACAATCTATGGAATGGCACCATCCTCAATCTCCCCGGCAGAAAAAATTCAGAAAGTTTCCGTCAGTGGACAAGGTCGTGATCACTGTCTTCTGGGACTGTGAAGGAGTGATTCTTGTGGCTTCGATGTCAAGATGGGAGACGGTCAACTCCGACGCCTACATCAGGACGGTCACAGAACTCTGGAAGCGTTTCAAACGAGTTCGACTTCACAAGAATCCAACAGAAATCTTGCTTCAGCATGACAATGCAAGACCTCACAAGTCTGAAGACTCGGGAAACCATCACAATATTTGGCTGGACAGTGTTACCCCATCCACCCTACAGCCCTGATCTAGCACCCTCAGATTTCCACCTGTTTGGATCCATGAAGGATGCAATCTGCTGTACGAAGTTTGAGACTGATGACTATGTGAGTCGCACAGTGAGAACTGGCTACATGAGCCGGAGAAGGCATGGTACCGACAAGGCACACATGCACTTGTTCCTCGTTGGCGCAAGGCCGTAGAAGTGGGCGGAGACTTTGTGAAGAAATGGGGTATGGAGTCAAAGCATCACTCTTCATAATGTGTAATTTTCATGGTTTAGGAATAAATATTTACTGAGAAAAGAATAGGGGGCATTGCTTTCTGGTTATCTCGTAATTATGCTTCCCTGAAAATATATAGCATTGAAGATATGGTGATTATTGAACAATGAGTCGGAATGATGTGGTCATGGCTTGATTTGAGGTAACTTCTCAGCATTTAACTGGCAGGATTGAGAAAAATCTTAAAAACCCACAATTATCTGGTCCCCAGTCCGAGATTTGAATCTGGGACCTCCCGAATACAAAGTAGGAGTCCTGACCATTCAATCATAACCTTTATTGGCTGTCACAGTGAAACATAAGTAAGACAGAAAAATTACTTTCAAGATGCAGCCATGCACTGAAAAGTCATGCGGCTGGAAGCTGATTGAAACTGGAAACAAAGATCCTCAGCTTAGCACAATGGGCAATGCTGCATTTATGTTGTTTACAGGAACTATAGAAACATCTGGATCTGACACCAGGCAGACATTCTTTAAGATATGTTACAAGAGAAACTACCGTACTTGTAAGAGCATGCTTTACACACTGCCCAGCTGAGAACTGTAGAGATGGGAATCATTGCAAGCTCAAGTAAAAAATCAAAATAAATCTGAGAGGGTGATGAAGATGACATTTGTTACCGTCTTTCTCCTCAATTTGCCCGGCGATTCTTCTACGCGCGAAACAAAACGAACTAGCTCACGTTTCGCATGCTCCACCTTAGGCAATATTTGTCGTGTAGGCTCCCTAAGTCGGACTTAAGTCTAGCCAGTGTTATAGTAAGAATCAGTTTAATATAAATTTATTTACTTTATCTGCACTCATGTAACTTGGTCGACTGCAATCTGTAATCACACAGCACGCGGGTATACCTCCGTCGTAGCCGGCACCAAGAGCACTTGCCCTCTCCGCGACTAACATCAAAATGCCTTCTGACCTACATTACAGCCGGACAATATAGCACGCCTCTGTTGTGATACAATTTGATCCCTGGCTGTAAATTTGGGTTGGCCGAAGCAATGTTTGCCCCACAGAACGAAAGTAAACTGTTTATATCTTCATTCATCCCGTCGTAAAATTTTATAAGAGGGTTCTACACAATGTGACAGCAAAACATCCCTTTATAGCTCTGAACTTAAGTTTTCTAATCCCTTCTGTAAGGAAGTGCCAAAACAAAACCTCGCCCAGCTTGAATAACTTTCAACGGTAACACATTCTTAATCCAGCTCAGTATTATGCCTAACTAGCATGCTGTGGGTGTTACAAAGTAGAACCTTATCAGCTTTTTGTATCTCTCTGAGCTTCTACTGTGCATTTATGTTTACTCTGATTCTGTATGAGGAAAGCATACCCTAACAGAGCTTATCCTCCATGTGTTTTGTTTTCAATTTATTCAAAGTTTTGTACAAGAACCTGGTGTGTGTGTGTGAGATAGAGAGAGAGTGTGTGTGTGAGTGAGTGATTGAGTGAGGGAGTGTGCTTGCACATGCGTGAACTGTGCAGTTATTACTGTTTATCAATTTTTATGATAATAGAATGTTTAATATAGACGGTATCTTGGCTGATGTTAGTGTACTAACAGTAGTACTTGCACATTGTGTTGTGAATACTTTTTGAATTAAAATTTTCATATGCATTGAGATAATGGTGGTTTGAAACCCTGGCTTATGATAGGCAGAATTTTAGCACTAGTTAATTTTCTGTGTCAGAGGATTGCTACAGTTTAGACAGAATTTGTAACTTGTTACACTGTTCTGTTCTTAATACTAATTTTATTTTTCAGTCATTTCTCCCTAAATGTCTTTCAAGTATATTAAGTTTAAAACAGACTATTTTGAATTATCTTCAGATTTATCAAAAATTATCTGCAAAAAAATTTTTATCATTTAGGATGATCACTTTCATACTGATGGTACAGCCTGTAACAACTGATGAGACCCAGTGACTGAGTCCTGGCATTTTACTGTTGGAAGAAATGCTATGCTAAGCACATCGAACCTACCTGAGGCTTGTCAGGTAGCAGCTCTGCTATCAATTTGCCACTTGTTAATAGGCTGGGTCTTATTGCTCATCAGCATCATCATGTCATTGTCGTGCTTGTTCTTGTTGTCGTCCATTAGGCTCTTGAGTCAGTACATAAATAAATCAAATAGAGAACTGAATTTAATTATTGCTGCTATTGCTACTAGTGCTGCTGCTACTACTAAAATGGTAACTATAACAACAGGAATCAGGACGATGTTGTTACTACTACTACTACTAACTACTACTACAGTAACAACAGCAGTAATAACATTTATGTTGATTATGATGATGACAATGACGACAACAACAACAACAAGAACAGTGACTCGGTAATAGAAATTTAACCTTACCAATGACTACTATGTGTACTTTTATTTTTCCTCACACAGGTGCGTAAAATAGGAGGTGGGGGATTTGGAGAGATCTATGAAGGCCTAGATCTAGTGACAAAAGAGCAGGTAGCGCTGAAGGTGGAATCAGCTCGACAGCCCAAGCAGGTACTGAAGATGGAAGTTGCTGTACTGAAGAAGCTGCAGGGTAGGTTTAAGGTGTCTCTAGAGAGTTTTTTATTTTTATTCTTATTTTTTGGTGACTCTTGCGAAGATGGCCACGTACAGCATGCCACACCCTTCGCAACTCACGCGAGGACACCTTACATGGTAAAAGGTCTTGAATAGTCCACTTATTAGCCAGTGGTGTCCCGGCTCTAAAAGGAAACATGATCTGAAATGGCGTATTGTTTGTGGACTCATGAACAGCTGTGTTAAATGCCACTTGGAGCCAATCCAAATTTTCATCCCATGATTCCTGAGAATCGGCATGGTACGCAATGAGCGCCGTCCTTAAGTTCCTATTGAACCTTTCCGCGTGGGAAGGCCGTGGATAATACGTTGTCGTAGTGACGTGTCTAATACCCAAATTGAAACAGAAGTTGCGAAAAACATGCCAGACAAAACACTTCGCATTACCCGAAACAATTATCTCTGGGACAGCAAATGCAGAGAATATGCGTTGTCGTAATGCTTTGATGGTAACAGCAGAAGTCGCCTCCCTAACTGGGATTAGCCAAACAAATTTCGAGAAGGCGTCAACACAGACTAGCAGCATTGAGTTCCCCGCCTTAGTGCGAGGTAGCTTTCCTACATAATTTAACATTTTTTTTTCCAAAAGTTTGTACTGCATTTTAAGTGGTTCTTGTGGAGAAGAAAGAAGGTTGGAGCCTTTGGAAAATCATGATTTGTACTTACAATGGAAATGGTATGAGGCAGTGCTTTTGTTGTACCAAAGAATCTGTCCAGTTCTGTAAATTTCATAACAAAATGCCTTTGCATGTTGATGGGTTGTTAGGCCCATGCCTTTCCCCAGACCTGGAAGACCCACTAGGTGTAAATGAGTGGGCCTGCAATCACACCCTTATAGCCCCCTCCCCCCCCCCCCCCCCCCTGATATAGTGCCCTCCAATATAGCCGCCCAGCTCCAGTATAGTTCCACCCTCACTTAGCTTCCATGAAAATCTGTGGACAGAAAGTCCATATTACACAGTATTGTGATTTACTGCCATTTTTTATATACCACCACAAATTGTGGGAAACACACAGTGGTGCTATATTGGAGTTTGACTGTGTATTGCATATCACATCTCTTCAAGTGAAATTGTTGGCGATGGTAACAATTGCTTGGAATTGTTTTTGTTGGCCAGTATATTTGTGAGTGAGGTTAAAGCAACTATTAAAACAACTGAATATCATTGTGACTTGTCACATTCAGGGAAGGAGCATGTGTGTCGCTTCATTGGTTGTGGCCGCAATGACCGATTCAACTATGTGGTGATGCAGCTGCAGGGCAAAAATCTGGCTGAACTCCGCAGGGCCCAACCCCGTGGTGCTTTCTCTCTTTCCACCACACTCCGTCTTGGCTTGCAGATTCTCCGTGCAATAGACTCCATTCATCAGGTTGGCTTCCTACACAGGGACATTAAGCCAGTAAGTTTCAGCAACAAATCTGACTGAGGTTCTATGTTTGATGTCTGGGGTTCTGGATGTGCTGTATGGAGTAAGTATAACTATACCTGTACAAATATATGTAAAAGAAATTGTTTAACCAGTATCAGTGTTAAATTGTTCAGTAATCATACAGCCATAGTCCATTTAACACATGTAACACTTTTCATTGACAGTGTAATTTCCTGCATGTTTTGATCATATAGATCATCATCGTTGAAACCCACTCTTCAACAGCAATGTTAAAAATATGGAAGGTTATTGCAATATGAACAGTACAATAGCATTACACATATATTTGATCAACATGTATTTGATATTATCTTAAACTCACAGTAAATGATGTAACAAAATCTAGAATGTGTGACAGATAGTATTAGAGCTACCACAAAGCCCTACCATACCATTGACAACATGGTGGCTTTTATAATGTAAAAACTACAACCAGAAGAAGTATAGTGTTATCATAATTAGAATAAATTAAAAGAGTGTCTCTCTGTCTCTTTCTCTCTCTTGCTGAACATTAAGAAAATTAAAAAAGAAAAATAACAGAGAAAAAAGAATGACAAAATAATGCAAACCAGCTGTTGTCTAGGCCAAAAGTCAAGATTAGAAAAAGAAAACAGTGTAAACACTTTGAAATGTATTCATAAATATTTGATGCTTTAAAACGTAAGTTTGGCAAAGCTTTATCACATGGTCAAACAGTAAAGTTGTGGGACTCAGTCTATAAAAACAGATACACATGAAATGAGAATGCAGTTTTTTTTAAATTTTCATTCAAAGTAGTTTCCCTTGACTGCAGTACACTTTTTACATATTTCTGAAAGTTGCACAAAACAGCCATTGAATGCATACAAAGGAACTGTGTTTCATTTGGCAGTTATATGCTTCTTCATGTCCTTGACTTCCTGCAGTCTTCATCATTTTAGGGCAGTTTTCACGTGAGGGAACAGGAAAAAGTAGTCTGGCATCAGATCACAAGAATAAAGAGGGTGGCTGATCTCCACCATGCTGTGATCCTCCTGGAAGTGCTTCACTTTCATGGCAGAATCAGCAGGGGCATTTTTGTGCAAAAGGAACCACCTGCCTTTTTCACAGAATCGCAGCCTCACACTTGAAGTCTGCTTCAATAGCCTTTTCCGCACCTGTACATAAAATTCGTTGTTCACTCTTTTTCCTTCAGGCAGAAATTCTTTATGTATCCCACCCTGTTTATCAAAAAAGTGATCAACATCACCTTCAATTTCAATGTTTGCAAGAAAAACTGCGTGGGCATCAGTGATTTTGTTTTCCTCTCCATGCTCTGACATTCTGTTTCAGGATTGTACTGAAACACTCAAGTCTTGTTGGCTCCAGTAATGATGGTTATTAAAAAATGTGGGTTGGTCTGTCAAGTCTGGATGTTCTTCACAAGTTGTGACTCTGTGGTGCTTCTGCTTATCCGTGAGGCTGTATGGAACAAACTTTGCAGAGATCTTCCTCTTTCCAAAGTCTTCATGGAGAATCTGATGAATTTCTGTGGCCATCAGTTCACAAACTTTTGAAACTGTTTGTATTTTGAGCAGCTGTTAGCCACCCACTCCTTGGATCAAATCCAAGGTCCTCATGTCACTGTGAATCTGTTAAAACCATTCATCCATACATGTGTACAAGATACAGCTTTATTTCCATAGACAGTTTCAAGCATTCCATGTATTTCTCTAGCTGTTGTCCCAGCCTGACTTCAATGTCCGTGTGCTGTACCATGGCAATGAAGAAAACACTCGCTGTGCCATGACAACAAAGAAGAACGTAACTTACACGTGGGACTGCAAGAACTTTCTTTTCACTAATCATTGGTGGTCATAACTTAAACTGACAGAAAGCAGCTACAGTTGGTTTATGCATCAAACCATACTTGCACCTTAATGTCAGTCTTCGAACCTTATTGCTCAATGTCATTTTTGTCATATATTTTAGACTGTGTTAAATATTTTATCTTAGTTTTAAGATATCATGTATAAGTGGTTGAGATGTATGTCACTTACTGTTGTACCAGTGATATTCAAATAATTTTCCACATGCTTTTACTATTGCTGTTAAATAGTTTGACTTCCCTGATGATGATTTAGAGGACTGAAATATGCAGGAAATTATGTTGTAATTAAAAAGGATTATATAATCACCTTTTATCTTACTTCTAAATACGGCATATGTTGATATGTTCTGTGTAAATGTATAGGTAGCTTTGCTTTTTTATGGGAGAAATGTTTAATTGAAGAAGTCCATTAGAAAGGGAATATTGAGATGTCTAACAAAGTGTACTGTATGATTATGGAGTTAAAATGTAACACATACATTGCTGGTCATGAATTTCTAAGATGTATTTTGTTGTCGCAGACACTAAAGTGATATACTGATTGAGATGTTTCTAATTACTGTCTCAGTTGCTAGTATAATTGTATTCTGAACTAAGTGTTTTCACAGAAAATAATTAATTTTGATTTTCAGTCAAACTTTTCTGTTGGCCGGCTGCCACACAATTGTCGCAAAGTATACATGTTGGACTTTGGTCTGGCTCGTCAGTATACAACAGCTACAGGAGAGGTGCGTGCCCCTCGTGCTGCAGCTGGCTTCAGAGGCACTGTCCGCTATGCCTCCATTAATGCCCACAAGAACAAGGTCAGCATTCTACTGCTCTCCTTATAACTTCTCCAAACAGTTTTAATATAATTTAAGTTTAATGTGAATTACATTGTTTTGTACAGATTACGTTTCATCTCTAAGAATTTTGTTTATTTAAAGTCTCCTGACATAAACCTTGTTCATTTACGAATTGTGAATGAATTAAATTAAAAAGTGGTATATGTCGTGCTTTGTATTTCTGTATTGTTCGGGTAAGTTGAGATGGGCTGAACTTGTGGCACAAAATGATAAAATAAGAAATATGTCCGCACATACACACACAGCAATTTGTTAGAGAGACCTTATACTGAAAAATGTCTTGATATTAATATTATATTGAATCTCTGGAAAATCTTTTGTGATCTTGCAAACTAGTATGAACTTTGAAGATTCAAGTCTTCTGCCATATTATACAGTGACAACTGGTAAATATTTGCTGACATTTAGAAGGATGATAGTGCCTCTGTCTTCGGTGTCAGGCAGGAGTAGCTACTCTTCTCATACTCCTTGGCTGTTTACCAGTCAACATAATGTAACATCCTAGAAGACTTGAATCTTCAGTTTCACTGCTGTGAGAACCTCAAGTATTTTAGAATGAACACTCTCAGGGCAGGGTTGACAGGCAAGGCTGCTGTGGTAACAAGGATAACCTTGGGTTTATTTGTTCTTTAGTGCTTGACTAGACCACTCTGCAAGTACCGTATACCATATATTAGGTAGTTCTTTTTTTTGTGTGTAGACATTGTTACTTATTTTTTTATTTCAGGTTTAATGTGTTTAATTATGTTCTACTGTAATTGAAACTTTTCATAACTCAGAAATACAGACTGCCAAGTTCTGAATTTATAGTTCTTCTTAGAAATGTCTCTTGTCCAATTTTTTTAACAGGTACCTCTAGAATAACAGTTATTCAAGAGGTACATGAAATAATCGGTTATAAGTTGAGTCAGCTGTGTTTTGTACTTCTACAGGAAATGGGTCGCCATGATGACCTGTGGTCGCTGTTCTACATGTTGGTAGAATTTGTGAATGGACAATTGCCATGGAGAAAAATCAAAGACAAGGAACAGGCAAGTAAAATGCAAAATAGCAGAGTTCTTCAGTAATGTCATGCATCCTGTACACATTCTACTGGCATGTTCCTCTTGATTATAGGTTGGCCTAATGAAAGAGAAGTATGACCATCGGTTACTTTTGAAACACTTGCCGTCAGACTTACGACAGTTCCTGGACCACATACAGTCACTAGAATATGCAGACAAGCCTGATTATGCTGTAAGTGGGTATTACCATGGGTTGACTGATGTAAGAGTCACTTTCATAGTATTGGAATTTGATAGTCTTTAACAAGTCAACTGACAGTTTTGACCAAATTTGTAGTACTGAGTGCCTATAAGACAATACTAATTATAAATACCATCTGGGATACACAGTATAAGTTTTAGCTATTTTTTGTACAAATTATGTATCAAATATGTTTTGGTTCTATTAATTAGGTTTAGTAGTATTTTTTAAATTAGTAACAGATCATCCTACCAAGGGTTGTTACAGAATCAATTTTAGGTTTCTTACTTGGATGTTATTAAAATTTCTAGTGACTTTGCATGCCTATGACATATTTTGAATGTGTAAAAGGCCATAATATAATTATATAAATATTAAATCTTAGAACAATGATAAATCTGTAACAGAGACATCACCCTATCCTGAATAATTAAAACATGAGGGCAATAGTTAGTTCTAAAAATTGTAAAAGTACAGTCGAAGTACATTCTGTATCACACTCAATGTATAGAGAGCTACTAAGTGAGACAGGCAGGCAGATGTGGCTGCCTGTGTATTAACTATGGAAGCACAACTATGAATGAACAAGGAACACTGTGATGCTTGAGGGTTGCCACAATAACTCATTTGTGAATAAGAAAAACCACTATGGGCAAAAGTGCATGTGGTCTGTCACCTGGTGTATCATCTTTGAAAGGTTAAACAAACAGTCATACAAATTTTTTGTATAATTTGGCTGTACTTTTCAGATGTTGATTGGCCTGTTTGAGCGTTGTATGAAGCGTCGAGGAGTTAAAGAATTGGACCCCTATGACTGGGAAAAAGTTCCGAATGTAACTTCCATAACAGACAATGCAGTACCTCCTGCAGCAACCACTTCCCCTGCCATACTCAGTCGACCAGCAACAGGCATCCTGGGAGCTACTCGAATAACAGACAACCTGATGGAAGACAATCTCATCACAAGTCTTGACAACAACCAAGAGAACATTGAGCCAGACAACAGGCGGGAACTTGAGGTTAGATGGGTGCTGCGACTGTCTTTTATTCCTGCAACAGTTTTTGTTTTTCATTTTTGGATTAAAGATTTAAGAAATGCTGAAAGCGTAAATGACCATTTTGTGCTTTACCACCACATCTGTGATGCTGAAATACATCTAGTCTCTGGCAGGAATACTGAGTCTCTTTTTTCCAGAATTAAGGATGGCTAGATTGTGTGGCTGGCTATTTATTCCAGCATAGATTTGTGCTTATGAATGCATGTAACCTTTTCTCAACTTCTACTCTCTACATTCACAACATAGGTATAGGCAGAGGTTAAACTTTTCAGTTTACCTTCTTTAAATCTGGTGATCAATACTGTATTAGCAGTGATGATTTTTACCTCTTAGTTTTCCAGTACACGTCTGCAGTGGTGTTTCGTTACTGAAGGTATTCAAGATAATGCAAATGTTATTCTTGGTCCAATAAAATATTGTGTTTCATTGTACTTCACATAGCAAGAAAGATTGGCTATGTAAATTGAATGCAGTGGTATCATACTTCAGCTGTTATCAAAACACGTTTTCCATAGGAGTGTAACTTGGTAGATATTGCAGTCCTTGAAGTATCTCACCCACGCTTTCCATAGGAGCGTAACGTGGTAGATACGGCAGTCCTTCTTGAAGTGTCTCACATTCCTATGAATTCAAGAGTTAAATTAAATAAACAGTAAATTTGTAAACAGTTAATACTGCAGATTGTGTTTTAATTACTTTTTCTGTGGTGGGAAAATGGTATATCTTTGTGGAACTGCAGCTGCAGATGTACCCATTGTTTATGACCCTGTTGATATATGAATAAAATAGGAAACACTATTGGATTGGAGAAAACCTAAGTGCTCAAGGAAAGAGATGTCCCTGTGCCACCTTATGCACCACAAATTCCACTTGCACTGCCCATGATTGTCTGTAATGAGAAGACAGCAGCTAACCACCTGAGCTATGATATAGCCAAAAAGATGATCAAAATTATACATGGATTGTAATTGATTTTATATTCATCTGAAATGCATATGTGAAGGAGAGGTGTTCTGTTCGTTATTTTGCAAATTTGCCATGGCATATACATCTGCCTGCAGATGAGGAATGTTAACTGGAAGGATGATTATAAAGAGAGATGCCTCTGAAATTACATATGATTTGTAAGGCTTTCAAGAGTCTCAGGCAAGTGGGCGTCTTATTTAAGAGTTCAAAACTTTGAAGATGAAGTGAACGACATAACCATTGTGTGCTATTTTAGTTTTATTTCTCATGGCTTTATAGTTACTATATGGTGTTTGAATCGAGGAGTTAACATTGAGCAGCACATGTAGTGTGCCTAAAAAATGAGAAATTTATAAAGGAATGTAGTAAAGATCTCATGAGATACTCAGACTTGATGGAAGGGTTATATTATAATACAGTATGTTATGAAGATATGAACTGGATCGAACTGCCTTAAGACAGATTCTGATTGTGGGCTTCTGTGGCAATGCACATGAACCTTTGTGTTTTACAGGAACATTGAATTTCTTTAACAGTATAGTAGTCTTAACATTTTCATGGTAGTGTGTTGAGACATAGTAATTTTATTTTTATTTGTTGTCCGTGCATTTGGTGGGTTGGTTTACCAATGTTTGGGAGTAATCCTAATCTTCAGGACCACCAAAGCACAGAATCATCACACCAAAATACAAACACAAGATTTTACCCAACTGTCTTCATAGGGCATATCTTATATTTGGAAGGTAGCTAAGATTGGTGTCTACTTGCAGGCACAGCTTGATTATGAGAGTGGGTATCGAAGACGACGGCACAATCTCCACCAAGAAACAACATCACCACTGGCCACTGAGACGAATCGTGACCGAGGTGACAAGCTAGTTATAGACAAGAACTGCAACGCTACCCTGGCTGCTACACAAACCTCAAACCAGCCACTGGACACAAATACACAGCTGTTGCAAGGTGAATCCTTGTGTGCAGGTAGTCCAAAAAATATAGGATCTCCCAAAGTTATCACTTACTCAACACAGTGTAATTCATAAATCATGTAAAATAAATTTTTAAATGTCCTTTGCAACTTGAACAGTATATCTAGTAACTCAAACTCGCCATTTGTGATTGGAATTTTTGATGCTCTGAGTGAAAGTCTGTGAGGATGCCCCATGCCATTTACTTCCCAGTAGATGTAAATCTGGTGCTGTGTCCAGTTTTCCAGCCTTGTCGAAAAGACTGTTTGTGTTGTTAAAATGCAATAGGTATAAATGTAAAGGACTGTGAACTTGTTACACTTAAATTAAAATACAGGGTGTGTTAGAAACACCTGACAGTTTTTGAAATGAAATAACATTTTAAGGCAAAGTGGAAAAATTTTATTAACATTGGCATGTATATTGCATGTCCATGGGAATTCATCTGAATCGTTACTGTTTGAATATGACACGTTTTAGGTGACTGCCATGTCATTCAGTACACTCCTGCAGTCGCGATGGAAAGGCTGTCATAACACGTAGCATTTACTTAGGGATCCCTTGAATACACTCCTGAATTCGCCGTTTTAGGTCATCAGTATTAGCAGGATGTGTTTCGTATACCTTGCTTTTGATGTAGCCCTAAAGGAAATAGTCTGGTACTGCAAGATCAGACGAGTGGGCGGGCCAGCTGATGTCCCCGAAATGAGAAATGAGTCTGCCTGGAAACATTGTCCTGAGGACTGTCAAGGAAGTCCGTGCCGTGTGAGCAGTTGCTCCTTCCTGCTGGAACCATAGGAAATCGAGCTGACGAGAACGTAACTCATTTTTGCAGAAATGTTTCCAGCATTATTTTGTACCACTCTGCACTGACAGTCACTGTACTGCCCTCTGCATTCTCAAAGAAATAGGGACCAATTATGCCATGAGAAGAAATTGCACACCACACTGTCACTTTTGCACTATGAAGAGGACATTGGTGAAGTTTATGTGGGTTATTCCGAGCCCAGTAGCGACAATTCTGTTTATTCACATAACCAGACATATGGAAGTGAGCCTCATCTGACATCAGTAATGTGTTCACTGTTTCATGATTTTTATGCACCAAGTCCAAGAATTCATTGCAAAACTGTAGTCGGCTCACCTTGTCACATTCATTAAGTTCCTGAGCAACATGGATTTTGTATGGATGATAATGAAAATCCTTGTGGAGAATTTGGCGAACACTTCTATCATTTAAGTGAAGTGTGAGAGATTGTTGCCGAGCTGACCTGCACGGACTTCACAATATGGTGTCTCTTATCTGCTCCACATTGTTAGGTGTATGAGCCAAATCTGGACGTCCTTGTGGTTTACTGTCTTCACTGATCCTTCCTGACACCATTTTGATAGCAGAGTATTGCGGCTAGGACCATCATGTCCTTGAAACTGCTGTTGAAAACCATGCTGTGTAGCTGTAACAGACTCTGTTTTGATAAACAGTTCCACTGCCACAATACGGTGTTGTACCGACCAGCGCTCCATCTCAACTAAACTCCAAACATCATTGTACATAATGACGGTCAGTATGGAAGCGCTGTGTAGCGAGCATGCTGGTTTTCAAATTTCAAAAACCGTCATGTGTTTTTGATACACCCCATATGATAAGACAAGAATGGGAATGAGCAAATGCCAGTTCATCCCCCTAAAAATAAAAGAAAGAAAAGTATAATACAGTCTTTGTTCACACTGTAAATATTACCATTTGAAGAGGGAGAATAACTTGATTACTGATTGTTTTCTGTTTAGGAAACATTATAATCTTTTCTCATTTGTGCCCCCCCCCCCCCCCCCAAAGTCCTCTTTTGATAAGTGTTATTTCTTGCCTAATTTTATTTTGACACACAGCTAGCTAAGTTAGGCTCAATTTTTTATCAGAAGTGATTCACACACACACACACACACACGTGCATGCTCGCATATAGACACTCTGGAATTTTCAACTACACTGTTCACATCTTTGGCGACATAAAGATTTCGCAAATGTGGAATGTCACTCACCTAAGGATGCAACACTCCCTGCCAGTCTTCAAAGACTATACATAAAGTACCATTGTATTTGTATTGATTTCATTTAATATTGTTCAAATTTGCCTTTTTAAATCTGTTCAGGAATTAGAAACTTCAGTTTTCTTCAGGGGTAGCATGAAAACTGTGTGGCCATTTCAGTTATGTAGGATCAATCTAATTCATTCTGGTGCTTTGTGGAAGTATTTTCATCATGAAATTAATTAGCTGTGGTACTACAAATGTTAAATATTAGTACCCACTGGCAGGTAGTCACTAAATTAATTGAGCTGTTGGGTGACATGTCTGAGTACCAACACTCACTGGCATTTTACCAGTTCTAACAAATGAAAACAATTTTAAATTAAACTTGAACATAATATTTCATTTGGGTTGTATTGGTACACAGTATATTTGTCTGAAAATGGCTGAAACATTTTATAACATATTTTGAATTTTTTTGGTGATAAATCCTTAAGCAAATAATTTATTGTCACCTGGTGTTAAGTTACAACTGCACCATACAGGTTTCAGCTGAATTCCATTTCATGATGAATTGTATATTTCAGTGTATTTTTCAGCATTCGGTCGAACACTAAGATGTTTAATAGTCTTTTGCTTTAATTAAGTGCCACACTATCAGTATGTATGGGAAAGTGGAGGTGGAGGTATAGCTCCACACATTCTTAACTTTGGCAATAGATGGAGGTGAGTGGTAAGCTTCATGGCGCAATTGCTTTACCTCTGGAGAAAGAGGTGGGAACGTTAGCTTCAAATCTGGTTGGAACATAGTATGAAAGAGAAGAATATCTGCCCATATTGGGAATCAAACCCCAGTCATCCAGCCCATAGCTTACTCACTATAAAGACTGAGCTGTCACAAATCTTATCACTGAATTTTATTAATGATCTTTCCAAGTTTAAACATTTTAATGGATCTTGCTCATGAAATAGAGAATGCTTTCTGAGAATTTGGAAGTTCTCTTTTATGAATGTCTGATCTTTATTCTGAAAGATCCACTGATTCTAGGGAGTGGCAGTTCAGAACTGTACCATAGGCTTTTCTGACATGTACAGCTACAGTGATGTGTACTGAAGTGGCCCAAAATAGGGTGGTATAGTGTTGATCTTTGCTGTTAGTCATGTATTGAACCTTTTGGTTTGTGATTGTCAAGTTTTGTAGGAATGTCTAACTGAACTTCCTGTCACCAGGTTCACCAAAGAAACAACAGGTTGCACAGCGTCGAGCAGTTTCAATGACAGGTGTTGAACCCACAGCAGAGATGCATCCACACCTCCAACAACATCACACACCTACATCCATTGCTCCTGTGACTGATAAAGCAGTGGATTATGAAGGTGATGCAGTGATGACATCTGCTCGCAGCAATTCAGACACACAGCAACATCACCATGCTGCCAAGAAGACATTCGGCATGGCTGGGAGCACACCTACTTCTGTCACAAATCAGAACCAGCAACAGGGACGAAAATCAGGGGCCACATTTGGTCGACTACGTGTTGTTACAGCTCCTGCAACCTGTGTCCAGGATCTGCAGGTAGTGTGTAAAATTGTACAGATTTATAAACATACACATACAAATACTGTGTACCCTGTGTTTAAATCTAGCAGCTGGCCCCATAGAGCTGGGGTGCATAGACTCCCCCTGTTCCCAAATAATGAAGTGAGCTATTTAAAGCAAATATAAGAATACATAAATACATTTCATGAACTTTAAGAAGGATAATTTAAGACATTTGTCATGTGTTCAGAGCATATGTCACAGATATTATGATCTCAGTCCAAAACAGGCTGTAGTTTCCAGTGAGTTTATTTTTTCTTTTTTGCAGGGTAAACTAATTAGTGAGCTGGAGCACCAGGGGGATGAGATTGGTGAGGATGACAAAGACCGGATTACAGCACCACATGACCTCAATAACCCTGAGCTACCCAGCCCCCGAATTCGTGAGGCCACAACAGAGCCTGATGGATCTTATTACTCATATGAGGCAGCTAAAGCAGGTAGCAAAAGGAATTTAAAATTTGTGTTGTTGCAAATATCAGTTGCTGAGTAAATGGCTGCACAAAAAATATCACACAAAGGAGGAGAAACAGAATTGGCCTTGATTTCCTACATACAGGATTAAAAATTAATAGATTTTTTGGCTTGGTAGTTCATCATTCCATGTGGCTTGTATTTATGGTATAATATGTACAATTACAGCAATTAAGCAATTTATTGTTCTTTTCTACATCTACTATGGACATTTTGGGTCTTCGAGAAACCAACCTCAGTGTCAATAGTAATCTATTTATGAATGTTTTGACGGTATTGATGTTACCATATTGATGCTGATGAAAGGAAATGTGTATATTAAATATTTATAATTATTCTGAATACAGATTTGAAGTATTGAAGTATTGAAGAGAAATTAGACATAATAAGCCAACTTGAAAAGGGTGAATGAATTGTTGATATATGCCGTAATGTTAGATTCACTCATTGTAGCATACATACAATTTGTGATAATGCCGATAAATTGAAAGAAAGTGCTAAGTCAGGAACTAAAGCATTTGTTTGTGTAGCAAGACTACCACAGTCCTCTCAGAATGAACCGTACCAAAAAAATAAGGATGTGAGTCCCTTACACTTTTATTGTATTAGAAATAAATACTGTATATTCTTATACAAGATCTTCGAAAGACTCGGGAAAAGTTACTGTTTACTTTGTGTTAACAGTGATGGAAGTTACAAACAAGTGCCGATTGTTATCAGAAAATCTCCGAAACCGCGATGTTTCAAGAATATAAAAAAATTACCCTCCAAATACCACATGAAAAATAAAGAGTGGATGAACACAGACAATTTCTTTTCATTTCTGCGTTCATTAGACGCAAGTATGGGTGCGCAAAACAGGAGCATTCTCCTCTTTGTGGACAATTGTGCCGCACATCCAAAGTACACACTGTTTCTAAGAAATGTAAAAGTCATATGGTACCCGGCAAATTGTACAAGTGTGCTCCAGCCCCTTGATTTAGGGGTAATAAAGTGTTGTAAGCAGCTTTATAGAAAACGCCACATGCAAACAGCTGTTTGCTTAATGGCTGCAGGCAAAGATACAAAAAAGAAGATAAACGTGTTGGAAGCTTTGCACTACACTGTGGCAGCCTTGCAACAAGTAACCCAGCAGACAATCGAAAATTGTTTTCGGAAAGCTGGTTACGTGCAGGGACAATCTTCAGGCGATAGTGACGTCGTATTGACCAACGATGATGACGATTTCCGCCAAGACTGGAAAAAATTCAGTGGTATGAAGAAAGATGTATTCGAGGACTACGTGTCTGTGGACAGTCACGTGGCAACCAGTGGTGTAGAAACAGTGCAGGAGCTGTGCGAGAGCCTCGTGGCGTCCAGGAGTGTGGAGGGGGAAGAAGAAGGAGGAGAAAAAGAAGATGGCGAACCCGAAGTTGTGCCGAACTTCGCCGAGACGCATGAAGCGCTGATGAAAGTAAAATCTTTCTTTCATGCGCACAGCACAAGTGACAGTGATTGTGAAAGTGTTCTAGGCCTTGAAATATCGTACTTTGAATTGAGGCGTAAAGTTTGCACAAAACAAATGTCAATCAAAAATTTTTTCAGCAAGAAGTAATAATAATAATTAAATTGTTCTTATCTATAATTTTTTATGGTTTCCCGGTTCTATTGTTTTCCCCTATGTATCGTTTTTTGTTTTCCATCCCTCTGAAAAACGATGCATAGAGGTTTTACTGTATATTGTATAAAAACGTATGTATACTGTACAGAAATGTATGTATGTATGTGTATATATATATACTGTGTATACAGTACATATATACTCTACGGGTCCATATGGCCACTAGTGGTAGAGTCATACATTATATAGGATGAGGTTGTCAGCCCCCTAACCCCCAGGAAATAAACTGTTTTAAATGGGAATTGTGTGTTTGATTTGCACAATGCTTTTCAGGAACGTAACCCTGGCATAAATGAGAACTGCCTGTATTTGCATTGTACTATTTCATGATTACTATGTGCATTTATCATCACTTTATTTTTATCTATAACTATTAATATTACTCATTGTTAAGTGTTCTTTATTGGACACTATCTAGACACTTTTTTTCTTGTTTTGTAGCATGCAAGTGTGGTTTTTGTGATGATCTTATTTTCCAATCAGTATGTTCACTTATTTATTTTTTATTTATATATATTTATGTGTGTGCATGCACATGCATGCACACGTGCACACTTATTTTTATTGTTTTTGTCGGTGCACTATTTATATACACTGTTTCAGATTTGCCGCAATTGTTCTTGTCTTGTGGTTGATGTATTGTTCACTGTAGCCACTACATTGCTGTATATTAATTTTTTATGCATGTTTGCAAAATCGTGAAAAGCGACTGATAACTTGATCCTCTCTGTCCGTCCGTCCATTTGCATGGAACAACTCAGCTTCCACTGGCTGGATTTTCATGATTTTTTATATTTGAGGATTTTTCTGTTGAGAAAATTCAAGTTTGATTAAAATCTGACAAGAATAACGGGTACTTATCATGAAAACCTATGTGCATTTATGATAATGTCTCACTGAATTCTTCTTAGAATGAGAAATGTGTCAAGACTAAAGTTGTAGAGAAAATGAAAACACACATATTATGTTCAGTACCTTTTTTCCAAAAATCGTGCCATTTATGAGATAATGTGGAAAAATATGGTAGAGCCAAACAGACCACACATGACAATATAATGCTGCATAGAAAAGATGCACTTTGCATGCCAGATAACTAAGACAAGTTTACAAAAACACACTCGTAATATTTAATACTTATTGGTTCATAATTGATTTATTCTGTATGATCTCATAAAATATTTTACGGCAACACTTACAAAAACTGAGAAACCACGCAACGACTTATATGTCATTATGATCTGTTTAGCCAAGTTTTACACCTAAAGAAGGCCATGAGCAAACTGAACATTCTTTTGTTTCAATGCAGTGTTTATGTATAACATGTGAAAAGAGTGCAAATTAGCTGGAATATAATTTGTTTAAAAATCTGGTGCATATAATTTGTATTGTTGCTGGTAACATAAATTTACCATAAAAGCATTGTTGTGCAACACATCATATTTTTATATAGTTGACAGTGACATGTAACTCAACAATGACGATGACAATGATGATGACAACAACAGCAACAACAACAACAACAACACAGAATGCATTGTTGTGTTTCCACTGCAGAATGGTTATGAGAATGCACCACATTGTTACTTTATATTACATTGCCTATCTTGTTGAAGTTTTGGTTCATATGACTGTTGTGTGTGTTAATTGTGATGCTGTTTCACTGTTACCATTCAAGCAGCAGGTGCAAGTAGTGCACTCTTGTGAACCCAGAATGTTAAGTCCTGTGACCATTCGTTCAGTGTTTTGTGTCTTGCACCAGAAGATGTTTTAGCAATCCAAAATAGTGTTTAT
The DNA here is from genome assembly GCA_021186555.1 of Reticulitermes speratus. Classification (NCBI taxonomy): domain Eukaryota; kingdom Metazoa; phylum Arthropoda; class Insecta; order Blattodea; family Rhinotermitidae; genus Reticulitermes; species Reticulitermes speratus. The sequence goes on along the minus strand of JAJKFL010000042.1, from coordinate 29,730,860 downwards.
GAAGGATCAATGTAATTCACACTACCTTAGCATGCAGATTATTCACTATGCATCAGAATGGTCTTGGCACTCCAACGGTTAAGCATATTTTCCAGACATGGCATAGAAGAAAGCTGATGCTTTGTTTTCTGTGTTACTGACAGGTTTAATTGGGTCTTCACCAGTTACTGAACAGCGAGATCCGTTGAAGGAACGAGTGAAAGAGCATCGTGTGCGGCGCTTTCACTCATCGGGAGATGCATCCCGAAGACCAATTAGTTGCAAGCTGAACAATCGTGATACATCTATCACACAGTTTGCTGTGATAGATGATGACAATGTTTCAGCTCTGCAGCAGGTCACACGGGGAGGTGGAGGTAAGTCACTCACTTGTAGTGGGTTTCTAAGTGTGAAAGGTCATTGTTTCCAAATAAACTTGCAATTAAAGCACAAATCAAGACAAAATTGGTAAGGAGAAAGCTACAGAAGCACTGCTACTTAGCTATATCATTAAATTTCTTATGCTACTTTTACACTTACTATATCTACCCAAATATAAGACGAGAATTTTTCCTGCTTTATTAACCGATAAGTCAGGGGTCACCCAATAATCATGCCCAAAATTAAACATGTTCCGTATAGGTATTTCCCTCACATTGAAGCTTGTGAAGTGAGATCATCATATGTGCAGGTTTATCTTATACATAGCATATCTTCAATCTCCAGTTTGAGCATAGGGAAAATCAAACTCATTAATGCAAGGTCGGTCAGTGGAGTGTTGCATCATCCTTGCTATGTACATACACCTCAACAGGAGACTCACCCAGTTGTGTTGTGTATCTTACAGAGAGAGGTCATTGCATATGATGCACACATTCTATTACACAAAGACGGTACGTTTGCATTGCTGTTACTAAGTGTGCATCATGGAAGAAATGTTGCTGGAAGTTTTGTAAAACGTATCCCATGTCAGTTGTGCTGTGTGCAACAACAGTATATGCAAAAGTGCAAGAATTTTGAGTAACAGGTTAGGTGCAGAACAAAAGAAAATACAAGAACATTATGTTTTAACTCAATAGAAATTGGGCACTATTGGTTTGTGAATGGAAGTGAGCCAGAGAAAACCCTTGCTCTGACTGGATGTTCAGTGTGGGGTATCAACAGCTTTGTTTCACAGGACATCAGAATTTTTAAAACCAGGCATATATAAAATTAGAGCCCTACAACAGCTCTTTCCTTTAGACTGGGCAGCAAGAAGCAGGTAGGCTGAAGAATCCATATCCAAATGGTTTTTTAATGCAGAACTTGTGTTTTCTTTGATGAGATGGTTCGTATTAAATATGAATGTAAACAGCCAGAATAACTGATACTGGTGTTCTAAAAATCACCATGAAGTTCATGAAGTTTCTTTGCATGACCTGCCTTATTTTAAATGGTTCAGTCAACTGCGTTTGAATCTTCACTTGGGCTTCTAAATCTTTTGTTGTAGCTCTACATAACCTTATTAGTTCACTGGGTATCCCAACATCATACATTATCTTATACAGCTTTTCATGATTAATGCTGTCATAAGCTTGTTTGAAATCCATATATATTTGGTATACCTTGATTTGTTTCCCAGCATTTCTCAAGTATCTGTTTAACTGTAAACAGTTGATCTATGGTAGATCTTCCTGTCGTGAAGCCGGCCTGATATTCTCCAATTATATTTTCTGTGTATGGCTCTAATTTGAGGTGTATAATGCTGGTGAGCACTCTATAGGCTGCACATAATCAGGTGATCACCCTGTAGTTCTCATAACTCACTTTATCACCCTTCTTATTGATGGGACAAATTATGCTTTTCCTCCATTTATCAGGTATTTGCTACTGATCCCAAATAAGGGTTATTAAGTTTTTGATAGCATTTATGACTTATTCACTCCATATTTAAGAAGTTCAGCAGGGATGTTGTCTGCTCCAGGAGCCTTGTGGTTTTTCAGTGCACCTAAGCATCTCTGACTTCTTCCAAAGTTGGGCATTCCACAGGATGTAAATCTGCATTTGTGTTGGAAAATTCATTTATTTCCCCTTCCTCATCATTACTATTCCCATTCAATAAGCCTTCAAAATATTTCTTCCATCTTTGTCTTGTGTTTGTACAATCTCCAGTGATATTACCCTGCACATCCTTGCACAGCTCTGTTGATGGCTTAAAATCTTCCCCATATGATCTGACGTCCTTAAAGGCTTTATGCAAATCATTCTCATTGAATTCCTCAGTTATCCTAAGCAGATGCTCATTTAACTTCAGTCTTTTCTTCTTCCTACATAGTTTGTCTGTTAGGTCTTCTTTTGTTTTCATACTGTATTCTTTTAGCATGGATTGGCCATGCTTTGTAAGCCTGGTTCTTGGATCTTATCATGGTTTCACATTCATTATCAAATCAATCATTTCTTTCAGGTCGCTCCTCTTATCCTAATATTTCCACTGCTTTGTTCATAACAATACCTTTAATAGTTTTCCAAGTTTTATCAATGTTATCCTTGTCATCATTTCCCAGTGTTATCTCACTAGACTTTTCCTCTATGGCCTTCCAGTACTTTTCTTGGACTGCTGGATCTTTAAGTTCCTGGACTTTTATTTTTGGTGTTTTGAGCCTCCAGTAAGTTTTCCAAGCCAGTATTCTACATCTATACACTATTTTGACTAAATAGTGGTCTGAGTCTCCACTGGCACCCTGGCAGGTTCTGACGTCCGTAATACTAGTAGCACTCCGTATCTATAAGAACATGATCTATTTGATAACAAGTTTTTCCATCAGGGGATCTCCAAGTGCCTTTGTGTATGTTCTTATGTGGGAAATGAGTGAAGCTGATTATCATATTTGTGCTCATTGCAAAGTCTATGGCTCTTACACCATTGTTTATAGACGTTAAATTTAGGCTTTCCTTACCAATAATGTCTCTAAATATCTCTTCTCTGTCTATTTTAGCATTTAGTTCTCCTATTATTATTTTAATATTGATAGATGGGGTACTATCATAGGTTCTTTCCAGTAGGCTATAAAATTCCTCCTTCTCTATCTCTTCACTATCCTATCCTCTGTGGGGGCGTGTACATTGGTGATGGATAGATTTAAAAATTTGGTTTTTATTCTGAGTTTGCACATCCTCTCATTGGATAGGTGTAAATGCCATAATATTCCTCTTTATTACTTTATCTACTCCAAACTCTCTTTTTCCATTCTGCTTCCCACTTTGGAGGATGGTGTGTGTCTTAGTATTCCATATATTATTTCCCATCCATTTCGTTTCTTGGAGAAGTCATATGCACAATTTCTTCATTAAAAAATAAAAGTTCATGTGGTTATGATGGTTTATCTAATAAAATATTAAAATTATGTGGTAGCCATATTTCTAAACCTCCCACTTACATCTATAACAAATCATTGTCGTCTGGTATCTGCCCGGGGCGTCTAAAAAATCACAAATATCAAATTACAGACCCATATCATTATTGACTGGTTTTTTTAAAATATTTGAATTGCTCATTTTCCAGAGGTTAAAACATCGTCTAGTAAGTAACAATATTTTGGTCTCTGAGCAATATGGCTTTAGGGATAATGTATCTACTGAAAGTGCAATATTTAAACTTACTGATTCGATTCTCAAAGCTTGGAATAATGAAGAATATGTAATGGGATTATTTTGTGATTTGACAAAGGCCTTCGATTGTGTTAGTCATGAAATATTGATCTCAAAGTTGGAATTTTATGGAGTAAATGGCTCTATTTTAAATTGGCTTAAATCTTACTAATATCTCACTACCAACTAGTTAGTTAGTGAAAATGCACGTTGAACCCAGAATAAAAATTGGCTTAAATCTTATTTGTATAACAGAAAACAAAGAGTTCTTTTGCAACTTGACAGTTCACCTAATATTTTATCAGACTGGGAAACTGTTAGACATGGTGGTCCTCAGGGATCTGTGTTGGGTCCTTTACTATTGAATGTTTATATTAACAATTTTCCAAGCATCATAGGTAAAGTCTCACACTATTCTCTTTGCTGATGACACTAATATTCTTGTTTCGTCCAGTAATCATACTGAACTAAATACTAAATTAAATAAGGTATTTTGTTGCATTTCTGAATGGTTTCAAAACAATCAGTTGGCACTTAATTTAAATAAGATGCAATTGATCAAATTTATTTCCTCTAAATCTTCTGCTTATCCATTACATGTATCATACAATAATCAAGCTCATACTGTCGCTGAAAATATTAAATTTTTAGGCGTGTGTCTAGATTGCCATCTTACATGGAATTTGCATCTAGACAATTTAATTATAAAACTGAGTTCTGTCTGTTTTCTCTTGAGAAAATTATCATCTATTGTAAATGTAAAAATGATACAAATGGCTTATTTTGCACATTTCCATTCACAAATCAATTATGTTATAATTTTCTGGGGTTCATCTTCATCAATGAGAAATGTTTTCATAATTCAAAAGAGAGCAATTAGGATTATGCTGAGGCTGGGTCCAAGGAGTTCTTGTAGTGAGGGTTTAAAAGACTTGGATATACTTACAGTTCCTTGTTTATGTATCTATGTTTTGATGTTATTTGTAGTTAAAAATCCTAAAATCTATCAAACCAACACCTCAGTTCATGGCAGGAATACTAGGCAACAAAATAAACTGCATGTACCTTCTGTGAGATCTTCCACAATACAGAGAGTTGTATATTATTTATCTGTTAAAATACTTAATCACCTTCCATAAAATATTTCAAAACTTGATAACAATATACTATATTTTTAAGACTATGTTAAGGAATTATCTTGTTAAGAATGCTTTTTATTCTATTGACGAATTTCTTTCTAAAGATTGTAATAGTTAACCAGCAACAAATAGTTTTTCAACTGCTGTTGCACTCCTTTTGTAGTTATTATTAGCAACATATATGTTTATTGTGTGTATGTCCTTTATTCTACTTAATTTTTAAATGTTGACTTGTTATTATTTATTGTACACCATATATTTACCATGTCTTAGTGAGTGAGTATGAATTCTCTTGTTATTTATAGTGTTTTACTAATTTTATGTAACTTTGTATCTCAGTGTTTTGACGTGTTTGCATATTGCAATCTACTCTGTTCTTGACAAATTCCATATCCAATTCAACTTGCGTGGATATTGGATCGGTGAATGTATGTGTGTATGTATGTATGCATGTATGTATGTATGTATGTATGTATATATGTATAGCTACAATGTGCAGCCGATATCAATAACGCTGTTGTGTAAGAGCTCTCAGATTACCAGCTTTATAAAGAGTCCTCACGTTCCATGTTCCTTTGCCTGCTTCGTCGTTGATAGTAACCATCATTCCGAGGCTTATTGGCTTTTGTAATAATTAGATTTTATGATGCGGGATTATTAGCCGCACGATCAACCCCCAGCAAACCTGGAGGACTGATGTGTTGCTTCTTTGCCTGGCTTCATCCCACCAACCTGCCCAGCAAGGGAGGCCCTTCCAGTAGCAGGTTACTGCCGGTATACCTTGGTGGATCATTGAAGCACACAAGCCTCACCACCTCATCAAGGTCTTACAACCCCTAGGTGGGGTTTGGAAAGTTATAGTCTATTATATATTGCCTTGAAAGAGCAATTGCTATAAAAATTCCAGCTCAATGTAATGACAAAAATAATGTGTTAGGCATTCTGAACTTAAAACTATTTTAGGACCAAGCTGAAACTCAGCAGTATGAAATCCATTTTGAAGTTTTGAGTCCCAAGCCAACCTTCAAACAGTCAATTGTTAGTTCCCAATATTTACCAGTTTATGTTTATTACTAGGCATTGATTTATGAAGTATTTAAATGAGAATTTCTTGGTTTATGTGAGAAATCTGAGTCAACTGTATAAAGTGTATTAGTGTAATAGAACCTAATGATTGTGATACATGAATTTAAATGGAAATGGAAGAGGTTAAGGCCCATTTCAAGGTACTCTTACAGTATTTACATGAGAAGATTGAGGAGAACCATGAAAAACCTCAGGGTACCTGGTTATCAGGCCAAGATATGAGCTTGGGAACTCCTAGATATGTACAGGAGTGATAGCAGTAATACTAGGTTATGTGGTATAGTAATAGGTGTGTCATAAAACATATACATACCTGCAAAACAATAAAATGGCAGTGCTGGTAAAGTTTTGTGTTGTTTTATGCAGGTTTGACGCTGGCATCACAGTGGAAGTCACAGTTTGATGACTCTGAGGAGACTGATAATGAGTGGAAGGGTGAGAACCTGCAGAGTCCCGAGCACAGACACACCCTCACCTCACAGGTATGTCCCCTACCACTGGTAATGGGGTTTACCACATAGTGCCCCAACATTACAGCTTTTAGTAGAAAATGCTAACCTGAACACAGAGAGACTGGAAGTTGTTAGCCTAAATATACAGAGAGTAGTAGTTCCCATTGTTTTGTGTCTGCATCCTTATGTTAGGCACCACCAAGATATCCTGACCAGGAGACTCAACTTTTGGTCACTTTTTTAGCTTTAGAAAAGAAACTGAATTCTAGTGATGATCATCTGTAACCCCCCTGAAGACCCTGTTGACCCCGACTTAAATCAAGATCATGAGGTATGGAACCACTGACATAAATGAACACTTTGGAACTAAGATATCTGAATATACAAAGCCAAAATATACACATTTGAAGCAGTTGAAACAAGTTTTAAAAAGATAATATGAAAAGGTTTTGCTCCTTGCAAAATGTTGAAATTTATTGTGTTAACTAAAATAATTCATTTTACCTGCTCATATTGCTGCAGGTGACCGGATAAATGCGCACACGACGAAAGCCCACACGACAATTGCGCACAGATAAAACCCCACAGTCATGAATGCTCACAGGAAAAATACCCACACCGATAAATGCTCACACGGATATATGCTCACACGGATGAATGCTCACAAGGATAATTGCTCACAAGTTTATAATGCTCACATTGATAAATGCTCACACGGGCGAATTGTCACACAGGAAAGTACGCACATACAAGAATTAGGTTAGGTTAGCGTTCAGGCTATGTCTCTGTTCTGTATATGAAGGGAATGGCCACTGGACACAAACTTAGGTTAGCGTGTAGGCTATTTCTCTGTTTTGTATATTAAGTGAATGGCCACTGGACACAAACTTAGGTTAGCGTTCAGGCTATGTCTCTGTTTTGTATATTAAGTGAATGGCCACTGGACACAAAGTTAGGTTAGCGTTCAGGCTATGTCTCTGTTCTGTATATGAAGGGAATGGCCACTGGACACACACTTAGGTTAGCGTGTAGGCTGTGTCTCTGTTTTGTATATTAAGTGAATGGCCAATGGACACAAACTTAGGTTAGCGTTCAGGCTATGTCTCTGTTTTGTATATTAAGTGAATGGCCACTTGACACAAACTTAGGTTAGCGTTCAGGCTATGTCTCTGTTTTGTATATTAAGTGAATGGCCACTGGACAGAAACTTAGGTTAGTGTTCAGGCTATGTCTCTGTTTTGTATATGAAGGGAATGGCCACTGGACACAAACTTAGGTTAGCGTGTAGGCTATGTCTCTGTTACAGTCAGCGCGATATTTCAACCTCGTCCCCCTCATTACACTACCATTACTTTCCTGTGTGACAATTCGCCCGTGTGAGCATTTGTCCGTGTGAGCATTTATCCTTGTGAGCAATTATCCTTGTGAGCATTAATCCGTGTGAGCATTCATCCGTGTGAGCATATATCCGTGTGAGCATTTATCGGTGTGGGTATTTTTCCTGTGAGCATTCATGACAGTGGGGTTTTATCTGTGTGCAATTGTCGTGTGGGCTTTCGTCGTGTGGGCTTTTGTCATGGAACCATTGCTGCACACTTCATGGGTGTAGACAAATAATGAGAATACAATACAAGCATATGTGGCAGAAATAACGTTGATACTGAGTAAATCCTAGACACAGTTATCTGCCCCAATTATGTAGGCCACAGTTGTGTGTGTCTTTTATGTAGCATTAGTATCATTAATTGGATCCATATCATTTTATTAATTGTGGTTGGGAAAATATGTTGTTCATAACAGTTACAAGATATTTAATCTGAACAGTGCTCTTTGTACTTAGGATTGCTCAGTTTTAGGCCTTGTCTATCGTGTAATATTCCAAACAGGGCACAGAACTTCAGAAATTTCATGCATTTCCTTCCTCAAATGAGAAGGTGGGGAGGTACCAGTTCACAGAACATGTTCTGTTAGAATACTAGGTGATGTAACATGTCTGGAAACTGAGTCATTGTAAGTGTACTATATCATCATCAGAACCCTTTAGAATTGGGTATTGTTCATCATGGGCTGGTTTCTGTGACCTAGATTATTTTGATTTTGTCATCTTTCTGTGGTTTTGAAACAACACTAAAAACAATGACACTTTATTACAACTAAGAGGTGCTATCCAAAAGTTCCCGAAATGTATCAGAAAAAAAAAAGCAGACACACTTAAAGTCCTAATCGCCACCGTCCTCTTCAAGGTATTCCCAACATTTCTGCCATGATCGGAAGCTGTCCTGGAAGTCCTTTTGTGTCAGGGTTTTCAGTACCTTCTGCGATTTGGCCTGGATCTCCTCTATGGTGTCAAATCTTCGCCCTTTCAACTTGATTTTCATCTTGGGGAAGAGGAAGAAGTCATAGGGGGCTAAATCAGGCAAGTAAGGGGGTTGGGGGACGACTGTCATGTTTTTGGAGGCCCAAAAATGCTGCACAGCCAAAGCAGTGTGCGCGGGTGCATTGTCGTGATGGAGCACCCAGTTGTTTGTGCGCCATTTGCCTGGCCACTTCCGCCTCATGTGCTCCCTAAGCCGCCTCAGGACGTCGCAGTAAAACTTCGCATTGACAGTCTGACCTGGAGGCACGAATTCCTTATAGATAATCCTGTCAATATCAAAAAAGCAGATCAGCATTGACTTCACGTTGCTTTTTACTTGCTGCGCTTTATTCGGCCGGGGTGAAGATGGACACTTCCACTGGGACGATTGCTGTTTTGTTTCAGGGTTGTACCCATAAATCCAACTTTCATCACCAGTTACGACCTTGGAAAGGAGGTCTGGGTCATTCTGACCTGCTCCTTACGTTCCATGCAGACTTCCAGCCGATGTTGCTTCTAGTCATCAGTCAGCAGCCTTGGCATGAATTTTGCAGCAATCCGCCTCATGTTGAGTTCGTCCCGACAAAATGCGCTGGCATGTTCCATATGACAGTACCAAAATGTTGCAAACATCTTGGATTGTTCACCTACAGTCCTTGTGGATCACCTCACGCACTTTTGCAACATTTTCTGGCGTTGTGCTGGTTGAAGGTCATCCAGAACGTTCGTCATCGTCAACTGACGTTCGGCCATTTTTAAACCGGTTAAACCAGTCATAGGTTTGTGTCTGATCCAAAGCGTCATTGCCAAATTCTTGTTTAATATTTTGGTGAGTTTTTGCCGCACTCTTGCCAAGTTTGAAGCAAAACTTGATGCAAACACACTGCTCCTTCACGGCCACCATTTCAACGAAAAAAATTCAAATTTCGGGAATTTTTGGGTAGCACTTCATAATAGTACCACTGAGTGACAAGTGACAGTTTGACTGTTCGTAGTGAAGAATAAGCTTTAATTTAAAGAGCAGTGAATTTGTAATTATATTTGATATTTCAGTGATCTGTAGAATTTAAATGCTTGGTGGAAGAGTTTTCTGGATTGATGTCACATATAGTGTCAGTGCTCTATCATTTCCCTGTAGGCTGTGCTTACAGAACCAGCAGAGTGTGGAATGTGTGAAGAAACATCATTCTGTTTAAACTCTGCTTGCTGATGGCTGCTATATTTCTATTCCAGGCTGCTTTCCCAGTGGATCCCATCCATAATGGTGGCACTGTGACAGTCCCTGAGTCTTCTGCTATTGACAGAGTAGCATCTGTGCAGCATCCAACATCCATCACAGTCTTTCCACCTATTACCATAGCTCCAGCAGCTGCTACAACAGTAACAATGACAGTAACAACAGCAACATCATGTAATGTTCCTGTAGGTCATATTCCACCAGAATTGTCTCGAATCAGTGAGGACTCACACCAGGAGAAACCCAGCCATCAGCATTCACCTCAGGTATAATCAGCATGAGAAATTATAACCAAGAACAGTGCCATTTGTTGTTTGTCAACATTCTTGACCATTTACCATATAAAATTGCAATTAATATTGCTTCAAGTCTAAAATGAACTTCAAACCTTTTGAACTTCTTTGTTTATATAGACTCAGTACTATATGATGTTAGAACATATATTGCAGTCAAGCAGTTAACACTCTAGTTTTTGTATGTAGGAGGTCCCTCCAGTAGTCTTGGAATAATACCATAAAACAGTGACTTGTTTCCATGTCCTTTCAGATTACTTGTTTACTAATTACAGGTAGTTCTTGTTTTATGCCAGGGTTACATTCCTGAAAAACGTCATGCAAATCAAACACAAAATTCCCGTTTAAAACAACCTGGGGGTTAGAGGACTGACAACCTCATCCTATGTAGTGTATGGCTATACCACTAGTGGACATATGGACCTGTAGAGTATATATGTACTGTATATATAGTATATATACATTTCTATACAGTATACATACATTTCTATGCAATATATTTCTGTATTTCTAACGCAATAAAAATGTAAGAAACTCATATCCATAGCTTTTTGTTACAGTTCATTCAGATAGGACTGTGGTAGTCTAGCTACACAAACAAACACTTTAGTTCCTGACTTAGCACTTTCTTTAATTCTGTCAGCATTATCATGAATTGTATGTACGCTGCTATGAGCGAGTCTAACATTATGACATATATCAACAATTTGTCCACCTTTTTCAAGTTGACTTATTATGTCTAATTTCTCTTCAGTACTGACTGTCTTTTGCCAATTTTTTACTTGGATTGCACTAGGTGATGCAGATTGACGTTTGTCACTCATATTGGTAAGAAAAGCCAATGCTATTGAAGAGGAAACTAAATGACCCATGTGGTTATATCACCAACGTAATCAATCCATACACATAACTGATGGTGTGACAGTGACGTCACTTCCTGCTAACCTCCTATAGAAGATAAGCACGACCATGGATCATCTATGTCAAATCACGTTAAACCGAAAATTATCACGTAATTCGAAAAGTTGGTATAAGTTTTCAAGTGAAAGTGAAATCACGCAAAAAGGAATTGCGTTAAACAAGAACTGCCTGTATCTTGTCAGATGGAACTATATAACTTGAGCAGTGTGAAGCTTCATTAACACTTTTGGTCAAGTTGGTATTTAAATATTCCCATGATTGCTGGAGGGTTAAGTACTGATAGGCATATTTAATTGCCACCATAAGAGTATGATGAGGTTCTTTATATGTCTATGTACCATATATATATGCACAAGATCTGGTATACATATTGTCACAAGTATATGCTGTGAGCACTAGGACCTCATAATTGGGGGGGGGGGGGAGGTGAGGTTGTCAAGGTGAAACAATGGTGACACTGTTATCACTGTTCCACATGTGATGTGGCATTAAAGAAAGAAGGAAGCTTGGGGAGGGCAGTAGTTGTGTGAGCAGTGCAGAGGATCGTTTGAGGTGTGGGTGACACTAGGAGTGTGGGAAATCCAAAGAAAAGTCACTAGATATACATGCATAAAAGTTGCATTAAGATATAAAGTAAGGTAGTGACTTTTAGTTTCCACAACATTGTTGCTGTAACTCTCCACACATGTATGTATGCATGCAGGCACACATGCACACACACACAAACAACAATGGTAACATCATACCATGGCATAAACACACTACAGTTTTATGCACGTGATAAGAAGGAACTTCAGCACTTCAGTAATGTGACATAGTTTTTACTATAGTTTATCTCAAAATACTGCTCCCAGTAACTTGCCTTGGTATGAAAAACTTTAAAACTTTAAAACACTCTCCCTTACACATTCCTCTGCTGTCTATCTGATAGTATGTGGTAGTTAGTTCTGTCTGCCTGCATTTCTTGCTGCTGGTTGTTCTGTGCTTTCTTTTCTCACCTCATAGTCACATTGGTGAAAAAACAAATTCAGCTTTACCTTCAGGTATGGTATCTTGCCATGCGAATGTGGGAATTCACTATCATGAGGTTGAGATGGTGAAAAAATGATCTGTTCAACCACGTTGAAAATTTTCTTATGAGTGAATATCATAACAGCATGTGAGCTGGTTTATCATCGTCAGTTTCATATTCATTCTGGCGCCTCAATGAACGCAGCTTTTTCTTTTCATGGGGTTCTCTTGAATTGAATGCTTCAGTCACATAATTGTCACATGCAGTACTTAGCATATGAATGTCACATACATCTCACAATATTGTGGCCAGGATTTTCTGTCTCATTACCAACAGTGAAGCTAAAAACAAAGTAAAGTTATCCCTGTATACACCATGAAGGCATAAAGAGGAGTGGTAGTATAGCTCCATCTTGCACCAAGGTGATGCAAGATGGAGCTGAATGGCCACCTTCACACACTGGCTGCTTTACCTCCACAGAAAGTGCCCCTGATACTCATTGTGTAGGCCCCAGAGCCAGTCTGGCTGCCAGGAATCAAACCACAGTTCCTTGGTCATTCAGCCCATAACCTTGTTGCTGTACCAACTGTGCTATTAGCTGTCATCATGTGCAGTGCTCAGCACATAAATGTCATATACATTTCACCAAATTATGTGCAAAGTTCCTGCCCTTTTCTAGTTTCTTAGAACAATATTGTTTTGACAGGTCTTTCTTATATTTTATTACACTCCCAGCTGCTTTGGTGTTGGTACCTGTAAATGATACAAAAGTACTTATATTCATCTGTGGGGCAGCACCTTATGGCCACTTCCTTCTATGACCTTAGCAATTCATGATTCATTGATTAAGGCTATCATCTGAGGTTATATAGGCTGAGACACTGATGGAATTTCTAAGTAAACCATAGGCAATACAAAAGCAAAAGCTGTTGAACAAACATTCATCTTGATATTGCAGTTGGTTCTTGTATAATAGTTTTTCAGAGTCAAGATAATACTGTCTTTGGCATCTTGACAAAATGTGGTGAATAGTATCAGTATAACTACCAGGCCCAGAGTGATAAATAAACCAAATGTAAAGTGTAAATAATGGATTCATATTTTCTGCAAGGCCCGTGATGAAACATTACCTGCAGATAACGCAAGCAATGGACATCTGAAGCCTCCTTCTGGTGCCCGTCCTCACTGTCTCAATATAGCAGGCATTGAGAGTTTTGTTGAGTTACAGGGAAAATTACCACATGCTTGGAGCTTACCTCAGTTGGCAGGGCACATTAGGTAAGTAACAGAAGTACAGTATATCTGTTCATCTGTCTTTCCATAAATGTCTGAAACACTGAAATTCTTAACCAAGATTCTTGCCAATAATTAGTGCATTCGAGGTTATTTCACAACTGAAATTCTAGTTCTTATTTCTTCCATTTCATAGTGATATTTTCATGTATGTCTGGAATGTTGCACTTCAATTTAACTTGAAGTCAGTTGTACTGTTTAGAGTATTTTAGGATTTTCTACAGTCCATTTAGAAAATTATGAGATATTCAAAATGGTTATTCTCTGTTCTCTGCTGTCATCAAAATTACATTTTATTGATACAATCTGTGAACACAAAATATTTTATTTTCATATAATTCACAAAGTTTCATGTTACTTATCACCACATCTTTCACAATACAAGCACACTAGTCTTCCAGTTCTGAGGACACTGTTGTCATAACAGAAAATTGAGAGGGTGTTTTCTGAATCTTTGTGTAGTAGAGGTAAAACATGAGGAACAGAAGACAGTAGAAACATATAACAGCAGACAGTAATGATCAAATTTTGTAGACATTTGTTGTCAGATTTTATGAGATTGCTTACTCCTATGAGTTGTGTCTGAAGATTCTTGGCCTGAAAGTGGAGGGCCTGTCCAAACTTGAAGAATTACAACAGTGACCATAAATTCTTTGTTGGTGGTGATGGCGCACGCGCACAAACACACAAACACACACACATAAGAGGGTTTTCAGTAGTCAGGAGCATAAAGGATTAAAATATATGAACAAATATTGTACAAGTACTTGTATCTGATTTTCTTAACTTCTTAACATCCCTCCTGCTGCTCTCCCTTTCCTCTCTCCCTGCCACACACACACACACTTATGAAGTTTCACAGTCCTAGGAGTGGTTGCATTCAAGGGTTTTCCAGCTGTAAGATGTGGACTGCATGGGGTTCCACCATTGCAGATCCTTAAAATTACGGTGAAGTTTCTATGTGTATGGTCAGATATGCATGCAGATGTTGTGTATAAGCCATGTACAGAAATTCTGTAGAAGTAATCAGAAGGTGTCGTACAGTCCCAGCATACTGAGCCAGCATGATTTTCTCAAAGCATTACCCATGACTGTTACTGTACTTGACTACTGCCTGAAATAAAAACACAATCCTTTCTAGTCTGAGTGGTGATTGGTTTTTGTTTGCATTGTTTATTACCATGTCTGGATTGGATACAGGTGTGACATTGCAAAGTTGTAGTATAGGAGATATAAAGAACATTTGTCACTATGACAGATGTTTATGAAATGATGCCTCTTTGGTGTTAGAATGCCTCAGTTATAGTTCTTCTGGTAATAGGGGACAGCAGTAATACCTGACAGCCTGCATTCTTCTTGCATGTGACCTAGACCCTAAATAACATTCAGACCCATAACTTTTGTGCCAGGGTTTTATGCTGCATGATTTCAATATTCATGTCCACTGTAAGTGGCAGTTTTTGAAAATTGCTTGGATAATATGAGTGAAGTTTTAATTTCAGACCATGGTTAGAAGCACCACTATTGCAGCAGGCTGCATTTGATGAACTGGTATATGAATTAGATGTGATGAGGAACGTAGCAACACGGCGAACACAGACTGAGAAGGAAGAGGCTGAACACAAGAAGGAACGTGACAGGCGTCTGAGTTTGCCTGTAAGTTATAATGCTGCATGTAGTAGTTTTAATTGTTATGTCTGTTAGTGCTTTATGGTTAATGTAGTAGCTTCAAAAAATTCCAGGATAGAAATAATATAGCAACGTTGTGACCAGCACAATGGCGTCTGCTTGTACATATCAAGACATGCATACTCCATCTTTATTTCTTCTACTTTATGTATGTTCAACCATGGAACTCGTGTAGTTAACCAAATTTAATAAGTTTCATTTATTGTGTCTTTGCTTGAGCATAATAATTGTCATGGTGTTTATACAATGGTTTAAGGAGATGTTTTATGAGGATCTGAACTAGATTGATCTCCATTAAAGCAGAAGAATGCACCATATGAAAACTGGAAAGTAGTTTTGTATTGATTAAAATGTCATCATATAGTACTAATTGATGTAAATTCTGGGATCTTGTAGCCAGACTCGAATCAGGGGTTTGAACTAGTCATGGTACTGCAATTGAAATAATGTTTATATCTTTGGAACTATTCCATCTAAAATATTCAAGTAAGAAAGTATTTGAACAAGAACACACATTTAAATTTTATACCATTTTAGTCTTATCTTATGGAAAACCAATGGACAGATGGAAAAATGCAATTAATATATAGATCTTAATTAAATAGTTGTATGACATGCACCATACTGAAGTGGCTCAGCATGAGGGACACTGCTAATCTCAGTGGTGATGGTGATGAAGATATAGGGATATCAGGATTCCGCCATGATGTAGATGAAATCTGCGCTGTTCTGGGATATTACACAGCGTTGAGTGGTAGTTATGTACTGACATTTCAGGACAACCTATGGATCCCATCTTCAAGGGTCAAGAAGTTCAAGAAGGAAGCCGGTTAACACTTGGTACACAGTTTATAAAGGGAAAGGTGTGGGCGGTGACTGGTTCTCAGTAAGTGTGGTGCTAGCCAATAGGGTTGATGCAGCGTGAAGGAGGGGAAGGGAGGAGAGAAGTCTAGTAGCTCACTGCTGCTCTGAGGTGAAACGGCCTGGGAAGATGAAGCCATTACCAAGTGTAGGAAGGGGAGACTAAAGGAAAAATGTATATATGAAACAAAATGATAAACGGGAAAATTGGTGGTGGTGGAACATAGGTTCAACCATGATCACCTCATAAAATTCCAAAACACCCAAATCTTCTCTACCAAATCCAGCTACATGGGCCAACTTATCAGGGAGGCGACTGAGCTGGAGTTCCACCCAAACAATATGAACAGAAAGGATGGCCTAACTCTAAGTGGGTCATGGAAACCTCTCATTCGCCTCCTTAGAGAAAGTAGAAGGCCCCCCAGTAGTGGTGACTAGCCCACGGACCCTTTCAGGACCATATTCCTTCCTCCTCTTCCACTTTGTAATGACAGTTCCATTCACCAATAACACTTTTCCTCAGAGCTCTCACTGGCTGTACTTACTCTCCTCCACTCCGTGTGATCAGTTAGCTCTCCTTCCTCCTTTTCTTTTCCTCCATCTGCTTTCCTTTTCGTTTCTATTCCTACTTTTTGTTTTTTATGTTTCTCCTATTTGTTTTTATTTATTTATTCATTTATTTATTTTTTATTTATACTTTTTCCTTCCTCTTTATCCTTTTATTTCATATATATATATATATATATTATATTATATATGTGTTTTTCCTTTAGTCTCCCCTTTTTGCACTTGGTTGTGGCTTCACCTTTCCAGGCCGTTTCACCTCAGAGCAGCACTGAGCTACTAGATTTCTCTCTTCCCTCTCCCTCCCTCACGCTGCATTAACCCTATTGGCTAGCATCACACTTACTGAGAACCAGTCACTGCCCACACCTTTCCCTTTATA
This sequence comes from Reticulitermes speratus, assembly GCA_021186555.1. NCBI lineage: Eukaryota > Metazoa > Arthropoda > Insecta > Blattodea > Rhinotermitidae > Reticulitermes > Reticulitermes speratus. The sequence goes on along the minus strand of JAJKFL010000042.1, from coordinate 29,713,969 downwards.
AACTGCGTACCAAGTGTTAACCGCCTTTTTTCTTGGACTTCTTGACCCTTGAAGATGGGATCCATAGGTTGTCCTGAAACGTCAGTACTCAACGCTGCGCAATATGCCAGAAGAGCGCAGATCTCAAGATATAGGGAGTCTGTTACACAAGCTCTTGTGTAATGGTGTTCATGGTTTTTCAGGCAATTGCCCTAAACTCATGTTCCTCAACAATGAAAACTGGCATAAATTCTGTGATTAGTGGAGGGGAGACTGTTCCTGTTGAAAACAAGCCAAACCAAATTCAGACACGGCAGGAAAAAGAAGAAGAAGAGGAGGAGGAAGAGGAAGAAGAATATGAAGGAAATGCAATGGAACCAGTAGCAGGTCGGTTAGAGATCCGAGTCTTGGACCGGGCAGAAGGTTCAGCAGTAGTTGAGACTGTGAACAATAACTTGCCACCAACAAGTCAAGTTCCCACCAAGAGGCCAGAATTAAATGAAGTGGAGGAACATTGTGTTAAGGGTAAGAAGCATTTTGAACATACAGTAAAACCCCTATTTAATGTTCCCGCATTTTTTGAATCCCGATTTAGAGAAAAACCCGCATTTAGTGGAAAAATATTACGTACTCATACTTTAATTGTTATTTGACGTTTCCCGCATTTAGTAAATTTGTTCATGAGCAAAAAAATTCACAAGGATACATATTGTACGTAAAAATTACGATATACACTCGAAACATTGAGACAATGGCCTGCCACGATGAAAACACCGGTTCCCGTTAGATCACCTAACATCGTTGGGCCGGGCTAGCGCCTGGATGGGTGATCATCCAGGAGTGCCCGGTACTGTTGCCTATGTCTAAGTGAGACAAAGTAGTGTGAAATATGCGGAAGCACAATGGTAAGGGAAACTGTAACGTAATCACTTAGCCAGTCCATTACTCCAATCCTGATGACATGCCTGCCCCCTCTCTGTCTACCTTATCTAGAAGTTACTCTGCTGCTGCATGCCCGTTATGCGATCACTGCGTAAACCTGGGGCATTTGTGAAAAATTGTTTCTACTATTTTTATTAAATTTTTTTATTCCTTAATAATGGCTACTAGTAAAAGGAAGAATCTGACAATTGCGGAAAAAGTGAAAATAATTCAAGAAATGGGAAACAACCCAAGCACACCCACAGTAGAAATTGCACGGAAATTTAATCTTGCACTGCCTTCATTGTTTTGTGTAATGAAGAATAAACAATTAATACTAGACAAAGAAGTGAAATGTGGGGGTGAAGCCATCAAAAGAATAAATATCAAATCATCACCATATGATGAAATGGAGAAGATTCAATATAGTCTTCTCGGGCGCACAGCCGCGTCAATTCGTTTGAATACAACGTTTCGGGGACTAGCTCCGTCCCCATCCTCAGGCAAAACAGTTTTGCCTGAGGATGGGGACGGAGCTAGTCCCCGAAACGTTGTATTCAAACGAATTGACGCGGCTGTGCGCCCGAGAAGACTATATTGAATCATGTCGCCGCGAAAGTTTTAAAATGGAGAAGATATTGATAGAGTGGTTTGAGGGAATGCGCTCTGCCAACCTCCCAATCAATGGTGTACTGTTGAAGGAAAAAGCAATTAGGGTAGCAATTAGGCTTAGAATAGAAAACTTTAAGGGCTCCAGTGGATGGCTGGACAGATTTAAGAAACGTCATGGACTTGAATATAAAAGTCTTTGTGGCGAAAGTGCTAGTGTTGATGATGGAACTTGACTACTGAAAGAGTGTAACATTGGTAAGGTATTCAGAAGGCTATAAGCCAAATTATATTTTTAATGCAGATGAAACTGGCATATTTTTCAACCTTCTTCCATCAAAAACTCTTGCTACTAGAGGAGACAAGTGCCATGGTGGAAAGAAAAGTAAAGATAGGTTAACTGCACTTTTATGTGCAAATTCAGATGGCAGTGAAAAGTTGGCACTTCTAATAATTGGTAAATTTTCCAAGCCAAGGTGTTTTAAAAATGTACGGGCATTGCCATGCAAATATGCCAGTAATAAAAATGCCTGGATGACAACGGATATATTTAAAACATTTTTTAAATCATTTGATGCAAAGATGGGTGGTGGAAATAGAAAAATTCTTCTATTTATTGATAAATGTCCGGCTCACCCTCCAGATACTGATTTCTTCACAATATTAAAGTGGTGTTTTTTCTGGCCAATTGTACTAGTCATCTGCAGTCACTTGACTTGGGCATTATTCACTCCATGAAAGTGAAGTACAGGAAGGCTTTGGTGCAGAAAGCAGTATCCTACATGGAGATGAATAAATATTTGAACTGAGCATCCTTCAGGGTATGCATATGGCAACAGCTGCATGGAATTCAGTTACACCTCACACAATATCAAACTGTTTTCATAAGGCTGCATTAAATTGCAACATTGCTATGGCAATTGATGTAGATATGGATGTGAATGACCATGAAAATTGGTTTAAAATTGCACCTGACATGGAAACAAATTTTGAAGAGTTTGTCTGGTGTGATGATCTTGAGAGTACATCTGGTCCTCCACAAGATGTGGAAGAAATCTGTGATGCCAAAGAGGTAGAGGAAGAAGAAGAAGAGGCAGTACAGGAAGAATCAGTTCCCACACTTGGTGAAGCGGTTCAGGCACTTGATGTGGTATGAAGATGTTTAACTTCTTTTGATGTTGACAGCACTACTATATCAAAAGTAAATTCTTTGGAGCGAGAAGTTCTGAATGTTCAGAGTACCCCCAGAAGAAGCAAGCAAGTTTGCTGGACTATTTTAATAAATAATTTTCTTATAGCTATGTGTGCTTGGTTTTTGAATAATTTTGATATTTTTTGATGTGAAAATTCCAAATATATTTTAATATTTTCTATTTAAAGTTGTATGATGAAGCTTTTTAAAGGAGGGATGAAAAATTGTTTAAAGATTTGTGTCAATTTTGAAAATATTTTTAAAATTTTGAAATTATTTTTTGTAATCATCATGATTCATTACAGAAAATTTCATTTTCAGTAGCAATAAGGCTTGCTTGTCACTGGAATTTGTTTCTAAATGTTTATTTTAAAAATATTAATATAAGTATTGTGCATACAAAGTTGAAAAATGGATTTTTATTATAGAGACCATAATGGAACTAATAAACAAGCAAAAAGATAAATTTAACTTATTTTAATTAAAAACCTCCATTTAATGAAAACCTCGATTTAGTGAAATATATTCTAATCCCCAGCAATTCATTAAATAGGGGTTTTACTGTATTTTTCAAGTGAAGTAGAAGTAGAAGTCATATTGTGCATGACTACAGGGGCATGGAAGTAAGGTTCAGGCATTCCTAACCTTTTGAATTGTTAAGCATCATCCGTTCTTATAAGAGGAGTGCATGACTGAGTCCTAACAAATACTTTATAAACTTTATGAGGATAAAGAACTTCTGCCATAGGGCACAATGATCAAGCAGTACAATCCTATATTCAGAAATTGCGGAGACAGTCAACAGGGAAATTTTGTATCTACCTGATTGCTGCTGATTCTTCACTCACAGTTACAACCCTTGGTTGTCCATGGGTTATGGAGTGTGCCTACCAGTCTGAAGGCTATGGGTTCATGCCTGGCTGATTGCTTTCCTTGTTTACTTTTTTAACTTGCACATTTTTGTTTTTTGGTTTTTATTACTATTTCATTTATTTTCCTTTATATTATTTCAGTGCTAATTTGCCATAAAAGTAGGCCTGTATCTTTTACAAATACTATGAGAATATTGGGCTAATTTATTTACTTTTACTGGCTGTAACTGTGTATTACTCTTTGCAAACCTGTTTTTTCTTTCACACTAGTTTATTCTAATGGCTCATCAGGTATTTTTTCATAGGGTCTGTAGTAATGAGGATGAATTGGAATGCAGCTTATGTGGCCCATTGGTTAATGTCCTTGTTACGTCTACAATTATTTCTTGCTTCATTGAGGTAATAAACATATTCTTCTGTAACCATTATTCTACTCTCCACACAGGCAGAAAAGAACAAGACCATCCAACAATGGCATTATATTTCCATAAATATACACTTTATAGTCAGTAATAGTAAATAAATTAGACCACTATTCTCACAGTATTTGTAAAATATTTCTTTGTATGGCAAATTTGCATTGAAATAATGTAAATGAAAATAAATAAAATAGTAATAGAAACTAAAAAATTAAACATATATCTTTTAAAAAAGTAAGAAAGGGAAGTAACCAAACAGACACAAACCCATAGCCTTTAGAGTGGAAGTCATGCTTCTTAACCCCTAGACTGCAAAGGGTTTTAATTGTGAGCAAAGAGTCAGCAGTGATAAAGTTGATACAAAATTTCCCTGGCTATTCTCTCTGCAGTTTCTGAATGTGGTGTCATACTGCTTTTCTTATTCATTTTGCATTGTGGTAGGAGTTCTGTGTCTTTACAAAGTGCAAGGAGAATAGGTGAGGACTCAAGTGTGCACTCCCCTTGTGAACCCTTTTATTTATTAAACCTCATGTAGTATTCTTAACTGCTTGGTTCATTATATTTTGTGTATTCTTAACCCTTTGATTTAGTGTCATTCATTTATAATAATCTTGATTCACTTAGCATTGTTAATTTCTACTGTTTTCCTACATTAAGCATCATGTATTCTTAACCCTTTGCTTTAGTAAATTTTTGTATTTGTTTGCAGTTAATGGTGAAAGTGTACCATCTCGGATGCCAGTCTTGGTAGAGAGCAGAAAGGAAAGAGTGACAGAAGTTGTGTCAGACAGGAGTTCGAAACATGAAGAGTTGAATGGGCTAACAAGACTGGAGTCATTTAAAGTTGCAGCCATTACAAATGGGAATGGTGGTAATTATTCATTTGTCATGTTTCTAGATATGACAAATTTGGCTTAGGAATAAGTCTTTGCTTCAGTACACAAGCCTTTGCTACTAATGCTTGGAAGCCATTATACTATTTTTAATCCAGAAGTATTCATAAGTCTATAATCTAAAATTTTGGAATCTTGAGTATCCAAGTCTTCTGGGGTATGACACCATGTGGATTGTTAAGTAGTTATCATTGCTTTGGAGGAGCTTGCTGCATCCATCTTTCAGGGTCATCCAAGAAGAGGCAGTAGGCTTCAAAGTATCATTTATTACTTACCAAGTTATACACCATCATATCCGGAAGACTTGAATTGTTACCATCACCACTGTCCGAATCTCAAATCTTGCACTGTGGAATCTTGCTTCCAGGTTCCAGTTCAGTTGTAAGTAAACTGATGAATTTGCTTCAGAAATATGTATGGAGGAAACTTTGTCTCCAAAATAAAATATTACAGGATATTGTTTATTTAACCAAAAAAATTTAATTGTGGTACACACATTTTAGTTCTGTTGTATGTAATGTAATGAACAGAAAAGGAAACAAGAACCTTTATGCTGTGAGTGTGAGTGAAGAAAGAAGTTGTTTTAAGAGTTTGACATTAAGTGTTAATAGAACTGGTGCAGTTCAGATTATGTTTGTAAAGTACTGATTAAAAAATGTCATGTTTCATGTTGGAAGGTCAGACAAGTGTTTGTAATTATGGTTATTGAAGAAAAAAATTTTAATGATCTTTGGATCTAGCAGTGTCTGTCAGAATTGTAGACTGGGCCAAAAACAGGACAAGGTGTATTGGGCTGTTAACTGGGAATGGCAAATAATGGAATAAATTTTAGTTTATAATTTGCTTAAATTTATATTTTTCTTCTGTTTTATAAATATTTCTCAATTAGTCATACCTAACTTTGTTTCTATTATGGGTGGGGTTGAATCATGAATTTACCATCATCACAAAAATACTTGCACTGTAAGGCACATTAGTGTTTGTCATCTCAACTCTTTTCTTTTGTGCGAGAGGGGGGAGGCATTGCTACAAGTTTAGTGAATGCTCAAGTCAGCTGATGTTATTTATAAATTGCTGTATCTACCTATGTGTACACATCAGCTTATACACATATATTTAAAATGCATATTTACACATCATTTCTCATCAGAGATGCCATAACCACAATTATGTGTTCCTTACAGGTTGTTAGCTTTCTCCAAGCAAACATTTTAATTTACATTTTTAATTTACATTATAGGTCGTTGTTAGTGTTTTAACAACGTTGCCAGTTGCTAAGATTATGTAGCATTGATAGATAAATGAAACATGAGTAATGGAGCATTGGTGGAATGATACTGACAGAGGAAATCAAAATACTTGTAGGAATACCTCCTCCATTGACACTTCATCCACCACATATCCCACATGAGTGCTTTGTGACTTGACAGTAAATCATTTCCAGTCAGAATTGAAGATGATATGAAAACCACAAGAATATTTTTAAAACCACAAGAATATTTTGCTGTATAAGTGGTTCAATTCCTAACAGGTGGAAGACATTTTTCTCCTCTTCAAATTTTCCAGACCAACTCTAGGGTCTGCCCACCAAGCATGCAGTTCAATGGATGTGATGGGGGTAGAGTGAGTGAGACATGAAATTGACCATTTGCATCCATGTAATGGCACAAGGAGCTATGCCTTCATGCCCCCATATTCCTTCATGGTGTACACCGAGACAAGCTTACGATAGATTGTGTAGCTGAATGTGGTTATAATGTAACTCATATTGGTATATTTTCAAATATCATTCAAAATTATGGTGTACTTAATTATGATCGGAATTTTTTAAAATTCTTTAATTGGAAATAGTATATATTTATGTTATTGTTATAGTACTTATCTTGAAATAAGGCAGGAGTGTAATATTGCAATTCTGTGTGCACATGTGCATGTGTGCTTGTTTGGTCTTGTTGATCTGCTGGTTGTATAAGAAATTGAGCCTTGTATAAGCAACAGATCAACGTGACCATTATGCCACAGCTGCTGTATTTAGTGACCTACAGACTGCCAAGTTTCGAGACCATTAGTGTAACAACAATGTACATAAAAAAAAGGTAAAGTTGTCTCTATACATATCATGAAGGCATATGGGAGAGTGGAAGTATAGCTGTACCCATTCTTAAACTTGGTACTAGAGGGAGTGAGTGGTCAGCCTCATGCCCTGGCTGTTTTACCCTTGGAGAAAGAGCTCCCAATACCCATTGAAGAGGAGGCTGAATGGACCCCAAAGCCAGTCTGGACTTACAGTTAATACATCACCCAATACATGCACTTAGTAAACTACAATTCATGACAAGTATTAAACTCCTACATATTTCGGCATGGGGGTGCCATCCTCAGGGAGTTTTTTAGAACAAAGGAATACAACCCCAACGCACTAATCTAAAACTCCCTGAGGATGGCTTAATACTTGTCATGGAGCTTAATACTTGTCATGAATTGTATTTTATTAAGTGCATGTGTTGGCTGATGTATTAATAGTAAGAATGTGCACAGTATGAGTAACATAAAACAAATTTGCCAGTCTGGATGTTCAGGAGAAGAGAAAAATGTCTTTCCCCTGCCAGGATTTGAACCCCAGATCATCCAGCACATAACCTAGTCACTATAGTGACTACACTGTTCTGGCTCCCAACAGTGTAATTACACACAGTTATCAACTAAAGAATTCTCAGAAAGCGTGATCTTAATTATGTGCCATAATTATAGTTGATACTCAAAATTATATAAATAAGTGGTACTTATAACCACGTTCAGCTGCGTAGTCTGCATATAAGTGTGTGTGTGTGTTTGTCTTATTACTATAATAAAGCTAATAAATAGTCCTACACACAGCAGTTTCATATGAGACACAGTATCAAATTTTAATCTGTTTTATTCATTGAGATATGCATATACAAGTAAATTGGCTTCTGTATATGAGGTATCAAATGACCAGGGTGGGGTCTGATAGTGCTCTGCAGTCAAAGCATGTAATCTGCAGTATGATTATGTAAATATATTTACAAAGGTTGTGTTTTGACTGAATTCTTGATACTTATAATATATTAATTCATAAAAGTCCTCATGTCCATCACTCATTATTTAGCCACCACAGTCATTATAAGTTTTACTCGCATTTGGCAGATACCCAGTGCACTGACCATACTCACCCATGTTTTCTCTTATTTTTCTCAGTGCCTGCAATGCAGTTCTGGGACAGTGCTTTAAAAATATACCATGGCCACTCAAACAGGTGACACAGTGTCACATCCCAGAAGACTCGAGTTTTATCAGTAGTTGACTACAGTTACAATTAAATTATTGGGGCACTAATGGAGGTTGTTAATTACTATCTGCAGGAACTAACAATGAAGGAAACAGTCCAATTAGTCCAGGTGGAGTGGGGCAGGATGATCCATCTGTGTACTTTGATGCGAATGAGGAGAATGCAGAAAATGCTCAGCAGGTGAATAACAACATGTTAGATGGATCTCAGCATGACAAGGTATGGCTTTTATTGTAGTATTTCTCAGATCTTTTAAATTATACACCAGCATGAAGCCTGAAGCATGTTTGGTTACTGTGGTTCATGTCTGCGTGACCAGCATTGTGTTATTTTACATTCTACAAAAATTTTGCTGTAACAGAAGTTGCATATTTTTCCATGGTCTGTTACTGTGTACATCATTTTAGGACCAGAAATTAAGTGTGCTAGTGGCACTAACACCTTACAAGTTTGCATGTCTGCCACGTTATTACTACTGATTATAGATAGACAAGTAAAGGTAATGACACTAAGGTGTCCAACATGGCATAGTGCTTTTAACACTTTCACTGCCAAAGTCGACCATGGTTGATCTAAGTATCTACGTTTTAATTTGCCAGCGTCGACTTTAGTCGATCTAAAATTTACTCTGCTCTTTTGCCTTAAATAGGCCACACACACAATAAGTTCTTTCAGGAAACATATTTTACATCTTTATTAATCCGTTGCTGACAACTGGAAAAAATATATGCATTTTATATATAATTTTATATATAATTATATTTTATAATTTATAAGATGACGCACTAGTTGTTTAACATTCAATAAATCCCTGGCAATTTAACACCCACGGGGATTTAAATACCCGGCAGTGAAAGTGTTAATATCAAGTTTGTTTAAAATCAGTTATTTGGTTAAAAACTTCAAATGAAGTAACACAGTCATGCACAAACTAACATGATAATCTCAAAAGCATACTTTTTCTCCTTTAGGAATGAAAGTAGGTAACATTCATAGAAGTATCACTCTCATGTCACCTGCACTTTGAAGGCGTGATGCTAGGTACAAAGAAAGTTAGATTCATTACTTTTACCACTGTGGACAACAGAAATATTTTTTTAGGCAATTTCTGTCATTAAGGGAAAATGTACTTACAGCATTGTCATATCAATACATCATGTGAATGTGTGCACCCATTGAAAAGTGTTGAACCAGTTGATGGTGTTTGTTGAAGCTTGGTTTGAACATCTTGCAACTGTTGACTGCCTCACCTTTGAATAATCAGACGTCCTGCCATCACTAATGCTAACATAGCATCAGAAGTGGTGAAAGTTATGCTAATTCCCTCTAATGTGTGGACTTCAAATTTACAATACAACAGATCTTTAGAAAATTTGCAGTTTTACAATTTTGTGTGTTATTTTTACACATGTAACATTATGGCAGTCATACAAAATCTCTGTTTAACTCTATTTTGGCAATACTAATGAATGAACAAATGGAGTTATATGTGAGAATCTGCATGGAGATGAGGCTTAAACAGACATACAAATTTTGTATGGAACAATGGCTTTTATGCTACAAATGACATGTAAAGGTGCAAAACCTGAAAAATATAACTGTCAGTTTTCAGGTAATGAGAATTTATTTATACCTGTAGGAATGATGTACAGAAATAGGTCACAAAATTGATTTTTCAGGTGGAATTTATTCCTGTGTCTGTATTTAAACAGGGGAATTATTTTAAGCAATGTAGATTGTATAAGTTATAACTTTATTTTTGAGATTCTCAGGGTGTAATGTTGTAGGAACTGCCTCACCGCCATTCTTCTTGCTTGTCTCCGGTCATGGAAGCTGAGGAACAAAACAAAAAGCAGCAACAGCAACATCCAGTGTCAACAGTGACCATAATGAGCACCACAACAGCTACAAAGAGCAAGATCCCAGTTCCTGTTAAGAGCCCTCGTACCAGTGTCATAGATACAGAGCTAACAAGGTAAATATCACATCAATTCTAATGAGTGCAGTGTTGCAGTTTGCAGTTCACATCACATTCAGTGACCATCTTTGTGCCTGCTGTGGTGCATATTAATGCTTTTACATCTGCACTGATAAAATAAACACTGAAAATTTTGACTAATATTTCTGCTTTGCACTTAAGATCTCAGGTTTGATTCTCAGCTCAGAGGCTGGCCATCCATACAGATTTTTCATTGAGGTCTCCGTTCTTCTGGTATGTAGCAACACGTCACTGAGTTATTGGTGCCATATGTTTTGAGACAGTGTAATGATCTCATCTTCAAGGTTGACCATTTCGACCCTTCAAGATATCACTTCAGTGGATCAAAACATTTGGTGCCAATCACTCAGTGACATGTCACCACATACCAGAAGAATGGAGACCTCAACTAAACCGCTACAAAAGCAGAAACACTTGCAGATTTTTCATTGTTTTGCTTTGTTCCACTACACAGACATTGGGATAGTATCATAAAATAGACAATCACTGTTCATTTCATCTCCTAAAGTCATTATTGGGTAAACCAAGATATGAACAATAAAATAACAGAATATTCAAAATCTGCTATACGTGGTTTAGGGTCTGATTGTGCAGTACGTCAGTGAAAACATTATTTCTGTCCTATCACATTGTAGTACTTGGACTTTAGAAGCCTTTTTTAGCTTTACTCTCATGAAGAAGCTGGCCACTACATGGATGACATTTATAGAGTAAGTAAGATAGGTCAAGCAATAATGGTGCTGATTTTCCTCAGTTCCTCAAAGAGAATATTGGGACAGCGCCTCAAATTAGGCATGACCACTTCTACAACCTTTTGAATTTAGCATTCAGTAATCATCATTTTCATTTGATGTTGCTCAGTCTGATATACTGACAATGTCATTAACCTGTAATGCATGGCCTTTTTAATGCCAGGTTTCTGCCATGGCCAGAGCACTGTTCAATTTAAATGCCTACTGCAGGACAGTGTTTTCACTTTCTGATGAAAGGGATGTACATTTAACTGGACAACAGTCCTATTAAAGGTTAAAGATTGAATAAACTAAAAGGCATTCAGTGACTCAGTCACCTTATAACCACAAATGGCTGGTTCACAGGTGGACAATTTCATGCTCAGTTTGTAAGCCTACACATTTTTACGTATATTATATAGAGTGAAAAATTGTCATCACAGGGAACATTCAAACTTGCATTTTACATGAATAAGAAATTCTTAGCTAAGAGAGCTGGTTGGTGTGTGTCCAGTTATTTGAAGAGGGCTGAGAGTCCCCAACTGGATTACTACTTTGCACAATATTTGAATTAAAACTGATTTCTGACATGTTTTGTGTGTTTCTGTCATACAAAAATTGAGGATGTTAGCACATCAATAACATACTGACTAGAAAACGGGCTGTCTGGACTTAGACTGTCAAGGCAAATGCCAGGAGAGTACCTTTAAATCGGCAGTAACCATCTTCTTCCTGATCCTTCTCTGCTTGCCACTCATAATTATTTTAATCTCTGCAGTTGAAAAATCAAAGAATTAGAGTACTCTACTCCTAGCAACAAAACAACCAGTTTGTGCTGATGAAAAAGTATTAGTGTAAAGAGCTTGAGTTGAATGTTGCATGAAGCACACTGCACTGTTGCACTGGCTTGCACATGCACAGGCATTGTATGATAGTTACAGGCCATATGAAGAAGAGCAGATGGCACTCACCAACATGCTGCTGCACTCAGAGACAAGTTCATGTGTACCTGTGGCAGTACTGCCACTGCGACGCTGTGCCACACTGCCAGATGCTCGGGGGGTAGGCTCCAACAATACAAGCTTGACAGAGGATGATGTCTTGGCGCAGCAGCAACTGACCTCATGTACACCAGCACTCAGAAGGCGTAGGGAGAGGGAATGCAAGTATGTCACGGATCAGTCACAGCTAAACCTTCGCTTTCACCGCCCTGCACATAGGCATCGTCAGCGGCCTGTTTCTGCTTCAGCTTCCACAGACATGCGCATGCAGCAATCCATCCGGCACAGGTCAGTAAGATGCTTCTTGTAACAGGGTAAGGCTCGGCAGCTGCTTGCTGTAGATTGGTGCAACCCGGTAAGCTGTACTCACATTACATTTTGTAGTGTAGAAATTCACATGGCTCTTATATTCAAGAAGTCTTTGACTTTTATTCCCGAGGTGAATGGTTCGGAGAGGTTTTTAAGTGTTTTATGCAAATTTTGAAGACTTGCATTACAGTATGAGCTAAATCCTCATGCTTCTGATTAATACTTTCTGTATTGAAATTGTCAGACTCTTTTGCAGTATCAAATAACACGTGACAGGGATACAATGCTGGAATAGCCAGCAGGATATAGTTTACTTCATTTTGCTACTTCTTTATGATTGTGGTATGCAGTAGAAGATGAAGCCACTGACCATTGTGGCATCAGTTCAGGAGGTTCACTGAGGGTGATCCATAACTACTGCCTTCCTCCCACCTGACCCTATCATTTAGTTATTTTCTGACACCCTCTGAATCTCGGAGTGCATAGCATCAAATGGTAGGATGAATTTTGGAGTGTGTAGCATCAAGTGGTAGGCAGAATTATGAATGATGCATTTAGAAGGATATGGAAGGAAGCAGGCATGATCAAATTGAGGTACTGTACAGGCATTGCCTGCAGGAACTGATAAAAACCAAGACCCCCCATCCCACCCTTCCAACCATGATAGCTGATGACACCACTGCTGAGATTCAACCCAGGCATCCTAATGCAAGTCTAGAGCATTACCACTGTATCAACCCATTTTATACCTTCTCATTCTGCATCACTGATGATTCTTTAGCATATCACAACACACATTTCTCACTGAACATTGTGTTTCAGTGGTTAGCAATGTGTTTTATGTTTTGGGGGAGGGTCCTCTCTTCAAATGTGGCTGTAACCAAGGAAGAAATATGCATCTCCATAAGGATCATAGCAAAAGTGTGGAATATTTAACCACAGAAATAAGTAACTGCTAGTTTCTTGTTTCTGTATTTGAATAATTAGATTTCAGATAAGCAAGTTTATGGAAAGGTTTATGAATGTTCTCTTCACGCAGTATCATTAATATGGATTACATGAAGGAGTTGAGATTGACTTGGTATATAGATTTAAAAATAAACACCAACAAAATGCACAACTTTCAAGGCACAGACCAGCTCCTTATATCATGATACTATCCAACGCGTTTCGGCTCTTTGCGAGCCATCATCAGGGATCCTTTACTCTTATAAAAGTGCTTCACAAATGCAGCATCTGTTTGATTATTTAAAAATATGCACTATCTGGAGCATGAGTTAAAAACACACACGAGTCATAAACAAAGTTAAAAAGATGATTTGTTAAATAACTTATTAAAAACACTGTTCACACGTCTATTGTGTAAAGGATGTTCGCACTTCTAAGGGTTTCATGAGATCGCGCACTACACTGTATTGTTTATGATGGATTTTTGTAGCACGGCGATTAACACTCGCGCTGTATGTAGTGTTGTCGTTTGTTGTCGTTTGTTTACTTCACGTTTCAGTGCGGTCCTCCTGATGTTGTAGTATATATAAATATAAAATTTGATATGAAGAAGAAGTGGCTCTGGTGCAGTATATTGTGGGGGTTGCGTCTTGATGTGCATTTTGTTGGTGTTTATTTTTAAATATATGAAAATGCACGGTGAATTAAGATTAAAGATTGGTATATAGAATTTATGGGTGAAACAATAACCATGTACAATGGGTAGAAAACTACATGAAGGTAGATGACTTGGCAAACTAATGTGTATCTGGGCAAGTACTGTTAAAATTGACTGACTGAAAACTGATGGTGGGGATGTGTACTGGATAGAAGTGGCTTATATGGACTTGCATGATGGTGTTCACAAACACTTCAGTTCTATAGTATCAGAGAATGTCTTAGGTTCTGAATATAAATTTCTCAAGCAAGGCTGTGCACCAGAGGTTTTGCTAAAGTCCCTGACTCTAAGTTGCAGGGTTCACAGTTTGAATCCTGAGGGTACAGTATGGTTAGTAAAATGCTGTTTTTTGATGCGAGATTTGCTGACTATAAATATTACTGTTGCCTAGCATGTGATATAGTATAGTTTGATAGGTATATAGCAACGTTTTGGCGGAACTTTCTGTGTCCATCTTCAAAGTATAAAGCCCTGCTACCATGAGTAAGTAGAGAAGAAAGTGTCTGGCATCACATCCCAGGAGGCAGTAACCACATTCAGATAGTAGCCTTTTTGGTTTTGACACCATGTAGTCTTCTGGGTGGACACTGATGTTTTGGAGTTTTGGAGCAACATGCTGCCTCCATCTTCATGGTTGAAAGATTTGGTCTGAGTTTGACACTGACGTGATTAAGGTGAGGATTTAATTTGATTATGTAAGTGAATTGCAAGGAAGGTACCAACAAGAGCCACAGTAGGGGGGGGGGGGGGGAAATGGGTGTACAGCACATTCCAAGCCAGTAATAACAATGAGACAGGTAAAGCTCTCCCATTACAGGCCTGGATAGGCCCTTATGGCTCAAGGAGGTTGAGGCTCCCAGAATTTCTTGACAATCGGCACATGAAGGTGATAAGGTTGTCAGCCCTACACACCAGCCACCTTTACCCCCCAGGAGATATCCCTGGTACTCATTTCTGTTAAGAGGCTGAGTCAACCCCGGGGCCATAGTGCGGCCAGAAGGATTAAGTCAATGAATAATCCCAATGACCCCTTCGGGAATTGAACCCACAACATTCCACCTTGTGGCACAGTGCCTCAACCAACTGTGCCACCATGAACAATGAGACAGGAAATGTGAGAAACTCCTGTCTCTCCTCCTTTGGTTCAGATTGCAGCCTTCCTTGCAACTTGCCAGGATCTCTGCAATGTCAAACTTAGACTTAAATCCTTCAACCCTAACGAGGGAGAGAACATGTTCTGTGAAACATCAGATCCACCTGCAATACTACACCGTGTCAAAACCCAGATTACAATCTGAACAGTCTCCGCCATGGAAACCCGAAAACATACAGGAGTAATTTTAATCTTGTGGTTTTCATTTTGTCAGAGAAGATTACCTTAAAAGAAATCACAGCTTTTTAAAAGAAATCGCAGCTTATCCAAAATTGCCACAGCGTATCTATTTCATCACTCAGCTCACCAATGATGATATCTGAATATTCAGCATCCACCACCTCCTCCTCCATCTTCGTCCTTTTCCTTCTTCTCCATCTTCCTCCTCCTCCTGCACCACCACCACCACTACCACCACTGCCACCACCACTGCTGCTGCAACAACAACAACAACAACAACAACTACTACTACTACTACTACTGCTAACAACCATGTAGATGAGTCTGTGCATTCATCTCTCTTAATCTGTATATCTGTACTTATTTCAGTACCTACTGTTTCTAAGAT
This sequence comes from Reticulitermes speratus, assembly GCA_021186555.1. Taxonomy (NCBI): domain Eukaryota; kingdom Metazoa; phylum Arthropoda; class Insecta; order Blattodea; family Rhinotermitidae; genus Reticulitermes; species Reticulitermes speratus. Next base: position 29,698,347 of record JAJKFL010000042.1, on the reverse strand, counting down.
TGTCATTTATAAACAATGGTTGCTCATTCTTAAGCGCCATTCAGTTTTATACACTTTTTAAGTATCTTCTGTTTATGGGGTACCCAGTTTGAGTCTAGCTATCTGACTGAAGTTATTGTTTCTACTGATACCTCCAGGTAAGTGCTAGAACAAGACCTTAAAATATTTCATGATAATTTCCAATTCTTTCTAGTTGATTATACATACTTATCCTCCCATCTCACTTGTCACTGAAAATGCTTGTTGGGTGATAAGAGCATTGTAAAAGGAATCTGTAGTTGAAATTAGCATTGAACAGTGTACCATTAGATTTAGTGATGAAACCATTGATTCGTTATATGTGGTATGGATAGAATGTCATTACCAAATTTTAGACTAGAATAAATTTAAGTGTATGTTAGTTATTAATATTCTAATTTGATTTGTTTCATATGTTGACAGACATGTACGGTTGGTACAGTTGAGCAAGCACTATGAACCTAATCATGAGATTAGAGTGTTTTTCAGTTAACCTTTATCACGTGACATTAAACCTCACTTGTGGACAAACATTATCTTGCACCCCATTTGAAAGATAATGCTTAAGGTAGACTGAGAATTATAGATGAAAGGCAAGTAGTTATGCCAAGAATTTCTTGTTGTGAGTAGCAAAGACCCTCTTATAGCCAAACTTAATTGATGAAATTTTGATAATTCAAAGGTCACACTGATAATCCATGAAATACAGACATCAGCCAGTACATGTTTCTCTCCTGCAAATGTTAAGTTACATGATTAATAATTTTGTGACATTTCTATACCATTTACACTCTTGGAAATGTTTTCTTCACCGTTCTTAATATCGGTAAAGTTCCTTCTTGTACCAGAGTGTACTGACATGAAGGTGAATAGCGAGTGCGACAGTGATGAAGGTACATTTATGTGTAACTCCTTGGGAAATTGATTTATCATTATTTTCCGGAACATTGATTTTTTTTTTAATTTCTACAGCCAGTGATAATCTTATAGTGTTACATAGCACCATGTATTTTATTACATAATAATAATATTTAAACACCAAATACACTCTTTTGGAGGAAACAGCCTCTAATTGTACATATTCCACCTCCTACATGTTTTGGCCCCCTCCGAGACCCTATCGAGGAGTACCAATAAGTCGATAATTCAAAAGAAGTTGCTAAATGTTATACAGTATTATACAATTTTGTATACACCTTAAAATTTACTGTGCATTCACAGTATGAGACATACATAAGTAAAAAACTACAGAGTAAACTTTAAACTCAAACTAATAGGACAAAAATCATATTAAATTGTAAACATCTGCATCTCTGTTTTCCAGAATTCAGGTATCCTTTTTTTTTTTTTGTGGTTTATAACCATGTAAGTGTACATACAGAATCATATACAGTAGAACCTCGATTATCCGAAATAAAGGGGGCGGCCCCGAATTCGGATAAGCAAAATTTCGGATAATTTGGAAATTCGGCTTCACATGATAAGGTGCAATAAAAATAACATTTATTCAGAAACACATCTTATGTTAATAAAATTTATGGCACAAGAAAGTGTATGATATTTACAGATACAATACAACACTAAAATTTTCTACGAAAACAATCTGATATTTTAGTTTGAACTTTTTTTTTCACAACGTTTTTTGGCTGCAGTGGCCCTCCATCGCTTTATCAATAACACATCGGCTGGTAACAACTCCTCGCTTTCTTCAACAAAACGTAAAGCAATCTGCAACAACTAACCCAAATTTGATTGTTGAAAGCTGCTTACACATGATGAAATTTAAACTGTACTGAATTGAAAATAAATTGCGAGCTACTTATTTATAACGCTTTGAACCCCTCGTCAGCTGTCACCCGGTTGTCATCTTGAATGGATTCATCTACATCGTTCATGTCAGCGCCGTTTATGTCATCAGATTTCAACACTGCACAAATTATATCTTGATCTGTAGGTTCTTGTTCCGTGTCGTCGGATGTTATCCAAAGCTTGACTTCTTCTTTTTGCATGCATTCACATCCAGGAATATTTTCCAACATTTCACGTAAATCATCATATGATTCATCGGTCTCCTCATCGGCTGTTGAAATTCCTTCATACAGTTGATTCCATGATTTCTGAGTGGTTGAATCAATCACGCATTTTAGACGAATGTTCTTCGAGTTTCGATTTCGATTTTACCCAATCTGAAACCGTTGATATGCCAACACCGAAATCCGCCACGACATTTCGCAAGATCTCGTCATTTTTAATTCGTCTCGCAGCCTCCAATTTCTGTTCAATTGTTATTACAACACGTTTTCGTCTAGCCGACACTGTTTGCAGTCACCGTTAAATGAAAGTTTAAAACTGCACTGTAAGAAGCACACACACGTCAATTTGCCACATGTCCGCACCCATCAACTTTTCACAACAAACTGATGGGGAGAGGCTCAGAGGTGTCTCGCGGCAGGCAGTTCTGGGAATCGCAGCGCCTGACAGGCGCCAGGGTATTCTGGGAACTAACTTACTGCTGTAAACTGTCATTTGTATTTCAACAATAATACTTACAGTTCTCAACAATTTAATTTAGATAACATCATCTGGCGTACCAAAAAGAAAGCCGTTTCGGTTAACCCGAGTTTCGGTTAAGCGAAGTTCAGATAACAGGTTCTACTGTATATTGAAATTTACGATAAAAATTGCATCCAACCATCTTGCAGTGGACATTGCTTCAAAAATGTGTGTACATGTGTTTGCGCATGCTTGTGCGTACGTGCGTGTGCGAGAGAGAGAGAGAGAGCGATAGAGAAAATATCAGAGGCATGTGTAATTCAGCTCTGCTCTGTGTATGTTTTGCGTAAATGTTAAAATCGTCTACATAAGTAGGGTTGATCGTATGACGAAAGTCTGAATAATATATATGATTCAGACTTTCGTCATATAATTGCTGCTGCAGTATTTGCGTCCCTGCCATGCACATATACAGTTCTTATTATGCTTTGGACCCATACACAAGTTACAAAAATAAAATAAAATAGACATCTGTGTATGCTGCAGCAGCACTACAATCTGGCATGATAGGAACAATGCATGTGTTGTTGTGTGATTGTGTGTGTTTGTAGAGGAAGGAATGTGCCATAATAGTAATTTTATACTTAAATTTTCCAACTTTTTCAACTTTCCTGGACCTGTGTCAAACATTCTTATGCTACTGAAATGGGAAATTGTGACACAGAATGACACACAACAACTTTCAGCATCGTTTTATTGTCTGTTTCTCTAAACAATCTAATTCACAAATCCATCCCATAGGTCGTCACTTGTAATCTGAATTCTCACTTACACGACAGTTCCTTGTTGTTATTTGTGGTTCCCCCCCCCCCCCCCTAATGGCTCGACAGCCCCTTGGGGGTCTAGGCCGCCTCATTTTTCGAGGCTTCACAATCACACACTGTTTAGACACACCACACTCGGTAGGACTCCTCTGGACGAGGGACCAGCTCATTGCAGAGACCTCTACCTGACAACACACAACACTCACAAGAGACAGACATCCATGCCCTAGGCGGGATTCGAACCCACAATCCAGTAAGCGAGCAGCTGTAGACCCACGCCTTAGACTGCGCGGCCACTGGGATCGGCCCAGTTCCTTGCTTGCCCTTTCTATTTGTACCATATCTGACCTTTCCTTATACCTTTATTATTGACTGTGGTGTTCTAATAGCTTTTTCTCTTTTGTAATATTTATTTATATAGTTCTTATTTCATCATTTAGCTCACCAATGGTATTCATGTTTATGTGTTGTTTGTTATATTTATTTATGTTGCAGTAAAGCTACCAAATCTGAACTAACAGCTTCCTTCCTGTTTTGCTTGCCTGCAACCACATGACTGTGTTTGTCTTTACATACATACATACATATAGGAGGTCTGACACAAAAAAAAAACGAGACTAACCCTATAGCTCTGGAACCAAGAGTGGGGGGATGAAACAAATATAAGGCTATGGAACATTATCTGTCCTGTCACAGTGTTACAAGTTTCAGTTCGATCGCGTCACTCAGTACAAGTTGACGCATCTTCAAATATAGGCGTGTTTTTACCCTCGGACGGAAAATGTCGGACTGCAAAAGTGAACAACGAGTTAACATCAAGTTTCTTGTTAAACTGAAGAAATCCGCGACGGAAACTTTTCAATTATTGACTGAGGCTTATGGTGAAGATTGCATTTCTCGTGCACGCGTTTTTGAGTGGCACAAACGATTTTCGGAAGGCAGAGAAAGCGTGAAAGATGATGATCGCCCAGGCCGGCCACGCACAGCTGTTAACGATGACAACATTGAAAAAGTTCGACATGTGATTCGAAAAGACAGAAGGTTGGGTGTTCGAGCAGTAGCTGAGAAAGTTAATTTGGATAGGGAAAGTGTTCGACGAATTCTAACGGAAGAATTGAACATGACAAAGGTTTGTGCAAAAATGGTTCCAAAAATTCTGTCAGATGAACAAAAAGAACGCTGCCAGGAATTGTGTTCGGACCTTTTGCAACGCATTGAGGATGAACCAGATTTGTTGAATTCGGTCATTACTTGTGATGAAACTTGGATATTTACGTATGATCCGGAAAGCAAGCGACAATCAATGCAGTGGAAGTCAACAGCATCTCCAAGACCAAAAAAAGCACGCATGAGTCGTTCGAAGTTCAAGGCCATGTTGATTGTTTTCTTCGATATCCAGGGTATTGTGATGGCAGAGTGGGTACCTAGCGGCCAGACGGTAAATCAACACTATTACATTGAAGTGTTGACGAAATTACGGGAACGTGTGAGAAGGAAACGACCGGAATTGTGGCAAAACTGGTGGATTTTGCATCAGGATAACGCGCCAGCCCACAACGCTTTGTCTGTGAAGCAGTTTTTAGCCAATAAAAACATCACTGTGATGGAGCACCCACCTTATTCGCCAGACCTCGCTCCCTGTGACTTCTACCTCTTCCCAAAGATCAAGTCGGTGCTCAAAGGGACCCATTTTTTATCGGTAGAAGATGTGAAAGTAAAAACGACGGAGAAACTCAACAGTCTGACAGAAAATGACATGCAGAATTGCTTTGAACGTTGGCAGCATCGTATGCAGCTGTGTGTTAACTCAGAAGGGAACTACTTTGAAGGCGACCGTAGTTAATTTGCTGAATTTGTCAAACAGAAATAGTTACATACACAGTCTCGTTTTTTTTGTGTCAGACCTCGTATACATTCCATAGATCCATAATTTTGTCACAAGACAAGAGGATTGCTTGCCCACTCGAGATACCACATCCACTGCTGTGTGTGTAGACCCCAACATTGTAATTCCACTCTATGGTGCAGAATTGGTAGTAGTTACAGGTAGTTTGGCAGCCATAGATCACTTTGGAAGCTCTGAATATTTATAATTAACAGTAATAACAGAAGTACAAGAAAATCAGGACATGGACCAGTTAGGATCACACAGCAGTTCAGTGCTTTGCTGATACAACACCGCCTGAACCAACAGTATTTCCTAAACTCTCCAGTAAAATCTTTGATATGCTCAGTAACAAAAAAAAAAAAAATGGCAGAGTCTAGTTTTGCTTTAAAAAGATTCAGGACATTAATATAGGACACACATTGGGTGCAACGTTGTACCTATTTTACTGCTAAATATTCAACCTTTGTTATTGCAAGATTTTAGATTCACATTGGTGTTGATGATGATTCAAGTTCTCTGGGATGTTACACCATGTCCAATGGTGAATATTTACTGATATTTTAGAGGAACATAATGCCTTCATCTTCATGGTCAATCAGTTCAAAACTGTTCTTCAAAAACATCTGTAACTTGTCACCAGTTGTCATGGTGCAACATCCCAGAAGCCTTCAATCTTCAACCTTGGTTATTGTTTGCATTATCATAGTCCTGTCATATATATTGAGAAGAAGAAGCAAATGTTGGGAATATTTGAATGCTGTGCATATAAATGCAGCTGTAATAGAGATGTTAAAAAGCACTTAACACAGACTGGTTGACAGTGTCTGTGAGTGGTAGTTGAACTGTGTAGTGTCACACAATTATAGGGGCAAGACATTAATTGAACAGTTGTGACTGCAGAAATTAAAATACTGAAGGAGCCAAGTTATCACCAGATCGGGATAGCATAGTCAGTATAGCGACTCGCTACAGGCTGGACGGTCCGGGGATCAAATCCCGGTGGGGGCTAGATTTTCAGCACCCGTCCAGACCGGCCCTGGGGCCTACCCAGCCTCCTGTACAATGGGTACCAGGTCATTCCCGGGGGTAAAGCGGCCGGGGCGTGGCATTGACCACCCACCCCCATCTAGTGCCAAGGTTAAAAAAAGAGTAATGCTATACCTCTACTCCCCCTCTGGGCCTTCATGGCCTGTTCTAGGCTGAACTATACTTTATCTAAAGACAATGGGTGCATGCATGTTATATCCTTTATGACAGGGCAGGAATTTTTGTATAGGTAAATACTGTAGACCCTCTCACGAATGGACTAATAGGGGGAGTGTGTAGTCTGATAATGCTGATTGTCCAGTACTTCTGAATTATGTATATGTAACCTAAAAAGTCACCAAAACAGTACTACAGTGCTGTATAAATAATACTAATGCATACTTAAATAAATTAACATGTAGTGTATTTAAATCTATTAACAAAAAAATGCATGTTGGAGGAATTTCTGTGATTTGACACAGGCTTTTGACTGCTTAGAGCATGAAATTTTGTTAGCAAAATTAAATTTCTGTGGCATTCAGGGAGTATCTGCAGATTGGTTGAGGTCATATTTAACTAATAGTAGACAGAAAGTTGAAATAAAATCACCTGATGCAACTCAAAATTTTTTCTGTGACTGGGGTACATTGAAACATGGAGTTCCCAAGAGTCAATTCTAGGGCCCATATTGTTTCTAATATATATAAATGACCTTCCTCTGAGAATAAATTCTTTACCAGAACCAATATTATTTGCTGATGACACTAGTGTCATAATTTCAAGCAGATGAAACTTGGTTCTTTCCCATATGATTAAACAGTTGGTTGCTAATAAGTTAGTCCCAAATCTAGACAAAAAAAAGAAATATAATGAAATTTATAATGAATAATTCACCACATTCTACAATACATATTGGTTATAAGGAAAAGTGTGTAGAAGAGATGGTAAATACAAAACTTCTTGGTTTACAAATTGATAAGTGCCTAAAGTGGAAGAACCATATTGAACTGGTGATTCCTCAGTTGGTTATGCGGATAGGTGGGCGTTCCATATCAACAACATTACCACACTCAGATCAGTTTATTTTCATTTTATTATAAAATATGGAATATTTTTGGGGGTAATTCTTCCAATAGTGGGAAGATATTCACTTTACAAAAGAAAATCCGCATTATGGTTGGTGCATGACCCAGACTTTCATGTAGAAGTCTATTTAAAAAATTACAGATTTTACTTATTCCATACCAATATATACTTCACTAATGTACTTCATTGTCAGTAATCAAGAAAATTTTAAAACGTAGTCATCTATACACAATATTAATAGAAGGAATAAGCATCATCTTCATAGACCAAATGCCAACCGACCTTTATTTTTTTATTTATTTATTTATTTATTTTTTTTTTTTTTTCTCCAAAAAAGTACATTATGTGCTGGCATCGGAATTTTCAGCAGTTTACCATGTTGTCTGACAATCCTTAAGAATGAAAAGGCAACATTTAAAATAGCATTAATAAAATACTTAAATGCACACTCCTGGTACTATGTAGATGAATTTTTTATGTGTCAGGATGATCCATAATGCTGTTTTATAGAATTTTTGTACTGTAAATGTTGTATATTTATGACTTATTCCACATCCTAATGACTTCGTGACACACATATGGACAGTGCCAAGGTGGAGGGGGGGGCCGGTACAAATTAATTATAGGGCCCGACTGTGTTGCATATGTTTATGTCTTTCTTGGTAGTATAATTATTTGTTGATTGTACAAATTAACCCTTTCAGCCCAAGCCCAAGTCACTCTGCAGCTGAGAGTCAGTCTTTCCGATTTAGTGTAAAGAATTTTATCTGGTCCTCCCTTGTTGGGGGGGGGGGGGGGGGGCCTTAAAAAATATTTTCACCGGGGCCTGACCCCACTCTCGGTGGCCCTGCTTATGGATCCATGGAATGTGTGTGTATGTATGTATGTATGTACACAATACACAAATATAATTAACCTTGTAGGGAATGTAAATAAATGATAATTAAGGAGATGAGCCTGTGTCAGTACTCTTAGATACTACCAAATAAAAAGTAAAAAAAAAAAAATAGTGATAGTACCTTATTCTGTGTCAGAAGAGCTGTGAAACTCCACGATTTGATTTGTAAATGTAGACGGCTTTGCTAATTAACAGTCAAGACTGCTAATTTCACATATTCCAATTGTGGACAAAAATTTTGGAACCAACACATTTTGTACATTATTTCCGAGATCCATACATAAGAGGTCCGTTCGTAAGAGGGTCTACAGTATTTGTCTGATGCCACCATGTTCGAAAGTAAGACTTTATCACCATTACTTTTCAACTTTGTTGTAAAATGTGCTATCAGGATGGTCTTAGGCTACACATATACCACAGAGTATGTTCACTTGATATTAAAATGGGTTAAGAACTGTTCTGTTGAAGTTTAGTCCCTTTTGAAGATTATTTCTTATGGGCAAGCTATGTTGACATGCACAGAACTTGTTTTCTCAGTGGCAGAATTTTCCCATTTAAATTTAAATGAGTTTAATACTAATGAAACAATAAAATACCATCATTATCATTAGCTGTGAACACTTCCAATTTTGAAGACTGTCACTTTGCAAATCTGTTTCCCATTCTTTCTTCTTCCAACAATATTTCCTCATATTCACCCTCCTTTCCCAGATTACTCTATCTTATTCTTAGTCCCCCTGCACGTCATCTTGTACTTTTACTAATGTCTGTGCTTTTAAATCTATAAATGAAGTGTATTTTATGGCGGTATTTTCACAATAATGGCGTGAGTATAGTGTTAGTTTCTCCTTTCATGGTCACATCTGGTGTTAGTTCTGCCCTTCGTTATTCTACACTGTCCATTAGTGGTAGTGTTGATGTGTTACCAGAGGGATGCATGATATTTTTACACTCTAGATACTTATAAGTATGAATAATTAATTGGAAATTGGAATTGTAGTATTTTGATATGTTTTAAGGCATTTATCTGTATGAACCAGGCCAAACCATGTCAGGTTGTTTGGTTTCCATCCAAGATTTAAACTTAAAAAAGTGCAATATTTCTTACATTTTATGTTTGGTTGTGGGATAGTTAAATGTAGGATGCTCTAGACCTTGTACATTTCTTTGAAATCAATTATAGTCACTCTTTATCCTTGATGTGTATATTTTCAATATACAGAAACCTGCCCTGCCATCTCATAACACATCAAGCTAATCCCTTGCAGCTTTCTACTGATTTCTAATTTATAAGTTACTGTAAAAATGTAAGGGACATGTTACTGATGAAATTCTAGCATAACATGGTGTAGGCGATACAGCTTGTGTAAAATTGGATCATTTAGAGTGAAATAGGAATGACAGTAGAAGTCACAGTCATGGTACTGTGACAGCACTCATTTAGAGCAAGGGGTCACCAACGTTTATTGGATTATGGACAACTAAGGAACGTCATAATTTGTAGCAGACATCATATGAATCTGCTGAGAAAAAGAATTGTGCAAATTGAAATAGTGTCACAGCTTATAGTCCAACATAAGGCATTTTCCAAATAATTTTTTGGCACATACTATTGCACAAAAGTACCTACAATAAAATAAAGTTAAGGTTCCATTCCTCTAGGATGTTATGCCATGTCAACTGATAAGTGGTTACTATGTCGATTGGTAAACGGGTACTGGTAACCATTTACCAGTTGACACAGAATAACATAGAAGACTTCAGTCTTTGTCAACACTACTGTAAGAAATTCAAATCTTGCATATAATAAAGTATTAGACAGTGTTTCCATTCTGTACATAAAGTCTGTTTAGTTAATGTAAAACCTAAACACAATCTAAACAATTCTCTTTTCTTTTGGGATATTGTGGCATGTTACTGGTTGAACGATGCCTGACGTTTCAGAACAGTGTGGTGGTCTGATGTTCAAGGGTTGATTGCCCAGTGAAACAATTCGTGCAGTCATGGGAATCCAACCTTTTTATGGGAAGGGCCACACCCATTATTGTGGGCTAGTTTGTGGGCTGCACATGGAAAAATAACAAGTGGTGTACTTAATCAATGTAGTGTATAAATAATTTACAAACGTGGCCACAGGCCACATAATACAACCTGGCAGGCCGCAGGTTGGATCCATGTTCTAAATATTTAGAACTCCTTCGACACATATTTGGTTCATAGAGCAAACAGTGAACAATCAGAAATTGTTATAAGTATTTTATTATTGCTGCGGGCACTCAGAAATCCTTCTAAGTATACTAAGATGTCCATGAACTTAGGGTTGGTGAACCCTCATAAGGGGAGCTGAAGTGAACAACAACCAATTTGAACCATGTGCATTCTGTGCAACAAAAACCAAGTACCTAAATGTTTTAACATTGTTCATACCAAGCAGTGTGATATAATTTATTTTATAAAACTGACAACTTGCACAAACAAATACATATACACAATATTAATTCACTTCTACATGTTTCGGCGGTCAACCGCCATCATCAGGGAGCAACACCAATCTTTAAAGCCAAATGAATTATGATACAATTTGTTGTGTTAAAATACTTAGTATCATAATAAATTGCAGTAGTAAGCTAGCCCTGGCATCGTACACCAATACACAGCACAACACGGGGACTGGGTCCATACTGGTTCATACATGTCATTAAGCAGAATGCAACAATTCATCAAGTAGTTGGAGTTTACAGTACACGTAGGCCATAGTACTGCATAACAGCATCATACGAACACGTCTTGGACAATAGCACACTGTAATGTACTTGTTATTGCAAACATGCTCACAGATTAGGATTAGCAAATATGCTAAGAGGGCAACATGAAACATGTTTTGTATTAATATTATGGTTACCATATCTCTCTGTATTTTGTATCTTTATATTTTAAGAGGACTGTGATTGATTATGATATTAAGTATTTTAACACTACAAATTGTATCATAATTCATTAGGTTTTAAAGATTGGCGTGGCTCCCTGATGATTGTGGTCAACCACCGAAACACGTAGGAGTGGATTAATATAGAGTGTTTTTTTTCCCCCTGCTTGACCAATAAGCACCAGCCCAATGCTCTGCCAGCATTGCGTTTTACGCCCCATGTCAGGGAGGTTTAACAGTCAATAATGGGGGCTAGACAAACAATCACAGTAATAATAATCCTTAGAAAGTCTAATAAAAACTGTATAGAGGGTCGGGCCGGCACTTAGCAGTCAAGCACGAAAAGAAACACTCTATATTCTGTGTATATATTTGTTTGTACAAGTTGTTGGTTTTGTAAAAATCAAGTACCTAAAATTTTTTAAGTCCCAAATCAGAAATAACATATGCATGCTGCTGCTGTCATAATTCCATCAGTCACACTTTCTAATTGTCCCAGTATTGCTTTTCTCTGCCTTCCACTCATTACAGTTATTTATGCCAGATGTCTGTTAATAAAAGATACCAGTATGTCTGCTTAATTTGTAGAGAAACATGGATTGCAGTTCATTAATTTTGCAAGATGTGTGACCAGGTTCTGTGGCAAGCATTTATTCACTCATAGATGAATGGACAAGGCAGGAGACTACTGTTCTTTAGAGATTAATATGTTAGTTTGAGTCTTGGTATCCACACAATTTTTATCGTATAACTTCCCTGGGCAGAAACGTACAGTTATTTTGAGACTTAAACAAGCAGACCTCAGAGTCCGATGTGCTGCAGTGAAGGACCTGCTGACCAGTGACCATAAACTCTACTGCCTAGCATGTACTGAGAGCAGCATAGATTGCCCATGGGTTGGAGTCATATTCTATGATGAAATCTACATTTAGCTCAGCAAGTGAGGGGCTGGTTTTAGTTCATTTTTGTGGACCAATCTCCAATGAAAGAGCTGAATTGTTCCATTGTATAGAAGGGCACCTAGATGGCCTTCAATATAAACACATTTTGAAGAATGTAATGGTACACTATGTAAGACAACTTTATCCCAATGGAGTATTTCAATTCTGACAAGACCACTCCTTCATTCATGATTCTTATGTTCTTCAAGAATGGCCATTGCTGCAGGACAGTGTTGAACTGTCTGGACACCACTAACACCTGATGTGAACTTCATCGAGAATATCTGGAGTGGGGTGAAGAAAACCATGCAGTCAACCTGGCCATTTCTGTCCCTCTGGCTCCTTGTGTATGAGACTGGGAAAGACGTTGCTTCATGTCAGCATCTCATTTGATACCAAATAGAGTCTGTGTGAGACAAGTGCAATTTGTAGTTGAAGCTCAGGGATTCTACACATCATATTAAAGATTCCAGGCATTGAAAATGGCACTTTTAAGGGCCAACATACTAATGTGTACTTTGTTTTTAAGTAGGTGATATACCGTATATTCTCGTATCTAATCCGCACTTTTTTTACAGTTTTAGAGGGCTAAAAAATCAGATGCGGATTAGATTCGCGTGCAGATTAGATTCGCGGTCTAGAGCTGGATTTTGGAAAAATGATTGAGCTGCTGTACAATATAACAATAACGTAATTAACGTAATTAATAAACAACGTAAGAACAATACAATACAATAATCTATTATTTTATTATTTATTATTATAATTTATTATTCATCAGACTCGCCGTCATCACTCATAATTCGAGGAATGTTCAAAGATCTGGCCTTCTTTATCGCCTCCTCGCGAGTAGATCATAACTCACAAACAGTGCAGTCTTGCGTCTCTCTTGAAAAAACGTGAAGACTGCATCATCAGTTTCAGGAAATCGTCCTTTCTTGGGTCCAGTGAATTTCCTTCGTGACGCCTCACACCCGCTGATCGCTGCCTTGTGTTTCCGCCATAGTCGAACGTTGCTTTCATCAACTCCAAAAATTGCAGCGGCTTTGCGGTTTCCATTCTCCTCTGCGCACCGAATAACTTCACGTTTGAACTTTGCCGTATATGAGAGTGGTTTAGATTTCAGGTGTCCCTCTTCCATAACTACGGTACACGACAAATTGGAACAAGCACCTCCCACGTTTCAACAACTAAAGATCAGCTGGCTTCAGACGAGATTGCGCACGTCTGTTGAGAAAGGCCCCGCCTCTATCGGTATGACTCATCGGCCACAGGCGTAGCGTCGGATTTTAACGCATTGGTAACATCCAATATTATTCAATCAGTCGCCCCGTGGGCAAGGGGTGGTTGAAGGAAAGGTGCGGATTAGAATCGCGAACTAACCTTTTTTCGTTTAAGAAGTCGCCAAAAACTGGGTGCGGATTAGATTCGGGTGCGGATTAGATTCGAGAATATACGGTACTTCAAGAAACAAAATGCTCGTAAAGCACGTTTATTTTGCCAATAGTCATTTATCTACATTTGCAATTGAAATGGGCCCTTTAAATGAGAATTCCAATAAACAACATATCTGTTTGACTTGAACTTCCAGTTTTGCCAATTCAGCACAAATAAGTTTTGAAATGTGTAGTTAAATAATGTAACTATACAGTTTAAATTTGTATTTGTGCAAAGAAAACATACACCAAAAGGAAAGAAAAGGCTTATGCCAATACCAAGGCTTGAACTAACATATTTTATCTCTGAAAAGTACAAGTTTCCTGCCATATCCACACAGCTGTGGGTTAGTCTGTGCTTTGCCACAGAACTTAGTCACATGTCTTGGAAAATTAATGAACTGTAACCCATGTTTATCTTCAAATTAGACAGACATATTGGTGTATTTGGTTATTAATAGATATTTGGCATAAATAATTGATGAATGGAAGGGAGAGAAAAGCCAGACATAGAAAAATGGAGGGAAATTATGCGTGATTGGAATTGTGACAACAGCAGCATATTTACAGCACTTCTAGTTTGGTACTTAGAAAAATTTTAGGTGCTTGATTTTTGTTGCCCACAGTGTACAATGACAGGTGTTTTCCTCCTTGGTTTACCTGGACAGAATATTGAGGTATCTGATCTGATGCAGTGACACTTTCTGCAAATTTATGAATTGGGAAGTGTTAACAGTTAGCTGTTGGTGCAAGTTGTTGGTAAGAAAAGTAATAGACTCTGAAAGGTAGGAATTGGAGTAGAGAGAGTTTCTTTCAAATATTTGTGATGGAGAACAGTATGCATCCTTCACAAATTTTGATTGCTGAGAATAAATTTCATCAGGAATATTTGTAATGTATAAATCAAAATCCTGTAGGTATAAACATTTCTGAAGCATCTGTAATAATGATTATAACAGCAGCAAAAAGATAAAAGTACATTTCATGACATTTCAACAGCAAATTTTGAACTCTGGCATTAAACTGAACACACATAGCAGTGGGAACAGTGTATCTATTTTTGCATTATAATAGTGGTGTTTAGAGAATGAAGGCCATGAGAGGTTTTCTGAAACGTTTCTATGTATGTTTAGGTTGTGATGTGGGGGAAAGATAACATACCTCAGTCAGGTAGTTGTGCCATTGGTAAATGCAAAGGCCAATTACGTTTTGATACTGAAGTGACTCATTTATTTGTATAATGGGAAAGGTAAATGTCATGGTACTATGTTATCATTTGCAAACATTTTATTTTTAAAACCCTGAATTACTTATATGCATATGTAGGTATGTAGTGTATAACACAACCTTCAACACACACTGACACAGACTCCACACAGAAATGTAAATGTTATGTATGTATGTGTGTGTGCGTGCATGTGTATGTACATATGTATACACATAAGTGTGTGTGCATGCGCACAAATTCATGTGAACAGGTTATTGGGTGCATGTGTATGGATGCATGTAAGCATGCCTGATGTTCATTATTTCCACATGCTACTGTAACCAGTTGAATTCATATTGCAGAGCATCCACAGCATCTATACCCCCACGGGGAATCCCAAGCCATCTTCTTGTGTGCCCAATTACACGAGGGGCTGAGGAGAGCAGCGAAGCAGACAGTGATTCTTCAGGTGGGCCCCAACAGCCTCATCCCCTCCTATTGCTGATACACGGCCATTGGAGAACAATGCCAGGTATTAGTGTATCCATGTTATTTTTCAGTTGTAGATGTTCATGGTCAGGCTTTCCAGTAAAGTGACACAAGGATAGTATTTGAGTAGACAACCTGGAGGGTTATATTAACCTTCATTTTCTGGGAATTTTAACTTGGTAGGAACCATTGAGTATAGAAAATGTGCAGGTTTTGAGGAACTTGGTTTTCATAACTGGCTCAGGATAAGGTCCAAAATTGAACTTATCTCTGTTTTTCATAGTATTAAGGAATTTGTTTATCATCTCAATAATTGTCAGCTACAACAAAATTCCTTTAGTCTGATGCCCGAGAGTTCGGACATCCTGATAAACTTACATTTGGGGAGAGTATTCCCAAGACTGGAAGTTTTGCTTTTTACCAGAAAAAATCTTCATCAATAAAACAGACAGATGCCAGGGACATGTTCAAAATGACCACCAAGATTGTCTGTACATCAGCTTTTGTTGTATATTCTGACCCCTTGTCTCCTACTCCATCAATGTCTTCAGCTATGAAAACTCCAGAAAACACAGAAGAGGACCCTGATAACCCTGAACCAGCAGATGAAGGAGATATCCAAATGGAATACCCCTCTGCTTAGTTGTACAGCCCAAGTACAGGAGCAGTAACAAAAAAATTACCTGTAAGAACTTACTCTAGGTCAGTATAGGTACTGTCTCATAATCTGGTATATCTGATAACTTGGTACCTTTTCGGTCCTGTGTGAGTCAGATTAATGGAATTGTGCTGTAATTAGGCAATATTCTGTTTCAGAAAACATCCCTTACAAATAAGCAGCAGGTGTGTTATATTTTGGGTTTGTATTTGGCATGTTATATTTAAATGCACACTTAATAGTTTGTTTTTGTGAATAAATATTTTTATAACTATACTGTCTGAATAATTTTTTAACATGTCATTTCTAGGTTTGCTAACTGTTGTACAAATTATTATATTTAATGATACACATGATACATATTTCATGTACTACTCTTGGTACAGATCCAGTAAACTGTGAATTGCTGGATACTAGATGCTAAAAAACTGTTCAAAGAACATAGAACAATCTGTCAATTTCAGAACTGGGATAACATTGCTTTTTTTTGTAATGTGACAATTATTAATTCTTTATTGTCTAACCTGTTCTGATATGCTTTATAAATGTTATGTTAATCTTCCTATCCACTGTTACATTATCCCACATTCTTCATATCAGAGCAGGTTTAACTGTTGAGTTACCTTATGTTCTCAGGTGCCGTCGTTTCCACCCAGTAGCTGCCGATGTTCACAACGCATGAAGACTCATCCCATTTCCCTCACCTAACTGAATGTTTGCTGAATATCAGGGTGCACGAGAGTGTTTGTCCATCATGGCAAAGTGTGATATTATGGCTGAACCCCTAGCATATTTTATAAACTTATGTTTTATCAGAGGTTGGAAGAAAGAAATGCACATTGGAATCTATATGAGAATTCAGATCTCTTAATATATGTTGGTTTATTTTTAATTAAGTTATGCTTTAATTTATTAAGAATATGACTGCTGTTATGTTTATTGCTCATGTCATTTGTTTGTGCTAGTCATGTGACCATGCTTCAAGAAGCTCAAGGATGGCCATTATTTGTAAGATTATTACAGACATCTCTAGTCAGAGCTCAAGTGTTTTAGATCATTAAAGAGATTATTTTTATCCAACCACTCATTTTTTTACAAGTTTAAGGGGGGGGGGGAGGGGGTGTCTGCGAAGTTCTCTGAGATTTTTTCATGTGAATATATGAGCAAAAGTATGATTCCTTGTTGGCATTGATGTTTCTGTTGCTTTCAGAAAGCAGAAAATGTATTTTGGCAGTAACAGTGGTATTTATTATTAATAATTCTATGGCTTAAAGAGAATAAAACCATCACAATGTTGTACAACACAGTTCATATTGAAATGTTTGTTGACCACTGTGCCTATTTTAAAACACTGCTCTGGCTTGTTGCTGCATTGTCAAAACATGTTTTGAAACTTTGACTGGACTACATCAAAACACAGACATATTCTGTCTATCACAGTAAACATGTGAGCATCAAGTTATATATGTATAATACACTGAAACCTGTGTCCATTGTTTCCCTGTGCATCATATCCATGCAAGTGTCATTCATTAATTGTGTCCCTATAAATCTGGCATCTTTAAAACTTTTCCATAAATATCATTTTCCCTGTCCATATTTTTTCTGCAGTCCATTCAGGGACAGGGGTTTCACTGCATACCACTAATAAAATTTTAGAATATTCCCAGCAACTTTGCAGACACACCTGTGTGTACTGTTTTCCTGATGGTTGGAATGCTTAATTCTCTAAAAAGATACATTTGTTAATGTTGGATTAGTAGTGTCCCCAAACCAGTGATGCCATCTGCTAGAACATATGGCTGGGTCATAATGCAGCGCAAGGGTAAGTGGCATCATTTGTGATTGTGGGAAACCAGTTATGAGAGATGAGTTTTAAGGAAGTTTATGTGAATGCTCGAGATTAAAATACACATTACTTTGATAGGTGATACCAAAAGTGTAAGTCTGTAGTTACAACTTGTGTACAGTGATTGTGTTTCATGCCATGCATTGTAAATATTCATGGAATATTGTATATTTTGTTTGTATTTTATTTTTAAGTATTTCAAATTAAGCTTGTAACATTATGGAGAATAAGAATAATAAGAGAACTATGAAATATTATTCTTTTTATAGATGAGTGTGTGTGTGGGGGGGGGGGGTGGTGTTTGCACACACATGCGTGTCAAACAGTTCTATCTCTTAAATTTCATAAAGTGAAGGTGCTGGTGGAGCTAATGACACTGTCTGCAAGAAACAAAATAATCCAGTAGCACAGATTCTTTTGTCGTGCCAATTAATATTGCTTGTTTTATTCATTTGCATGTATATAACTTGCAATCAATGAACACATTATGAAATCTAAAATTTGGGGTTTTATGAGAATTTTCAGGCCATTACAGGTATGGTTACAAGGGGGCCAACATGATGGATGCTTTCTTTACAGAACTACACACATTTTTGCAAGTGGAAAGACGCGCTTGAAGTACTTGCGTTTATTGGTGTTTTGCTTGAAATTATCAGTTCTGTGTTATAAATGTTATACTACTGCTTAGTGTGCCAAGCTGTCTTTCTGGAGATGGAAATTACTGTCAATTTTATTCTGTTAAATTTTCAGTGGGCATGCCAGTAGTAATAGACAACTCTCCAATGAATCATGTTGTCCTCATCTTACAACTTAACAGTTAACTGTCACCAGTCCCACAATCAACTGATCCATGCATTAACTGACTCACTATCCAGTCCTCCAGGGCAATTATTGAAGAGCAGTTCTGAATTGTTTGTAAAAACTTCGGTGTAGCGTACAGGTGATATGTATTTTCTTTTTGTGGGGGCCAATAACGTAGTCTTCAGAACTAAATTTACAAAGCAATGACGTGGGCTAGCTTAGGCCTCTTAGGCCTACACAACACAAGTCAGCTTTAATTAAGTGGCAGAAGCCCCTATCACAAATGTAGGGCTTAAAATATGTTCTTTTGGACTTACTTTCCTATTCTTTACCAAAAGTATGATATATATACATATATATATACACATATGTGTGTGTGTGTGTGTGTGTGTGTGTGTGTCATTTAGGTGCTAAAACATTGCTTAGGTTTTGTTCTATGACTTCCTAACTTTTTGTCTGTAGAGTAGGCTATAGGCTAGGAAGCAGACCCCCACCAACTAAGTTCTTGGCTTCTCGGTTTTTCCAGCTCAACCTTCTGCCCAGCTATAATGGGTAACCTAGGGTTCACCGTACTATAATAGTAAAAATTAATAATGTAATTCCCATAAATACAGTATATCGATTGTTATTATGCAAATTATTCAACAGAAAGAAACACAAATAAATTTAATAGTCAGACCTGCTATGCAGATAGTATGCATTGTGCACATTACTTAGAATGCCAGAGTTGGAAATTCCTTGTCCCTGTTTCAACAAAAAATTGCCATATCAAACGATGTTTCACACAACTTTTAGATATAAAACCACTCAGTTTGTGGACTTTGTCCACCATCCAGAGCATCTAACGTTAGCAATCACAACTTCTGTAAAATAAAACTGTACGCTAATAGATTGTAAATCTTCTACAATTAGCTGTCAAAATAGTACAGGTAGTTCATGACTTGTACAGTCCACGATTTCATGCATTATATATTGCCACCCATAAGCCTCCTTTCATATGCCAAATTCTGAATTTTGTGCAGCAACTGAGTAACGTGCCTGCTGCACCATTCATTACCTGATTTTATCAACTATCAAGTTTCTGCCAACAATGCCTACAGCAGTGAGGTGTGTGTATTTTTGTTATAAAGATCAATATTTCTCCAAAATTTATGTCTAACATCACTGTAAAGAGAAGTATTTGGAGATTTGAGCAGTTGAGCTTAAAAATAAAGTATATAAATTATACGAAGCTGGTATGGAGCTATGTCAGGAGATTTTAATCAGGTCTAAAGACTTTAGGTGGTGACATAAATACAGATTATCCCAGTGGAAACTAGTGAAGCTACTGACCTCATTAATAACATATAGGTCATCATATACATTGAGTTTTGCACCAAGAATTCAAAATGACTCAGTTACTGCAGTTTTGTGCATAATGCTAATATAGGAACATCCAGATGGCAGCACCGTGATAGATGGTTTAGTGCTTGGTGTGCTCTAGGAATAAAGAATGGACCAATATTAGAAGTTGATTTGCTTTATTTGTATGGTTACCATGTTTCAGTGTAGTAGTACAAGAATTTTATGGTTGCCCATCATAGATGGGCACATGGCTAGTAGACATACAGTAACTAACTGCGTGGACCAGAGCCTTCCTTGAAGATCTAATAGGTCTTCAGTTGGTTAAGAAATTCCTAACATTTTGTGGAAGCAAAGGATCTTTACCATGTTCACAAGAGCCCACTGCTTTTCCCTGTCCTGAGCCAGATGAACAGTCCATGGCCTCCCAGCCTGTTATAGACATATGTCGGATATTACCTAGTATGAACAGTGAGCAAACAAAATGCAAAGAAAGAGATTCTAAAAACAGATGAGTTTTATTTAGTTCAGAGATATGGGCTTATCCCTTGCAGGATTGAAATCGAAGATGTTACACATCTAATGATATAAAACAAAATAAATGTTGCATAATTATGTAATGATACATAATACATAATAAGTCAAGTCTTGCGTTAGAAATGAATCAGTATGAACACGAAAGAAGCAGGCCTACGTAGAACCGTATGTAAATTGTGGATAGTATTTTTATCGAATTTTATGGTATTGTTGTCATTGCCTGTATTATAAGCTTTAAAAATAAGCTCCTTCCAATTGTTTAACATGTTATTACTACTCACCTCCCCTATCACAGCTCGCATTCCTGTTCATGATGACTATGAAAAGCTGAAATTCCTCACTTTTGCAGATTGGAGTGACAAAAGATGGGGGGGACTCTATGTTTCCATTATGCAGGTCTTGCATATGTCATTTGGATTTGTAGTAACAAGTCGATGAGTCATGTTTACTGAAAATTACTTCAAATAAGGACACTATCTCCAGGATCTGAAGCCCTGTTTACAGGATCAGGACCAACAATCTTGTCACTTGACTTTGATGTTGTACTGCTGCATCCTTCTCTTTATACAGTTGCTATTAAATTGCTGTTGTTGTCATCACTGTCATTGTTTAGGTTATCAATGTCAAAATTATATATTCTTTGCACACTAATTCCATAGAGCCATGGTTGAGAAGTTAATAGTCACTCAGCTACCCATGGAAGTCTTCAGCTTTAAGGGGACCCAAGGGCTCATTACCCTGGTCACAAGAGCCTTCCACCTGTTCCTGTCTGTGTCAGATGAACCCAGTGCATGTGAAGGGAATGGATGTGTAGTTCCACTTGTTCATAACTTTGGCTTTTGATAAACTTGTGTGATTAGCGTCACGCCTCGGCCACTTTACCCTGGGACAAAGAGTACCCGATAACCATTGAATAGGAGGCTGGGTGTGTCCCAGAACTAGTCTGGACGTTTTGGAGAAGAGAAAAACCTCTTACCTCTCCCGAGAATAGAACCACAATTTATCAGTTGTCCAGCTCCTACGCCAGTCACGATACCGATCACGCTATACCGGCTCCCTATGTCCAGTCCATAAGATCAATCTTAGTATTATCCCCCCATCTAATACAAACCTTCATCTCTTATGCAGTTTCTTCCCGTCAAGTTTTCCGGCCAAAACCGTGTATAGCCCACATATCTCGTCTCTACCATGCCAAACTAATCTCGCCTTTGAGTGAACTTCCTACTTGTTGGAGAATGCAAATTTTTAAGCCTGTCATTTCCGTCACTCTGTGACGTCTTCTTATTAGGTTCTTTACGAGAGATAACGTTTCAGGCCCATATAAAACGAGTTAAAATACACTTTTGTGTAATTACGTAGTACTACAATGAAGGCATAATGTGTATGTCGTGTATGTCTGCATGCATCATCTCCAAAACTGTTGGACAGATCAATATGAAATTTGGTACTGTAGGATTTTACATTGCCTACGGCACATTCTGCGAACTAAGGCAGCATGAAACAACAATGAATGGAATCTACCTTATATTATGTGCTTGGTTTGTGAAGTGTGATTTGGGTGAGGTGAATTGAGTGACGTGGTTAGTTGGTAGCAGATAGCAGTTCGATCGATTGAATTACGCTTAGCGAACTGCAAAATCAGAATCGTACTTCATCGGATTGTTGTTGATTCTTGAATATCATAATAGTTTGAAATGTCAGCTAATCGAACATTTACGAAAAATGTAATGAAAGAGTTTCTGTACATCTCGAGTTAAAGACCTGTATTACTTTTTTTCTTTCACGGTGTGTTGTTTTCGACTATTGAATATTAAACTTTGGTGTAAGCATCCCGTTGTGACACGATATATAAAATGAAAACACAATAACGGACAGTAGCGCCTCACTTTTGTCAGCTATTTAATGTCAGAACAGCACTGCATGGCTCGGCCTAACAAGGCCATTATCAGGTACTTTATATGTAAAGATACATTGAGAAATTACACAAAACAATAAAATCATTAATAACTTTGAGATCTCATTCTTTTACAGAAATGTGTGAAGTTCAAAAAGTTTGTAATGTTTTTAATTCCATTCTTTCCGAAACATGAGCTAACCTGTTGTTAAAATTAAACGTCTGTTTTGAAATAGTTTTTTTTTTTTTTTTTTTTTTTTACTGTATTTTAAAGTTTCTGTTTTCGTTGACGATGGTAAAAACATCTACAATTTTTTAACTAGAGCGAAGTATTCTGTGAAAATTAAAATAGGATATAAGTAGTAAAATATAATATTATGCAATTACATTATAATTAATATATGTGAAAGTGGATGTAATACCTCGTATAACAAAATCCTTGCTTTCAGAAAGTTCCTTTAGCTTGCTTACGATGTAGAATATTTCCCTGTAAATATCGTGTTCTGAAATTAAAAATATGATCCGGAATTAAATAGAGAGATGTTTTAAAGGTTTTTTAAAGTGGTGATATGTTTACAATATAGTAATGCAGCAAAAACGTACATGTATTCGGAGGATGATATTACGCAGGTAACAAGGTGCGTCTGCACCGTGCAAAAACTAGATGATTATTGCTTGTTTTTAAGCCCTAAAAGAATGAGATTTAATCATTTCATGAATTTTGTGTTGTATATAATTTTCTCAATATATTTTTATAAATACGAGTACCTAATGATGACCTTGTAAGGCCGATATATGTAGTGATATCCTAATATTAAATAATTGTCCAAAAGTGAATTTTTTCTGTTCTTGTACTTTCCTTTTATATATCGAATATTATTTTTGAAGTATCCCATACATCGCCTATCCCGAATTTCATCTTTAAAAATTGTAAAATCAGTTTCTTTATGAATTTATTCCATAAATTGCTAATTAACAGAATATTTCTTTCCAATGTTTCCGAATTCGTTTCAGAGTTGTATGCGAGTCAACTTTACATTGCGCTTAATCGATGAAAGATTCAAGAAAATGTTACGATTTGAGTAAGTGGACAACTAAAGTTCAGTGTGATCCCCTCCACCGTGAGATGTGTATCACTTTTCGCGTGTCAAATGTGTAAAAATAGTGTCACAGAATAAGATATGCTATGTGATCTAGGGTTAAATTTTTCCAGAAAATATCCACTCTATAATTAATGCTATCTGAAAATTGGACCCTACGTAAAGAGGAAAATTTCTGTCTTTGCCTGGAATCGAAACCTGATTCTCCGTAGTCTATACCGAAAAATCGGCTTTCGATTCCCAACACAGGCAAGCGATTTTTCCCTTCTCCAAAGCGTTCAGACTGTGGCTCTGGGGCCCTCTAAATTTCCAAACTAGCGGGTATACCCAGTACGTATCGGGGGTTATTTCCTCGAATATAAAGCAGGCGGGGCGTGTAGCTGACCATTCACTTTAATCTAGTGTCAAGGTTAAGGATATGTGGATTTTTACATCCATCCAGTCTTTTATGTGATCAAGGAATGGTGCTTAAGTTTAGGGACAAAAGTAACGCTTATTATTATTATTATTATTATTATTATTATTATTGTATATTTTCTTGCCGCTGTGGTGAAATAGCAGAAATATGTAGTCTTTGAAATGTTGATGTGGTCTAGAAATGGAAAAGTATAAACTTACGTTCCGGTGCAAATCTGTACAGAAATAAGAGCCAGTGTTATTTCACATGAAAATGATAGTTGGTTTCAAAAAGTTTTGCCTGTTGTCAGGAAGATGGCTGACAAATGTGACAGCTGAGTGTCGCCATTGCTTGCACTGCCTTCAGTTAACAAAAGTGTAGCAAATTGTCCACAGTCTCTGCAGAAGAGATGGCCAAACAGCACAGACATGAATAACCCGGTAGAAAATTCGAAGTCTGCTCGAAGTGAACTTCGTGTTTCTTTAACACAGTAATTCTACTCTTCATTACGTATAATTGCTACTGGCATGGAAATGGCACTTTGGTCGATTATACAGAGGCACAACGTATCGCAAGTTAGTTAACGTGGCTTTTCACCACCTACTGACAGTTTTTCTTTACTCCTGTTCTTCCTTTTTCATTTCTATAGCGTAGTCGGTATAGTGACTACATTGTGGACCAACGACAATTCGTCTTTCAATTCCCGGTACGGACTAGAGAGTTTTCTCTACTGCAAAGCGTCCAGACCGGCTGTGCGGCCTATTCAGCCTCCTATCCAGTGAGCATCGGGGCTGTTTCACCGAAAGTAAAGGGACTTGCATGTGAAACTCACCACCCATCCCCATGTAGTTCCGTGGTCAGTCATACGTGAGGCTAAAGTAAGTTGTTTCTTCTTTATCTTACGAAGATAGTCGTTTGCGGGCTTGTGTATTATGCAAAACGTATGCACGAAATGTTCATTTCCTTTGTGTGAAAAAGAATTTTGATTTTTTTTTCTGGTTTCTTTTTCTTCGCTCTGCATTGTATGCTTTTGGTTTAATTTTAAATTTATATTCTTTAAATAATACAGCAATATCAGAATTTGAACTTTGTTTTGTCACATGCATCTGCAGTACATCTCTTCAACAATATCAGTTGTGCACATGACTTAAAAATGTTGACTGGAAACCTTACCAGCAGTCCTTGGCATTATTACCCTCAGAAGTGCTGACAATATGAGCAGTTGCAAACTTTTAGGAAACCTCTTACGACTTTATATCCATTGGGATTTCATCAACGACGTATTTTGTTTGTACAAATGATATTTCTAACCGACAGCCACGCTGGCTTCTGACTTTTCCTGAGATTTTAAGGTGAAAAAAATCGGGTTTTCTTAAGGTTGCCTTAGTCCCAACAAGTGCTACAGTTCTTTGAAATCATTGCTACTAAATACTTCAGTGTAATGAGTTCCAAATCCCGACGACATTTACGGACCTGCCTAATGATCCTGAGATTTCCGTCAGGCATGCTGGAATTTGGAGATTATATTAAGGTCACGTATCAGACACAGAAAGTGTTGTAACAAACTTTATTTAGAGGAGAGACTTTTAAAATGATGAATTCGTTCCTGTTGCTTTAATTGACTCTTCAAGACTGTTCTGAAATGAACTCTGTTGCCTCAGCCTCTACAGGAAAACTGCTGGAGAAGTATCTTACAATGGAACTGGATCGCTCAATATTTCATCCCTTCCAGCGCCTCTGTCATTTATCATTCGACTCCATATGAAGTTCGGAATTAACACCTCGCCATTACATTTCAAGAAACGCGATTAAAACAGGGTTGGAGTTTAAAATTAAACACAAACTACACAAATTATGATGCACCCAATGAAACACGGAAGGTATCAAAGAATATGTACGAGTATACAAAAAGAATAGCTTAATGATATTTTCATATTTTGAGATTCCACATCACCGATACGTTATTCAATTATTTACATATTTTTTCTCAAAACAGTCCTACACAACATACAAAGCAGATTAAAATAGGGTACATGTTTCGGCTTATTAATCCATCATCAAGCCCTTATTAAGAACATTAAAAAAGCATTTAACACTGCAATTGGTGCGAGATCTCCACCTTTACATATAATAATACATTATAAATTATCTAAAAATTTCAAAGAAGTTTTTAACACAAGGTGCCTTAATATATATATATGTATACATATATGCCTTTGATAAAAGTGTGAATATATAAAAACTAAAGGTAAAAGGTTTAAAGTTAAAAAAAAGATGTGCTTGTAGGCAGGCGAGAATGTTACCGCAACGTAATGAAGTATGTAGATATAAGTATGAAGCAGTGTTAAATGCTTCCTTTACTGTTTATATAAAATAAGGTGCTTCCAATTCTGTGACCCAGTTGGTTGTAGGTTTTTTGAAGGTTTTCTCTTATGTTCTTTATTTTGTTCTTTTGGGCATTCTTAAATTTTTAGATACCCAACAACCAAATTAAAAAAAAAACGTAAGAGGAAACCTTTACAAAATTTACTTCCAACTGGGTCACAAGAGTGGAAAATACCTTACTTTATATAAACAGTAAACGAAGCATATTCCACTGCTTCATACTTACGTCCACGTAGAGTAGGCCTACTTCATGACGATCCGGTAACACACTCGCCTGCCTACAAGTACATCGTTTTTTATTTTATTTTTTAAATTAAACCCTTTTTACCTTTAGTTTTTATATATTTACACTTTTATCATAGGCGTATTTATATATTAAGGCATCTTGTGTTAAAAACTTTTTTTAGAATTTTTGGATACATTTATGATATATTATTATATGCAAAGGTGGAGATCTCGCACGTATTGCAGTGTTGATTGTCTTTTTAATGTTCTTGAAAAGGGCCTGATGATGACGTAATAAGCCAAGATATGTAGCCTATTTTATCCTTTGTATGTTGTGTAGAACTTCTTTAAGTAAAGAATATGTCTTTAACTTTATAACTTTATTTACCGATGATATCTTTTGACATGCTTATTTGTTAACGTACTACAAAAGTATTTCAACTTCTGCTTTTCCAAGTAAATTGTATTTGAGCTTTCACTTTGGTAGCACTAAATATTGCTTTCAACACGTTGTCAGTTCAAGAAGTAACTATTTATTATACTAAGAGTGTAGTTGTTACATGGCTGGCGACATCGTTCGATCACAAGTAATTTACATTGCTTACTTAAATTTGAAAGTTGACTGTGGTTTGCTCTTAGTATTTAAATCGGCTACACAAAACGTTTGTCGGCAATAAAGTAATTGCATTACAAGGTACTGAGCTCCTTCTATTAATCTGTCCCTATTACTTAGATTTGGGTGATCCTTATGTTATTAGAGTTCCTTGACATAAAAAGTTTATTACATTCAACAAAATGTTAACACATATTAAGTTTAACCACCTTAAACCCAATTGTATCCCTACTTAATGCAAGTATATAGAGTATTCTTGTAGGCAGCAGAAATGACAGTTTCAGCTTTCCATCGTTTTCTTGACGGATAAATAGTTGTCGGTTAATACTACTAGTTACGCAGCTTCTCTATTTGTGTGGAGTTCTGAAAAGTGTAGGTTAGTTTTAAAATTATTATATTTGAAAACTAACGTTGGTGCTAAGCAATGGTGAATAGCTTTTACTCACCAAACCGACAGAAGTGCCAGGTAAGTTATATGGCCTACATAATCAGGGAAGCAAGTACCTAACCTGGTTAGTCGATAGATAATTGCGAAGATTTATGTATTCCTTGGAGTGACAACTTATAGTCTGGTACTTAAGGTACTTATCTTCCAGACTAGATGTCTTCACATCCCAAAAGGTTACTTATCATAGTCATCACCACTAGAACTTCAAATTTCAGGTAGGAAATGCTTTTATGAAAGTCTAATTTTCATCGCCATTTCTGGAGATGAATTCCATCCTTTAGCAATTCAGTCCGGAATTCATCTGCATTCATTTTCCGTAGATTCAGGTTATAAATTCATGTAGTAACAAAAGATGCCTATTTTTATGTTTTAAAGCTGCATCCTTGCATTCGTTTGCTATCGGAAACAAGAATAAATCCCACTGTTTTAGCTCCCCCTGTTGCCTGCAAACGTCCGAAATAATCAAAGGCAATAATCAGAGATTACAGACAGCCAACACGGAAGACACGGCTCCAACCAATCATTGTTGCATATTGCATCCTTTCTTCACTGCCCACAAGGGAGAAGGGTGGACCAACCAGTCAAATATTGTGATGACCTCGGGGAGAAGGTATCTTCGGCGAATGCTTCTGACATTTTCATGCTGACTGGTTTGAGGGAGCGGATCGAAGTCGAGCTGATCGAAGTCAACAGCACTTGTAACGAGCAGTGCTCAGTCACTGAAAACTCTTTTTGCTGTGCTTTTCGGACTCGCGTGGTACTATATATTTGTTTTTCAAGAAGTTGAGAAATTGCAATCGTACCGCGCCTCACTACAATGACCAAAACTTTACTCAATAAATCTACACACCAGCAACGTATACTCGTACATTTAGAGCGGAAATTAAGGGTTAAAGCCCCCCTAAATTACCTAGAACGCCTGAAATTAAGTTGAAACGTTGAACATTTTGTCGTTTATTTGAGCGATGCTCTCAGTATCTAGACGATATAATGTGGATGTTAGATAAATGAACATGAAGCATTGGTAAAATGATAATGAGGGGAGGAAATCGAAGTTCTTGGAGAAAACTTTGTCCCTTTCTACCAAGAATTCTACATGGATTGCTTTAGGATCGAACCCGGACCTCCACGACGTGATCGTCTTATAAAATCTGTTCGTTCCAGAGCTCGAGACGCTGTAAGATGTTGACAGATTGCGATTCTCTGTCGTCAGTCTACAATTTTGCTCGTATTTGTCGTGTCATTATGGAACTGACACGTATAGGATACAGCGCAATTAAGATGGTGTGTTGCGAGCCGTCAGTTCTGTGCGAAATTGTCGTGTTGTTGTACTTGGAAACTGTTCACAGTCATAAATATTTTCAGGAATACAATATATTTATGGCATGTAATGGACAGCATACGGGAGGACACTGAGGAGGGTATTTGGATGTGAAAAGGAGGAACGAGAATAATATTAAAATGGACTCTCAGGAAATAAGTTGTCACGATTTGAACTGGATTCATCTGGGTTAGGGCCGAGACTAGTGGTAGGCTGCTGTGAACACAGTAACGAATCTTCGAGTTCCACAAAGGTTGGGGAATATCTTACTAGCTGAGCGACTATGAGTTGTTAAAAGGATGCAGTTCCATGGGGAGAGCATACTGACTTAACGCTTAGAGCTGGCCGTGCCATGGCTCAGGCGGTTAGTTGCCAGTCTCCGACCGTGGAGGCCCGGGTTCGATCCCGGGTCAGTCCATGTGGGATTTGTGGTGGACAAAGTGGCACTAGGACAGGTTTTTCCCCGAGTACTTCGGTTCTCTCCTGTCAATTTTATGCCACCGGTGCTCCATTACTTGGAAAAATGAAAACACTGATCACCTTTCTCTTCATCTTCATCACAAGGCTGCACAATAAGCCTTAAGGCTGCGGTACGTCCGTAGCATCTATTGCGGGGCCCTTCACCACAAAAAAAAACCGCTTAGAGCTCATTGTTACTGCAAGTATCAACTGCTTTACACTTTAAATACTCTTAAGTTTTCCTCACATTGTTTTTATGTGTTTTGCACGATTCACAGAATAAACAGCGATAATTTCCCTATCTTCATTTATGATGGGAACTGTTTACTGTGAGGTAGGAACAGAATTTGTGTAAATTATTTAGAAGCATTCTTACAACTACAGAATAGCGTGTAAGATGTACTGCCAGCGGGTTGAGTGGGCAGACAAATGGGTGGGTTGACAAATCAATGAGCTAGTTTTACCGATCTTGAAGATTATCATTAGCTTCGAAACTCCCGCTTACACTGGCGATGCTTTACCTTCTGAGCCACCGTACGTGAGTGAGCCCCACCTCTGTCCACGCAGTGGGTCTTCGCGCTCCGGAACAGAACTACGAGCTTGCTTTCTTCCCTCGACCGTCAGTCAATATTGCACACACTGACACGTCATCTGCTGGGAAAACTCCCCCCCGATCGCCATAATGGATTCGCCCACAAACTCAGTCACGTGACTTTCCGAAGGTCCCCTCCCTAGTCAGCGCCGCCATTGCTGGGTGAGACTACAAAACAAGTTTTTAGTAGAAGTACGGCCTACCTATGGTGCGAGTAGTGGTGGAGGTTGAATGTTGCGAGAGAAAACAGTCTGGTAACTCATTTAGTGTTAAATTTGTCGACTTGGAAGTGTGATTGGTGCCTCCATTCGTGTTATCATCAATATTTCGCTGAATGTCGACTACCATGTTCGCGCTATGGAAGTAGAATAAAAAGTAATGTTCATGGATTTTGGTGGTTAAAATTGAAATTGTATGGACGGTGTAAAAAGAAAAACGAGTGATGTGAAGCCGCTGTGAGCGGATGGAGTTGCACCTGTCATCTTACAAGAAAAGGTGTTTGGGATCCATCTCTGTGACGCACCTGGCAGTCTGCAATTAACATCAGCAAGGTGAATTATACGATCTGTAACACGCATTATGTGTCCAATTACTGGGGTCTGTACAGTAAAGGCTGGTATATGTCGTGTAGAACGAACGTTACAGAAAGAAAAGAAGGAATTGGTAGAGGGGCAAGTTAGAGGCAGTGGATAATTAACTACACGGCAGACCAGACCGTAATTAATAATTTACCAGTGCTGCATGACGTCACTATTGATCGCGGGTTAATATTTAATGATAATTGGCGTTTATGTTTTAGTGGTACAGAACCGGGCTCTTTTCGACTAATGACGTTTCCTGACGCAGTTTTATTGCTTACGAATATACTCTTGCATTGCTGTGACAGGCTGTTTATTTTTTTCTTGACGCATTGGGGCATGGAGAGCCAATTTTTATGTTTATGGTTAGAACTGAATGTCAGAGACAGCAGGCATTTGTGATGTTACACAATACTACAGTGTAAATAATGCGTTTTCATTATATGACGCTATGACGCTGCGTAACTCGGGTGTAAGTGGCGGTAGTCTTAGGCCTGCTCGCTGTGACGAGCATGTTCGCAACGTCGTAATTGAAAACTCCGTATTACGCAGTACTGCAGGGGGCATGGTTTTGAGGAAATGGAAGTAAACAACAATAAACTGATCGGAGAGTATCAGTGGACTAACGGAAACTGCCAACTGCTGCGAAGTTTGCATTTTAATTTAAAGAGTGTTCATTGTCACGTATATCCACACCACCGACAGAAAGAAACCAAGGTAAATACTTGAATGGCCACGTTGAAGGAAATGAAAGAGGAGACTAGTTTTGTTACAAATACTTGTAAATTTCTGTACATTTCTTAAGCTAGACAGAAATTGTTTAGCTCAACAGTATCGTGGCCAGTTTAATTGGGCATGTTGGAATGATTTGCTTTAGGGCCAACAAGTAGTACTAGAATTAGTGACAAGGAGGGGGTTTGATAGACGAGATTTATGTGTTGTATAAAAGGTAAAGTTCTCCCTAGAACAGGCCATGTAGGCCCAGAGGGGAGTAGAGGTATAACTCGCTCTTTCTTTAACCTCGGCGCTAGATGGGGGTGGGTTTTGTGTGTTGCATATCAATTGTAAATATATTTGGAATTACTGACCAGACATATTCTCAGGATTGTGAGACTGGGTACGATATTTCACCCAAACCTATGAAGTACTGGAACATATTTCTGTGATGTAAGTATTTAATGACAACGAGTGTTTGACGTAAATTAAAACAGGAAGGGTTTTGTATCATGATGAACCTGGCATATTCTTATTGGTGATCATTTATTGTGCCGTAGTTACAGATCTGTTGTTCTCATGTTCTGTCATAAATTCCACTGTTGAATAAAACGTAAGATATGAAATTGTTAACTTTAAAACAATATTCTTGTAAGCTGCATGGTTAAATGGAGGCCAACATCATGTTGGAACTAGTATAGTTAGAAAATGTGTGGGTTTGCCCACTTTTTTTTAATTATCCGGAAAACCATAAAGCTTACGGGTAAAATCATTTGGGCATAAAAGTTGTGTTTAATTTTTCTCTGACACATTTGTTGGCAATATATTTTACATCAATAAATATGAGCTAGTTCCACTGTACGTGCGCGCAGAAGCATTTAGATCGTATGTAAGTGTTCATAATTGTCAGAATGTAACCAAAGCTACTTTTATGAAAAATTTTAATAAAACTTTCCAGTTTCAAATGTTAGAAAATGCCTTCCGCGGTCCTCCAGTTTGATGTGAGTAGGTGAACGGGTAGGCTAACATATGAGACAGCGGAGATAAGCACAGTTTGCAAATTTTCGTTGTGAACGTGCCAGAGATGTTAAAAATTAAGTATGTTGCATTTCCCGCTTCATAAGAGGCTAGAAGTGATCAGACGCACCGTATAATTAGCAAGGCATTTATGCGGATACAATACAGTTTGTCCTTCCGGTGTTAAGGCGCGGGGTGATACTACGGGGCATTTTTTCAGAAACAAAAATGTGATGCTGGGGGACATTTTTCAGGAAGAAAAATGCGTCGTATGAGGCGGGAAATGCGGTATATGTATACGTTACTGCAGGAAGATACACAAGTCACTTTCTAAACGCAATGAGTTGGCTGCAGAATCTGAGTCTGGGGATGTAAGCACACATCATTTGCATAAAGGAAATGTGTCCAACATGCTGACAGTTGAGTGTGTTGTAGTGTAGGTAGGGACTGAAAGCCATACTTAGGTATCCTTGTGGTCGAAATGTATCATGTTCACGTAGGCCCTTTTTGTTAGCACCTTGTGAAGTTGCGCGCGCTGCTACACGATGCCATGGAGAATCTGTGCGACATTGCTTTGGCATTATAGAAAAATCTGACGTGCACGAAAGTAATGCCGACATGACAGCAAGAATTGTTTTTCGGTAATGCGTAATGTGCAATGTACAATGTACGACAAAAATATGTTAGGGCACCATGCAGGTAACCAACCAACTTGGCGACGATTTTGATTGGTACTGTTCCAACACCATTCAGTAAATCGCACATTTCATCTCGGACTTCTGGACCCTTGCAGATGAAAGCAGTATGTTCCTTCGAAATTGCGGGAACCTGTTGCCCAGTGACGCGGCGTCATACCCCAGAAGAACGGAGACCTCAACGACACAGCCGCGATAACCCGAAGACTCGCATAGATAGTCATATTCACGTTCCGTGTTTCTTGCTGATGACGAGAGTAGCAGCTCTTTAAAGGTAGTGTACTGCCCCAGAATGACAAACGGATAGTATTCGTAATTGGGTGAGTACGATTGAAGCTGTGAATCCTTTGACCCGTCAGTCAAACGCACTGTAGCATCTGCAGTTTATGAGTCCGGATCCCGTGCCATGTTGCGGCAAGGTGTCTCTCTAGCGGAGCAGGAGGAAGACGTCTCGATGACCGTTTTCCTCGTATAGTATGACTGACATAGTAGAGACTCAAAACGTCGACCTCGTGCTTTTGCGCAGCTTTGTATCTAGAAAAGTGTGTAGACGGTGAATTGGACTTGGAATAACTAGTTTTCTGGTAGATATTTTATTTCAGTTCTTGTACTCAATGAGGAAGCAAATGGGTATCAGAATTAGGTTATTGTTACACATGTAAGAGCCATCTCCAAATTCTTGGCGCCAGAAAGGTACCATGAAGCAGGCTGCATACTGGAAGCTCATAGTTCTGGAGTGACCTGTGAACCTCACTGTTACCTGGCCCTTTCTGCTCGGTGCCTGTGAAGAGAAACAGTTTTGTATATAAGGGGTAAGAACTGCAATAATTATGCCGAAAAATACTAGGCGGCACCATACAAATTAGTCGACCAGGCCACCGGGCGTCCGAGTTGGTGCACCCATGTGTTACGTAAATTTCGGGATTTGTTTTGTCAGCAGTAATTTGGCTCTGTTATTCTCTGAGCACTGGGTTGCATTCATACTTTCAGGCTCGTTCAAAGGCGCTTCCTGAACAGCATGAGGATGTTATGTGTATTGTTTCGACTGCTTGCTTACCCGCGTTATGTAAGCCAAGCTTTAATAATAGGATA
Organism: Reticulitermes speratus; assembly: GCA_021186555.1. Taxonomy (NCBI): domain Eukaryota; kingdom Metazoa; phylum Arthropoda; class Insecta; order Blattodea; family Rhinotermitidae; genus Reticulitermes; species Reticulitermes speratus. The sequence continues at coordinate 29,664,399 of JAJKFL010000042.1, read as the reverse complement.
AACATAAATTCTGGGTCTAGAAGACACGGAATTCAGAAACCACAAAAAGGTAGAAAGGTAAAGTTGTCCCTGGCCACGCTATGAAGGCATATGGGGGGAGTAGAGGTGTAGCTCCACTCAACCTTAATCTCGGCACTAGTTGGAGGTGAGTGGTGAACTTGACGTCTCGGCCGCTTTACCCCCGGAAAAGAACCCTGTTATCTGTCGAGTATGAGGCTGAGTAGGTCCTGTAGCCTATCTGGACTTTTTTGGAAGATAAAAATCTCTTGCCGTTACCGGGATTCGAACCCCGGATCGTCCAGCCTCACAATCTGGAGACAAGATTGTGTAAAACTTGTCGTTTCTTAGGATCGTAACGTTAAAAGTTGTGTTGCAACGTGGACTGTAGTACCTGACTTTCCACATTGAACAGCCGAGAAACGTAACGACTTTTTTGGGGCTTGCTTTTAATCGAACACCAATATCCTCAGGTTTTTGTCCAATACGTATTCTTCCTGTTTTCTTTTGGTCTGACACTGATCCCATTTCACGAAACTTCGCCACTTTTGCACAGATTGTTGCTGTGGAAGGCGGTACACTTTGATGAAATTTTCTGTTAAACTTTCATAATTTCCTCCGCAACTTGCGCGTTAAAACGTAGCGTATGTAGGCCTGAAAACTTTTGTGTCCAACGCTCTGTTTCATTTTACTTCAGACAGCCCCTAAATTCTTAGAAAATAAAACAAAAACATTGGAAGTACATTTCTTTCTTGATGCTGCCGGACTTCCGAAAGAGCATCACTTCTGTTGGAAGGTCACAAGGTTTCGTCCGTTTACCCTTCTGATAAGCGTAGTATGAAGATGAAGATGGGGCATCGGTGAAAATGATAACTGACAAACTCCAGGAGTCAGAGTCCTTACTGAAAAGCTAACAGTCACTCAGCTAGTCAAGTAATTCCCGGCATTTTATGGAACCCGAAGTTTCATTACCGCATTCACAAGCGCCCGCCACCTGACCCTATCCTGAGCCAGATGAGTCCAGTCCATGCCTCCCCATCCTACTTCTTGAAGATCCAACTTAATATTATCCTCCCATCTACTTTTAGGGTTTTCAAGTTTCCTCTTCCCCTCATGTCTCCTCACCAAAAACCCAGTATGCACTTCTGTATTTCATACGTACCACATGCCCAACTCGTCTCATTCTTCTTGATTTGATCATCCGAATATTATTTGGTGAGGAGTACAATCATGAAGGTCCTTGTTATGTAGTGTTCTCCACTCCCTTGTTCCTGTTAGACCCAAATATCTTCCTCAGTACGCTGTTTTCGAACACCCTCGACCTGTATTTCCGCACAAACAAAAATCCTCGACCTATATTCGTTCCTCGGTGTGAGAGACCAATCAGTGAAATGATACTGACGGAAAACCGAAGTAGGTACTCGGAAGACCTTTGCCACTTTGTCCACCACAGAGTCCATGTGGACTGGTGAGGGCTGGAACCGAGGCTACCGTGGCGAGCGGCCAACTGTCTTAAGCCATGGCACGGCCCTTTGGAATTAAATTAAAATTAAATCTAGAAATTAATTCCTACCTCACAGAGAACAAACCGTTTTTCTGTTATGAAGACCAATATGTGAGGGCTGGTTGGGGAAATATAGTCCTCCTGAGATAATGGAAACATATAATGAGTATATATATATATATATATATATATTATATATATATATATATACTATCAGATGCAGAGATTTGAATGTTTAGCGTGGATGGTTGCCTGCATATAATATATAACCCTGAGCTTGAGAGGGCTCTTTAAAATTTGCTGTTTCTACAACAGTGCATGTATATATCTTAAATAACCACAAAGGACAGATGTGGAAAGACCCAGAATTACAAACATGGAAGGAAGAGAGGAATAATGAAAGAAGGGAAACTACATAAAGGAAGGAAGAGATATGTGTTTGTGTTACGCATTTTCTATACACTTATTTTCAGAAGCTGGATTTGAGCTTCAGTTAGAGTGGGGTAGAGGATTTTAACCGGTGATCATCCGCTAAACATAATACGGTGTAGGTTTATTCCTTATTAATGGATTCATTTAGGATTATTCCTATCGTAAAAGTCTTTTCTCTGTTTTGAGAAACTGGGTAGACTTACTGGATGGCATTGCTGGGTGTTGGCTGTTGCTCATCAGTGGCCTATTGCTTTAGGAATGTTTTTGTGACATTTAGTAACTGGGCATGCGTGCAGACGGATTTCATCGCCAAATTAGGAAGTGTTACTTAGATGAGTTGTTGTTATTCCTTGTTTACAGAATTTTATTTCTTCAGATTTTAGGCGTCGGCCAGGTCTGATATTCGGAGCGTTTTGCTACAAAAAGTAATGCAGTGTGTTTGTTTATGTTCATACATTTGTCCATTTCCCCAAGTTCTACGTCCGCCAGTAGCAGTTAAGGTGTTACGGGATAATTTGCAGGCGACCTAATAGCGCTTCCTGAACTGAGTTAAAATACAGAGACTCCCCGACTGAACGCAATAGTCCCGTTCCGGAAGGCCGGCGCAAGTCTGAATTGAGCATACATATGGTCAACTACACACACGCACAGACAAAATGGAGTCCGGTTGAAATCCAAACCCCAGCACACCGGAACCTGATCGGCGGCATCATGACCGTGCCGTCGCCTTTGTTACCGCCCAGCAGTATTCCACCATTTTCGTCTCATGTAATTGCACTGTCATTCCGTCGAGCAAAAAATGACGCTTTTAAAAAATGTTGCTGTTTTTTACTGTTTTAAGATTGCGGAATTTTGAAACTGCGTAACTTGAAATTACAGGTGAGTCAGGGCGCATCTGTACCTGTAATGATGTGAACATTTGTGTGCATGAAGGGACAGCTAACATTACGGGTGGAGGATAGCAGGACTTGACGGCAAAAGTGCGGGGCGTCGTTCCACAGACAATGGCCATCAGAAACCGTAAAACAGGCAGCAACGGTTGTCTACTTACGTGTAATTTATTACGTAGATTTGATACAGAGCTGTTGTAGCAGATGTTAAATTGAACAGCGGAAGTAGTCGCCGCTTGGTTATTTTGCAACTCAGTATTTACGTTGATACTACAGTAGTCACTATAGTGATTAGACTACGGGCTGGACACCCGGCGGGAACAGGAGATTTTTCTCTTCTGAAGAGCGTTCATACTGGCTGTGGGGACCACCCAGCCTCCTGTTCCTTGAGTACTGGGGGCTCTTTCCCTGGGAGTAAATCGGCTGGTGCGTGAAGTCGGCCATTCACATCCGTATAATACAGAGACAGGCTGTGGTCACAATGAAAGCGTGTTCGCGCCAAGTCGAGTTCTCGCGGATAAGACAGAACACGCCTGTATGAACCGAACTTATGGAGACGTTTACGTTAGAACAGGAGCGAAGTATTGGCGTCAGTCGCGCGATGTCGCTTCACGTTCAAACACGTTTTTTTTATCGCGAGAATCAACATGCTGTGTATATTTTCGTTCGTTTTCTTTATTAAATTGCGAATGTGTGTCAGGCGTCATTCGGTAATGGGCATAACATTTTCCATGTTCCCCATGTAACTCTTCAACAGTTTATTCACTTTCACTTTCATTAACTCCAAGGCAGGATCCATGTGACTACAGTTCTCCGTGTTCGCGTGATGTAGCCCAAACAAAACACCACGCACTTTATAAAGCGAATTCCATCGTATGCGCGAGAACTCGACTTAGCGCTAATACGCTGCAACTATAACCCCAGCTTAAGAATGTGTGGAGCTGTACCTCCACCCTTACATGCCTTTATGGCGTTCACAGGGACAACTCTGCTTTTACTAACCAACAATCACGTGGAGGATCTGAGGAAAACCCACATAAACGTCACTCATTATAACCGTTTTCCGGTCGGAATTCGAACCAGCTACCTTTCGAATGTGAACCAGGCTCGTTGCCGCTGTGGCAGCCCTTTGGGTTAGTAGAATGGTACTTTATTTGCATGGTGAATGGGTCTCTGGTCATCTCATCATGGCCGAATCGAGGAGACAGTCGACCTCCAGATGTGTAGGGTAGCTGCGAGAAGACGGAGCGACAAGTGGGGGTCATCAAACTTCGGGATTGGGTGGGGCGCAAACAGCTTCTGACCGTAATGAGACCATCAGTCTCTAGGGCTGTTGGCAGGGACGCTTAAGACAACGGGACCCATAGGTATAGGTAAAGATAAAGGTAAAGTTCTCCCTAGAATAGGCCATGAAGGCCCAGAGGGGGAGTAGAGGTATAGCTCTACTCTTTCTTTAACCCTGGCGCTAGATGGGGGTGGGTGGTCAACGCCACGCCCCGGCCGCTTTACCCCCGGGAATGACCCGGTACCCATTGTACAGGAGGCTGGGTAGGCCTCAGGGCCGGTCTGGACGAGTGCTGAAAATCTCGCCCCCACCGGGATTCGATCCCCGGACCGTCCATCCCTTAGCGAGTCGCTATACCGACTACGCTATCCCGGCCCACTAACAGGACCCATAGTAAAAATAAATTTTGGGACTCTAACAACACGTAGTACTGAAGTTGCAACGCAGAGTAGTGTAAGAATTTACGTATCAAATAGGTTTGACACAAAATCCAAAATACAACTAGCCCTCTCCTCCCCCCTTTTCACCGAACGGTGGGGCTGCGCGCAGCCGTAAACCAGTACTAAGTCTTGGACTTCAGTGGATAGTTTGACGACCTACAAAACGGAAGATGGACATGATTTGTTTTAAGCTGAAGTATTTAGGGCAGGCTAATTGAAATCAGTTGGAAGAGAAGTAGGGAAATGCAAGTTAAGTCTGTCGAGCTGCGGTCAGATAGGACAAGGGTGACATGGAACCAGCTGCAACTGTACATTTGCTTGTGGCGTTAAAATCGTCATTTTAACACTTTTAAATTCGGAACTAGAATCCTAAATTTTTAAAATACTTAAGTTTTAAATTATACACCACACTGTTAGTGCTAAATGACACACCATCAAGAATTACAAGTCGACTGTAATTTATATTTTCTATCATTTGTGAGATCTCGCAAAAATTTACATTTTTACCTGGAGTTTTAACTTTTTATATAAAATAAACACCTGATGATGATCGGCTTGATCGAAACGTGTAGTGTTTGAAAAAATAATAATGAATAAAGGTTATGTCAGACCGAATACGTAGTATTATTTATGTTTATAGAATAGTTGGAGAAGCAGACTGGCGTCTTCTTCAAAACCATTCCTAGGTACGAGACTTGCATCTAGGCACCGCTTTGTGTAGGCCGTTCATCGACGCGTGAGCTCTGAACGGACGTAGCTAACAGACGTCCTTCCTCACCCGCCAGTCCACATCGTAGAGTAAGGTGGGACTTGGTTGGTGAGGAGGAAGATTTTAAGTCAAGCCTAGTCGATGAACGACCTCTACGTTGGAGATCCCACAACCATCACTGCTCCTTCCATTCATAATCATTGTATCAGTTCTTGCGTTTCAATTACCTTAACTACATAGTGTAGGGTTCATCTTATGAAACTGTTGTCCTCATCTCGCTAAACAGTTCTGTGCAGTTTATGGAACCCGATGTTTCATTAGCGTGTTCACAAGAGTTCCCACTAATATCTATCCTGAATCAGTAAAATCCAGGCCACACCCACACGTCCTGTTTAGTTACAGCTCAACTTAGCATTATGCCCCATTGACACCTAGGTCTCTCAAGTAGTCTTTTCCCTTAAGGCTTTCTCACTAAAGATTTGAACGCGTTTGTCACTTGCGCGTGCGTGCTGCATTCCGCAATCACCAAAATAACTTGGGGGTGAAGAGGACAAGTTATTAACCTCACATGCAATTTTTTCCGCCATTCTGTAACACCGTGTCACCTGTATTCAGATACCCCCCTAGTCCAGCGTTCTTTTCGTATGGTGGTAAGACAAGTTTAATTCCAATATAAAATAACTATACATTTGATTTAACCTGATTGATCAGTCTGTGAAGACAGGCTGATTGAGAAGACGACATATAATCGCTGTGATCTTCAACATGCGACATAGACGTGTTAACTCGTACATTGACAGTGGTTTGTGTTTTTCATAGTTTTCATTTTGTTCGGAATTTTGCCTTGCTGTAGGTAATGACCGCTTGTCACATCTTTCAAATTTACCGTACAGTAGGGACAACGCCTGTGTTGGCTCGCTTCGCCAATCGCCAAACCCGCTCTTTTCCCGTATATTGCACCCATTTCTTTTGTGGTGAAGGGCCCCGCAGCAGATACTACGGACGCACCGCAGCCTTAAGGCTTCTTGTGCAACCCTGTGATGAAGATGAAAGACGATCAGTTTTTTCATTTGCACCCATTTAATCCATGCAGCTTTCTGTCCTTGGACTGCCCTAAAAGGCGGCAGGCTCCCCAGAAACGTCGGTAACTAATTACCGGTCGACAGAGGGTCTTTTTCCAGGTGACTCTATTCTTCACGCTAATTCCGTGTTTTCCGACGCTTCCGATACAGGATCTTTAGATTATATACGAATAAACCAATCAACCAGGTACAGGGCGTCTCTCATCGTTCCCTGAGCACGGCAGCTGTCACGGGATTCCCCGGCTGATGCAGGTTTTCTGTACTATAAACCAGCCGTGCTTGGGGAAACGATGAAGATGCACTGTACTGTGCCAGTTCTTAACCAGTCAGTGCCTTCTAATAGCCATTGTAATCAGGTGTTGATAGAGAAAATTATCAGCAGGAGTTCCTTCCAGAATGCCGCCGCTTTTCAATGGATATCATTAATCACCCGCATTTCGGACTATAATGTCATTGGCCGAGTGAAGAACTACTGAGTTCACTTTAATGTCTTATAAATACTGCAAGAATAAGATAATGGCTTTTGTCGTGGGGGATTGCAGTCTGCCTGCCACTTTCACACGGTAGTTGGAGCCCTTGCAGTCGTTCTTTTGCTCTCGACATCAAAGAAACGATTCATCTTACCCTGAAATCCGTAAAGAATAATGTTTTTCTCGTTAAGTACCCCCTTTTTCTTCTTAAATTTTTTTCTGTTTCGTATTTAAGTAGAGGACTTGATTTAATTTAGGTCATCTCAACACGTGTTTGAAGTGTGTACGAGAATAGATTGGCGTGTTTCAACATTACGACACAAAATGATAAAGATTCGAAAGTGCCATACTTTTTTGTTTTCATGTTTTCGTTGTGTACCATTTCTTTCGTATTAAGGAAGCAAAATATATCACGAACTCCTAACAGTTCTTATATAGCGTACAGATATGAACGTTTAAACGCCCAGTGATGTCTATGTGTACCACCACACACAACATTAGAACCACTGCATTTGGTGGAACGGTAACTTGCTGTTCGTATTGTCGTGAACAGTCATCACTTCTCCATGCAGCATTAATCGAACAGTCTTGCTAATGGCAACACCGCGTTGTGTCTGAGGTACGGACTGAATCCTTGTATGTAATGTAGATTGTTTGAATTTACAAGGCCATGCCATGGCTTAGGCGCTTAGCCCGGCCTGTCATCAGGGAGGCCCTTGTTCGCTTCCGGGCCAATCTGTGTAAGATTTGTTGCCGACAGAGTGGCTCTGGAATAACAGGGTTTTCTCCAAGTACTTCGGTTTTTCGCTGTTAGTTTCACTCCACCATTGCTCAGTACTTACCTTCATTTTAATACTTTTATCATAAGGACAAGTTACCGAAGCCTACGAATTTTCAGTCTGATCTCTGGGAACATCGGGAAGAAAAGCACTTTCACACTTAAGTTTTTAAAGGGTTAAATTATGTTCCGTTTGTCAAAAATTTGTTATTTTATGAAGGTATTTATTGCTTCAAGTGAAGTGGCATAGTAGTACTGTATTATTATTTGTTACATTTTTAAGAAGAGCTTATATCATAGATCTGGGAAAAATTATTTTACTATAAACGCTGTTCATACCTTACAATTCGCTGTCAGATGCAGGTGTTTATTATCTTACGCTTCGTGAGCCTGGCTGAAGGACTGAACTACTCTAGGCCTTTCCGCTTTTGCATGTTCGCAGCGTCATAATTCGAATACCCAGTTTAGTTCATTAATTAAAGTAGAAATACTTCTCTGGAGTGGTAGTAAATGCAACTGGAACTGAACAGGACAAAATAGAAATAAGAATAGTGGTCTGCTAGTTGAACAGACAAAATAATATGAATAGCGCTAGTTTACGGCTTGAACAAACAACGTTATAGTCTGTTAATAGCACTAGACCACAACTTCAGCAGACAGAGTGGTATTAATAGTACTAGCCTACGACTTGAAGAGGCAGAACGGTATTAGTATTGGGCTACGACCTGGACGGACAAAAAGACTACTCCAAAAGACATTATGATCGTGGCTGTTTGGAAAACGTATCAACGTATAATGGTTCCTAAATTGTTGTAGGTCACATTCTTTGGTGTTTGAAGAGTTAAGGCTTCAGGCCTGTAACATATCTTCAAATATAATTTTGCAAGTTCTGAAATTAATTACTAATGAAGCGTAATTGATGCGAATATCTTTGACGTACGTTTTCTCTGAAGGTGTACATTTGCAATTTATGGTGGCCCCTTAGGATTGAAATTGATTCAGCGTGTTTGTTATTGACCATTTATCGGCAACCAGCGGGAAAAGCGCGTCTCCCACTTTGGGAAACACTCTTCAGAGGAATGTTCCCCGCTGCGCGGTGTAAACAGGCATTTTCTTTTTTCTCCCATATGTAATAAATAGTGCGCCATTGAATAGTGAACAGTGTCTGTCCTGTGTAATGGTCCCAGTTATATTATTTTCGAGTGAAACTAAACTGATTCTTTATAGACAGAAAAACGGACTTAGTTAAAGATGCGAGAAATGGACCCGTCATAGTACAGGGTTATACTGATTATAAAAAACGCGAATTGCCAGTCACGTATTAAAAGGAATTTAATGTATCATCTGAACCTTATTTAAGATAACTCAGTTGTGATTGCTTTTCCAAAAGGCATACTACTTGTTGTCACTGTTTCAGTAATTCAGTAAAGCTTGAGTACGCTAATAGCATTGTGAAAAAGAATTCGGAAACACTCGAATGAAATGTTTTGTTAATTGGGAATGGACGATATGTATCGATGTCTTAAATAGAGGTGTGGCTTTGCTTGCAAAGGGGGCGTTTTTGCGTTTTGTGTGTTGGGGGCACACATCCATGAAGCGAGAGGATTAATTATAATGAATGTAAAGCGAAGACAGCAGCTATTGCTGCTACGATTCCGGAACGGTCATAAGCTGTGTTTCCGAAGCGACGGAAGGGAAAGACATTTTGTTTTATATTCCAAGAAGGTCTGGAAACAAACCGCCGTCATTAGATCATGCCCTGAATCCAATTTTACGTAAAAAATGAATCTTCCGATTTCTTTCAGTTCATGCAATCCAGGAGCTGTAATGCAAACAGTAACCGGCATTGTACGAGTATTTATTTACTTATTTATTTACTTATTTATTTTTGCCTCTTAGTGTGCAAGCGGTGTTTTTGCTACTTACGTACAGAACCGCTGACTCCTCGCCTTTCTTTCGTTCTTTCTTCCTTTCTTCCTTTTCTTTTGCGCGTGCAGTGACAGTTGATGTGAACTCGTGCTCCTGAAACTAGGACAGAACGTCGATATGCAAGGACACGTGTTGATTTAAAAGTCATCACTGTGTAAGGTTGTAAACGATGCTCAGGAGTTACGGAATCGGACATAAGGAAACGGTTGACTCCTTTACAGTGTACTAAACGTAGAACATTTAGTGGAGGTGGGATAATTCGGTCAGTCTAGTGACTAGGCTACGAGCTGGACTTCCGAGGAATTTTTCGATTCCCGTCAGGGACGATTTATCTCTTTTCCAAAGCGTTTAGACGGGGAACGTTCCTTGTCTTGGGGTCACTCCAGCCTCCTGCTCAGTGGGTAATGTGGGCTGATCCCCAGGGGGTGGGGGGAGGAGATCGGCTGGGACTTGAAGTTGATCTAGTGCCAGGGCTAAGCATGAGTGGAGCTATACCTCCACCTGCATGTCTCGTGCACAGCTCTGTTGAAAGTCGCGATATGAAGGAGGTGGAGAATTACTGAAAGGGCACCTGATTAATGAAGAGATACTGTTTTATTTATTTTCCTTACTGTTGTGGTCCAGGTTTCTTTTACAGAATTTATTATTTCCAATTACATTTCGGCCAGTTACAACTTATCGTAAAGCAAATCTAAATTGAAATTTTAAGAGAATGAAATGTATCAGCGACACTGAAATTTATTACAAACCAAGCTCCACTGCACTCGTCACATCAGAGAAACTGTCAGATCCAACTAGCAGCCATTTACAAGTAATTACAAACACACTGCCAGGCATGTGGTATGGGCGTACACTGTATTTTATATATCTTCAGTACTGTACCTTTCGTTTAATTGAACTTTGGTAACTGTTAATTTTGTTAATTTGTTTAAATTCAGAATCAGTTATTTAATCAGGACAGTTAGGGATCAGCTTCTTATAAAAGGGGTCTTGTGATATGGGTGGGAACTGCAAACCCGTCTGGTGTGTTCATCTCTCGAACAGCTGCAGAACTGCGGATTTTGTCATGGGGTGTCGATATTGTTACGAATTGTATATAGCCCGTTAACAGGATCCATTTAAACTAAGTCCCCGCTGGACACTTTGCTGCTAGTCCGTATATCAGCTGACCTTGTGTGTCCACTACCACCCGTCCTTTGTGCCCATATCGCTTCACTGAGGATCTATACAAACGCCTAGAACCGATCTGACAGGGTGCGCGGAAATGTGGAATTTCCCTTTAAAGGTTTTTTTCGTTATAGGCCTACACCTTATATGCTGTACATTTATATTGTTTGAACCAATGTAGATGCACTGAAGTGTGACATCATACTACAGTTTGAATGATTTGCATGCAATATCAGGTTGGTTCTGAGAATGCCTGTATTCTGAAAGCGACACGTAATCTGGTCGTTCAGAATTAAATTACTGTACATGAAAATATTATATCCTCTTCGAACAACAAAATCGAGTTTCTTTCTGACACACTTGAGTCTTTAATTACCAGAATAATTATCTAGGAGCTCACATTCTGCGGTCCTGGAAATAGAATGATGTGCGTTGGGGAATACAAGAATGCACATATTTTGCACAAAGGTATCTTTAAGATTTTGCATCACGTACTGACTTCGATAGGCTCTGAGACCCACCCAGCCTCCTGTACATTGGGTAACTTCCCTGGAGAAAAGCGGCCGGGTCGTGGTGTTGACCACCTACCCCCATCTAGCCATCTCTGTGCCTTCATGGCATGTTATAGGGTAAACTTTATCTCACCTTACCTTTACCTATTGACTTTTACCTTTACCTATTGACCTCGATATTTGTTTGGTTGTGGCAGACACAATTGTTGTTGATTTTGACATTCTGTTGGACATATCTGTTGTTGGATTTGATATTCAATTATTTCAGACACATATTTAGTGGCTTTGATATCCAGTTATAGCAGACACATATGTTGTTGCCTTCAACATTCAGTTATTGCAGACCCATGACTATTGTTGGCTTCGATATGTAATTATTGCAGACACATGTGTATTGTTTTCAGAGCTACTGAGCTGGTGCATGACGTTATAAATTCTTCTGTTTGTAGAATTGACGACAGGCCTTAATATATTAGACCCACAGTTTACAGAAACATGCATTGTTTTTATATTTACGTATTGTTAAGTGTACTTAACTCCAAACAGTATTTCAGATGACATGGTATCGGGATTTGCTTTGTATCGTACGAATTACTTCGTACAGTGAGCCATTTTTAACAAGTTTAGTAAGTTCGTAAGGAGCGTCACTTGAAATAGATAAAGACCACAATAAATACCAGGGGAAAAAGTTTAGTCTGGACTGTCAACGTAATTCAGTAGACATCCGGTGTGTAGTTTTGATATGGACCTTACGGAAAAATGTCTCGGTAGTATGCATTTACTTATCGAACTTCGTTCCAGATTTGTAAAAATATGTAAACTTGCACATTCATTAATAACGTCATCATAATCTCAATTTTTCTTATTCATGTCTCATTATACTTTACTCTCATATTCTCCATTTTCTTTAATTCGAAGGAGTGGAAGGTAACATTGTCCCAGGGACACGGCGCACAGTTTTCTCCACTTTCGCCATCTGTGTTAGGCTTGCCGAATGAATGTCACCCGTTTCGTAATTGTATTGGCCGAAGGAAGCTGAAAGCGAGAAATAGAAAATGAGATTTAAGTACTCCCAGGAAATTGTGTATTAAATTAAAAGAGGGACGGCAGTGCCGAGAGGCAAACAATGTGCTGCCGTTACATTAAAGAGTTGAAGACTGAAACAAAAGGGGGTCGGTCCCCAGGTGGCCCTGCGATTACAAATGTAAGCGCTTAGTTTTTTTGCATGTGACTTAATGGGAACTTAATGCAATTACACGTTCATTCAGAGCAAACGAAGTCGGCCGTGGGCCACATCCGGCCTATGAGGCAAACCAAAATGTATCACGAGGATGGGTGTTTATGTAATGTAACTACTCTGTTGAGCTGCATAGAACATGTGCTGAAAAATGCATGTAGTTGTTTAAAGATACAATGCTTACTCGTATATTGGGGTAAGTGCAACGAACGTATGGTGTTCACAGCACTGTATTTCACATTACGCATCTGACTCGGCGTCTGTGTTCGTAATAACCGAGACATACATTTCAGGTGCTTGTTGTGCATTAGTTGCTGCAACGCACGGTCGAAAATGGACCAGTTAGGAACACTGTTCGTCCGACCCCCAGGCCCTTGTCATTTTTCAGGATTTTACAAGTTTCACTGAACATAGACAAAGAGACGCATTTGCATTTTCCGTCTTCTTCTTTCCCGTAGGGCTGAAAATAGCTACTCTTCTGAAGGTCCTATTGACATGGAAAGGCCCTAGGAGTAGTGTGGAACGAATTTTGAGTACGCCGTAGACGCATCCTTTTTTTTGTTTCTTTTCCCCCCCCCGCAACTCCCAGGACTTTGAGGCGCAAGAGGAAGAAATGTGCAAATGTGAATGTACAGTTTATTATTTTGTATTTGATCGAGTCCTTAAAGTACCCCGTAGTGGTAGGTCAGGTTGCTACGGTAATCCGTGGTTTGCTGATACCTGCGTACCAGAATAAACGGAATTTGCGTCGAAACGTTCTCGCTGCACTGTATGTGGATCCACTCATATTACATTCACTGCTTCAGTATCAGCCATTCATCAGACGAAGAGGACACACATGTGGTGGATGAGGAGCAGCAGCGAGAACGAAGTATTGGCTTCAACCGTTACTTCAGTAAAAGTAGTGAGCTCCGCGTTTCGTTGTAGCCAGGGAACTAGACCAGGACCGTAAAAGATTTAGATCATTTTACAGGTTGAGACAAAGATTAAAATTTCATCCTATGAATAACCAGCATCTTTCCAGCTATACAAAATGGCGTGTACCCCACAAGCTTCACAAGTTTAATATCTGCTTTTTCACTCGTGCTTGCATGAACTAGTAAAGCATTATAAAAGCCTGTGAGATTTTCGCCTTCTGTGGCGATGTGGAAGCGACGTAGCGGTAGACGACACAATGTGCAGAGTCGTTACTGTGTCGTGTCGGCCCGTTGTGAACATACGGTTTAATCGTGTCGTCCGTATTGTGCGAGGTCCCATTTGAAACAAAGGGTCGAGTTGCATCTTAAACTAATCGTATCTTATCCTTAGGCCGCTCTCACACAGGGCACATCAGTTGTGATGTGATCGCAATGCGATGACAAGATGCCCGTACGATTGATACGACACTACACCGGCCTCGAACGCCGCAGGCGATCTGCTCAGACGATATGCGTTGATGCAGTATGAACATTTCGCCAGATGGAGGACGTAGTTATCAAGTGGATGAGAAGATTGAAGAAGGTAACAAGAAGGGAGTACTGGGGGTCACCCTTACGTCAACAAAACAGGGAACTCGGCAGTTTTAGTGTAGCCTGGGAATAGAGTTAGGTTGCTTTACAGGATGATAGGCAGTGGTGTAGGTGGGAGACTGGGCGAGTGGTGCAGCCGCTCAAGGCGGCAGAGTCCAAGGGGCGGCAAAATGAATATTTTAAATTAAGAAGGAATTTATTTCCCGTTGTCAACAAATTATAAATTATTGACATCCCCGCCAAAGGAAGTTCAATATTAACATTTCTTTGTTCATAATTTCTTAAGGGAGGGGGGAATTCTGATTAATCGCCCTTCCTGTGTAAAAGTACTGAATTGACACTCGGGGTGAAGGTGGGGACATTATTTAGTGTGCCATAACGTCCAAAGTAATTGTTTCTGAGGAAAGTAACAATAAATTGCGCAGTTAGAATGTGGTTTTTCAAACGGTAACCCATCTAAGTACTAATCACGGTAGGGGTTGCTGTGGTGGTCGGACGAGAACCGGTGTTTGTAACCTGTTACGGCCGATGACATGCGTAAGATGTGACGCCCCGTACTCATTTTTTACTGAAGGTCAGTCTATATTTTTACGTCGAACCCCCTTTATGGGATTCGTGACTGGATGTTGTGAATTAAAAAGTCTTCACTCTGCGCTGATATCGATATCCTCCTATCGCCGTCAAAGTTTTATTTCTTGTTTTCCTGACAGTGAGATTCTGGTAATTCAAAACGCTGTTTGGAAAGCCGAAGATATCTTCGTTCTACCAGTTATCCTCGTATACAGAGGAACAGTTGTTTTATGTGTTCGTGGAAGTTTCTGGGTTGCCTACGACCGTTAAGACGTCTTACACGTACAACACATTTCCAAAAACGAACAGAGTTTATAGAAAAGTCACGCAGCTTCCTTGCGGTGTGTTTGTTTTAATCGCAATGAAGCAACGCTACCGTTAGCACGCACAACAGTCATGTCCACCACAAGCTTCAGATGTTGAAAAGAGGAACGACACATCCCTCAAGAAAAAGTGAGAACTGTAGGATAGAGGCGTGCAGTGATCAGTATTTTAATGACAGCATAAGTTGAAATAAAAGTGCATGTACCAACCATAAGACGTAGTTTGCAACAGTATGTATAAAATAGTGCACCAACGAAAATAATACAGAAACTGAAATGATAAAACCAGTAACAAATATGAATATGGTGTCCAGAAGAAATTATGGTCATAATAATTTCACAAAATTGCACCTGCGAAGAGCACATGAACAAGAAACATTTGTAAAGAAGAAATCAACAGCCGACAATAAATTATTTTAATACCTTCATGAATAAAGTACAAAACGTACTTCACAGTAAATAAAGAACACGACAGAACTAATTGCATCCAAGTAATCAGGTGAAATACCATTTAATTTTATCATGTAATTTAAAGAGTATGTTAAATATTAAGCAGATATTAAGTTTTTGATATGACAAGCTCAGTACTGATAAAATGGATGACACTAATGTTGTTTTCGAGAGAACCGAAACGCATCAGGAGTAGGCGTAGAAGAGACGTCATTCGGCTTGAGTTAGCGTAACAATTTGTTATTGCAAACAAAAGCCACACGGTATGTTGAAATACTAAAAAGCATGAAAGTGTTTTTTTTACAATTAGTGGCGGCCATTGTGATTACTCGCCCTGTGCCCGGGAAAGTCCTAGCTGCGCCACTAACTAACTAACTAACTAACTCCATGGAGCAGAGTCCTTCTTGAGAAGCTAACAGGTCGTCAGCTAGTCAAGAAATTCCCAGCGTTTTATGGAACCCGAAGGTTCATTACCGCATTCACAAGAGCCCGCCACCTGTCCCTATCCTGAGCCATACTAATCCAGGCCACGCCATCCCATCCCAATTCTTGAAGATCCATTTTAATATTATCCATCTACGCCTGGGTCTTCCAAGTGGTCTCCTTCCCTCAGGTCTCCCCACCAAATCCTGTATGCACCTCTCCCCTCCTCTATACATGCTACATGCCTCGTCCACCTCATTCTTCTTGATTTGATCACCCGAATAATATTTGGTGATGAGTACACATCGTTAAGTTCCTCGTTATATAGTCTTCTCCACTCACCTGTTACCTCGTCCCTCTTAGGCCCAAATATCTTCCTCAGTACCCTATTCTCGGAAATCCTCAGCCTATACTCCTCCCTGGATATAGGAATGTTTCGGTTGTGCCAGTTTAATACAGCTAGGTATGATGATAGTTTGTTTAGGGGTTGTGTTATTCGTCATCGTCTCAGTTTTCTGTTCCAGCCTAGTTCGTAGGTACTAAGCTTGGATGGTAAATTTTCCATACTGTCGCTGTGACAATGTTCTGTCACGGCTTATCAAATTCGTTGTCACAGGCTTTACTGCACAATCACTTTATTACCCATAGATCACACATATTACTACCGTTAAAATTATTGTTGTATTCATTTCGTGTCTGTTTTTTTTTTTGTTCCTCGATTGGGTGTGTCATCGTGGCGTTTCTAGGCAGAACAAAAGAAGAAAAGACAAATAAATGCAAATGAACCACGTGGTCTGAACTATACGGCGAGCGCACGGTTACCGACATGGTTTACAGTGAGCGCGCAGCCTCCCAGTTTTATTCGTCGCCGTGAGATTTGTACTGTACTGACAGCTTCCAAGTGCGCAGCCAGCCAACGGGCGTTAAACCGAAAATGAGAGAACGCAAATTAAGAAGTGGTGTAAATTGGTAAGGGTGTTAAGGCAAAAGGTCGTAAAACAAACGAGCGTAAAACAAGGGCTAGGTGTAGTACTAAATCTTGCGGGCAGTAGCCCTGTATCCCAGAATATACCGTATGTAGTTACTTTGTTATCAATTTTTGAGCTGACTGTCATGCTTTTCCCATTACTTCTATTTGTCCGTCGTCTGCTTCCCTGAGGTTATCATAAGGGAACACCACAGCGTCATTCCTGCGTTGTACTCGTGTTCAGTAGATGAGCCAGCTGGTCGTAGTTTTGTTAACAGTTTTCCTCGGAACTGCCAGGAACAATGTCTAAACCCTCGCGAACCAATATTCATACCGGACAAGGAAGCTCTTGTTATGTCCATTGTTAACATGAACCTCTGGAAGATCAGTGGATGTACTGGAGAAGTGAAAATCGAACGAATCTGGTGTTGTTATCCGCAGAAATAAAATTTACGAATGTGGGAAGACTTCCAGTGGTATTCTATTTCTTTATTCTGATTACTGCACAAATATGTCATGTTAATCACATACGGTTGCACTGACATATACCTCTCAGGAGGCATGCTGTGTGCCTGCGCCCAAGGAGAGCAGTAGCGACCAGCTGCACCTGTCCGAGCATTTTTCTACCAAGGGACTTGCCTATGTGCGTTGACTTATCCCGCAAGAATAATGTTGTTTCTGAGTATTTTCCATGACTCCTGGCTCGAAGTGGAGGTAGGTGCGGTTTAGTTACAGGTTTCCGAAAAAGGAACTTGATTCGAGCCCTAATAAGATATCATGTGAACGAGCATACGCTTCGTGTCACCCGTTCAGGAGTCTTCACTTGGGTCGAGGCTGCGATCAGATCGCCTCCAGCGTAGGACAGTGTTCGTGTGCGGTTTTCGTTCCGCCAGTTATCCTTTGTAATGACACAGTGGCTGATATGTAGTATAGTTGGAACTGATCGCAGGACAAAGAAAGCTTGGGAGGGAACGCGAGAAAACATTCCGAAAGAGGAAGAGGGAAGGCCTGACTTGCTGACTTGCTTATCCCACGTTGCACACCACCTGATGCGGCAGTTATTCGTCATGTGCGTTGGAAGTTTTACGTTCTCATATACGCAACCTTGGCATTCATGACAGCGATTCTAATTAAGGTGACTCCGTCACACCTGGACTTGTAATTCCAGTTTCTGACAACGGAGCAGGAGGGATGTGAGGACTTGCATCCAATTATCTTTGTACACTCTGTCCAACAAAAATCAAGCGGCCTGAAATTTCGTCAGTCCCGCTCCGGAAGCGACGTAACGTACGGCCGCCATCATAATTCGAACCGTTCATAGATTTCCCTTATTTGTACATTAATGGCGTTTCTCTGCTTTCCATTCATTACAGTGATTCACGCCACGTATATATTAACCAAAGACACCAATACATTTGCTTAATTTAAAGTTGAAACTTGAATTAACGTTCATTAATTTCCGAGGCGTAGCGTAGCTGCCAAGGTCCGATATTGCGAACAGGGCGGCTCATTACCGGTATTTGCTTATAGCCGAGTACGGTAAGTTGCGACACAAGTGTTCTTCGGTGACCAAATATATTGGTTCGAGTCCCGGTATCGGCGCATTGTTTCTTTTTGCATATGGTGTTTTTTCACAAGCACCAAATTAAACTGTGCAGTTACACATCTGTTATTTAATTATATGTTTCAAAAGTTACATGTGCTGCATTAGCAAGGCTATAGATGCGAGTTTATTTTTTGTTATTTTTTCCGTAACCGTTTGTATACTGGCATTTTGATTTAAAGGGTCCGTTTTCGAATGTAACTTAGACAAGGCATGTCAAACTCGCTGGTGCTTGCGGGCCGTAGTGAACCAAGAGATCTGACGTTGGGCCGCACAATTTGGAAAATATACAGAAAGGAACGATTCTCTGTGGTTCAAGCATGGCTGTCGCTGCAAGCCGATGTCGAATTCATTGACTGGCCACCACGAACGCCTGATGTGAACCCCATCGAGAATATGTGGAGTGAGGTGAAGAGGACAGTGTAGGAAACCTGGCCCGTCCTCCCTCCCAGAAATAGTGATGCCCTTTGGACCCTTATATCAGGGGTTTGTGGTGAAGTTGCTTCATCTCAGCGTTACGTTCGATCACTGATTGAGTCCATGCTGAGACGATTGCAGTCAGTGGTAGAAGCACAGGGGTACTTGACTTCGTATTAGTCAGTTCCTGAAAACAGTCCTTTTTCAGGGCTAACATATCAACCCCCATTTTGTATACGTAAGTGATATACTGTAAGAAACAAAACGCCTGTAACTCGTGCATGTTTTGTAGGTAATTTGTCTACAGCAGGAATGTCAAAGTGGCGGCACGTTGGGCGCATGCGGCGCGTTTCAGTTATTTTGGCGGCACACGAAACTTTGCGAAACAAACTGTAAATACAGCTCAAAGACTACAGTTTATGAATAGAAACATTCGATTAGGTAAGTTCGTAAAATCTGTTGTCAGATTATTGGGCGAATCTTGATATATTTCTGTAATTTGATGACGGCGCCGCTGCCCGGACGAGAGACAAGTAAGTGAGCAGTGAAGGTTGGGCAATATAAAATGTATTTTGTCAGTGTATTTTGTGGTGTTTTGAAGTGGACTGTATTCGAATACTGTTAACGTCACAGTTATCACTGCTCACATCCTTGTCTCTCGGCCGAGCAACGAGAACATATACCGTTAACCTTGTGCAGTCTGTTCTGCCTGATGTTGCAAATCGTTATTCTGTACCTTCTCCAATTGGTATTACATAAATAGGCATCTCGTGTGATGGGGGAAAAATGTATTTTCAGCATTGAAATAACGTACTTCCATTCTTAATCTAAATATTTTCCAACATACAATTTCTTTTTTCGCACCTGGCTTGTAGTGGTAAAATTTGCAGAGGCATCTTTGGGCAGCTGACAGAAACAGTAGCGGGCTTACTGGGAGCGTACTTCCATTCTGTACGCCAGGTGTCAGTACAGTACAATGTTCCTGTTACGGCGGAGTCCATATCGAAGCTTTTTGTTATGTGTGCAGCTAAGTGGCTTTAACGAGAAATTTTGGGACGTAGTCGGAACTGTAAGACACTGCGTTTATAGTGTTTGTGCATGCAATTGTGGAACTGTGTACTGATTGTAGTGTTGCCCGTCGGTCTTTCATCTTTCGTGTGTGTCCGTGTGTGACGGTGTAAATAAAGTTATTGCCGTTAGAGAGATAGGAACGACAGACGTTCATTATCGCATTGTGATTGTGACTTTATTTGTTTAAGCCGTCATAAATCCGAAACCGACAATTTGAAGAAAGTAGTATCCGGTTGTTTTAAATATGAGTATACAATATTAAAATTTGTTCTATGGTATTGCATCAGTTCGTATTACTTTTCATCAGGATATATGTTTCTGTGCGGCAACCCGTTATTTTATTACTAGAACCCAATAATAATAATAATAATAATAATAATAGTCACAAATTTCGTGTGATCGTATGCAAACTGCCAGTTTTAAAATGCTACCTATTTAGTCCCGAATGGCGCGAGAGTTCTGATGCAATCGACGTAAAATTTTGCGAAGTTTCATGAATTAGCACCGCCACCTGCCGTTAGTTATCAAAAGCACTATACAGTACTGTGGTGAAAATGGCTGTAGTCATTATGCTTGTTCCATGCTTTATATAGGGTTAGATTTTGAGGTGTCAAGTTTGAAGACAAAAGCAAAGTAATTTCTAATCCACATAGGTTACAGTTTGAGTCATATATTAGTCACAGAATTGAACCAGGAAAAGTTCTAGTGTAAAATCAACAATTTGCACATAAATGCCGGGGATGGTGACTATCTAGCGCCACGTTAGCCCCTGCCCAACACACTACAACACGTTACACAAGGTATGCCCGTCTATTTAGTTTATATTGCATGATAATATATATTACTATGATATTATGCAATGTGACCAATATATTTACAGTACAATATCCTTTTCAGATTGAGTAAAATCAACAGGTGTTCATATGCCATTGAGTTGGAACTTCAACCACGCGCACGCCATTGTACCGCATTCTAATTCATACTAATAGAACTTCGGTATCACTATGATGTAACGTCTCTTGTCTGTTATTGCATATGTGTCATAAATTGAAATTAAGAAAACATGCACTATACAGCGTGTTTCATAAGTCCATCCGAGATTTAGAGGCTTGGTCGTGCAGTAGCAAACCCACATATAAGAGATAAAAGCATGCCAACGGATAGAGGAAATGTAAGTTTTTTCGTGACAGATGCGATGGCATAGTTACCCGTTTCTCCGCTAGGAGGCAGTGGTGTGCAAACATGGCGTTTTCAGGTGAACAGAAAGCTTTTTGTGTCCTGCAATTTGCTAAAACCCAGTCAATTGTAACAGTGCAACGTCGTTTTCAAACCAAGTATCGTACAGAACCACCAACGGACAAAACAGTAAGAGACTGGTATAGAATATTCGAGGAAACTGGCTGTTTGCTACCATCGACGTTCATATGTTGGAACGTGTGTGGCAGGAGCTAGATTACAGGATTGACGTCTGTCGAGTCACCAAAGGGGGGCATATTGAACATTTGTAAGGTAGGATCAAAACTTGGCTATGTACTCTTTTCACTGACATGCTCTCATCCCCCGTGTGTGATTTGGCTCCTGAGCTACAGACCTCCGAAATCCCGGAGGGATTTATGAAACACCCTGTATTTTAACGGGACAATGTCGAACACAACATTGTATTAGTATTAAGAATTTTAACTACATACGCAACATCTCCATGTATTTTGCATATTAACAAGGCTGCGACATTACTATGATATAGTGTATTTTATCACTACATATGTTCAGTATTTTATCGGGTTTTAAGTATTGGTGTTACTCCTGAATATGGCGGTCGACCGCCGAAACATGTAGGAGAATGTACTGTACAATTATATATATTATATATGTGCAAATAATTTGTTTTGTAATAGAAATATATCTCAGGGCACGGAATGAATAAGGTCAAATTATAAAACAGGAAACATTTAAGCCACAAACCACAGGCTGTAGGTAGGAAGACAGAAGATGTATAACTTTTAGTTCTTGTAGGTTCAGCATCGAGTTTTTATTTGAATGACAGTACAGCAGCATCAGACGCAGATTTAATCCTCAAATCTTAGGCTTTCTGACAGTGGTGTAGCTGGGAGGGGAGGGATGTCTGTGAAAAATGATGGTACCTTAAAAGTGTATTTATTTTTTTAGGTACACTGCTGGTGTGGTTGGTGGACTGTCAGTTGTTGCTGTCTGTGCACCATTTGACAGGTTCCTCAGTTTTGGTGGACCATTGGCAGTTGGCTTAGGGGTAGTTTTTGCATCTTGGTAAGTAGCCACTTCAGTAAATTTCAGTCACTGATTGCTGCCACTAATTTAAGTGTCTGATCTACTGAGCATGTTGATGTAGTAGTAATTCTCCTGATTTGTACTTTGCAAGTGACTGTTACAAAGAGCATTGCTGTCTGGACAGTTTTTTGTGTTTATCCTCACATTCAAGACATGCTTGGGTAGTACATTCAGATGGGACATGACTACTGTTTCCAGATTTGTATGTACTCATAATCTTGGCATGTAATTCTCTTGTATGGTTGAAGCAGTGTGAAGAAATAACCTGAGAATTAAAGAACAAACTGTGGACGTGGCTTAGATTTGATTGTAAAATGGTGCAGTTGGATTGCAGTGATGAATACAGTTGGTTGAGATTATAGGTTTTCGCAGTAGTGTAGCTGATGATTCAGTTTCTTCTGGAGTGTGTAAGAAGATTCTTGGCCTCATATTTCAGAATGGAATCTGCAAGACTGCAGTCCTCAGACTATATGCCTGTTCAGTCATTTTATGATATTTCACGGCTTGAATGGAACTCTTTGTGTGGGACTTTGAACATTATCTTTGTAGGCCATTACATTGGTAAATACATAACATCATACTAAGTTGTTCTTTGAAATAATTGGTATTTAAGTTTCAGCACATTGTTTGTAGAAAATAAAACATTATACAGCATATCTTACAAATGTAGTAAATTTCCTTCTTGCCGAATATATGAAATTAATTTCAACGGGTGTTTTTTACGTGCGTTCGCATATGGGAATGTAGGTCGTTTGAAGGTTAATTAGATTTTTGTAAGATAATGCTCAAGAATGTAAGCTCATCTCCAAACAAGAGTAATTTATTATTGAAGTACAATTGTAGTCATGAATCTAGACTGAATTGGCTCTGCTCCCGTACCTGACACCTGCATTACTTGTATGCTTTCAAAATGTTTTGGACTAAAGTTTTATTAACGCAAGGATACGTGCATTTACCTGGAGGTAAGATGTGATATTTCGTACTGTAGTATCTGATAAAATCCAGATTGTGTGACACCCTTTTTTTGACAGTATGTGGTTTCCAAAGGCAATAATTATGTAGATCATGGTTTGTCAAACTGTGGTTCGCGTACCACTACTGCTGCGTTCCAGGTATGCCTACATGTTGCAAGTGGTTCTTGCCTTCAGGTACCCAAGCTACATATATGATGGACTGGAGGGAATAAGTAACCAGTTATTGCTGGAGTCCGTGACATGCCAGTAGTGTTTTAGCTTGATGTGGAACTTTGTTACTTTTTCATTTGCCAGAGCCTGCCACTGGTCCCTAAGAGCCAGATGAACCAACTCCACACAATCACACACTATTATTTTAGAATCGGTTTTAATAATTTTATTTCCCTTGTGTCTAATCTCCCAAGTGGCCCGTTACCACCTCTTCCGCTATGCAAGGAACTTTCTTGAAGTATATTGTTTCCTTTTCATTCACTTACACTAAAGTGTAATCATCATTATATCCATATTAAGGTTACCTACACAACATGGCACTGTGTACATTTTTCTCTCACTTAATGGACATTATAAAGGATCAAAAGAGTTACCCCATGACATGAACTTGTTAGTTGTGTTCATATAGTCTTAAGTTTTGTAGTCGTTTAAGAGGGGCTGTTGGGCCTGTCATTGTGTCTTTTAAATTAACACACATGGGATTACTCTGAGAAAATTATATAATTGTATTTTCGTGCATTTCCATAATATAAAAATGTACTAAGGTCATTGAAATTTAAACGAGAATTCGTTTCTAAAAAATGTATTCACAATAAAATGGAAAAGTTTTACACACTACTTTTCAATGTAGTCCCTGTTGACTGCCATACACTTGTGCCAACGGTCTGGAAGCTTCTTAATTACAGTTTCAAAGAAGGTTTTCGGTTGCTTGTGTATCCAACTTTGCACAGCTGCAATGACATCATTATTATTCCGGAATCTCTGCCTCCTAAAACCCTCTTCATTGGTCCAAACAAATGATAATCAGATGGAGCTAAGTCTGGACTGTACGGTGGAGGAGGCAGGACCTCCCACTTCAGTTTCAGTAGAGTTGCCATCGTTAAAGCCGCAGTGTGAGGACAAACGTTGTTCTGGAGGAAGCAAACTGAATCCTGCCTTTTTCTTCGCTTTAAGCGGATTTTCGACTTCACTTTTTTATTCAGGAGAGTTGAATAGTACTGCGCATTGATAGTTTTTTGACCAGTGAGAAATTCCAGGTGAATGACACCCTTTGAATCCCAGAACACAGTAGCCATGATCTTCCCCGCTGAAAGAATTGCTTTCGCTTTTTTGGGGGTTGGAGAATGGGTGTGTTTGCACTGCTTGCTTGCTCTTTTTGATTCAGGAGTGAAGTAGTGGACCCAGGTCTCATCACAGGTCACAACTGAGTCCAAATAGTTGGCTCCTTCTCTCTCGTATCGTTGCAAACTTGAGTAACGGCCACTAAACGTCTTTCCCTGTGTTCCGGTGACAGGAGCCGTGGGACCCAACTTGCGCTCACTATACTGGCTTTCAACTCGTTGTGCAGAATTCTTCAACACTCCCTACACTAATTCCTACTTCCTGTGACAGTTCAAGAACAGTTATTCGACGATTAGCCCGAATAAGTTCACCAGTTTTCAAAACGTTGTCTGGATTGACACAAGTTCTTGGTCGCCGAGCGATGAGGTTCATTTTCAACACGGTCTCGTCCTTCTCGAAATGATTTCGCCCAACTGAACACCCTTGGCTGTGACAAACATTCATCCCCAAACTGTGCTTGAAGCCTGGTAAAGATTTCAGAAGGAATGACACCTTCCATCGTGAGAATTTTGATAATTATGCGCTGCGCGCAACACTGTTGGTTACTGCTTGTACTGCCATCTTGATTGCACCTGATGGTTGAGGGCTAGAGGGACCCGACTAGTGCGGGTTGCAAGTTTAAACATGTCATAACTTGTCAGCGCAAGCACGTTCATACACGTTGATATATGCTCGAGAAGAAACTAATTTCTCGTTTAAATTTGAACGACCCACGTAAATGTATGGGCAGACTCCAGATTAAACAAAGAAATGCAGGTGACTTCTGCTTAACATCCCCCAGCCAGTGTGGCGTCATTATAACATGGCGCGAAAACATTAATTTCTTTGTATCTAAATGTCTATATGCAATGTAAACATAGCTTGTAAACCATGTTTTTCAAAACGTGGGCCATCCGTAATGCGCTGCTCTCTCGACGGGGGTAGGACTTACCAACCGATAATATCTGGGATAATGTAGAAGCCTCAGTTGTCTCCATCAGCTGATGGTGACCCTGTTTCTGGGGGAGGAGACCTCAAGCACTGGAGGCGTTCCTTTCGTCCTTCCACCGCACTCGTGCCAGGCGTTGTGTATAACATGAGGGCAGATCTATGGGCCAGGTACTGAAGTCAGAGGTCACATGATTGAGGTATAATAATTAACCAAAAAATGCACAATTTTTGTGTTTGCACAGTTATATTAAAACTTTGAAGGACGAACACGTACACCAAGTGATCGTGCATAAAACATTTTTATAAGTTGTCAGTTCCTGACGTCTCGTGCATCATGTGGAAATGGAACTTTAATACACAGTGATTTCGGGGCAGCTTATGTGTACGGTGAAGTGTATATTCTTTTCAATATCACTCCAAAAGGCATACAAATTAGAACATTCAATTAATTCTCATTCTTGTACACGGACCACAACTAAAGACATGTGTTAAAAAGTATGTTGCATCAGTACAGGTAGCCCTCGATTTGCGCCGGTCCAATTTGCGCCGATTCAGGATAACACCGATTTTGAAACCAGGTGGTCCAAAAGTAAAGAAAAATATATTTTACTATTATAACGTTTTACATTTTTCTCGTACTGCTTCTTATACTAAATCGTAATTCTTACATCGCTGATTTTGAATAAAAATTATAAATACAGTCATCTCTGCAATTCCGTATGTTTCGTTAACGCGAATTTGCTCTGAAATCGATTAATCGGTAAAAGCTGCTTGTAAAATGTAAACTTTTGCATATGCAAGTTTGCTGTTATGCGATTTCATTCCCGGCGCTTTAACCTATCAAAAGAACAAATTTAATCTCTGCGGAGGTCCCGCGATTTTCTATAGGTTGGCGTCTTACATGAATGCAACTCCAGCGCATCCTCTCAGACATAGATAAACTCCTTGATGAGCTCTGCGAGATTGACCATGACTGAGAGCGGAGTGCTACAGCGAAGAGGAGCGTTATGGCATCCATGAGGTCTTATCATTAAATTTTGATAGAAATAAGAAATCACGACAGTCCACACTGCATGCGTTCTTTAAAAAACGAGACGAACCTCAAACAGGGACTTCGTCAGAGAACAAACGTTGCTTCATTACGCCATTGCCGGTTGTAAGTATACAAAATATATTTTTTAAATTCCCTTCATTATATTTACGTTATTTCAGAGCTTTAAATGCAATGCCATTATATTACTCGTCAATGTTTGGGTGCCGGGAACGCATGTCATTGACTTCCCATTGATTTACATTATAAAATCGTTTCAATTTACGCCGATTCCGATTACGCCGGTTCGTCAGGAACGCATCCCCGGCGTAAATCGAGGGCTACCTGTACTTAAATTCACTATCTCGCAACCAGTTAACCAATTTCATGGCACAGGGCTTTCCTTTAGTAGCTGACAGTTATCAGTTGGTGAACAAGTTGACTTGCTTTTATGGAATAAAGTTCATCATCATGTTCACAAAAGCACATCATTTGACCCTGTCATGAGTCAGTCAAATCCAGTACACATGTTCGCACCCAATTTTTTAAGATTCATTGCAATATTGTCCTCCCATCTATGGCTAGCCACCACCCTACCCCCCATTTCGTCTCCACCCTTGAAATTTCCTGAAAAAAATGTTTGTGCAGTTTCAGTTTTCCACACATGATACGTGGCACTATTTAATCACCCTCCAACAACAACAAATCAAATAATGGACCTTTTCATTTTTCTCCAGTTGGTTAGTACTTACTCTGTCGTAGGAACAAACATTCTTCTCAAGCCCCCACAGTCTGTATTACTCCTACAGAGTGAGAAACCAAGTTTCACATCTACTGGCTTATCGTATTTTTATGATTAGCATATTTCATAAGTTAAGCAAGCCACTTCGGAATTTATACTTTCATACTTTTATTAAAATGGATTGAACGATGCGAAAGGATATGCGTACAAATCAAGTGCTATCATCTAGCGGTCCAAGTCAACTTAACGGTAATTGAAATCGCATTATATTACAACTTGTACCATTTTTACTTTGATTACACTTCACTACATATTTTTACCCAACCAGATCAGGCAAAAGCTGTAGTGAAATTGATCAAGCATTTATTGTCTACTTTTTTTGTCCTACCCCTTTTGCCTACTCACTGTAGGTGTAGGGGGTTATTTTTTACCTGATCACACGCATACACACTCAGTAGGACTCCCCTGGACGAGGGATCGGCCCGTCGCAGAGGCCTCTACCTGTACAACACACAACATTCAAGAGACAAATATCCATGCCCCCTGTGGGATTCGAACCCGCAATCCCAGCAAGCGAGCGGCCACGGGCCGACGCCCTAAACCGCGCGGCCAACGGGCTCGGCATGTCTACTTTTGAAGAGTAAGTTATTGCAAACAGGAAATTTGTTGTGCCGAAGAGGTTGTAGTACACGAGGGTAGTCAGATCATAGTACAGGTAGCTCTCGGTTTACAACGGGGTTCCTTTCCTGAAGGAACTGTTGGGGAAAAAACCCCGGCGTAAAATTAACCCAATTGTATAATGTAAGTCAGTGGGAAGTTAGTGAGTTACGTTTCAGGCCCCTCTCAAAATTGACATATGTAATATAATATTATTATGTTTAAAATTCTGAAATGAATGCTATGAATGTAAAAACAGCATTTTTATTAATATAAATGAGTTAAATGTAATACAGTTTAAAATAACCAAACTAAATGTAATTAAATTAAATAATTCAATTTTGTACATCACTTTGGTATGTTCGAAGCCCAGACGGAAAGTTGATCTTTTTTGACTGGCGTAATGCAGAGATTTTACCTCTGTGATGAAGTCCGTGCACTGCTTTTACTAGAAATGGCGGCTCTTATTTTATTTATTTAATCAACAATTTTTAATTAAAACTCACAAATTGACACTGTAGAAGAGTGGCCCAACATTAGTACACCAACAAGCGAACCGAGTGTTCCAGTCCTCTTTATTTCCGGTCACTTCATCCCTGATTGGCTTAGATGGTACGTGGGGATAGCTGTCATCTCTGATTCGCTGTGCTGTTTCTTTGCATCATATCCGGTATTTATAGTTGCGCATTTTTTAAATTTTGTATCGTTTTTTATATTTTTGACCGGCTGGTTTCAAAACCATCGTTATTGTGAATCGTCACAAAGCAAACCGTCGGAAACCTAGGGCTACCTGTACTGTGCAACAGCAACCAGCAAGTTTAATTTTCACCAGTCCTAACCCTGCCTCTAGTGTCGTTAGAAAATTTTAGAGGACAAGTTCTGACGTAGGGATTTGTTTACAATAGAACGTAGCACGTATCAACCAGGTTTGACGTGGTTGTTGGTGTGTACAGTAAAACATGACCGTCATTACACTAGTAGTGACGTAAGTTTCTGTTTATTAGAAAACATTGCCCTATGTTAACCCTTAAACTCTTCGGGAAATTGAACTGGTGCTGTTAATGTGGAATGGTAACCGATGAAAAACTAGAATCTGTGGAAAGTAGCCTGCTTGTGCATTTTTCGGTTGCTAACGTGAAGATTTCACAGTTCCCACCTCTGGCCACCGTTTCGAAGATAACGTTTCCATTGATCCGCCCTTTTATTATAGACCTCGAGGGATACCTTTAATAGTGATCTCATTAAATATGCACGTTTGTAACTTTCATCCGGCAAAGGTGGAGACCGCAATACCTACTGAAATGGGTTAGGCTTAACCCTTAATGGTGCCGCCTTATGAAAGAGGTTGAAGACAGGGACAGTACCGACTTCTCTAGGTCGCTTTAAGGCTACATTTTTCAATGAGGAAGAGAAAGAGCTGATTATTGCAGAGATTTAGACGCCCGATGCTATGGTCCAACTATTAAACTGCTAAAAGAATTAGCCTTTGAGTACGCTGACCGTAACGGTATTGATCACAGATTTAACAAAGAAAAGAAGAATACTGGAAAGGACTGGGTGATCAGCTTTTGAAAAAGACAAAATTTGTCAGTTAGATTGCCTGAGAAATGCAGCCTGGGGAGAAGTATAGGGTTCAATGAAGTTCAAGCAACCAGATTTTTGATAATTTACGTGCTGTATTTGAAAAGCACAACTTCCCTCCGAACAGGATTTTCAACATGGAAGAAAGTGGCATCAACACTGCTCCCAGCAAGTTGCCCACGGTGATTGCAGGAAAAGGAAAAAAATAGTGGGCAAGATTGTGTCCGCAGATCGCGGGCAACTGGTCACTGTGGTGTGTTGTTTCAGCGCTTCAGGCATGTACGTTCCTCCAGCGATGAAATTCCCCCGTAAAAGAATCTGTCGCGATCTGTGTTCTGAAGCTCCAGTCGGAACTCTCTACCTTTGATATCTGACACAGGATATATGAATACAAATCTCTTCATGTAATGGCTGCAGCATTTCCAGAACCATGTCAAGGCCACGGAAACTGACCCAATGCTAATTATCTTGGGTAACCACGTTTCCAATTGCAGTCTAGGAGCTATTATGTTCTGCAGAGATAATCACATAACTTTGTTAAGTATGCCTCCTCATGGATCACACGACATCCAGCTTCTTGACTAGATTTTTTTGGACCGCCGAAATCGGCTTACTCGCAAGAATGTGATGCTTTTCTCGTAAATCATGGAAACCAGCCGACAACACAAAGAAATGCAGCTGGCGTATTTGCGCAAAACAGCTTCAGGACCTGCGGAATTTATCCCTTTAACCTTCATGTGTTCTCACCTGAAGATTTCGGCCCTGCACAAGTTCATTTCTTCCAAACATAGAAGCAAAGGGAACGACTGGTGCAACTGTTATGCAACAACGTGATGAGGCTTCGCCAAAACCGGCAACTTCAATCAGTGATGCTGCGCATTCAGATATACCTCTGATACATCAAGAGAAGAGCCAGCATCAAGAACGTACCCTTTTCAAAATTTCACGTTTGCTCAACAATGATACGCCCTGAGCCACGAACAACGGTGAGTAATCAAAGAAAGAGGAAAGCAAGAAAGAGTGAACTCTTGTCAAGTTCTCCATATAAAAACTCTTTACAAGAGAAACTACGTGAGAAGGCTACTAAAGATGGGGAAAAGAAAGAAAAATGTAAACGGACAGCTGTAAGACGAAAGCTGGTCGACAAAGCTGTTGTCTCTCTGTCTAACATCATGTGTCCCATATGTGGAGAGGGAATATCAGGATCCACCAGAGGAAGACTGGGTACAGTGTCACAGATGTAAGGAATGGTGGCATGAAGCTTTGTACAGCTTACGAATCAGGCCAGTTGACATGTGACTACTGTTCTACTTAAGAATCTATGTAAATTGTTGTCACTTTCCTGATGCGCACTCTTACCCGACCTTCTGCTCACTCTTACCCGACACGTCGGGTAAGAGTGCCCATTTCCCACTTCTTGAAAATTGGTTTGTAACTCAAAATGTATTCAGTAAAATATCAGTTGGTCTGGTAATGTAAGTCAATGCTTCAGCCATTCCTTAAATCAACTACTTCCTATGAATCGTTTCCGAGAAATTTAAAAACGGAAATTACATTTTGTTGGTTTCAGTGTCGTGTGTTGACATGTCACGTATATATTGTGTTACGTCAGGGTGCAAGGAGTCACCATTTATCTTACATCTGACGCCGTGGTAACAAAACAGAAGGGCGAACGAAAATTGATAGTATCGAAGTCCGCAATTGAACGTTACCATGTGCAGATTTCGATCTTTAAAATTTAACTCGTAAGATCAGTCTTTAATACTATTATCTTATTCCTTTTTCTTCCTTACAAATGGTTTCCCATCATAGAAAAATATGCATTGCTGTTTTTTCCTTTCCTGCGTATGTACGGAAATAAAATGTATGCTTTTTGTTTACCCGATCACCATACAGCATCGTAAAAACGTAAATTCAGCGGCAGTAGTGATGTTCCCTTCACAGACGTTCGGATTGCGCGCTCATGCCAGTATCGTTGAAGACCAGATGTCAAAATGTGACAAGTTGTACCTTAAGTATAGTTTTCGTCAAAAGCTGAATGAGAACTGTCTCAGACAGACAGCCGAGACAGACATAGATAGATAGACAGATAAGATAGATATACAGATTATATATATATATAGATAAATAGGTAGATAGGTGGACGGTTGGATCCGCGGATAGATAAGACACAGTAAGTGTCGTGGATTAAGGTTACTGACGTTGAACCACAGCGAAACCGATAAGCCCTCGTAATATTAAGACTGCTCTGGACAGTGCACATAACTCGTTTGACGAAAGGAATGCATGTTATAACTTTACTAAACGAGGGTTTTTCTTGAGGTGACCTAAGCTGATGCTCGGTGAAGACTACGTATGGCTACCGCTTGCCATATCCCCACCTCTCAAGCCGAAGTACCACTGACAACAACACCTCACTCCCACGCTGGGAAGTGTTACTGCGTCGAATTTACCATGTCCAATGATGACAGCCTCACCCTGATGGGGTTATGAAAAAGAATGGGATGTTCTGTACCTTGGAAAGGTCGATGAATTCCTAGGTTCAAATGTTAAGAATTTTGTTGCATGACATCCTGAGTTCGAGACATTTTAGTTTATTTTATTTTATCTCCGGTCCTAAAACTTAATGCAAGTCCCATTAGTCCGGTTCATCACGTTTCCTCGGTAACGTACGATTAGAGTAGCGAGCCCTTGTGACACGCTAACAAGACCTTCTTCGAATGTTTCCACTCGGGGCTGTGTTACTTTTCACCCAGAGCTCACTTTAAACCAGGAAGCATGATTTTCGAACACTTCAATTTGCTGACCCGATTTAAAAAAGAATGGAGGTGCACTTCAGACAGTTCCTAGGTGCATCCCTTCTTTATCGTAACATTCCAACATTTCATATACTTCTGAGCCCTCTTGATCAGCACTAGAAACAGTGCAGTGTACATCTTCTGTACCATTGTCATAAACTCCATTTCAGTTCATTACACCGAAAACATCAGCTCAGCTCGAGCGCATTTCTCATTTGTTTGGTTTGAATTTCGGCTGTGACCTATTATCCCAGCAGCATTATTGTGTTGTTTCTCACTTCTTGGAAGCTTGTACTGAAGCAGTGCCTTGAAATAAGTAACAACCGCTACCACTGCTCCTCTCCATACATATATTGTTTTCGTGCTGTTACAATTTGTCATTATCTAAAGCATGTTTAGCTGACTGAGCGCTGTAAGTAACAAATGAAATGAGTAACATTTCATATACATGTACTTCTGCCAACCACATACCTTGTTGTAGCATTGCGTCGTAAAAGCTGGCTGAAAGAACAGTCAAGCGGTGAATAACCACCCGTTTCACCGTTGTATGCAATGGACTGGTTTATAAATTACACGGTACTTGACTTGTGGTTTTGTTGATATTGGCTGAATGTATATATATATATATATTTATTTAAATTATGCAACGTTTTGTCTGTCTCGGATCGTAGCGTTGATGTAGTGTGATTGGTGAATAATGAGTTTGGAAGGAATGTATTATTCGGAGAGGCTGAGGAAAAGCACAAAATTTCAGTCAGGATAGCCGATGTCGCGTGCGTGCCGTCAGTTAAAACCCAAGAAGGAAAAATGTTCAACGTAAGAGAGGCAACAGTGGCACAGAAATAAAACAGGAATATAAATGTATAGGGTAGTTGTATTTTATAGTATATTAGCTTCATCATAATCCAAGAACAGATTAGAATACATCTTTTTATAAATGACACGTTGACGCTGTTAATTTTACATAATTAAACGTGGAGATTACGGGCCTAGATTTTGTTTTACCTTACCTACGAGGGGGGGGGGGATAGACTGAAATTTAATTTTGTGTATGATTATATCGAACCTTATAGCTCTTGCAGTACGTAACTGAAGGACGCTATGGTATAAGACAGTGACATGTCTGACTATCTGTATATCGCTGGCGGAATATCGTATTAAATTACACAGAAAATGCGGAACGTGATGGCGTTATTAAGCTTACACAGCATAGCAAAATGTCAAGCACCAATTGATTCAAGAATTTAAGATCTTTTTCCAATGGCGCAACAGCCCCTAGTAGGCCAGGGCCTCATTATCGAGGCTTCACGATCACACTCCGACACCACACTCGGTAGCACTCATCTGGACAAGGGATCAGCTCGACGCAGAGACCTCTACCTGACGACACACAACAGTCACAAGGGACAGACATCATGCCCCCCGGCGGGAGTCGAACCAACAATCCCAGCAAGCGAACGGCCGCAGACGGACGTCCTAGGCCGCGCGGCCACTGTGATCGGCAAGAATTTAAGATTAGTATTATTAAAACTTACATGACATTATTTTTACTGATTAGTAATATAAAATAGGCCGATCCCAGTGGCCGTGCGGTCTAAGGCGTGGGTCTGCGGCTGCTCGCTTACTAGGATTTGGGTTCGCATCCCACCGGGTGCATGGAGTCTGTCTCTTGTGAGTGTTGTGTGTTGTCAGGTAGAGGTCCCTGCGACGAGCTGGTCCCTCGTCCAGAGGAGTCCTACCGAATGTGGTGTGTCTAAAAAGTGTGATCGTGAAGCCTCGAAAAATGAGGCGGCCTAGGCCCCCAAGGGGCTGTCGAGCCATTGAAAAAAAAAGAAGAAAAATATATAAAATAGGCCTGTTATGCTGTAATTAGAAGTATCGATTGTGGACCATATCGTATAGTTGATATGTTGACTCATTAATATGGATATATCACTTAACATGTGTTACGCAAAGTTCTCTTGGGGAGGAGGCAAGAGTTCAACGCCTGTCGGTTTTTAATTTCACAATGTGGGTTCCAAACAGTGCGTTCTCACAAGGTTCCGACCAGCTTGATTTAATACGACGCATGGTTGGTTGACTGACAATGCCACAATGAAGTAAGCCGGTCTGAATGATTTATGATGCCTTGGGTATCAAGTACTACGGATATATCAACCAGAGTGCAGGATTTATACCGCCCAAGTATGGACGGTTTCCCACTAATATAGAGATTATAAACTGAGGGCCCGAAAACTGGTTACATCCCGCAACAGGGTCTTATCCACTGTGATGACGTCTTATGTAGAAGATATGTGATTCGGCGTGCAATGAAGCAGACGGAATGCTGGTAACGTAGGGTCGCTTTTGGAACTGATGTGAGACGGTTTTGTTTGAGTTGTTGGCTGCATGTCTTCTTACGGAATACTGAAGCAGTTTAGGGTTTGATAAGTGTTCACATTAACAGGTAAACGAGAATACGCCGTTAGCGTGGTGCATTTTTGGTATCAACGAATTAAAGTCATAGATTGCAACATCTTATAATCTTTCCTCGACCTATTTGAGCAAGAAAGTTAATATTTTAGTAGGGATATGAATAGCTTGAAGCGGGTTATATGCTTCCTATTTAAGTCATGAACATAACGCCTTCCCTGTAACTTGCACCCTAAATTAACTTACGAGAGCACCACTTTACGCCAACTACTGTATTATTTGTAAGGCATTTAACTGTTGATGTGTCTGGCCGCCGGCTTGATTCATGGCTTAAGCAACAAAAGTCCGGTAAGCTTAATCACAGTGAAGTTATTATACTTTTTGTCTGTACGTCTGTTCTGTGTGTTTCATACTCATTAATTCTGCGTTTTGGATGGTCACTCATTTTGTTCCTGAAATGTCAACTGGTTCACGTCGTACATTGTTCAGATCATTTCAGTTGGCTTGAATCCTGTAACAGTTGCAGTTTGGCGTGGTCTTTCGCCGGTTTTCATAGCGTTTTTGATATTTCCCTAACCCAGCTGAGTTCCACATTATCATATAAGTTTTGCAAAGCTGTGTACCTCCTTGACTTGTACATATTCTCAAGTCGAATCTCATGTTATCAGATTTTTTGCGTCTCTTGTTTACTTACCGGTACTCTGTCCCTAATTTTCGTAACCACCAGACAATAGGCAGTATTAGTCAGCTCTGCTGAAAGATCGGACATCAAGCGTACTTGAATGGCGGCTTCACGTATCCACAGAGTTAGAACCAATTTTCATCGCACAGCCGAACGAGTGTGGGTACATTTATCCATCGTGCACATCAAGTAGGAACCCATCACACAATTCAGTCTTGCTTCACGATCTCTCGTATTTTGTGAATCATAGTTGTCTTCTATCGATACAATACGCGTTTGTCTTGTGAGTTTTCTTAGTGTCTTAGAATGGAACCTGTGATTCGAAAACTTTCCGTGTCTTTGTAAATTGTCTGTGTTGGCATGGCATATTTCTGCACCTGCTGTATTCTGCGTATCACGTAAAATCTACGTAGCGGCAGGGAGGTGACTCGTAACTGCCCGATAACTAGCGGAGAATTAGCTGATGTGTGGGCTTGTGAGAAATGCCGTAACAGAGTCGAAGGCAAGGGACCAGCCATCATGTTGCCACGTAACAGTAATGCCATGGATTCACTAGGGCACAAGTTGCGGAACATGCTACGGTGCATGTTGCACGGAACATCTTGGAACAATGCCGCGGGTCATTTCGCTTGTACACACCAGTAGTTGTCGCAGAGATGTCGCCCGAGGAGGTTGTTTTGGTCAGCGCTGCGTACATATATATTCTAACGAGTAGTATATCGAAATGTAAGAGAAAGAGAAGGTGGTGGGTGCGGAACTACTTACTACAAAGAGAAAGAAGAGTTGATATTCTAAGCGATCTTCGAATGTCTGACGGATCATTTGTAAATTTTACTCGAATGACAACAACTGATTTTGAAACTTTGTTACAAATGATTGGGCCTTCCATAGCCAAGCAAGACACAATATTACGGAACGCTGTTGGCCCTGACATCAGACTTGCAATTACATTGAGATACCTGTCGACTGGAGATTCTTATGCTTCCTTGTTGTACACTTTTAGAGTGTCAAAACAACTGATCGGTAGAATTGTACCAGAAGTTTGTAAGGAAGTGATAAATGCGTTGAAGATTTATGTAAAGGTGAGTACAGAATCAATTTTATATTCATCATCAAAAAATATAGTACCTACATATTTATTTATACATATGTACTTATCACGAATGAAAGATTATATTTAGATTTATTTAATTAGAAAAAAAAACAAAAACAAAATAAACCTATTGACTCAAGTTTGGCGAGTCAATGTTTGACATAATTTCCGAAATTTGCGCATCCAATTGCTCCGGACTCATATTACAGTCAGTACTATCTGTCGGATCCAGGTTGTGAATACTTGATGATGCTGTACTATAGCCTCGGCGGTATTTCCCCATGCGCGCGTCAATTAATATATTATTAATATAATGTTTTGCCATGAGTACAGAGTGTTCATCTTTCACCTGGCGTAGCTCTGAGCCCACATATTGTCCATAGACAGCAAATTCGTCCTGGGTTGAATTCAGCATTTTAATTTTGGCGCTACGCATTACTTCGAAGGCCTCTTCCAATTTCTCTTCATGTGGTATGGTTCTCTTCCTCGAGGTTTTGGACGATGTAGGCGTCTCCATAGATTCATGACTAGGTTGCGACGGGACGGCTTCTTGAGTACTTTCTGTGTTGGGAGACTCGGGAAATTGGTCATTGCTGTCCTGGCGTTGTCTGAAAAAAAATTATATAATAAATAATACTTTAATTTTCAGGTCCCAGCTGCTGGAAATGAATGGAAGAAAAAGGCTCATAATTACGAAATATTATGGAACTTCTCACATTGTATTGGAGTTGTAGACGGGAAGCACGTTTTGATTCAGGCACCTCCACATTCCGGCAGTAATTTTTACAACTATAAAGAACAATTTAGCATTGTGCTCTTGGCTATTGTAGATGCTGAATATAATTTTATATATACTAATTGTGGTGCCAAAGGAAAGTCATCTGACAGTGGAGTTTTTCAAGAGACTTCTTCTTATAAAGCTATGGCTGAAAACCGGCTCAATTGGCCAGAACCGGAGCCATTGAGACACGATGAACCGAACATGCCCTTTGTACTGGTGGGAGACAGCGCATTTGCACTGACCGAAAATATGATGAAGCCATGTCCCGTTAACCACGAAGTGGGAAATATAAAGCGCATTTTCAATTACAGGCTTTCGAGAGCTAGGAGAATTGTGGAAAATGTATTCGGCATCATGTGTGTTGTGTTTCGTTTGTTTCGCAATACTATTTCACTCCGGCCCGCAAATGCTGAAGTTGTTGTGATGGCCTGTGTATACCTACATAATTTTTTAAGGCGAAATAAGCAATCGAGAGCACTCTACACCCCACATGGAACCTTAGATTGCGAGGATTTGGATCATAACGTGGAAGGATCTTGGCGCAGAGAAATTGGACCTAATATTCTGTTGAATTTGGAAGCGTTAGGAAGACCATCTACTCAATCTGCTATGGCAATAAGAAACAAGTTCGCTGAATATTTCATGAGTGCACAAGGAAGTGTTCCGTGGCAGAATAATGTAGCTTAGAAATTAACTAGCGACCGCCCGCGACTTCGTAGATATAGAAATATAGATTAGTAACAGAACCCAAAAGTAATTAGTGTACCTATTAGGTATGTAATAGTTTAGGTACCATAAACATTATTCATATGTAGGCACTATAATAAAATTATCTTAATTAAAATTAAACGTGACTTACTTGTGTCTCCAATGTGTCTATGCTGCCAGAAGTTGTCGCTCCTCTCAGTAAAAACTTCATGGAATCATAGGCAAACCATAAACTGGATTTCACATCATCCCGTCCGCTACCAGTGGTTTTCGAACAGGATATTTTCTATTTTTCACGAAGAAACTGTGAGCGGAGGGTGTGTACTTTGGCCTCTACTTCTTTTCTTGGCAATTTCAATGTATTGGCTATATCCTCCCACGCGTCGTTTTTCTTAATCTTATTTTTGTAGTTACGGTTTGAAGTGTCCCACAACAATCCATGGTTTTGGTAGAGCTCGATAAGTTGTAGCACGATCTCGTTTCCCCACACTGCTGACATGTTGACCGGCACGATGCGCATCCGTCTACACTCGCCAACATCTGACGCGGGACTGTCGCGCGGCCCCGTGCGCTCGCTCGCGGAGCGAGAGCTGGCAACATGTCCCGCGTCACGTAGAAATGCCGCGCTATGTTGCGTGCAACGTTGCGTGCGTCACGTAGACTCTATGTTGCGCGTCATGTTGGGGGACATTTGTCCCCTAGTGAATCCATGGCATAATACTGCGCAATATCCCCATGTAAAAGCGTTTATCGCTGGCTCGGTAGAAAGACTTTTCGTATGACCATCTCCAGTTAGATGAGGTGATGCAGGAGTGGAAGGGTTTCGGAGCTCATATTGCATGTTTCGGCAAGCCGCCAACACCTCGCTAGATTTAAAGGCAGCCGAAACGACCCCCTATCTGTTACCGAGGTTAATGGATAAGTTTCACCTGCATGACGTTACACCGAG
Organism: Reticulitermes speratus; assembly: GCA_021186555.1. Taxonomy (NCBI): domain Eukaryota; kingdom Metazoa; phylum Arthropoda; class Insecta; order Blattodea; family Rhinotermitidae; genus Reticulitermes; species Reticulitermes speratus. The sequence continues at coordinate 29,625,662 of JAJKFL010000042.1, read as the reverse complement.
GTTAATGGATAAGTTTCACCTGCATGACGTTACACACCTTCAAGGTATGGTACTGAGAGCAGAGATTAGGGCCTTGCGTAACCCATGTAGGCCTGCTCGGTAGTGGCCTAAACATAGATACGGTGTGACCATGTTCACAGTTCTAAAGACAGCCGTTTAAAGCCTAGTGGAAACGTATGGCCACCTTCTGTAATGTAAATAAGCTGTGCAGTTTGTCAACACGGCGTATTTATGTTTCTTATGATTCTCACAATAAATATGAATTCATTTCCACGGAATCTGTTCTGTGTGAGATGGGAGCTGTGTCGTCTTATGAATGTCTGTTTTCAGAGGGTTAAAGTACAAGTTCTGAAATTGTTCTCTAGTTTCCTTCTTTGGCGTTCTGTACTTCCTAAAAGTTGGAAATTTATGCTTCCTGGATGATTTTTGATATTATTTAATATTATGCCCCTAATTGTAGGTTTCCGAAATATTCCAAATAAGTCCAAATATGGCATTTATATATTTATCTTGAGTTATGCCGAATTGTGTGTCTTATTGCATGTTTAAAAACACTGGATGTTATGTTGGTTGTGACTTACCGTTGAATGTAGTAGTATGTATTGTAGTTTGACACTAGCTTCAGTTACGTGTATGTACTGTGTAAAGTTTTATTTGTTGCTGTCGAAGTGTTATAACAAGGTCATAATTTCTGTAGTTTATAATAAGTACATTTCTGATACGAAATTTCTGCCGTACGACGACCTGTTCAGGAACTTCTCTGGGAGACAGTCTCTCAGTTTGCAACGATTCCGTAATAGGGTTCTGTAACCGGCCAGGGTCCATAGTTCAAATCCCGGACAAAATCAACGAAAAGGACTCAGCAGGTATACCATACGGACACCACAGAACATCCTAAAACCAGGTCAGTGTTAAAAATGACAACCTGGTCCCACAGGAGCCGAAAGGCGTTAGAAGAAAGTGTACTCATTCATCGCATGTAGGGAGAACAGAAGTACCTTCAGGACAAAAAACAAATGAAAATAATACTGACTGTGAAAATTCGGTGATAAGTGAGGGAAAAAAGAGATGAGTTAGACTCAGAAAGTGTAAGTGGGGGAGAACAGCAAGAATTACGAAAAAACCAGGAAACAGAGCTGTTAAGTATCATTTTAAAAATGATAGAAGAAAACAGGAGGGAAATTCCAGACAGGATAGAACAGAATTCACTAAATTTAGCTAAAATATTCCAGGTCGATATTGACAAATTAAATGAAAGATTAACAGAGAGATTAGAGACAGAAACTTTAAAGGTGTCAGAAGATGTAGCATCCCTAAGGGAAGAAATACAACAGAAAATCGAAGTTGTAAATAGTAAATTTAATAGTTTAAGCAGTAGAGTGAATGAGAGTTTGAAAGTGCAAATGGCGAAAACCAAACAAAACCATTGTCTAAGACATTAATGGATCACAGATAAAATATAGAGGATAGTATGGGGGAGCTCCGACAGGAGATTTCGAGATTGAAACAGGAACATTTATCCAAAAGATCAATAACCATCAGATGGAGGTAGAAAGTAAAATGAATTATATTCAGGCAGAAATTGTCAATCTCAGACGGGGAGTAACTGTAGATAATTTTACTGAACTGGAAAAGAGGACCTTGTAGACAGCAGACTGGGGGAGTTCGAATCCCGGTTAGATAAGTTGTGCGGGCAAGTTACCGCAGTACACGGCACTAACCTTCCGCCATTAGCTGACGGCGGGCTGAATCGTGTGCGTGGTACAAATGACAGCCACGCAAGCTCGATTCCAACTTCTGTTCCACAGGCTATGTCTCAGTTCCAAAGTAACTGCAGACATAATAATAATAATAATAATAATAATAGTTTAATGTACGTGCACCGGCAGAGGCAAACAGGCGTGATTGAATTGTCCAATGTACTTGGTACCAGGATATGTACAATTCCGCAGTTCAGTTATGAGTGATTTGGCCTTGCCTAAATTCAGTGATTATAAAAAGTAGAACATTGTTAACTTTTTGGAAGAGTTAGATAGTTATTTTCAATTAAAATATATACCTGTTGTAATGAAATTGCCAATAGCGATGAAGTCTATTACTGACGAGTATACACATCAGTGGGTTACCACCATTTATGGAGAAATGAAAAACTGAGCATTCCAAGCAGGCTATCACAAATTGTTATGGAGCCCACAAATCCAATCACAGGTGCGTTGCCCGATATACCAAGACAGATTCAGTAAGAGCGGGGGCAAGTACCTGTCTGCGCATTTTTTACGATACGCAATGATGGCGGCAAATCTGACACCAAAAACGTCTGATTTGGAAGTTATTGCCGCTGTCAGTGGACACTACCCCAATTACGTTCAGCGCGCGCTTCTGTCCGCTAATGTAAAAACGGTACAGGAAGCCTTAAGCTTCTTAAACAAACTGCTGATAATGGAGGACGGCGACGTAAGACACAGTTTGAACCGCGACCGGCCGTCGTCAAGGCCAGAGCACAGCTCGTACGCCGTCCATAACCAAAGCGGGCGCTACAGACAAAGGTCTCAACCCCATAATAACAGATATACGCGTTACAGAGACAGCGCGAGTTATAATCAAAACAGACAGTATAATGGAAATTCTACAGGCCCAGAATCGCGAGTGGCTCCGCCACAAAGACGGCGGCGTAGCCAATTGAATCCAAATGCTGACTCGTACAGTCCGGAAGGAACAATCAGTGACTCGCGTGACAGAAATATACAGTCGGAAATATCTTGCCAGGAAAGCTTTCGCAAGTCAGTGTAAGAGGCGCGTACATTGGACTTGTGTGGGAGAGGCGGCACAGATTCAGTTCCGAGTGACAGGATAGATGCATCAACAGAAGTGCCGAAAGGGCAAACTCACACTGCAAATTCCTCGATAATTGAAGGAAGGGGAACAAATTGTAAGTATTTACTACATACATGAAAATAACTTGAATGGTTGCTCTCATGTTTAGCTGGAAATAGGCGATGTAAAACTAATAGATGTTTTGGATACGGAAGCAGAAATCTCTTTAATGCCGGAAGGAAATTTTGTGGATCTATTAGCAAAGGACTTGAAAGCACCTCAACTACCCGTAGTGAATGGAGCTTTGATAACCGCTTTTGGAAATAAATATATATATGTATAAAATAAAGAGACAGGCCTTGATTGATTTTGAAATAGATGGAGTCAGCTATGAGGAAGAAATGGTTCTCATTGTGAACATAAGCTTTTCTATGATTCTTTGCTGAAGGACAAAGTGGGAGTTGGCCTGGTATTAAACCCGAAATTTCAGTTGAACCTTTCAGAATCACCAAATACAACGCAGCAGGACGGAAGGGATTATATAGCGAGTGATCAGACAACAGACACATTAATATATATGCGTAAGGAAAGTCAGAAGGCTGTACTGGAAAACCGCGATAAGATTAAAGTATACGGAGTAGGCTCCGACGCCAGGGATGGCGAAACTTTTGTATCTGCCGACGTAAGTCGAAGTGATGAAGCAATTCTAGACAAGAGTGATATAAGAGATGATACCCATTTTGAGTTTATTGTGAGCATGTTATGTAATAATTAAGTACGCAGAGGGGTAGAAGATAAAAAGAGATGAAAGTATGTGAAGCTATAGGCCAGGGGTGGCCAAACTTGCTTAACGTAAGAGCCACATATGATAAACTTCAGATGTTTGAGAGCCGCAAGACATGAACAGATATTACACACACGTTTTTACTGTTACATGGACATTTTTTTAAAAATCACGAACATTAAACTTACGTTTTAATCGAGTGGACTCTCATAATTATAACGCTTGAAAATTTTTTATTTACCGTTTATATAAACTCAAATGCAAAAAGGAGCTCAGCCAACATATTTCCGCGAGCCGCACATTATATGTCAAAGAGCCGCATGTGGCTCGCGAGCCGCGGTTTGGTCACCCCTGCTATAGGCCATCTGGCGACACAGGAAACTGAAGATACCAGGGCACTCTGCACTCACGACCTCCGCAAGAAAGTAGATGAGTCAGATAATGTTACCCATGAACAGAAGAAAAAACTTGTTTCATATGCTATCGAAATATAAGGCTCATTTTATGACCAAGCCAGACCTGTGTAATATATTTGAGTATGTCGCATGAACCGATTAACAGTTTTACTACTTTTATAGCCACAGTGGTGTAAAGAGATGCCACAAAATGATACCTTGCTTGTGTACGATTTTAGGAATGTATTTCAGCTGAATATTTGTAATTGTTTCTCAATAATATGTCAGTACAGTCTAAATTTGTGAAAGCATCCAATGAATATGGAAATTATGTACGAATGTTAGATGCTGTCATGCAGTATTTGCGTGTGTATAATGTTGAAGGTTCCAGTGTGATTGTAATTGATGGAGTTCAGTGTCAGTAAATGTAATTAGACGTGCACTCACAAGCTAGGGTTTAATTTCGTCATAGAGCATTTGTAATTAGATGTACTCGATTAAGTGTTTTTGCTTGTAAGCGTCAAAGTACAGATACATTTTGCTGACTTAAGAAAAATTAACTTTGTTCTGAAATTCATATTCGGTTTATATGAATGTTTGGTGTCTTTGTATTAATTTGTGTACTTTCTTTTAGTAATTATTAAGTAATTGTTGTATACTTGCTTGTATTGAGGATTGAAACAGATGAAGATCCTCGAAGCACACCATCTCATCTTTTTGGGGGAGTATAACTGGCCAGGGTCCGTAGTTCAAGTCTCGGACTGAGCTTCAAAAAGATGAGGCGATAAACTGGTTGTTTGGCTATTAGCCAGTTTATGTTAGGGCATAAATTAAATGAAATGCACTATTCAAATTTGGGAATGCGCGGAGGAATTTAGCAGTTAAAACCTCTAATTGGTCTCCGCACTTAAGCCTTGTATATCATTAAGATGGGTAGAGGTCTAAATGCCTCATTTCCATTAAAGGCTTAAGTTCTCTTCCTTGTTATAGTGACGGGTAGTTGTACGCAGGTAAGTGGTTCTTTTGTTCGGAAAGAGATTTTCGGACGGGCTTGCCTTCTGGCTGGCTGTTTTCTTGACAAAGGGGGAGACATTCCAGAATTCGGGGCATTGTAATATTTGATTTCACTGGGAAAGCACGAAAGAAAAGCGAGAGCGGTGCATTTCAAAACTTACCACCTTCATCCGAATCGATCTTAAGTTTTCCATGGCTGTGGTTTATTATTTGAATTGTGCAAACTGTTGCTGTGACTTGTTAATTCATAATTAAACGCAGGCTGTGCCGTCATTATCACAATTATAATTGTGACTATCAAATTGGCTTCAACCCCCCCCCCTCCCGTATATTCCCTGGGCAAGGTCCATGTTGTCCGGTGAGCATACAGCACTACTGTAACCTATCGTGAGCTGGGTAGTTCAGGGTGGACGGTTGCAGTTCCGAAGAACGGTTGGATTGTGTGGTTTCTACTGTCATCCGCAGTAGATTGGCTCACAATTTTTCACACACGACTCTCCTGAATGCGACTAGCCTCTGGTCCCTACGGAAACCCGATAATTTGAGGGCTGTCATAACATTCCTCGGCCAGGCTACGAGAGTATCGAGATAATGTATTGAAAGAATGACCGATTGCTCTCACGTCTACCCCTATACCGAGGCCACAGAAAGAGGTCCCATGGATCTCTCTCCTCCACATGTCCGACGAGCTGTTACTTTTCCCTTCCAGGAGTACCTCCCTACTTTACGTTCCAGTCTGATCACACGAATGCTGGTGCTCATAATCGTGTGATAACCGTTGCTGTCGAAAGCTGTTTGGGCTGGTGGGTATAGATCATGAGACTTACTGCTGTGGCGTCACTGTAGTAATAAATACTCATCTTGTGTTGCCTGAATGTACGATATTCCGTGGCATTGTAAAATAACGAAACAATTACGATTGTTATTGATTTCTCTTCCCCCCTCCCTGCCCACACACTCCTCCGTTGTAACCCTGCACCACTTCACATCATTCATATCACGGAGTAGTTCATCATGAGGAAATTGTAGTAACCTGCAACATTGTTTTGTGTTGACAGAGCCGCTGAGGGCCCACCGCCATGAAGAAGGGGGCTCTGATTGGATCCTGGTGGGGCGTCGTGTGCTGTCTCATCGTGGGTATCCAGGGTGAGTAAAAGTGACTCATTGCCAATTAACGCCTGAATGTTGTTTTCCGCTAATTCAGTGTATCAGAAAATATAGCGAAAACGTGGACTTGTCGCAGGCATTGCATGGCTTGTGCCTTAGCCGCACCTTTACCTATAAGAAGAAAATCGATCTTTTGCGTAGCAGCGTTTTGCCGAATACAGTTCATGAAAGTCGTGTTGATTTTACTTTTAAAGTCACGACGGGCCTTTCGGTGGCAGCGATCTGTTTTGTAAAGAAAATTATTTTCTGATTCCTGCTGCAGTTGAATGGCGTTGATAAACACGCGCTGCATCCTCCTGTTTCTGCTCCATCCAGAAAGGACATGACTGTGACTCGTCTTACGTTTATCTGTGTGGGGTAAATGCCAGGTCAGGTCTACACAGCGTACACTTTACAGGCGCGTTCGGCGGAATGTCTGTGAATAGTGTTAACATCCACGCCTATAATAATAATTCAATTCAATTCAATGGGTATTGATTAACGTGCAGACTTAACAGCACAAGTGCCAATTACAAAGCCAGCACAAAAGGACAAATAAAATACAAAACAGTACAAATACACAAGACAAAACACTAAACAAACAAAACAAATATGAAGTAAAACAATATAAAAGACTAATAGACTACAGTACATATCGTACAATTTTAAAAGAGTTTTGAACTTCATTTACCTATGGTTTTAATACTTTAACAGACTATTGTACATATTGTGTATTTGTTTTAATATGTGAATAATTGGTAGCACACGACAACCCCTGAAGATGGAACTTTAAAGTTCCGAAACACGTGTAGGGTGAGGGGAAATAGGCCATAATAAAAGTGGTCAATATAGTGCATTCGTTGGTTTTATTATTTGATTAAAAAATGCACGGTGGTAATACTGTGAAATATAAAAGAAGTACTGGAGCAGAATCCAATACCCTGACAGAACATAGATGACTTGTTTTAAAAATGTCGCAGTGAACGAACTACAGCATCGAATTCAAGACTTACATTAATAACAAGTCATTAATCAAAACAGACCTACCATTAAATATACAAGTATCCCTACTGATGGCAGTAGCCGCGGAAGCGCATCTAGCGGAAGGGCAGTTGCGACGGTTTAAGTTAACATGAAACAGTTTAAAATCTCTGAAATTTCGATTCGGCACACGAAGGCCGACAGTTTCCAAAAGGGTAGGGCAAAATTTTGAACCATTGTAAACATTAAGTAAAAAAAAGGGCGTCTAAATGGCACCTACGATCACTTAAAGTATGTAATTTCAAGTAATTTAAAACATTGGCGTAACTGTAGGGTAAGTGACTGAATAAACGACGATGACAAAGAGATACAAACTTGCGCTGGATGCGCTCAAGCTTACTGGCATCAGAAGTAATGGAATTCCACGCAACAGAGGCATATTCTAACTTAGGCCTAGCTAATGTGCAATATAGCATTAAGATGCTCTGCAGAGAGGAAAAGGAAAAAGTTACTGACCTAATTAACCCCAGCAACCTAATTGTTTGAGAGACTATATCCACGTGATTGTGAAAGTGCAGCTTGGATTCAATTTGTACTCCCAGATCTTTGATGCATTCAGTTCGAGTAATCAAGGATTCACATAATTTGTAATCAAAAAGAAGCAAGTTACTTTTCCTAGAAAATGAGATAATTCCAGTCTTGTTGACGTTGAGCTTCATAAAATTAGAGATGCACCATCCACGAACACAATTTATATCAGATTGTAGTAACAGACTGTCACGAGGGGACTTTACTTCACGAAAAATGTTGATGTCATCCGCAAAGAGAAGGCAATTTGAATACTTGACCACACCACACAGATCGTTGATAAAAATGTTGAAAAGGAGTGGTCCCAGAACGGATCCTTGTGGCACACCAGACAACACTTCGTATGACGAAGAAAGCGCTCCACAGTAACGGACAGAAGATGTTCTGCTGGTCAAGTAACTACGGAACCAGCTAACGTAACCGGCAGACAGTCCGAAATCACTTAAATTTCGAAGTAGCATCTCATGCGAAACTAGATCAAACGCGTTGCTGAAATCAAAATAAATGGAATCGACCTGTCTCTGGGAATAAACCAGCGGAGAGATAAAGTCCAGATAGGCAACAAGATTTGTAGCAGTGGATTTGGATTTCATAAAGCCGTGCTGCGAGAGATTAAATTTGGACTTAACATAGTGAGAAACCTGTTCATGGATGACGAATTCAAATATTTTGGGAAATGTATGAAGTATAGGAGTAGGCCTGTAATTATTCAATGAAGCTCTGTTTCCTTTTTTGAAAACAGGGATAACGGCAGTCAGTTTCCATAGGGTAGGGAAACTTCGCTGACATAAGCTAAGGTTGAAAATAAATTTAAGAACAGGTACAAAAATATCCCAACCGTTTATAATAAATGCAGGTATGTTATTAATTCCATCAGATTTTGAATGTCGTAAGCGCTTGATGGCCTTGAAAACGCTGGAGTCAGAGACTGGTGCTAAAGATAAGGAATCAGAGGACTGAGAAGCAGTAGAAGAGTCACGTAGGTAGGGTTTATTGAAGACACTTTTAAAGTAGTCAGCACAAGCCTCAGCAACTTCTCGTGGTTGAGACAGATGGTTTCCATTAACCTCAAGATCGTTTGAATTGTTGTCACTTTTCCTGAATGAAGAAACATATTTCCAAAAATGCACAGGATTTGCGTTGAGGTTATTATCAATACTTTTAAGCCACTGAAGCTTGTCAGATTTTATGGTAGATTTGACAAGCCTACGGTATGCGGAAAATTTGTCATAGAAGTAATTAGACTTATATTTCTTAAAACGCCTGTAGAAGTAATTTTTTTTCCTAATATAAGATTTTAATTAATCGGAAAACGCTACGGGGAATTTGCATCTCTTAATGCACCCAGTAGGAATAGCCTTTTCAATTACATGAGTAACAGCAACAGTGAGTCTATCGACAGCAGCGTCAGAGTGTTATATAACATTAAGTCATTCCCAGAAGAATACTTTCTGAAAGAGATATTAGACAACGAATTTGACCTTCTAGTAGGTAACATTAATTCAGCAACAAAAGGAGGATGGAAAACGTCCGGGTGCACAAGATAGTGCGCGTCATAAGTAATAGAAAAATCAGTGAAGTTGGAGAAAATAAGGTCGAGCAGGTTGCCATTGTTGCGGGAATAATTATACTGAGATAAGCCGAGTAAACACGTGGAGGTGTATATGGCTTCACCCTTTAATTTGTTATAGTAGTGAGAGCTACTGGAAGATACTCCAAGCTTCCAGTCAAAACCAGGTACGTTGAAGTCTCCTACAACAAGAACTCGAAAATTATAGGTGTCTAATATGTTTTCTAAACTGCAGAAATACTGCTTTATAGTGTCCACAGCTATGTCCAGCGCAAAGTAATGGTTGCCAATAAGCAAGTTAATGCCATCCACGGTAGGTATTTCAACCCACACGCATTCCTCGACCAGTTCTAAGCCTGAGACATCGGATATGGCAATTAAGGCACCTCCTCCACGTGATTTCACCCTATCAGCTCTGTACACTAAGTAAGTTCCAGGAAAGAGATTTTGATTGTAACACAAGCCATTGAGCCAGGTTTCAGTCAAACAGATAACAGGGAAGTCAGATGAGTGGACACTTGTAAATAGTTCAGAAGTCCTGTGGCCACGAACGTTCTGCTAGTAAATGTCTAAATGTGTGTGTAAGATAGATGAGCTATCACCAAAACCATTCGCGAGAGAATTGGCCATTATTCGCTGGGGCAAGTGCTTCCTCCTTCGGCCCTAACGGTATCAATGGGGTCAATGGCTTCTGGTGTATACTTTCGACTGGAGGGTGATGCGGTTGCTAGGGTGTCAGTGGTTTTGTCGGGACATTCCAAGGCGAGGCGTATACCTGCACAGGACTAAGCCGCCCGTAAAACGGTGCAATTAAGCAACAATTTGGTCATAATCATAATAGTAATATAATCATCTCGTGTTCTCCTGTAGCTCGTGGGCCAAGAAAGAAATGATGCTGTAGATTTTATTTACGTTTTAGGAAGGCTGTTCCATAAGCAATGTTTTCTAGGTTATAAAAATTAAACGAGAAGGCATTACAACGTTAAATGTAACGCATTTATTCCACGGCAGTTATCATTTTCCAACATCCCTGAGCACATTGACGCATCTTCCCCATCTTGACACCAATTCAAAAATTCCGTCGCGTGAAAAAAAAAATGTAATGTTAACACTAATGCAGTACTAATAGAGCAATGGGTCTATTGGAAAAGAAGTGTGCAACAGGAAAGTACGTGTTATGATTTCTGCTCTCTGCACCCTATTACTAACAACAGTAGTTAGTGGTAACATTAGAATGTAAAGCGTAAGCTACAGGATAAGGCGTGTAGAGGGATCTAAGGCGTCGCGACGCGCTAAGGTTTGAATGAATACTACAGATTTTCGTGGCGTCTTGTCTTCACTTATTGTAGGCATTAACGCAGCAACAGTTTGTAACGCCGTGATGACATCTGTGTATGCAAATAGATACAGTTGATGTAGTAGCTTCGTCCTCTGGCTGCAGGTTGGCAGGCCTGTCGTTGCAGTATACACGTATGAGTGAGTCGTGTTTGTTTCCGATGACAATGAGGAGGAGAAGTACAATTATTTACGTACGTTTAAAATGGATTCGTTTCGTGTTCTTTTGTCATGTTCCCCTTCCTGTGCCATCACAGGACGCACCAGTCGCCTTGTAAAAGCGCACTTCTTTTATAACTTAAAACTGGTTTGTTATTTAGTCCGGCGTTTAGAAACAGTCCGAGAATGAGGTAATAGCTATGAAGAAGACTTTCGTCTGAGACGTAGTGCCGTGTAGTGACATGTGACGACGTTTCAGAGGAGCGTGCTGCCTCCACAATCGACCCTTGATATTTTACAACTAGAGGGAACACGTGGAGTGTTTGTCAGGTGCAACCTGTAATAAAGAATTACGTTGCTTATGAATTAAGTATGTTGTAGCTTGATGTCAAGTGTAATTTGCCACGAATGAAGTAACTGCATGGAGCAGAGTTCTTCGTGGGAAGCTAGCAAGTTCTCGGCTCGGCAAGACCGTTCCTAAGTGCCCGCCGCTTGTTTCTGTCCAGAGCCAGATGAATCCTGTCCACACCCATCGTATTTCTGTAAGATCCTTTTCAGTGTTATTCTAACCTCCCCGCACAGGTCTTCAAAGCGATCTCTTTTCAGGTTTTCCTACCATAACTATATGCATTTCTTTTCTCTTCTCCTCTCCTCTCTTCCCTTCCCTTCTCTTCTCTTCCGTCCTCCCCCTCATCGCCCTTTGTACGCAATATCAGTTACTATTGTGAAATATATTTAAAATTATATATATGTAATGGCGTAAATAAGGAATGTGGAAAAGCGCCAGACAGGCGAAAATATAATTTAATGGGGGCAGTTGTATGGCCAACTTAAGTCAAACATAAAGTGTTGCTCTTTATTTAATTATTCTGCCATTTTTTGGCCTTTCTAGGACAAAGCGGGCAGTCGGGAAATTACGAATGTCTTATGAGTAATCAGAAAACGTTAAGTGAGGAGATTACGTGAAAGACAGAAGCGTAGATCAGAGAATAACAGTGAAATAAGTCTTCACAAGTCCTGTGCGAGGGTGTGGACTGAATTTCTATGGCGCAGGATAGGACCCAGTGGGTTCCATGCTAGTAGGGGAGGGGGGGGGGGGTGCGCAATTACATTATCAAGAACGACTTTGCTGCTTGGCATTGGCTTGTCAGCCAGCTGTATGTGGTGTCTTGGAATTCTTTGTTGCATTGGCCTTAAATTTTCTAACGAATCTATTAGTCATGGCAAAAAGGAGTTTTGACTTCAGTGATCTGCGGCTTAGTAATGATGCTTTTCGTGACGATTGTAATAAACCCTCAAATTTCTGTCGTTATAACCAATACCGATAGTGTTTCAGTAACAAATTACGTGCCGTAAGAATATAACACATTTTATGTACGCTCTACTCAGGTCTGTGTAATTAAAAACAGTCCATAATTAAAAAGGCAAAACGTTAGCCTGTTGATGTACGTCATGCGTGTGTTCATTTCGCCTACGTTTAAAGAAGAGTACTGTAGTCTGTCACCACAACTAAAACGAGCACACTGTGTAAAATGTTGATAAGACAAAGACATTTAAACATCTCCTGAAATAATTTCGACGTGACGTAGTAGGTATAAGTGTTTGTGTTCGCGTTATGTATAATGCCTAGATCAGTTATCATCACTAACGTTCATCGACGTTCTTGAATTCAAAATGTAATAACACTTGACAAAAGGGCGTAGAAGATAAAAGACTTAATCATGGCCACGGGTGCACAAATCCCGTGCCCCAGGTCGCCGTGGCCCTACATTTCGTACGGTGTCGCCAATTATTTGTGGGTCCTCGGTATGGAACTTGCTTCATGTCACCCTTTTGGTGCCTAGAATTTTGAGTTGGGTGCTCGAGTTTCGGCAGATTTGTGCAGCCCTCGTCGTGGCGTTCGTTTATGTAATTGTTTTCCCTTGTCGGAAATAACGCTTAGTAACTGCGACCCCCTGGCCCTTTTAGCCATGCAACAAATAGGAGATTTGTTGGAGCATAATTTGACTGTGTTAGCAGTCATGTATGGTACTGGTGTTGGACATGTGTCGTTAAAGGCAGTGGTGGCTGGTCAGTTCATTATGTGGCTAATAGGGACCAGATGTTGCGGTCAGATGTTTTGCACATTTGCACAAGACAAAGCTTCACCCTGTCACGTGAGTTGAAGTGTTCCTGATTCCGAGATATCTCACATAACCAGAAGCTGCGATATCCGGCACGTCTGGGACCAAAGGTTTGCCGGATATTGTAATTTTCCGGATATTAGAACGTTTAATTTGTTGTTGATATCGTCTGCTGTTTGATGTGCCGCGTTTTCTATTCACTTTTCATCGCTACTCGTAATCTGGTGGTGTATGTAGTATATAATCTGAAAAACCAACAAGAGGCCCAATAATTAACGGCCGAACTCTCGGAATCGGTGCTGGGTGCTGCAGGTTGATGGAATAGCGAGATTTAATGGGGGCCTCTTTCGGTTAATTGAGCTTTCCGGATTGTCCATTGCTGCATATCACTGCGTTTACTGTATATTTTATCTCTGTGCTTATTTCCTGGTCAGATTCTTTTCTCTATTTTATGTCAGCGATGATAATCATGCCCATTTGTCTGCATTTTAGAAAGTACAAGAAACTCGCGAGGATCATTGTGTCATTCGGACCAGTCGGACACAGTGCTTTGAAATCACAGACTGCGGCGGTATCAGTATGGTGACCATGATAACTGCTGGGATGGGGACTGCACTAACGCCGTCCAGTATTGTATCATGAAGAAGTATGTAATTGTCATTGCTTTAGAATAGGTCATGAATAAGGTTCAGGAAGTTCACGAGAGAATGAAACTGAACGTGGAACATGTCAGCTTCTGGACTGTGCGGTCTGGCTTTAATTTAATGGGCGAAAACAGGTAACAGTAAAAAGCAAAAATTCAATCAGAGGTTTAGTATCGTACAGATAAACACACATTCGGCTTTCATAGATTATAACAAATGATTTGATAAAGTTAATAGAGTAAAATTATTTGAAATGCTTCATAATGACAAGAGTACCACAACAAATTATAACACATTTAGTACCTACGAACACAGTATATTATCCATTAAGGTTAACAATGAATTAATCGACTGGAAACCCATCAGCCGAAGAGTTCGACAAGGATGTGGCCTATCGCCTCTGTTCTTCATAATTTACATGACGTCCCTTATAAAAGACGAGACAACTACCTCATGGCAGTATATTAATATTATAATCTATTAATAATATATATAAATAATAAATATAATAATAATAAATAATAATAATAAATAAATCTATTAATAATAGAGAAAATGTAGATACTCTGCAATATGCAGGTGATCGAGTATTATGAGCCGACTCTGAAAACAGTTTACAATTATCATTTCACAGCCTTAATAAAATTGCTAAAAGTTATGACATGGAAATATCTCATGAAAAAAACAAAGTGCTTGCTTTCAGAGAGAAGGATCCAGTTCAAAGTAAGATTTGCCTTAACAAGAGAGAGCAAATGCATTCATTTACCTTGGATATTCCTTGTGTTTTACACATGACATTGACGTCCGAAACAAAAGTACTAAATTTATAAAAAATGTAGACACTATAAACGTAGTTATGAAACCATTATTAGTACAGAAACACACCAGAATAAAAATTTATAAACTTCTTGCTCGACCTGTATTGGCGTACGGATGCGAGGCGTGGGCCGTTAGGAAAAGTGATGAAACCAGAATCACAGCAGCAGAAATGCGATTTATGAGGCGTACAGCGGGTTACGCAAAATGGGACCACATATGAAATGGGGAAATAATGGAAGAACTCAAGACAGCACCTGTGCTAGAATACATACGCTAACAAAGACAGAACTGGAGAGGTCATGTCAACAGAATGGATAGAAGGATTCCCAAACAAATTCTGCAGTATGTGCCTCGGGGCAGAAGATCTATAGGGGTCCGATAAAAAGATGGCTCGAGACCGTAACAGACCACATGCTCTAACACGTGTTTGGAGGAGGAGGAGGAGGAAGAAGAAGAAGAAAAGAAGAAGAAGAAGAAGAAGAAGAAGATGATGACAAACACGGAATGGAAGAGTGGAACGTGTAGTGATGCAGTATTGAGGAGATGCAAGTTAATGACGGTATATTCTCTATCACTGAACACACAAGATGACCAAAATAACTAGTGAATGCTGAAGAGTTCTGCTTTTTTCTTCGCCGGAAGGCTTAAGTAAATACAACTAGATTCAGAACGAAACAACCAGTCGAATATGAAAGCTGAGCAAGTACATCGAGAGTTGGGCCAGCCGAGGGGCTACTGGAGGGAAATTCATAGTCGATTCTTTCTGTGAGAACTGACATAGGTAGACTTCGTAAGACAGGTCAGTGGAATTTGTGTCATTATACTAAGTGAGTTCTGTATTAAACCATTATCTTTATAGGTCTAAAATATTTGAAAGTATCACTTTACGTATTGCGTCATAGCTTGAGCAGCGTTTTATAGCCTGTGAATTTTCTAAACTTTCTCAGTGTAGAGCAGAATACTAACAATTTTGCTACGAGTATTATGTATTACGATTTGGGGGAGGGGAGAATTTGACAAATGACTTTCATTTGCAGAAGGTTAGACACATGTTCTTTGCGGTATTTGAGGTTCTGGCAGCGGTGGTGAGAAGGATTCCTGTCTTCTGGGATATGCCGCCGTGCAGAGTCGTATATGTATTAGGTACTAACCGTTTGGAGGAGTTTGCCACTTGCATCTTAATGGCCGTCGAGTTTGATTTGCACCGTTTTAGATGTGTTTTATGAAAAACATTTGCTTTCTGTAGTTTATGTAGAAATAGTGGTATTACTTTGTTCCACCCTCTCTAGGTGGGTAATAGTGATCTAAAGAAGTCATGAATAATTGCTGGCTCTGAATTTACCTGCAGCCACTGTATATATTACAGATTATCGTAACTGCCAACATGGTTTGGGAGTTTCTGCAAACCCAAAACAGCAAATAGAAACTACAAAACTGTATCTTGCAATCCCAGCTGCCCAGAGCGCTTGTGTAATTACCCACATTTTGTTGGTTCTGTTTCCGTCTTGCCGATGGTTTTTAGGCGTTAGGATTTACATATTTTGCTCTGAGTTGATTGGCCTTAGTTTTCTGCAGGTCATTGTGTCAGTCATATACAACTTTCTGTTAATGAAGGTATTTGACCTGTTTTGACAGTTTTGTGGTAGGTTGTATGAATACTTCACAGTCAGTCTGATGATAGTTCGTACATATCGTCTTCCATTTGGCTTGCTTCTGTGCCTCTTCATGAAGACGACGTTTGTCTGATGGACGCAGCACGCTTAAGGCTTTCCCCTTTTTATGCTTGGTGATGGAGACAGAGCCAGTCTCCAAAACTTAATGGTTTTGGTATATGGGTTCACATATTTTCCAAAGTTCTAGGAGCCACCCCAAACTCTAGGCGCCAGAAGGGTGACAGAAAGTTCCATACTGAGGACCCACAAATATTAGGCGCCACCGTACAAAGTATAGTCTCTGGGTGACCTGGCGCCTGGGATTTGTGCGCCCCTGTTTTAGAATGCTGTATTTTAATCAGACCCTTGTAGCGCCAAAGTAATACTGAACTTTCGATGCACGTGGTGAAACTTGTGGTGCTTTAGTTTGTTACCATGTTGTAGCAGTAAACGACGACGACGACGGTGGTGGTGGTGGTGATACATTGAAAACACGCTGTTTTCAACATTGTGGGCGATGCATAAAAAATACTTAACATTTGCTGTACTAATCGCCTCAGGACTGTGAGAGGGCCAGACCAGCCATGGGACTGCTAGCGCTTCCTTATGATACCCGGCTTGGGTTGAGTGAAGTTGTAGCATGAACTGAAGTGTTTATGGAAAATGGAGTAGGCACTACGTGGCAGTTATTCCAGGTTCGGCTGGAATTATAGGCCTACCTCAGGTGTTACATAATAATTTCAAGACGTTTGATGTACCTGGACCAAGAGGTACATTACTCGTACAGTTGCAGTAGAAGTGCAGTTTCTTTAGGTATTTGCGGCGGCAATGTATTAGTTGTGTTATCTGGAGAATTAGTGTAAGAGCTTTATAAACATTTACAACTAATGGTATAAATTAATAATACTCGTAATTCAGTCCAGTTATTTATTTACTTGATGTCTGAACAGCCTATTGGCGAATTACAGAAACAGTACTAGTACACAAAAAATAATGTAATGTACAAACAAACATGCAAGCAAGCAAACAAAAACAAAACAAAGGACAAAAACAATGCAGTATAGTACAGTTTACAATGATGATGATGATAGCAGCAGCAGCGGCGGCGGCGGCGGCACTAAATTGCGTGCATAAATGTTTTGCAGAAGGAGTTGGGAATTTTTCCAAAAATGCAACGGTTTCTGAATTCGGGTGCCGTGGTCTGCGATTCCTTCGGTATTGTGTTAGAGTGTTAGCTTACGAGAATAGTACGTGAGTTCGAGAGGCGCATAGGGCATTTTGTGATACGTATAGCACGTGTATAAGGAAAATAGTCTTAGGAAGCTCATTCTTGATGGATGAATTTACAGGTTACCACGGGAGACTCCTTGTTTCGAGCGTACTGTTAGATGAGCTAATGAATGTTTACATTCGTGAAATCAAATTCCCAGACTTAACGTTTACAAAACCTAGAGAAGAGATTCAGCATTGGAACAAAACCCGCTACAGAGGCTGTTTAGTGTGCACTTCCGCGCTGTTCTTCCGAACACACTTCCAGCATCGGAGAATCCCAATTAAACAAGAAGTTTTGGGAGAATGTAAAGGCGCCTGTTTTTAATTTAAACACCTCCGTACACACCTTTGGAACAGATTAATAATTATACAGCTCAGTGATCTATAAGTAACTTGGTGGCGTGGAACACTTCTTGAGAACTCAGCTAGTCAATAAATTCCTAACCTTGTATGGATCACAGAAGTGTATTACTTTGTTCACTGACCGCTGGCCTGATCCACACGAAACCAATGCATATCGTCACACGGTATTTTAAAAAAGACCCATTTTAATATTGTACGCGGTGGCGCAGTTGGTTGAGGCACTGCGCTACAAGCCGGAAGGTTGCGGGTTCGATTCCCGATGGTGTCATTGGAATTTTTCATCGACATAATCCTTTCGGTCGCACTATGGCCCTGGGATCGACTCAGCCTCTAACATAAATGAGTACCAGAAATATTTCCTGGGGGGTAAAGGCCGCCGGTGCGTAGGGTTGACAACCTTACCACCCTCATGTGCCGATTGTCTAGAAATCTGGGAGCCTCAACCTCCTGGAACCCTAAGGGCCTGTCCAGGCCTGTAATGGGATTGCTTTTTAATATTGTCCTCCCATTTACGCCAAGTCTCGCAGATGGTCTGTACCATTCACGTCTTCCGACCAAAATTTTATCTCATGCGTACGACATGTCCAGCCCATGTCATCCTTGTTATCATGACCGACATAATAGTCTCATTACTCAAATTTCTCTAGCCATTTTAGTAATCTCGAAGCCTAAATTTCGATACTTACCGATTTAAAGGATTCATACTGCAACATTTTCGGACGTTGCTGCTCGTATGTTTGTAACAGTTGGTTCTGTGATGTTAAAGGGCAAGTTTACGCATGTAATCCGTCAGCATATCAGCGATCATCCCCCATCAGTTAGCTCCATCATATTTTCTTTTAAATACTGAGTTTTCTCGGTCACCAGAGAACATGGAAGGTACTGCTGTTTGTCCAACCTCAGAAATTCGCACGGTTATCTTTGTTATTGCAGTAAAACTTGCCCGCAACGGACCCCGGATTAAATATAAATTCGCTTTCGTTGGAAAACCTCTCGGGTTTCGTGAGTGCCAGTAGTCACAAAGATAGAACTGCATGCGACGAACGACATCCATTTTAGAGTGAAACGTGAGGACAACTGGAATTTAAAGGAAAATATTCTGCCAGCTCTTTGTAAGATTTGAGATTCTCACAGCCGTGCTCTTGGAGCTTCCAGTCTCCTGGAATATGACAATATCCCGGGAGAAGGAAGTGGTATTGTGGGAGTACATTCGGCCTATATTCATGAACATTACAGCAGGTATCTTGTTAACGTAGACTTTAATGTTAGTTTATAGTACACACAAGAAAATCTTTGCAATGTCTTATTGTCCTGTATAGAACAGACATTGTGAAAAACATGGGATCCCAGGTTTAATAAATAATGGTGTTTATCGTAGCAGCCTGAGGATGGATTACTAAAGAGCCGAAACATGTAGCTAAAATTGTAAATGTCTTAATTGATGACTGTTGTGCCGGTTGTGATCTTTAAAGACTTATTTTATTGTTTTCCGTTTATTTACGGGCCCTTGTGAGTGCGGTAATGAACCTTCGGGTTCCATAAAACGCGGGGAATTTCTTGACTAGCTGAGGACCTGTTAGCTTCTCAAGAAGGACTCTGCTCCATGGAGTTAGTTAGTTAGTTAATTAGTTTCCGTTTATTTAAATTTGCTTCTAGCCTTCAAGGCTGCGGTGCGTCCGTAGCATTTGCTACAATGCCCTTCAATAATAATCATAATCATAATAATATATTTGCTTCTGGAATTTATTGTATGAAAACGAATTTTCCTTTCAAAAACGTGGAAGAGGAATGTTCGAGTGTTGACTTTACTGGATTTCTGACGAAAGAAAAACTAAAAGTTTTTGTTGCTCAGTAGTAATACTGTGTAGGCCTGCATATATATCATGTATTTCTAATTGGGTCATAAATAAGTGTACATAAATACAGCAGCGTTGGTGTGTATCAATGTCAAAAATTCCATGAAGTCAGGCTTGCTGTGTGTATTTTAGGGAACAGAGAAATGCGTCTTGGATTGGCACAGTTTTCATGATCACTTGTCAGTTGGTGCAATGTTTATCAGGAGAGGACATCTCACTAATTAGGAAAGAAAGGTACAGTGGCCATAAGTAAGCACTAAATTGAGTATTTCAGAAAGCTGTTGTTGCTTATCGCTGAGTCTTTTAAAGCAGCAGTCGGAACTCCTGGTTCGTAAATAGAACGAAAAGAATGATGTGGCTTTTTGTATTGCCGCTGAACATTATTCTCTGGCAAAGTTGTAATGTAAAACGTGAAGACAAACGGAAGTCCGCAAGAGTAATACGTTTTCTTGTGTGAGGGGGTGATGTCGTCGACAGCTCCACATATGTTGCTCATTAAGTGGTGACTGAGGAGAATGTTGGCAGTAAACCTCGCCTCGAAGGCGTCATAGCACATGATTTATATTGCCGAACTTTTAACATCTGTTCTTACGTGTGCCTGAGCCCACTTTGAGGAACATCGACTGCACACTCTAATGTCTACTTTTAACTGTTGGTGGTTATTCATATGCTGAAATTCCGTGTTATGATTTAACAAGAATGCACATAATTGTGTTTACAGGATCCTGCCATGAA
The DNA here is from genome assembly GCA_021186555.1 of Reticulitermes speratus. Lineage (NCBI taxonomy): Eukaryota > Metazoa > Arthropoda > Insecta > Blattodea > Rhinotermitidae > Reticulitermes > Reticulitermes speratus. Next base: position 29,605,412 of record JAJKFL010000042.1, on the reverse strand, counting down.
TAACTTCCGTTCCGTTCACAATATAAGCTCCATTTTTGTTAATGTTTTCGTGCCTACGCTTAGGTCTCCAAAGTTGTCCTCTTCTTGATATTGTTGCAAACAACGTTTTGTTTGCCTTCCGTGTTCAGCGTTGCATGCTACACTTCCTTTTTATCTAATGTTTGATTTAATAGGCCCCAACAGTAGTAACCGAAATGAACGGTTTGTGAAGGTGGGTTACTAATTTTCAATCAACGTTTTCTGTCAGCCGTTCATGGTTTTTTGGGCTCATTAGTAACTTGTTTTTTGATACATTGTTCTCAAGAATCTGGTTAGGAGACTTGGCGGTCACAGACTACATGAAATTGCAATTGCGTACCAAGGCAGGATGCGTTCCTTTGTCGGAACGCACACGTGTGTTATAGGATAAGAGCTGAGGTTGGTAGAACATCAACAGCAGTAGATTTCCGTACATAGCCTCCAGTTGTTGCTGAACAGCGAGCCGAAGTTTGTGCAGTTCTGTTCGGATACAAGGATTAAAGCGCGTTCCTGTATTTGATTCAGAAAAGAACTACCAGAAACAGAATCTGTAGGTCTTAATTAAACGTGTTTTACGCCAGATATCCATTTTCTTGCACGACGAGCCGTTTGGGAGAAAATTTGATAAAACACTGAGAACAGTTCAGGTGGAATGACGATTTTATTTTGTCGGGAAGGTGGTGTGCTATAGAACTCTTGGCAGTCTGTGATAAAAGTAAGGAACAAAAAAGGGTAGAAAGTGTATGTCTGACGTAGCATTGAGACGCGTACGGATTTTTGCCTTGATTATTTGGCATGTACAGTACATGGTCCCATACTGTTTCTATGACTCTGCCATATTTCTTGTACTTGTCTCATAAATGGCGAGTTACGAACATGCACGGAGGACTTCAAGGAAAGTGTTTGGTACTTTTATTTTTTCGTAACGTTCTGTCGATGGTGAATGCCAGCGTTTCCCAAACTGTGTTCCGCAGGACACTGGTGTTCATGGAAAAATCGAGAAACTCCCAAAAAACACAATTTTTTATTAAATTTGAATTCAGCTTATTTGATCATACTTAAAGATGCTGTTCATATAAGAACGTTTATAAGAACCTTTTATTTGATTTAGTAACAGATCTCTGTTTGCGCTTACTTTTGTTTGATAAATCAGGGACCACAGAACATGTGTTCCGTAAATATTTACTAGGTTAAAAAGCGTTCCGTGGCCACAAAAGTTTGGGCAACGCTGGTGTATGCCATCTGAACTCGTTGGAAGAAGTCCGTAAGCCAATGAGTTTATATGTCTGTTACTTTTGTTCCAAACTTGGATTTGATTGACAGGTTTTAGTAAAAATCCTAAATGTTAAATGTCACGAAGACATGTGCAGTGAGAGCTGAGTTCTATGTGGGCAAACGGACAGACACGACGAAGCTAATTTTTATATTACGAAATATGTTGGGAAAGCGCCTGATAATGTAAAATGGATAACGAAACTGAATTTTATGTATTATTCTACTTGGTAGATTATATCGGTTGTTCAGCGTTGTCGTTGTTACAAATGGTTTGTAATACCATTGAAATAATTGATTAATACTGCGCCTAGCTTGGCATTGTAAACAGGCAGGCTATATCCCGACCAAGGTCAGTGGTTGGAGAGAAACAAGAAGGCCGAAGTTTGTAGCTGGCGGTGTCGGGAGATCGCAGTCGATATCGTGACTATTCTGCGGACTGGGCGACCGAGGAATCGTAGTCCGATTCCTGGCGGGGACAAGAGATCAAGTTCTTTGAAACGACAGGACTTATTTTGGGGTCCACCCAGAGGCCTCGACGTGAAGCTGACCGCTGTCCACCATCTGGTGCCGAGATTAAGAAAAGAATTAGTGGAGTTATACCTCTCCCCCATATGCCTTCATGACGTGTACAGGGTTTTCATTGTTAGAAAAGAAGAATTTGTGGACGGGCAAACATTTTTAGGCCTTATTATTTTTGCGTATTTCTTCCAAGCATTTTTCCGTCCTCTGAAATGAAATCCTTGACACCGTCGCTACAGGCTTAACCCACGCTGCTTGTTATTTACTATTGCAGGTATTTGAGTATTGTTATATCCAAAATTTGTGTTTCAGCTGTTTTTGTGTCAGTAACAACGGCTTTATTCAATGAAAGAACGATTATGAACAGGGGTCCAGAAATTTTCAAAAATGTAGGGGCCACCTGCAAATTTTAGGCGCCAGGAGAGTGAGCTGAAGCAGATTCCTTACTGAGGACCCCACAGTTCTGGAGTGACCTGTGAACCGCACTGTTGTCTCTCGCATTCTACTCGGTGCATGTGAACTGCTAGGCCTTACATTTTTGTAGTTAAGTAAAAAACTGTAACTGCGCTGAAAATATTACGCGCGACCGTACAGAATGTAGTCAACTGGGTGACCCGGGATTTGTGCACCTTTGATTTTGTATAATGAGTTGGAAAAACATGGAAGTTGGCCTGGCCAGTTTTAAGATACTAACTCGTTAGTTGGTGAACACCACATAAAACCTTAAGTTAGTCAGTGGCCCTGCCGAGATACATTTGGATTTGTGAGGTGTATAGTTCGGTATCTGCACAACCGGAGCCAGGCAGGCTCTGTTTTTGACATAGACTACCCTAGATGAGGTTATATGTATTGTGTGTGATAGTAAATACAAATACTTTTATCAGCCCTTGTTATTATAGTTTCGCAGCATGTATAACTCTAGTTGTTTAATGCTACCTTGAACGAATCCCTGCTGTTAGGAAAGTCCTGACATGTGGTTTCCTGAGAATGTTGTGGTGCGCGGGGGGGGGGGGGGGGGGGGGGGCGACGAGGCGGTCTGGCGATAGGTTGAGATTGTCACCACACCAATTTATCTCTCTCCCATTTCTGTTTAGAAGTTGCAGTCATCATCCAGTCTATGCGACTTTTTACAGCCGCAGTCATTTACTGTCTGTTGTGTGTGACACGCCGTGACGGATCAGAGCTTGGAACAGGTACAAACCCACTAGGAGACCGATGCTGCATTCTGGTTTTTTGACGTCACTTTCACACTTTCATCATAATTAAAGGCACTCGTCATTGAAGGGGACCATGTTAGCTAAATCAGTATAGTGACTGGACGACCAGCGTTTCATTCTGGCCAGGCACAGACTTTTTCTCGTCACCGCATCCACGCCGGTTCTGATGTTTATTCAGCCTCCTATTGAGTGATTACTGGAGGCTCTTTCCCCTGGGGTAAGGCAGTCGGGGCGTGAAGCTAAATACTTTCTAGTGCTGAAGTTGCGAATGTATCGAGCCATGCTCGGACTTCGCTTTGTGTCGTAATCGTATTAGGCACAGGCAGAACTGTGCTCTTAACTTCGTTGGCATGATGCATTTATAACCGAGTTTGATAGATACACACTAGACTGTGTTGAGCTGTTTTGATTTGGGTTTGGTTTCTGTCGTTTTTCACTGAACTCTGTGGACGTATGAACTTCACGTTGATTTTTCGTTCTTTAGCATACTTGATACCGTCTTATGTAGGGCACTGCCATTGAGTGAGACTTCCAGTATGCGCGAGACTCATTCACTTTAAGTCATTTAAGTCACTCATTAAATGGGGGATTACATTTATTTTCAGTCCACCTTGCTAAGTATTCACACGAAAAACAAACGTCAAAGGTAAACTTGTCCATGTACCTGCTCTGAAGGTAAATGAGTGCGCAGAAGTACAGCTGCACTCATTCCTAACGTCGTCACTAGATGAGGTGGGTAGTCAGCTGTACGCCCTGGCCGCTTTAACCGCGAGGAAAACGCCTCCTTTACCAGTACCCATTTTATAGTAGGCTAGGTGGGCTGGGGAGCCAATCTGCACTCCATGGAGAAGAGGAAAATATCTTACCCCTGCCGGGAATCGAAATACGATTTCTTGGTTTTTCAGTCCCTAGCCTAGTCACTGTACCGACTGCGTTTTAGCGGTCCCAGAAACAAAAATAAGTTTTAGGACAAAATTTGTAGATGCTGATAAAATATCCCCACTTAACCAGGATGTTCTGTCCATCGCTGTAGTTGCATAAATCCCTGGTTTCAAAAAGTCGCCAGAGACATAACAGTAGCTATTCGTGTGCACAACCTAAAGCGATGCCCACGCTTTGTGGTTCGGTTTGCATAGAGCAGTTATTCCCAATTTGATTTGGCTGTGGTAGCCCCCTGGCACTCGGAAATTTTTTTTCCGAACCCGTAATAAAAGTCTTTTTATGTGAACCAAAATTACTAGCCCACAAAAGGTGAAGGATGATAATAAATACATGTTAAACAAGGATGTGGAATAAACTTGTTTATATGTATAAGTAAACCCATTTCTATGTTACGAAGAATGATCCTTAAATGTTAGTATGCGGTGCCATCACCCAGGCAATTAGTCGCTGGTCGCTCACCGCGGAGGCTTGGGTTCGATCCCATGCCAGCATATGTGGGATTGTGATGGACACAGTGACACTGTGACAGGATTATTGTTTTTTAATATTATGAATCTTTATTTCGGAAAACATTTGCGAAACAATACTCTAACCATCAAAAGTCTTCTTGTATGGTCGAAACGACACCCACCGTTTTAGTGTCACCTTGCAGATGTCGCTGTGAGTTTTATACTGTCCTGTGAAGGTGGTAGGCGCTGTTTGATAGGCAGGTCTCCAATATGAGGAGTGTGTAGAAAGAAGACAGAAAACCTGTGAGCGCACAATTAGAGATGGACGTGGATGGCTCGACCGAAGCTGTGGGTGTACTGAAGAAAAAATGCGTAAATGTTTCCACTTATCAAACTCGAAGTGAACAACTACATGGCGCGGAGTACTTTCAAAACTAATAGTCACACAGGTAGTGAAATCCACCACCTTTTATTCAACACGATGCGTATTTACCCCAGGGGTCCACTAATTTTCGAAAAATCTAGGGGCCGCCTCCCAGTTCTAGGCGCCAGAAGGTTGACGCGAAGAAAGTTCTGTACTGAGGACCCACACTTGGGGGTGACCTGTGAACGTCACGGTTATCTGGCGCTTTCTGCTTGGTGCATTTGAATTGATACACATTTTTTATGTAAAGAAAAAAACTGCAATAATTAGGTTGAAAATATTAGGAGCCACCATACAACATTTGGTCGCTCAGGCGATCAGGCGCCCGGGATTGGTGCACCCCTGCATTGCCCTGTTCACAGGTGTATGTTACTGGGCCCACTCCTGGGCCAGGTGAATCCAGTCCACATCCACCCGATTTTAGAACTCCATTTAAATATTATTATTATCATCATCATCATCATCCCATCTACATCCAGATGTTCCAATGGTGTCTTCCGTTTACGTTTTCCATCCAAAGCTTTCTGTGTATATCTCATCTCCACACTGCGTGCTGCGTGCCCATCTCATCACATTCTCTTTGATTTTATCATCCTAATGATATTTCGTGTATATTACAAAGTATGAAGGCCCTGATTATGTATTTTACTCCAGCCTTCAGCCATAATGTCAAACAGTTCCATAAGGGCGTTTTCTTTCCACGCTTGTGTTAAATAATAGACTTCGTCTGTTTTCCCTCTGACTAGCACAGTAACGCCAGTCTGTGCCGTAGCACATACCCGCTCACCTCCTGTATAAGCTGCTATTTCCTTTTCACCGCAGTTTGGTATTTATAATGATGTGGTATAACGATGCTGAAGTTCACGTATGACTGTAATCCTTTTCTTGATATTGGCTCTGAACCTTTCAACAGACAACACAAGAGCCTGGCGTGACCCCATCCCTTGTCACTAGTCACGTAAGAGGGGTGTCACCGAACTAGAAACATTAGGGAATACTTTTATGGTATGGTTCAATAATTCCGTCTGTTCTCAGTTTGCAGAAGCTACTCGCCCCTCTAACCCGTCATCCTTTTTTTTCTATCTGTATGTATCTTTTAGTACTTCCCGCCACGCCTTTTTATGGTGCTCTTCTGTTTGAAGCCCGCTCTCTTGAAAAATGGTAAAGTTCCATGCGTTGACGGTCGGCATCTCTTCTTCTGGGGGGGAGGGGGGTGTTCAAAGGAAAAGACGACACGATTTCCCCGCCCAGCATGCTTTCCATTCGTCAACAGGGAAAACTCCTAAAGATCATCATCCCATGGCTTGAAGCTACTATTTCTGCATTGCGTTGGCACCATTGCGAGACTTCATTTGTACAGCGCCGCGCCAGTGTGACATGATACCAGTGATGACTGCAGACGTTAGCAGGAGATTTTTACTTTGGATTTTTAGTTCTATTGTTGCTTTGTGTGTGTTATTTGGCAAATATACGAAATGAACCCGTATAGGGGATGTGCCCTTCACCCGAAACTATCAACTGCTGAGTATTTATTTATTCATGCCGGTCAAATGTGCTTCCATCTTTGTATGAAATTGAAGTCGAACTTGATCCGTTTTCACAAGGAGAACTCATACAGTGGCGAGATTCGAGGTTCTCCAAGAAGTATGGGTGAATATTCAGTTATTCTGAGACATGATGCCGTGTCGCGTGATTGATTAGTTTCGAAGAGTCTTATTGCCTTCATCTTTTGGGTCCAAGCAGTCCAGGAAGACCAGCGGAGAAAAAAGACTTGAGATTTTTAGACCCCAAATACAGAGGCGGTTCTTCTCTCCGAAACGTCGGCGAATAATCGACACGGAGTCATATCCAAGAAGAACTGATTTTCAGTAGCTAGAATTACATCGTTACTGGACTTTGTTCATAATCTCTAATACTCCGCACAGAACAGTTTCCTGAAACTGGCTGTTTCCGACCCGAGATGAAAAATACAACGAAAGTACTTCTTTCTTGATGCTGTCTGATTTCCGAGAGCATCACTTTTTGTTGGGAGGTCCCCAGGCTTCCCCCGCTCATACTTCTGTTAACAGTAACTGTAAAGATGAAGGCGAGTATAGGATTGTTGGAATTTAATATTATTCATTCCGTACATTTTCTTTTCTATGTTTGTTGTCCGACAAATGTACACTTTTCTTCACTATTAATTTTTGTGAAACACAGTCCTACATGTTTCGAACCTTATCCCGGTTCATCTTCAGGGACCTCAGTATTTTAAATTACACTGACTTTTTACATCAATGGTATAATTATATACCACTGATGAGTTCGGGTGAAGTCGGCATACAGAAGAACTGTGACCATCTGTGAGTCTAGGATAAGAGGCCCTCTGAACAGAAACCCACCTCCAGGAGATCCCCAACAATGCTGTATCAACTGCTATAGTGTTGAAACAGTGGCGTCAGTAAGGACATGCTACAGTGCTCAGCAGGCTGTGTGATGCTCCACTGTAAAAGGGAAGTTGAATGTCACGGTTGTGACTTTGATGCATTGTTGTCATGGTTACGAACTTGGGCTGTGTGACAGCAAACTTCACTTCGCCTGCTCGGTGGAAGGGCCTGTTTGTTTGGTTTAATGCTGTTAATGCTTCTTGGCTTATGGAGGAAGAGAAATTTGATAACCAGAACACAGTAACTGACATTTGTGAATAAACGATGCCTATTGCGGTGCCCAGGCCTTCTAATCTTGTTGGTATTAGCCCACTGCAACTTAAGCGTTCTTTCCTTAAAACTTAATCGAAGTTGTCAGATTTCTCACGTACAGATGTGTTGACTTTATATTTTTCGTTTTCTTGTTGATTGTTAAAATAAAGTTCACTATTCCCAGAATGAATGACGAAGTTGGTGCATGACATAGAATAGTCTGGCCTGTGTTTTTACGACCAATTAAGATTACATCTTCAGAATAAAAAACGCTTTTCGATGTGATGTGTGTATAGCGAAATGTGCTAGGCGTGCGGTACAGAGAGCGAGTCCTCGTGAAACTCGTAAAGCCAACTTTCTTGTTGCCCAGACTTCTATCCAACAAATCATTTGTTGAGATGTGAAATTCTTACGGCGGTGACTATTAAGGTTATACGGTGTTCTGGAATGTGACGCTGTGTAGTTTGGTGGTTAGGCACCAATGTTTCGAAGGAAGCTACCGCCTCTAACTTCAGAGAGGGCGGTGTGATGTGGATTCGTCTGCCAGCGACAGACTTGCACAGACGCTACTGAACAGTCGAATTTCATAAAAAGAGAGGAATTTATTGACGAGTGGTAATTAGCGTATCAAGGACATTGCTGCGTATTATATTGTCATCTGTGGCCTCTGCAGCTGTACATGTTCCTTCATTATCTCATAAACGGCACGATTGTCGGAAAAATGTTATTGAACATAAAATATGTGTTTTGATTTTTCACTACAAGTTTTGTCTGAAACATTTCTCATTATAAGAAGAAATGAGCGAGATATTATAATAAATGTGCGTATATCTTCATGTAAAGTACCTGTTATTCTTGTCAGATTTTAATAAAACTTGAATTTCGTGGACAGATTTTCGAAAAATACTCAAGTATAAAATTTCATGAAAATCCAGTGGGAGCAGAGTTGTTCCATGCGGACGGACAGACAGACAGATGACAGGCAGACATGACGAAGCTAATAGTCGCTTTTCGCAATTTTGCGAACGCGTTTAAAAATTATATCCTGTAAGAAAAGCTTTACATATACATAAAGTATTTCAAGTGTTGGATTTTAAGGCGTGCTTGTGCTGTGCAGGAAGATGCTCTAGATCAGGACTGGCCAACTTCAACCCACAGGAGGGCCACATAATTCGTAAGGACTCGCCCGAGTGCCACAATTAAGTATACATATGTCGAAACGGGGGGATTTATGTTCTGTAGACCTGTTATATTATATCGATTAAATTGTATTATTGAAACCATTCAGGTGACCGAGGGTCGCACGCTGTAGATTATGAGATGTATCCGTGCTGTAGCGAGTGGGGTTTCAGAATCTGGGATGTACCCTTGCTGTAATGAGAGGTGTTCTAGATTATAAGATGTGGGGGTTTCAGAATCTGAGATGTATCCTTGTTGTAATGAGGAGTGTTCTACATCAGTGGTATTCAACCTGGGGTACGCGTACACCCGGGAGTACTCGAAGACATCTTAGGGGGTACGTAAAATTAAAAAAAAAATAAGTATATTATTTCATGATAAGCACTGATTAATCAGGGCCAGATTTAGGGTTAGCCACAAGAGACCCGGACGTAAGGACATGCGATTTGGGAGCGCCATCTCTCTCTCTCTCTCTCTATGCGATTCTTATCTGGGCGGCAAGTTAAATTTTATTCCAAATAGTGCATATAATTTTACTTTGCTAAAATACCTTCGTTCCTTTATTAATTTTTATATGATAGGCAATAATATATTTGTTATTTAATAGCTTGATTCTCCTTTATTCATTTAAAACTTATTATTTAATACATTATTTTGGATGTAATTTATTTAACTTATTTTAGATGTAGATTATAGACTATGTATAACTTGAATTATGTACCAACAACTTTGGGGGTACAAAGTTGAAGAGAAATTATATCTGGGGGTACGCGAACAAAAAAGGTTGAATACCACTGTTCTAGATTATAGGATGTATCCGTTCTGTGGGGTTGTAGATCATCAGGGCCGCCGAGAGCGGTTTCGGGGCCGGATAGAAAAAAATTCGTGCACCCCAGCAAGGGTGGACTGGCTTAAAATCTTTACACTAAATCGGAAAGAGTGACTGTCAGTTGCAGAGTGACTTGGGCTTGGCATGAAAGGATTAATTTGTAAAATCAACAAATGGTGTTACTACCGAGAAAGACAAAAACATAGTCTGGCCCTGGGCACCTTTCCGGACCGCCGGGCCCAGATAATTTGTACCGGCTTTCCCGCCCTCTCGTCGGCACTGTAGATCATAAGATGTAGCCGTGCTATAACGAGTGTGGTTTCAGAATCTGAGATGTATCCTTGCTGTAACGAGGGTTCTTCTAGATTATAAGATACATCCATTCTTTAATGAGTGGGTTTCTAGAATCTGAGATGTATCCATGCTGTAATGAGTGGAGTTCATCAGCAGGTTGCAGCAACGCCTGAGTGACAGCTGTTGTTGGCAGGCATGAGCGACGCGCGTCACTGAGCTCCGCTTGGTCTTTCTCAGAACCTGCAATTCGTGAAGCACAACGACTAACAGTGCTTTTATCAAGAGCATTGACACCGTATAATTTTTTAACCCCTTGTGCGTGTTCATTACTGATTCCTTCTCTGCCACAAGAAATTCAGTAACAGCCCGTTGTTTAAAATGCACATCACCATACCACACCATTTTGACGAGTCTCGGCGCATGCGCTGCCGGGACATTAAAAATTAACCACAGGAAAAGTTGCAGAAATTTACTCTTGATTTTGACTAAAGTAGAGAGAGAGAGTTGCAAACCTTTTTGGGTAACCCTCGTATATGTGTATATTGTAATACAGCACATACATAGGAAGACGTGATGTTCGTTCCTTTGTAATAGAAACAGTTCTTCCCCGTTCCTAAGAACCCATTCCGGTAGGATAGAAGCTTAGGCTACGTTACGTAGTTTACGAGCCCTGGATCGTTTTGTATCACCGTGCCTCGCGGTGCTGTCAGTGGGCGTCTTCTTCCCCTGTTCTGTTAATGATGAGGGTGTTGGGTAGTATCTTGTCATTCTCACGATAGGTTAGAATTTAGCCTCACCCTCACGCCCCCTGTGTGTGTGTGTCACCTACATTGTAAGAGAAAATTGAAGCACTTTTCATGTCTTTCGAGGGGTATTTGGAGTTTTTCGCGGTATTTCAAACTTCAGAATGTTCATGTATTTGTTCCACCATTTCTCGTGGAACCCAGTGGGAAACCCTGTTCTGCAGTGTCTATGTTGTAATGAATGGGAATCCAGATTCTAAAATGCATTTATGTTTTAATGAGAGCGGTTTCAGATTTTAAGATATATGCGTGCTTAATGAGTGAGTTCCGGTCCGTTTTGCCTAGGTAACTGAAGTGGACAGCTATTAAAGATACGAGATTTGAGATGGCGGTGACTAAGAGGATCACTACTGGGTTGTGATTGATGCATGTATTTCGGTACGCAGGTACCGGAAGGATCGCGTCCCAGTGGTACGTACGTACCCCCACTAAACTACACGACATCACATTCCAAAGACAGTACAGATAGCGATACCTGGATACGTCAGCTCCCTAACACGCTGCACAGCTGTACACAGCGCTGCCGACCTCTCCTTCGCTGACGTCGGAATGGCGAGACAATGTTATACCTTTGCCAGAAACATTTACTGTAGGCGTACACTCGCAATGTAATGCTGGGTCCCAGTATCAGACCGCTAGGTCAGTCGATATGGCAAGAGAGACTGCACACCAAACTGCACTTCACTCCGTTGCTTAAAAGCGACAGAAGGGTCCTGCGAGCGAGTTATACGACGACGTTTTTGAAATGCAGAAAAACCAGAGCTGCGTGTGCTGTGTTTCGCCCCTTAACAGTTTCCCACTCCACAGCGCTAATAGGTACTGAGTGAAGTTGACTGCCGAGAAGAATATGTACTGTTTAGCAGTTAATCGGTGTCATGTTGCGTGACAATGTGATTGCATTGATCGTTAATTACTGGTTTACCGCTGCATGCAAGTAAACTTGTTGCGATATTTCAGGCTTGCGCGGCGGTGTTGTTAGGCCTTCGCTTGTCTGGGATGTTGCGCGGCGTATGTTGGTAATTGGTTACCAACGTTTCGGGACAGCATACCAATCCCATTTTCCAACGGTTAAGCGTTCTTGAAGATGGGACCGATATGCTGTCACGAAACGTCAGTAACCAACTACCAACCTACGTCGCGTAACACTCAAGAAGAGCAGAAGGTCTAACTCGTTCTTCCACAACAGAATTGCAGAAGCAAGTGATACAGATGTTCCGTAGTCGTGAAGACTTCAAATATACAAGTTTATGACAACTGGGGAGGGGACACATTTATAGCCTGGGAAAACGTAAATATTACTGGCATAGCTGCATATGGCTCTGAATCTATTAGTTGGCTTTTCACAGGTGTAGCGACAAATGTACTGATCCTAGTCACGTGTGTAGTTTGTTGGGGAGGGCGATTCAGACCCTTTTGACTGAACAATAGACCGCTGGCGGCTTAATTCGTAATGGACTTGCTGCAGATGATGCATCAGAGGATGTGGTAATAAGGTATTTTTTTATCTGTAGCAGTGTGAGAGCTCATTTTGGGGGCTCTTCGAAAATTAAGTTAAAACTACTCTTTTTTTTAAAAGCGTTTAGTCACTCAGGTATTCAAAAAATTTACCCTTTTTGTGGAACCCGAAAATACATCATTATACTGATTCGAGCCCGTGATTGATTCCTAACCTGATTCTCATAAATCCAGTTTACACGTTCATACACTATATATTTAAGAGTATTTTTAATATTATCCTTCCGTCTACGTGAAGGTTTCCAAAGTGGTCTCCTGTCTTCAGGATTTCCGACTAAAACTTAGTGTGAATTTTTTTTTCTCTCCCATAACAAACGCGTGTCAGGCGGTTTCCTTGTTCACGGATGCCATATTCTCAGGTTGCAGATTGAGGAGACGACCTTCGCATAGTTCTCAGCACATTGAGTGAGCAGTCATGGACAGCCCCCAAGGGTTGGGCTTGAAGTTTGGGGGTTGGCCGGAGTGTTAACAATTTCAAACTAGCCAGCTAGCTAGCCAGATGGCTGACTAAGCAAACCAACCAACCAACCAGCCAAGCAAGCAAGCAACCAACCAACCAACCAACCAGCGAACCGACCAACAAACCATCGAACCAACCAACCGACCAAACCCCATGGAGTAGAGTCAGTCTTGAGAAGCTAATAGTTCCTGATCTGGTCAAGAATTTTCCCGCATTTTATGGAACCCGAAAGTTCATTACTGCGTTCACAACAGCCTGGCATTTGGCCCTGTCCTGAACCAGATGAATTCAGTCCACGCCTTCCCATCTGGACCGAGGTCTTCCAGGTGGTCTCCTGCCTTCAGACGGTAATATTAAAACGGATCGTAAATGGGATGGGATTTGCGTGCGTGGACTATATGAATTTGACACAGGATAGGGACAAAGGGCGGTTTGTTGTGAAGACAGTAATGAACATTGGGGTTCCATAAAATGCTGGGAATTTATTTTTGGATCCCTGAGGAGCTGTTAGCTTCTCAAAAAGGACTCTGCTGCATGGGCCTAGTTCGTTAGGTAGAGGAAGTTTTATATGCATAGCCTCCACTAAGTTGCTTTCAGTCCGTGTCGTTCCAGAGTAACCCTATTTTCCATGAAGCGCCTATCCATTAAATGAATATATTTATCGAGCTCTTGGTATAAGCAGAGTGTATAGAACCGAGCACATAAACAGTCTGTGTCTCGCTTGCTTCCGTATTAGTATTACAAAGGTTCCTCATCACAGTCACAATGACTGAACAAGGTCTGTAATGATGTGAACGCCAGATAACGATCAGCGAGGGTCTTCAGTCACAAGCCCCGTTGCTGCACTGTGATGAGAAGGAAGTGTGATGAAAATGGTGAGTAGGAGGCATAAGGAAATACAACTGGGACTATGACTATAGAATTGGCACTATTTGTCGGGATGGAAGAACTTCCCCTTCCTCTTGTTTTCAAACGACCAGCGAAATGTTTCATGACCCAAAGAATGTGTGTCTTTATAGCACAGCTTACGTATTTTCGAATCTATTTACCAGAAGATAGTGGTGGGCGGCATTTCTGCAGTCATGTCATTGCCGCTGCAATGTGCATGCGAGGATCCTCACGCTGTACTGAGGCTACGTAAGTGTCGTATGTGTTGGGGATGACGGCACTTGAAGCCTCTCAGTCGCATCCTGGTACGGTATTCTACTGCAGGTGCAACTGGACCATGTCAACCAGCCCAAAATACTTGATGCTAGCTAAGAGTATCACGTGATTATTGCTATCGACATTTTGAAAACAAATGCCTAAACGACTGGAGGAAAGGTAGGGAAGTACGTTGGAGGGGGAAACTTAACAGATCGAGGGAGAGTGGAGGTAATCGATTTTTGGGACTCGTCTGTGGCCGTATTGTAGTAACAATAACTGCGTACACTACACTTCCAGTATTTCTAAATGGGTTTTAGGACTAGATATTCATCTTTTAGAGCTCTGGAGACCAGTTCTTTTTTTCGGTACTGTGTAATCGAGCCTTAGGCATTTATCTTCCCTTAGTTACAGAACTATAATTTTGCCTTTACGTTATATTGACCGTGCATTCTATAGCAATTGGAAGTTATTTATTTATCATACCAACTCATGCATAATTTTACAATATTATTACTTCACCCCTATACGTATTTCGGCATTCAGAATACCATCCTCAGGGGGTCACAGTGTTAAAAGCATAGACTTATACATCGATTGTATAATTTTAAAAAACTTAAAAGATGTGTAACAATTTTAACATTTTAGTGATATTTTAATACACATATAGTGTATGAGCTCAATCAGGACTCAAAAACAATAGACTAAGATTTTAATGTTTAACATTTTACTCATATGGATGTAACATTTTATACAATTGATGTATAGTCTATGCTTTTAACACTGTGACCCCCTGAGGATGGCATTCTGAATGCCGAAATACGTATAGGGGTGAAGTAATAATAATGTAAAATTGTGCATGAGTTGGTATGATAAATAAATAACTTCCAAATAATTTTGCCTGTTGTTTTGTATGAGTGTGAAACTGGTCTCTCACACTGAGGGAGGAACATAGGCTGAGGGTGTTTGAGAGTATGGTGCTGAGGAGGATATTTGGGCCTAAGAGAGACGAGGTAACAGGGGAGTGGAGAAAACTACATAACGAGGAACTTAATGATCTGTACTCATCACCAAATATTCGGGTGATCAAATGAAGAAGAAGAGGTGGGCGGGGCATGTAGCACGTATGTGGGAGGGGAGAGGTGCATACAGGATTTTGGTGGGGAGACCTGAGGGAAGAAGACCACTTGGAAGACCCAGGCGTAGATGGGGGGATAATATTAAAATGGATCTTTAAGAAGTGGGATGGGGGGGCATGGACTGGATTGATATGGCTCAGGATAGGGACAGGTGGCGGGCTCTTGTGAATGTGGTAATGAACCTTTTTGGGTTCCATAAAACGCGGGGAATTTCTTGACTAGCTGACGACCTGTTAGCTTCTCAAGGACTCTGCTCCATGGAGTTAGTTAGTTAGTTAGTTAGTTAGTTAGTTACGGACATCAGTCCAACAGGATATTAATATATCGATTTTCAAAACTCGGTAAGAACATCGTGCCACTGAAGTCCATCCTACTTTGCGCTTTTGACGTCCTAGTGAGATTTACGGGCAATAAGAACACTGGCTGTACGAATGTGGTGGTAAGGTCAACATTAGTGTCATTCAGCCGAGGGGCCTGAAGTTTTTTTTATGATAATACGTGTAGATCTTCAAGAAAATTGAATTTTGTAAAGGATATTTTATTAAAGTGGAAAGTTGCGATGTGGCGATTTTTTTTGTCTGATACCACTGATGAGTTACTGTAACTTGGCGTATGATGGGTGTGTATGATATGCTTTAATTCAGTGGTATTCAACCCGGGGTACGCGTACCCCCGGGGGTACGCGAAGACATCTTAGGGGGTACTAACTAACTCCATGGAGCAGAGTCCTTCTTGAGAAGCTAACAGGTCGTCAGCTAGTCGAGAAATTCCCCGCGTTTTATGGAACCCGAAGGTTCATTACCGCACTCACAAGAGCCCGCCACCTGTCCCTATCCTGAGCCATATCAATCCAGTCCATGCCCCCCCCCCCATCTCACTTCTTGAAGATCCAATTTAATATTATCCTCCCATCTACGCCTGGGTCTTCCAAGTGGTCTCCTTCCCTCGGGTCTCCCCACCAAAATCCTGTATGCACCTCTCCCCTCACCCATGCCCCGCCCACCTTATTCTTCTTGATTTGATCACCCGAATAATACTTGGTGATGAGTACAGATCATTAAGTTCTTCGTTATGTAGTCTTCTCCACACCCCCGTTACCTCGTCCCTCTTAGGCCCAAATATCCTCCTCAGCACCCTGTTCTCGAACACCTTCAGCCTATGTTCCTCCCTCAGTGTGAGAGACCAAGTCTCACACCCATACAAAACAACAGGCAAAATTGTAGTTCTGTATATCTTAATCTTTGTATTTTTGGATAGCAAACTGGAAGACAGAAGACCCTGCACCGAATGATAACAAGCATTCCCCAACTTCAATCAGCTCTCAATTTCTTCCTGAATGGAATTTCGATTTGTTTGGGTTGTTCCCAGATATTCGAACTGTTCCACCCTTTCAAAGGATTTATTATCTACCTTTATGCTGTGATTTTGCCCTGCATTCTGATTGCGAGACATGATCATGTACTTAGTTTTCTCAGCATTTACTTCTAGACCAATCTCCTTACTAGCGACTACTAAAGCTTCTGTGTTTTTTTTATAGCATGTACCCTTCCACCCAATATATTAACATCATCAGCATAAACTAGAAGCTGATGTGCACCATTTAATTTCAAGCCCTCCTGGTTTGCCTGAACCCTCCTAATGGCATATTCCAAAGCGAAGTTGAAAAGCAATGGCGATAAAGCATCTCCTTGTTTCAAACAATTCTTAATAGGAAATGTGTTGGACAAATGTTTGCCTACCCGGACTCTGCTATAGGTTTCATTTAGACACATTTTTACTAGCCTTACTAGTTTCATAGGGATACCAAATTCAATGAGAATATTATACAAGACCTCCCTCCTAACTGAATCATAGGCTTTCTTGAAGTCTATAAATAGCTGATGCACTGCCTCATTGTATTCCCATTTTTTCTCGCGTATTTGACGAATGCAGAATATATGATCAGTAGTCGACCTGTTACGTCTAAATCCACACTGATGATCCCCAATAATTTCCTCTGTGTATGGAGTTAACCTTGTTAGAAGAATGTTGGATAGAATTTTTTATGTGGTTGACAAAAGTGATATGCCTCGACAATTACTGCAATATGTTTTATCACCGTTCTTATAAATATGTACAACGATTGACTCCTTCCACTGCTCAGGCAATTCCTCTTTATTCCAAATAGTATTAGTAAGTTTATGGATCTCAGAACGAATTGTCCTACCTCCTGCTTTAATCAGTTCTGCTGGAATTTGATCAATACCTGGTGATTTGTGACTTTTTAAACTTTTCAATAGCCATCTCAACCTCAGAGTCACTGGGCTCAGGCACCAGTGACTCTGCTGTCTGTATTTCAGTCTGCCTAACATCATTAAACCCATGTACATTCAATAGCTGAAAGAAATGATTCCTCCACCTAGCCAAAATACTGTAGGTGTCTGCAACCAGATCACCTTTCTCATCCTTTACTACATTAGTTCTAGGCTGGTAACCCTTCTTAAAGTCACTGATGCCCCTATATAAGTCTCTGATATTCTTGTTCTTACTGTTTGTTTCAAGTTCATTAATTTTAGCTTTGAGATATTCCTTCTTTTTGTTCCTGAAATGTCTACTAGCTTCACGTCTTACATTGTTCAGATTATCTACATTACTTTGGTTTGGATTGTGTAACCACTGCATTTGAGCCTGCTTCCTTTGGTCTGAAAATTTTGAACATTCTTCGTCAAACCATGGTTTATGCTGCTTCCTTTCATACAGCCCTAGACTCTCTTTATCTGAGATTTTGATACTCTCTTTAATGTTTTCTCAAGCCCTATTTATGTCCTCACTAACCTTTAAGTTCTCCAAAGCTGCAAACCTATTTGAGATCTTTATCCGATACTGTTTCCTAACCTCTAGTCCACTTAGCTTCTTGAGATTAAATCTCTCTGCATCAAAGTTCTGTGCTGCTTGTTTAATTACCGCCAGTCTTTCCCTAACTTTTGCAACCACCAGATAGTGATCAGTATCACAGTCAGCTCCCTGAAAGATCACACGAGTATACTTGAATGCCATCTCCTATCTATCAATACGTGATCAATCTGATTATGAGTCTTCCCATCAGGAGAGGTCCAGGTGTATTTATGAATATTTCGGTGCGGGAACATCGTGCTCTTAACAACTAGATTTTTTGATGTGGCAACGTTTACAACTCTTAACACCATTATCATTACTATCCTCATGTAAACTCCTTTTCCCGATCGTCGGTTTGAAAGTATCCTCCCTCCCCAATTTTGCATTAAAATCTCCGAACAGAATTTTCATATGGTACTTAGGAAAATGATCGAAAATTTGTTCTAATTCCTCATAGAAAGTGTCCCTTGAGTCATCACTTTTCTCCTCAGTTGGTGCGCGCACATTCAGAACAATGATATTACACCAGCGACCTCTCAGCACCATATATGACATCCTATCACAAACAAACTCTACTCTCTTAATTGCTGATACTATTCTCTGATGTACAAAAAAAAACTGTTTTCAATTGGTGACTTTCATTTCCTTTTCCATAGAAAAAAGAATAATCCCCTGCTCTTACAGTGCCTGCTCTGTCCCACCAAACCTCATGTACACCCACTAAATCTAATTTATACCTCGCTAATTCCCAGGCCACTGTCATAAGTGACCCTGACCTATACAGGCTCCTCACGTTCCATGTTCCAAATCTCATGTTCCTTGTCCGTTGCTTAAGTTGTACCAAAGAATCAGTCCAGGTCCGAGGCTTTGTGATCTGTTTCGTAACATGGCAATTTTTTACGGTGAGGAGTTGTTAGCACCTCGCCCAACCCCCAAGTTGGAGGACCACCCCTTGTCGGCTGTCCGCGACTGCTTATTCAATGTAATCGCAGCTATCCTCCATTTCCGGAGGCCGTTCCTCCATCCGCAACCCGAGGACGCGCCATGACGTGGTGACTGGGACCTGCTTATCATGGTCTTAGGGGGGGTACGTAAAATTAAAAAAATATATATATTATTTCATGATAAAAACTGAATAATCAGGGCCAGATTTAGGTTTAGCCGCAAGAGACACGGTCATAAGGACATGCGATTTGGGAGCGCCATCTATCTCTCTCTCTCTCTCTCTCTATCTCTCTCTCTCTCTCCTTATCTGGGCGTCTAGTTTTATTTTATTCCACATAGTGCATATAATATATTTGTTATTTAATAGCTTGACTCTCCTTTTTATCATTTAAAACTTATTATTTGATACATTATTTTGGATGTAATTTATTTAACTTATTTTAGATGTAGATTATAGACTATGTATAACTTGAATTATGCACCAACAACTTTGGGGGTACAAAGTTGAATAGAAATTATATCTGGGGGTACGCGAACAAAAAAGGTTGAATACCAGTGATTTAATGTACCTACGGAGTCTGTGTATTAGTTTGTTACGCTGTGACATGTCTAGTGGCTGGGGTCCAACGTCTATCAGATTTCTTGTTTTATGAACTTAGGAACATTTGAACTGTGTGATGAAAACAAATTTCCCCTAACAAAGTTCAGTAAGCCTACCGTAAGAAGGCTGTGTTACTCGGACACAGGTCTGTTTAATACAGGAATACCACTCAATGTATTGAAGGTAATGTCTTCTGGAGTATGCTTTGTAGGCTGGTGGATACGTAGGCCTACCAACATTTCGGAGGAACGCGCTGTCCCCATCTTCCGGAAAGAAGAGTGCTTTCTTATTTTCTTACTTGTCACCTCGTGGTGAAATAATGCATTTAAGGTAGCTTTTGAGGTATGGCATTGTGCAGTTTCGTAGACTGGTACAAGCTTTTTGGAGGCAGGAACATGCTGCCCCCATTTTCAGGGAAGAAGAATACTTACTTGGGTCGTCTTAGTCATCGCCATGAGAACATGAAAGCAGTGTAAGTGTAATGCGGTTTGAAGTAGAAAGAACGTTGTTATAAACGATTTCATAAGATTTAATAGTGAAAAGAACGTGTATTTTTTGCAGTGGCATAGTTCGTTTGTAAATGTATGTAATGACGTATTTACTTCAACGCAGCCCCCGAAGGTGAGTTATAAATGCGCTATTGAGCCCTGACGCACTGAACCACTAAGCGTAGGTCTAATGTAGGTGTTCACTAAATGTACCAACGCCACAAGAAAGCGCGTGTTAACATCACGAAAATTATAAGGTGGTGCAACCCCTTATAATTGCAAATGAAGGTGGCGAGATTCTAAACTTCGATCATTTCTAGCTGCAGCTAGTATTCCACTTCTGATAATGCACCTGATTTCGTTCAGTCATAAGCATTAATTATGTTATAGGGATTGCCTGTTGATTGACTGAACACATTGTGAAATAATTTAGTTGGATTAAAGACTCACGGGAAGATTTCGTCATAGTCTCCTGTGTTTTAAATGGGTCTCAGGAACAAAATGGCTGTATTAATTGTTTGTAAGGCTCTCCCTCACCCGAAATTAAAAGCTGCTGCGGAAGATACTGACATGGAATTAATACATTTTTTTAACTTGCAGCGACTCAGATACGTCCGTGCAAAACACGCCGACATGAAATTTAAATACACTTCTAAATTACAGCAACACTAATATATCGTTGCTAAAGTCAGCTAAGGATCTCTGCATAACTTGCCTAAAAGTGAGTGAATGCAGTAGCGCTTTGCTGTGTCTCATTCCTCCCCACTTACGGGCCTTCTTGTCCGTCACGTTGAGTGTAGCTGAAGTGTCGGAAGTCAACAGTGTAAATAAACAACTGAGTTCGTTTTTATTTTCCCCGTGAGGATGTTAATGCTCAAATTTTTAATGCAGTTTGAGTATTCGTTTATATCATTGGTTCCTAGCAGATTTTCTAAAGCAGGGATATGTCCTCAACATCTTCTGTCCATCGTGAAAAGTTTATCTTCACAGGTAAGGTAAGGGTGCACCTGTGCTTCATTAAGCACTGCGCCATGTAGATGTCTGGAGGAGTTCAGCCTCACTCCTCGACACTTTACCCCCGCGGAAAGAACCCAGTATTTCTTTGTTTTGGAGGCTGAGTGGTCCACATTGCTGGTCCGGACGGAATGAAGAAGAGAGAAAGCTTTGCTCCTGCCAGGAAGCGAGAGCCCCGATTTATCCGTCGTCCTGCATGTAGGCTGGCCGCTATACTGACTGACATGATAACACGGTAAAGTTGGAGGGTAATACGGCGCGACATTAGTTGGATTCGATTCAAATGTCAACGGTGATTGAGCGATTCAAGAAGTACGAACCTTTAGAATTGAAGGACACTTGGTTCGGAAGCTGTGGTTACGTCCAAACCGTGCCCTCGGCACGTTAATATATCAATAAGGGGGTAAGTTCCTAATCATAAGATACCCCTTTTATGGATGATATTCTTTATCTTAATTTTCATATAATTTGACATAAGCCAATGTAAAGAATTGAAATATCAACTTTGATTACTACATAGAGGAAGAAGGTAGGGATACCAAGTGGTTGTAACGTTTTCAGCTGTTCTGTAACAAATATTGAGATCTTAATGCACCGTAGTGTAAATAAATACGATCCTGCTGGTTTACCTGCCCTATAGGATACCAGATGGTAGTTTTGTGGTTGCCGGTTTTAACCCCCATCATAAAGCACTGATGTGAAGAAACCTATAATACTGATGCTCAGGCCCCCCAGTGGCAAGTACCCCTACTTTTCGCCAAGTCTTTCCTTTAACATAACCCGTATAATTTCAGCTTCCCTATTCGCCTCAAAACCTCTGCTTCTATACATCTGTAAATCCCTTCTCACTGTCGACCAACATCAACAGGGGTGTTCAAGGGACAGTAGATACAGATGTCACGTAAAGTAACTGTGTGAGAACAGACTTTTCCAAGTTGTGAACATTTAACATCTTCGGAATCGTGAGAAGGGGTGGTCTCACGGCACGTTTTTCGACTGTAAGTTATATGCTTTTCGCATTTTTTTATGTCCCATACATTCTGCATGTTGCGGCAACATCTTCCGTCATGATTCGATCACCTCAATAGTATTTGGTGCAGAGTAAAAATTACGAAGATTCCAATTATATAATTTTCGCTCTCCTATTACATGCTCCCTCTGTGGGGCAGATATTCTCAGCTGCTGCCCCCCAAAAGCCCCCAGTATAAATCATGATCGTCCCTAAATGTACCGGGGCGTGTCTTGTATATACTAAGAGCGTTCATTATTTCCGCACAGTTTGCCGTCAGAAAACCCTGGAAAAAAAGGGTGCGCTAGGTAGTATGTTGGCCTGCGCTGATAAGATGAGACAGTATTGATACAGTACTGAATTGAATACAAGAATACGGATATAATTGGATGCAACATGTGGAGGGAATTTCAAGACATTGGCACGCATGGAGGAATTGGAGGGAAGTAGGGACACTGCATGACGTAAAAGAGATATTATAGGCGTGAAACCTCTTCATCGAAAAAGAGGAAGACGAAGAAGACTGAGTCCAGTGTTGATGACGATACCAGCAATATGCCAATAATAATAATAATATAATAATAATAATAATAATAATAATAAATACATAAAGTCGGTGCACATTTACAGTACTCAGTGTGCAAAGCACTAGGCATCGAAACGACAGACAAATGACGCACACGCGATCGCGCGCGCGCACGCACACACACACACACACCACACAAACCCAAACCAGTATGTGAACATGAAGATGTGACAGTGTTATGGAATCAAGGGGTACACACAGACAGAGCAGTTACAGCGAATAGGCCACATATAATAATTGAAAACAGGAAATGAAACACGCGTACTGACAGATGTGGCAATACCAGCGGACAGAAGTGTCACGCAAAAGGAAGCAGAAAAGAAACAAAAACGTAAGAGTCTATGTATAGAGATACAACTAATGTGGAACATGAAGTGTATGCTTATACCGGTAATAATTGGAGCCACCGGTATAGTAACAAAAGGTGTAAAGGAAAGTTTGGAAGCCATAACAGGAAAACATTCAATAGATTCACTACAAAGGACAGCTATACTTAGAACATCACACATAGTACGGAAAGTATTGCAGTCTGAAACTTGAAGCCTGATCCGTGGAGATCACCGTTGGTTCAAGAGAAGTAGCAGGGAGAAAAGGTCTGTGACGAGGGACATAATAATAATAATAATAATAATAATAGCTTACCCAGTGCTGGCAAAAGAACAATACATAAAGGGACATGACAGTGTGTGCTCAACAACACTTTCACATATGCAAGGAAATAGTGATAAAACTAGACAGTGAACATTGGTATGAGTATGTATAATACCAAAATTAGTAGAAACAAGTCATGAAGGTAAGGTAACCATATTATGGAACCAAAAAGTGCCAGCAGACAGAACCATCCCTAACAATAAGCCGGGTATCCTAATCCGTAATGATAAAAAAGGAACATATATGCTAATAGAAGTTGCAATTTCAGGAAACAGAAATATGATCAAGAAAGAGGCCGAGAAGATTGTGATATATAAATACCTTACAATAGAAATAGCAGCACGTGTAGAATGTAAAAACAAAAGTGATACCTGTGAGAATCACCTGAGCAATATAATGGGAAAGGACTAAATCAAGTAGGTGCAGAAAATAGCCATGTTGGGCACTGTGCACGTACTTGGCAATATACTAATGTGAAAGAAACATTCAAGAATGGAAGTAACATTACACGTAGCATACATTGTAAATACAGAATAGCTGCAACACTATGTACCCCCAAAAACATGTTTTTTCCGGGTATATAGTTGTAAATACCCGGCATAACAGTGGTGGTGGTGGTGATATCCTGCGAGCAGCTGGTGTGGTGCCGAAAACCCTCCCCAATGGTTTGAAAGTTCTAAACCTGGAAGAAGACCTCGTAACAGCATTCTATAGTGCAGCATTGCTTAGGACATGACACATCGCTGTTAAAGCCTGTAGGTCTAATTATAAATAACGTGTACATAAACCAGTGTAACGCTTGAAGGAGAAACAACAAAATATAATAATAATAATAATAATAATAGGTTATGCTTGTGAATAAAAGTATTGGATTATCCGAGATAGCTCAGTCACTATATTGACTGGCGGTGGAATGAATGTCCCGGGTTAGGTGCCGGTAAAGGCAGAAAGTTTACTTTTCGCTGACGATTTAAGGTAGCACTGAGACCCATCTAGCATCATATCCATTGCGTGTCAGCGCTCATTTTTCTGGGGCAAATGGACTGGAGCGGAGGAAAGGGTGCAGACTGAGGTATACTATCTCGGTATCCATCAGGCCAAATATATCAAAAAAAGAGAGAAAACAGGAAACATCTCGCTTCAGCTCGAACGTGACGTGGACGTTGTAACTGCGCCGTTACAATAGACGCGATGACAGCCTGAAGACTATAAAGGTAAAAAGTGAAGTTGTTCCTGTGCTCAATCAAATATTTTAAGGCATGGGATAGTGAACGCACATCTTTACGCCGCGGTCGTTTTACCCCGAGGGAAAGAGCCCCTGATACCCATTGAACAGAAAGGTGGATGGACCCGAGAGCCGGCCTGGACTTTTTGGAGAACAGAAGGAAAAATGTAGGAACAACTTGTTGGTGAACGTCCGTATGCAGAGTTGGTTAGATTTTTATAAATTGGAATACGTCATAGGCCGGATTATTTGTTTGAAATCTGTCATATTTACGGCGTGCCTTTCCAGGGAGTGCCAGTCACAGTGGCCACGCGATCTAAGGCGGTTTCTTTTCTGTCTTGATTTGCCAAGACACCAGGATCGTGGTTTCGAATGCCACTTGGGGCATGGATGTATGTGTCTTCTGTGTTTGTGTTGTGTCGCTTAGGTCAAGGCCGATCGCTCGTGGACTGAGTCCTCCAAGCGTGTATAATCTGTTCAGGAACACGTAAAATTGGAGGCCCTGGACCTGTGCCTAGTTAATTGTGCACCACCCCTTGACGAGGACAGGAGGCTGAGTGGCCCCGGTCGTGACGCGATAGTGAAGAGAAACATCTTTGCCACCTCGGGAAATCGAATCCCCAATTTTTCTGGTCGTCCAGTTACTATAGTGACTGAGCTACGCCGTTGCATTAAATCAATAACAGTGCCAGTCGTAACGAACTAGCCAGTGCTGTCCATGTTCTTGTTTTCACAGCATCGAAGTTCGACCCCTTGGCCTTACAGCACAGTCGAGTGTTAAGCACGCAGCTGCGTATTTTGAACGGTCCGGGTGGCCCCGAGGTGGGCGCACTTGCGTTTCTTGTGGTTTACCGTAGTACTTCGTGGAGTCGGGATAGCGTAGTCGTTACAGTGACTGGGATGGCGTGGTCATTACACCGAATGGGCTGGGGGCTGGACATCCGAGGTATATTGGCTCAGTTCCCAGCAATAGCAGTAGGGTTTTCTGTTCTCCAAAACGTACAGAACGTTTCTGGGGCCCACACAACATCTTTTTCAGTGAGTACGTGAACTCTGTCCCCGGCGTTAAAGTCATGGGGGGTGAAACTCACCGATCACTTGACTCTAGTGCTGAGGTAAGAATAAGTAGAGCTATACTACGAAGGTTGGTATGCCTCCTTTTTTTTCTTCTTTTAAATGTGGCGCTGGGTAGATGTTCTTGCCTAATCCACCGGATAGCGACACTGTCCAGCTGCAACAGGGTCATCGGTGCTCCAGTCAGTCATGTGCATTCAACACAGTAGCAGTGCAAAATGGCGGATGTTGTGGAAGTACATACTAAGCAGAGATTGATGATTGAATTTTTTTATTGCATAAGAGTCCAGCCCGATAGACCGTTATGGACGTCTGAGAAGCGTGTTTGGTGAGGATGCTATAGATGTTAGCTCCGTTAGACGCTGGGTTCATCATTTTAAAGGACATTGGTGACAGGCCCCGCAGCGGCCGACCAGCCATGGCAGCGGTGACGGAGACCAAACATAAGGTTGATGCGCTGATGTGGGATGACCGCCGCATCACGACAGGTGAACTGTGCGCCGCAATATGGTTTGGAAAACCTACGGTTATGGCCATCATCAGAGAACTTGGTCGCAGAAAATTTGCGCAAGTTTGGTGCCGAAAATGCTAACCGTCGAACAAAAAACAGCCCGAAAAACATCTGTGCAGAACTTCTTCAGCGCAGTGAGAAGGACGTAGAGGCTTTTGTGTCAAGAATAGTTAACGGGGATGGAACCTGGGTTCATCATTATGACCCACTGACGAAAAGACAATCAATGGAATGGCATCTTCAGTCGTCGACAAACAAGAAAAGAAATCACTGTGCAGATTTCTGCGGGTAAAATCATGGCTAGCGTCGCTGGGACGGTGAAGGAATCTTGTTGGTGGAACTCTTCAAGAGGGGTGCCACAACCAATTCAGAGCGATATGTGCAGACATTAAAGAAGTTAAAACAGCGGATTCGCAGAGTTCGGCCAAACAGAATGCTGAATCAAGTCCTCCTGCATTCTCCCTCATCCTCCCTATAGACCCTAGTTAGCACTCTCCGACTTCCATATTTTTGGCTCCCTGAAGGATGAACTCCTCCCTATAGTCCCTAGTTAGCACTCTCCGACTTCCATATTTTTGGCTCCCTGAAGGATGAACTCCGAGGACGCCGTTTTGCGGACAAGCTGGAACACAGCGTGTGTGAAGAGCTCCGGCGCTACAGCAGTTGTAAGCGACCATGCCGGTCGCTTACAACATATCGCGTCTTACGCAAAGGTGGGAAAAGTGTGCCGATAATGAAGGAGACTTTGTGGTAAAGTACTTTGAATTTTGTGAAGGATGTGCCCATGATGTGTGTAAATTTAATTGTATTTGTAATTATAGTTTCTGGAAAATACATAGGAGGCATTACTTTCGTACCGCCCCTCGTATTTGGGGCTCAGCTTTGCCACTGTTGAAGCTGGAGAAATGTGGCGGAAATACGGAGAATGTAAACATGGCTCGTATTCCACTCACAGTCGAAAAGTTGAATCCGGAACAACTGAAGTTTAGGCCATGACCACATACAGATATATTCAGAGAAGTTGATGCCTGAGCTCCGTAACACTGCACACAAGTGTAAGTCGGCACGGTCCGGTCGCTGCTTGGCTGTCGTCGGCATGGCCAGGCAATGTTATACCTGTTCCAAAAACGTCTACTCTGGAGTACGAGTACAGTTGTCTGTCGCAATGAAATC
Source organism: Reticulitermes speratus (assembly GCA_021186555.1). Classification (NCBI taxonomy): domain Eukaryota; kingdom Metazoa; phylum Arthropoda; class Insecta; order Blattodea; family Rhinotermitidae; genus Reticulitermes; species Reticulitermes speratus. The sequence goes on along the minus strand of JAJKFL010000042.1, from coordinate 29,578,377 downwards.
ACTTGTGTTAAGGTTAAATTTTACGTATTCTATTAGAAGGCCCCCCTGGAAGAAATTTTTGACACTCCACTTCGCTCTACTGCTTAAACGAAACTTCAGAGTCCTGCGAGGTATCAGACAGTGTTCTTGAAACGGAGAGAAAAAGGTTGGAGCTGCGTGCGCTGTGCTTCCCCCCTGACCAGCTTGCCTCTTCACCCCTGCGCTAACAGTGACAAGTTATCTGACGAGGACAGTAACCATTCTTCGCAGTTATAATTCTAATGGACCGTCATTGGATGTTGTGTAAGCTGCGAAGTTGTGAATGTGTAGTCAAACGAATAATGTTACTGACAGCCCTGGCATGCTTATAAAACATGTGATGTGTTCGTGTTGTTTGGTTATCCCTGCAACAACCACAACAAAGGTAGACATACCCCTACGGCACCCCCCTCGTATACCTGCAGCAAGTCCCACGAAGCCGTCCGTAGCAAACAATCGTTCCTTATTTACTGCCATTTCAGATGTCTTCAATTCTTTGCACCCAGCTCGATTCCTTCCTTTTATGGCCTGGATTCCTCAGATTCATTTGGCGTCCTTTTGCGGGGGGAGGACCCAAAATACATTCTAAACCCCTCGAAACCCTTATCCCTTCCAATAGTTACCGATCTGAAAGCTGTCCAAAAATTCATCACAAAACGAATCGTCGCCGTGGGGGGTTTTCTGTTGTTAGCTTTTTGTGTGATGTATTGAAGGACGTCAAGACGTACATAAAAACAGTAAGTACTGCGGCGTACAAAAACTCTTCTTGGACATTTCGACCATTGAAGACGAGATCACTACGTTGTTTGGAAACGTCGGGCACCAATTATGCGCCGCGCCACATCTCGGAAGAACGGACACATCAGACGGTAACGATGACAAGACAAAATAATCTTGACCGTAAATAGCCAAATGAAGACATTAACAAATTTCATAACAAGCTTGGTTTGGCATTTGCAGATTTTGTAAACGGTTTATTGTTCAGTAGCTTATCTTAAATTTAATTTTGGGAGGTGTTTTTGAAAATGACAAAAACCTACATTCTATTACACGGATTAAAAGTGGATAGTGCCATTTACATTGTGGCTCTTTCCTCGTAGAAGCCGTATTTTATGACCCAATATTGTAACAAAATACAGTTCGTTTCTCGTCCGAGTTTGCGACAAGGTTTGAATCTGTAATCCCCCTCCCAAATACATATTGGTAATAATAATGGACAGAACATTGCCCAGTTTTCCATGCAGCCCCCTCCTCTTTCCCCCTCCCGCTTTCCATTCCATACTGTGACGTATAGACCTACATGCTTTCTTACATCTACACATTGAATGCATTCCGAATTCATTATTTTCTTGGTCTATTCAATGGCGCCGTCTGAAAACGGGAATTTGCAACTTTCAATGGGTTGTGCGGGTCTTCTTGACTGTGTTTAACGACGCTGTAAATTGATAAGATTATATAGCGTCGGTGAGAGATGCAAGAGTGCGTATGCAGCATTTGTGGAATGATACTGACAGGGGAAAACCGAACTACTCGGACAAGAACCTGTCCCAGTGCCAGTTGGTCTAGCAAGAATCCCACATGGACTGGCATGGCGTTGAACCGCCCTCCGCCGTGAGACGCCTGCGACTAAGCGCCTGAGCTATGGCACGGCTGTGACGATGATAATGTATGAATGAGGAATACCGAAAAACTTGCTGGTAAGGGATGTGTTACACTTGTATTTAGTACTTCAGATTTTAACCACGATATTGTATGGGCCATTATGGTTTGTAACAGTGGTTGATCCATCATAGCAGCGTTCTGTTGGACACTGTCCGTTACCTGAGAATCAATTATTTAATGTAGGCCTTAGCCTACACGAAGTTTCGGAAGTTGGCTGTGTTCCCGTCTGCACTTGATTGTCATGGAATGTTTTTCGTTAAATTTTAAGTTTCGTGTCGAAGGGTAGCATCGAACCCAGGATGTATTTTATGCTGGATTAGTACGCTAAACACAAGACCATAAAGACTGCCAGGTCCTTAAGTGTCATGCTGGAATAACAAGTTATTTCGGTTTTGAATAAACCATGTTAAAATGACGTGGAACTGAATAGTTAGGAGCGAGTATGATGGGGTTGGAGATAGGAAGGAACGCTGAAGTGTGGAATTTGACGCTAGTATAAGATTAGTAGGTGGTGACCGAATTTCACTTTACTTACCTCCCGCATAAGAGGTAGGCATTGTTGTACTATAGGTGTGACGTCCTCTGTGACTAGTTGTGGTTATGTTTGGCGAAGGCGGAATTTTGAGCCTGAGTGTACGGTAGCCTGATATATTCGTACAGTGCGGGGTTGATATACGTGTACAGGTCACGTGGCTCCACCCATCGGTTGCGTTGCGAAAACATTACGACATGAAGGGAGAAATGTGTTTTATTTAGTTAAGTCGTTGGCTTTGAGAACATGAGATGTCCTAAATTACAGATTACATTTGTGTTTGAAGTAGGGCATTAACTTCCCGTCCATCTTCTGCAAACACGTAGGATTAATTGATTCTTGTGTTGTACCAGTATTTAAATAGTGGCTCGTAAGGAATACATACACACAACCATTTCTGCATTTTTCTAATAAAGTTAGAACATAAAACATGCTGTCAAACGGACTATTTATTAAATTGTTTTTAAACATTACTTTTAAAAGTTTTGTTAAAAAGAAAGTAAAAATAAATAGCTATAAAAATAAAACCGCTACTTGCAGAACATAATCGTTTAAGTTATAAGAAGTCGTGTAAACCTTTTATGGCCTTTTGGAACGACCCTCTATGGCGTTCGTGTAATATTAATCACGGTGCAATGAATGGATACTTTGGGCATTGAACGACGCTTTTCATCTGCATAGATTATATATCATCCAGTGGCGTGAATGTTGTGACTGATGAATTGTATAGGAAGGGGAAGGTAGTAACGCCTGGAGGTGCAGGAGAAAACTACAAAAGACCTTAGGATGCCCGGGTCTCAGTGCCCAAGTTCGAACCCGTGAACACCAGTATACGAAGCAGGAGTTGCAGCCAGTAAATTGCGATCCCCCGAATTGCACTGTGTAAAGTAACACGGCGTAGAATAAGGCCAGTATTTTTTTAGGGGGTTGAGGTTCTCGCAGCGGTGTTAAGGTTCAAGTCATCTTGACTCATAAGGCATTGTCAACTGATAAACCAACGTTTCTGAGGAGCGTCTGTCAGTCCAAGAAGAGAGCTTTTCTTGGAAAGCATGAAACCTGAGGCACGAACCTCTTCGTCGCTTTCGGTTTACCAGTTCACGGCGTGACTTCCCAGAAGACTTGAACTTCGTCGGTATTTTTGTTATGTATTCTGGTCCTTGTTCAAAGAATTTCTGTTCTGGATAACGTAATGAAATTGGCGCGGTCCCCACAGCAATGGAGCAGAGCCACGGGACGACCAAAACCGATCTGTACATTTTCTTTGTTTCATAGAATAAGGTCCAGGGGGAGGAATAAAAAGCCGTAAATACATGAACGGCCCCGTTATTAATGACCTCTTCTGAAATACTCATTTAATAGCCCCTGGTATTGGAAATAGAAATGAAATGAAAAACGGAGACAGAAATGAAAAGTTTGATTAAGCATCGGTCATACAAACATTAATTGCAAGATTACTGTTTGTTCAGGCCTTCATACTCCCTTGAAGGTGTAGCGAATTGCTTATTTGCCGTATGAGGCATGCACCGCTCGGAAATTAACCACGTGACCGCTGTTTGCTTTGCGTGGGGTTAGTTCGGCGGTCAACAAAAATGACTTAAAGACCACGTTAGCTGTGTGTTCAGCAGAACGAATTTCGACCATTACTGAACATATTTAATTCGGCATGAAAGTTCGTAGGTAGAGGACAGTGGCTCTAGAAGACAAGGCTTATTTCTGAGGAATATTTGAAAGTACAGGGAGTTCTTTATTGACATTTGTTCGTGTATTTTATCGAATAGTAACGTCAGGGCCGCCGAGAATGGGTTCGTGCCCCGGTGAAAAACATTTCTCGGGTCCCCCAGCAACGGGTGTGCGCGGTGGTGGCGCTGTTGGTTGAGGCACTAGGCTACAAGCCGGAAGATCGCGGGTTCGATTCCCACGACCTTCCGGCTTGTAGCGTAGTTATTTCCTTGGGGGGGGGGGGGTAAAGGCGGCCGGTGCGTAGGGCTGACAACTGTACCACCTCCATGTGCCGATTGTCTTGAATTCAGGGAGCCTCAACCTTCTAGAGCCCTCAGGGCCTGTCCAGGCTTGTAATGGGATTGCTTTACGTTTTACCGCCAGCAACGGCAGACCGGCTAAAACACTGAATCAGAAAGACTGACTCTCAATTGCAGAGTGACTTGGGCTTGGTCTGAAAGGGGTAATGTGTACAATCGACAGATAATGATACTACCGAGAAAAACAAAAACATATGCAACATAGTCGGGCCCCGGTAATTTGTACCGGCTTGCGCCCCCCCCCCCTTGTTCGTTACAAGGTACAGGATATCTGCGAAATTGGTGCAGTGGAATATACAGGGCATACACAAAAGAATGGTGCGGTTTCAAAATAATTCACTTTTGATACCGCACCATTCTTTTGTGTATGTCCTGTATTGTACGGAATTTTTGTGTTTCCAGAGGATCTGCATTATTGAAAGTGGTTGATATTTGATTGTTAATACCTACACACATCGCTTTCTCTCTGCCTTTGTGACACACACGCGTGTCATTGTTATGCCCTCTGTTTACTCAGTGATATACGTTATTGAAAAATGCTGGCGTAGTGAAGCCAAGGCATTGTTTTTTGTGGGAGTGCTATAAAACGAAGGCAAGTTTTGTGATGATTTCATTTGGTAGAACCATACGTAGATGGGAGAGAAAGATTAAAAAAAACTTCGGTGTTTCAAGCTACGACTGAACCGCAAATTGTACGTAAAACGTCACGTCGATAAGTTGAATGTTGGTTTTTTTTTTTTTTCTCCGGGTGTTAAAATGTTTTAGCTGCTTGAGTGAGGGAAGGACGAAAGAAAGAAAGAAAGAAAGAAAGAAAGAAGTTGACTGTATTGGAGTTTGTATTTTTTCAGAAATGTTTACAAGTTGTTATATGTGTGTGTTTATGTCTCTGTAATGGTTAGCCGTGACTTGTGGTATGAGAAGTAGGTCGCGTAGTTTACGCTCTTGAGATGGGAGAGACGCCCTGGTGAAGATGTGATCTATCGCGCTGCCGCCGAGCGTGGTAGATTGCGCGGGATCGTTGCGGATTTCTACACCGAGTTCTTCTTTCATGAATTCGATGAACCAGTCGTTATTCTTGCCGGGACGAGTATCTAGGTTGAAGTCGCCGGTGAGCAGGACGGGCATCTCGTGTAGTTTTCGTTCTTTGATGATTTTTAGAATCTTTTTCGGCCTCTGTGAACCCTCCTCTGCCTCCTTCCGTTTTCGGTAGTTTTCTTGCTTTTGTGCGTTAGTTAGTCTCGGCATCGCGAACGTATAAAAAATAGCGCCGAGGTGACCCACCTATGTGTACCGAATTGTAAGACGTTAGATGGTGAGAGTGTGAAAATCGTAGGTGATTTTGACATTACCGCCATTTTGGCAGATTTCAAGATTTTTCGATTATTCTTTTTTTTAGCGTGTAGGCATATTCCTTACCTTTCAAACTATGTATCGTTCACTGCTCTAGACGAAGTAGGCGCGGAGCACTGTGAAGAAACGTAGGTAACGCGAAAGTCTGACACCGCGAGCGCCGAGGTGACCCACCTATGTGTACCGAAATGTAAGACGTTTTACGTCAAAATCTTGGCTTGTGAAGATATTATGCATTGAGCTAGCTCGAGAAAGTCAAGTGGTGGATTTCTGTCAACGTAGTGATTAATTTTAGGTTGCTTTCTTAACCATCTTAGAAACAGCCGGCCGCTCAAGGAACGCCCTTCGTTATGAAACTGATGATTTGCATTGAGTAGAGGCCATTGTGTATACTTGCTAAGTCTAGCCAAAAACATGAGACTTAGCTGCACAGTAAAAGAGCGAGTCGTGTTGTTATTACTGGTAATATTACGCAAAATATATATTCTATTACCGCTACGCTACAGCAGAGGAATAAAATTATAAGTAGGCAAGTAAATAAATATACAGTGAATAAATACTCAGTACTCTAGGTTGCTGCTGTTACCTTTCAGTTGCACCAGATGTCTCTCAGATTACACAGTCTATGATAGTAACGTGCAGCATTGCGAAATACTAGGATGGAACTTATCTTACCTTTGGCTTCCTGCAAGTAGAACTGTACTGTACTGTTATATTTGAAGACATCGTGCCTGACATTTATTATCTCGTCTAAATGCATTTGTATTCCACTTGCTAAACATTAACTAGTCGAATGATTTACATTTAGTGGTGCTGTGAAACGTATCAGTACCTACTACGTGTTGGCTTGATCAGTTCTGACAGGAAGTAGTGTCGTACTGAAGACGCATCATCAGTCAACCGTAACATAAACCTTCGTGTCTTTCCCTTACACAGGCGGGCCCGACATTAGAACAGCAATATCGCTATTAACGGTCGCAGTAACTTTACCTTATCGGACAGGAATAATAATGTCTGCCACCATTACTTGATATTCGAAGCTTTGGTAGTCCTGACATGGCGGCACCTACCTTGTTTCCATTGGTTGCGATTGTGTATTCCGTCGGCGCACGGAACGTTTACACAAGAGCAGCTACATTTAAGATAATTGTGCTGTATTTGTGAACTATCCCCAACTGAAATTCGTAGTGTAACACAAGCTGTTTGCCTTAATACTCGTATATTCCACGACATGTTTGTATTAGTTCTACACATCACACACAAAGCGATTGTATGATACCGCAAAGCTAGTGTTTTTGTGATACAAAGTAGCGCCTTCCTGCGGTTACGTAGGAAATTTGCCGTTGTGTTAAGAAGCAGAGATTGTTGTATGTACTAGTGAGTGAGTGGATGCTGCATCAGTCCACTTAATTTCTCGAGCCATAGAATTTGATTTGGTAAGGCAAGGGTCGCAAACACTATTCTGCGTTAGGGCTTCTTCTTCTATGGCGCTTCGGCCCGTTTTCGGCGATGGCTTCCTCATTGCCAGGGTTTCGAGACATCTGAATTTTTACGATGTGAGGTTGTCAGCCCCACGTCCAGCCGCCAAGCTGGAAGGCCGTGTTAGGGGTTACAGGTTTGTAATTTATAGCGGGTACCATACGAATCTACTAAAGAAAGATGCGGACTGAAATGATTGGATTACGAATAAGTGTGCCCAAGACATTTTACTTTGTTTCGCAAAACAGGCATCTCTAACGAATAATAAATCGTGTAGATATAAAATGTTACGCTCAAACCCTTCCATTAATGTGATGCTTCAATTCAGTCCAAATATTTATAATTCGTCACTGGACATAGTCCAAATATTTATAACTCGTCACTGGACAGGGGTTCGATGATGCAGTGAAAATCACCACGATCATCATCGGGATAGTTCAGTTGGCGGTACCTGATGTGTGACTGGAATCGCTGAATGTTCAAGGGATCAATCCCATGCATTCAGTGACTCGATTCCGCACGGGCAGGTTGGACGAGGAATCTCTTTCACCCGCCTTGGCCGAATCACAAGTGAATTCATTCAGATGAGCTGTGGTACGTAGTGAACCGATTCAAATTAAACTGCAGTATTAAAAAGAAACTGGTGTCGCCCGTCGGTCCAGTAGTGTGTCAGCACTGTCTGCTGTGGAGCCTAGCGCTCGCATGGGCATAATGTTTGTTTGTTCACTTGACTGTGTTGGTTTAACCAATTCTTGTACATTGTATGTAGTGTGGTAAGAGCTGGCGTAGCTCAGTGTAGTGACTGGGCTGGAGGCAAGAATTGGCTTGCATGCTGCACTGCTAATTTCGTGAGCCTTGAGATTTGACGTTCTGGCGGTCACGCTGTATACTGTGGTAAGTATGTACACTTTCGGAGGACACATTGTGTCTCTGTCTTCAGGGTCGAACTATACTACACGGCACCACATCCAAGAAGACCGTTATCGTAAAAAGACACACTGTTAGCTCTTTGTAATAGCAAATTCCATACATCACCGTTGCAAACATAGCTACAGGGATTTATGAGAGATTTCTGATACGTTAGCATCGAGTTTCACAGTTGTTTACGCTTTTGTTATTTTTATCATCATGATTTTCACAATAAATTGATCGCTGACATTACAGCATATGAATGTATTCAATGTAGTCTAGTTTTATTTAGCGTTATTTTCTTGTAGGTGGTGTGTTGTACAATAAATAAGTGTATGCGCCATAAAACATGTTTTTTATTGCACGTATTTTACATCGGACGTTAACTGTCCATAAATACGTAGTTCATGTCATGCACTATTTCGACACTAGAGGACTGAACTGATGAACGTACGGAAGGCTTTCAGGAACTATATCTGACTTCGTATGTTTCATTAAATGGCATGTCAACAGTTTAATTCATACGAAGTTCTGTTTTGGCTTTGAGAGTAGTCTGAGCATGATGCTGAAGGGGTGAAGAATAATTGCAATTCATGTTTAAGTGAAAAAGAATAGTTGTCTGTCTGTCCGGGTGTCTCTGTCTGTCTGTCTGTCTATCTATCTATCTATCTATCTATCTATCTATCTACCCACCCACCCATCCAGCTAGCTAGCTGTCCACCTACCTACCTCCGTTCATTCAACCATCATTCCGTCATCTATTTCTGACCAACCGACCGACCAATTAACACTCCTTGGAGCAGTGCCTTCCTTGTAGATCTAACATTTTGTCAAGTCAAGGAATTTGCCGCATTTTATGTAACCCGAAGGTTCATTATTGTATTCACAAGAGCAATGAAGTCTGAACATAGGGATTTATGAAAAAGATAGGCGATGTACGTATAATGTAACATTGTGGCAAATTGGCGTAACCATTGTTGCAGTGGAAACGCCAGTGCGCTCTGTGTGTGTTGTTTAGCTACACGTCACTGTGAACTAAATAAAACTGTTGTTAGATAGCAATGCTTTTATGGCAAATGTATGTCGCCGGCAAAAATAAAACGTATGTATGTATGCCTTCATGAAAAGTGCCCGATGCTGCATTGAAATAAAACAATGTTCGTTTCCTCAGCCATACAGTTTGGTTAACCAGATCGTACTGACGGATAAGTCTTTTCCTACTTTCTTTCTTATTCTGACCTCTGTATGCGTACTCATTGTAGGTGTAGAGGGTTATTGATGTAGTGATCACACTCAATGCACACACACATGGTAGGTCTTCTCTGGACGAGGGATTGGCCCGTCGCAGTGACCTCTGCCTGACAACACACAGCCATGTCCCCGGCGGGATTCGAACCCGCAGTCCCAGCAAGCGAGCAACCCCAGACTTACGCCTTATACCGCGCGGCCGCCATAATCACAGATAAGTCGTTACGTAGTTTCTCAGTTTTTGTGAGTTGCCATAAAACGTATGAGATGAGACGGAATTAATAAATTATAAAGGAATAAGTATTAAATATTACGAGTGTGTCTATTTTTGCCTTAGTTCCGGCATGCAAATCGCATGTTTCCTGCGCCGCATTATTTTGTCACCTGTGACTTTGTGGCTTCATCTTATTTTTTTCGCATTATATCATAAACGGCACGATTTGCGGAAAAAAAATTATTGAACATCAAACGTGTGTTTTGATTTTCTCTACAACTTTATCATTCTAAGAAGAATTCGGGGAGATATTATCATAAATGTACATAGGTCTTCATGCAGAGTACCCTTTACCCTTGTCAGATTTTAATGAGAATTGAATTTTCTTGACAGATTTTCGAAAAATCCTCACAAAATTTCACGAAAATCCGCCCAGTGGAAGCCGAGTTGTTCCATGCGGACGGAGACGGACGGACGAACGGACAGACAGACACACGACGAAGCTAATAGTCGCTTTTCGCAATTTTGCGAACGCGCCTAAAAACTGATTTGTATCTTAAGTATGGGGAATATAATGAATTGTGCCAAAAATATATGCTGTGTTGAATGTTGCTTTGCTCATTCTAAAAAGCAAGCTTATAAGCTGTTAATTATCATTAATCAGCTGCATGTAGCAGAGTCTTTCTTGAGAAGCTAATAGCTTCTCACCTAGTCTAGAAATTCCCCGTATCTTGTGTAACCCGTGTTCACGAAAGTTCGCCACTTGTCTTTATCCTGAGGCAGATGAATTCAGGTCTCGCCCTAGCGTCCCATTCTCATATCCTCTCATCCCGGTGGTATGTTTCCGCCAGGTTTCCCACCATCATTTTATGTACCTATCCTCTCCTCCCATCTATGCTGCATGCCACTCCGATCGTACTATTTTTGATTTGATCACTATAAGTGGGTTGGTTAGCTCCAGGTATTTTCGTGTGTGATGGTTTGGTAGAGTATGATATTTGCGTGTGGGGTGTTAACAGGTGTGAGTATTAGCGAGGTGGAGACGTTTGTAGTACACGGTAGTGATGGATGTTTATGTAGGAAAGTATGAGGTGTCGGTCAACGTAATGGACTGATGATACACTTTACTTCACGTAAATTCATGAGGATGTTAATGTAGAAGGTCGGATTGATTTAATAGTAGTGTAAGTAACTGCTTAGTAGATCGTCCGTATGCTTTAAATGTGCGAAGAGCAAAACACAACCCGCGGAGCGCGTGCAGCCTTTCTACATTGGCACTGCGGCCCGCGTTCTAATTTCAGAAACACAAAACAAAGAAGTGTGAAGTTTGATGAATTGTTATTTTATCCGCATTGGTAGAAAATCGTTATTCTGAAATACGTTCTTTTACTGAAAACACAGCACACTTTTCGCACCAAGATATAAATATAAGTTTTATGTAACATAGTTGTAACTATCACATTACTTGGAAAATCGAACGCAGATTGACTTATTTATGTGTGCTCACTTCGTTTTGTTCAGGATTTTATCATATAAGAAAGACCAGTAAGTACTTATTAGACAAGATTAGTGGCACTGTTCTCTACACAGTCGGATGCTCCGTATGTTAGAAGATACCTTACCTGTTGTACGTCGGTCATTCCACTTGCCCTTGGTTTTGTTAAATTTATGCGATTCTTACTGGATAGGAATTTATTGACTGATGGATGTAAGGTTTCGGTGATGAACTAGGTCATTCAACTTGGTGAATTAGGGCTCCAGCAAGTTATAATACTTGTAGTTATGATATGAGCATGGGATGTACCGTGTTTAGTGGACACAGTGGGATGATCATTCCAGGTAAGGCAACTTGTCAGGTTGGTAAACACCAAACTTAACATCCGTGCTACTCCAACTGCCAAAACGCAGTGGCCTAATTACTGGTTCGCATTCTTGTCACAACGCGCAAAGTCAAATTCCCCTTCCTATATACCAAAAGGATTCTATTGGCCGAAACTCAAATTTACACAAACCTCATAGGTCGAATTCAACTTCTTGGAAAACTAAACTTGATTGGTTGCGCTAATTTAAGTCGGTAGACCCCAAATCTACGATAAACGAATATTTTGGGGTGTTGCCCACTGGCTCTTCCAACTCAAAGAAATGTCCCGAAAAAGTGTCAAGTCTCGCTGTTTCACTAAGGAACACCGAACTGCAAAACTCCATTCAACTTGACACATGATGGATGTTCTGCTCAGGCTTATTGTTTTGAATGCTTTAGCCGCACTCGTTCCGTCTCTTAACTATCTTTATTGTACAGCCAAAAGTCCTTTTTCTAATTAACTGACCTAAAAGGAATTTATCTCAATAAGGCCTGTTCAGGATTGGAACCCGAATCGCTGGTCCTGTCCAGGGTTTGAACCTGAATGGCCAGTAACATTAGTTTCAAATTTGGTACGGTAAATTCACATTTTAAAAGATTAATTTCAAATAAATTTTGCCGCCCCAATATGGGCACTACTGACGACAGGGTATGATCATAAGTAAAAATAATTATTTACAATGTGGCCAGCAAACATTTTTCTCTTGATTTGGTCGTAGTGCCCAAAATGTTGCTGACCACTGATTTAAATGAAGCGACGCTACTATTGTGATGAGACGCCGGGTGGTCAGTGTTCAAGCTTTGGCCTAGTTTTGTGTTTCTTTGCTGGCGAAGCATCCCCTGAACCGTGGCGCTCGTGTAGGCCCACCCGTAGTTAATGGTGATACGACACACTCAGGCTTGGCTGCGACCAGATCTAAAGCATCTCTCATGCTTAACCGTGGGGTGCCTTTTTCGTGGTGCATTTAACGACGCTATTGGCATATCAGACCATGTAGCGTCGAATGATGGAATTGTTGGTGTATTGGAAATAATTTGGAAATAGGAGGTTGTGGTCTGATCGAGGCACTATTCTGGCATTTGCATGGGTGGACTGAGGTTAGCCACGAAACACGTTGGGATAGCAGGTGTCTCCACCGAAAATCGAGCGGGGCACCTCCCGAATACAAACCTAAAGCAGTGTTTTCAGACTTTTTTCCCCTTTTTCTCGCGACCCAGAATATGACAAGGTTTTGGAGCGCGATCCCAAGAAATAATTTATAATCTGAGCTTTCGTAAAAACACGAGAAAAGTGGATGTACTTACACGTCTCAATTCGTGTAACTGCGGATGTCTGTAACTCGACGCAACCTTACTTTGTGAACATAAACGGCAGTAGTAATAAGCTGAATAAAAACGCTATTATTATGTAACGAGAAAGGAGGTATGGCATGAGCAGTTCAGCTGAAACTTGCAGTTTAAATAATGATAATGTTTGCTTTGGATGACGGATGTGACTGCCTGTTCATTATGGTCTCGTCCCAGTCTGGAATATACGTTGAGAGAACTGCACTGATACCGGTAGCACTGCTGTTAGGTCTGTCTGTCTACACCAGTAAAGGTGCACAACTGTGACAGGAAACGGGTGATGACTGTACTGCCTTCTGAGTATTTTCTTGCTTAATTTTTGTTACAAAAGTGCAGTGACACTATAAAGTGCGCCTAATAGTTAATTAAATAGAATAACGCTTAATTAACAGAAACTCTTTAAACATACGCACGACTATCAGACAACGTTACAGGAAACCTACAGTGGTTACAATATTATTTTGAAGGAACTTCTGTTGGGACCTGATGTTATGGTCTAGCCCTTATTGAGAAACTAACGGTGTTTCTCCTTTGTGCCTGCACTCACCGAAGCGCAAACTAAACTGGAAGCGAACTCCTGTACTCTGAAGTTATAATCAGTGCCACGACGTATAAAGGCAAGTACTCTCTTTTCCACGGATCATTTTAACCTTATCTCCTTTTATCCATGCAGACAGAAATAGGCACAGTTGAATGATTATTGTGTAATAAGTTGACTTGCACACTGCCCAATAATTCGAACGTTTAAACATGCGAGATTTCAGGCCTCCTCCACGGTGTAATTGCGGCGTCCGTTCTGAGATTAGTGGTGTGAGTTGAGAATATTCTCCGAGAACGAGAACACTATGAGAATATTCTTCGAAAGATTATTCTCCGAGAATATTTGAGAATTTAAAAAAAAGGGGGGGGGGGGGAGGGTACGCGGTGGCGCAGTTGGTTGAGGCACTGCGCTACAGGCCGGAATGTCGCGGGTTCGATTCCCGATGGTGTCATTGGAATTTTTCATTGACATAATCCTTTCGGTCGCACTATGGCCCTGGGGTCGACTCAGCCTCTAACAGAAATGAGTACCAGGAATTTTTCCTGGGGGGTAAAGGCGGCAGGTGCGTAGGGCTGACAACCTTACCACTTTCATGTGCCGATTGTCTAGAAATCTGGGAGCCTCAACATCCTGGAACCCTACTGGCCTGTCCAGGCCTGTAATGGGATTGCTTTTACGGTAGCAGCGCAGATACTCGTACTATGTCGCGCAGATCGACAGTTCATGAAGATCCCATGCGGTCCTGAAAGAACAACCGTACGCTGCGAATGCTATGGCATTACACTAGCGGAGAGGATGTAGTAGCACCAGGGCACTGGTTGTTCGAATTAGGTTGTTTTGGTCGCTGTTTTCTGGCGTTCTGATGCAGATGTATACTGTCAAAAATCATTGTTTTTTATTTCACCTTGCACTACAAATAATTTATAATCCGGGCTTTCGCAAAGACATGTGAAAAATGGGCTGAACCCATTTAACGGCAGATGTTTATAATTCTGCTCTACCTTTCTGAACATGAACTGCAACAATAATAATAATAATAATAAGCCGAAGAAGAATGTTCTTATTACTTAATGATAAAGAGTGTATGGAATGAGCAGTTTGACACGTAGCTTAAATAGTGATGATGATGATGATGATGATTGCTTTATGTGAAAAGAGAAAGTAACCGAGATATAGAATTAAAGTTCATTGTTTGCCTAAGGTGATGGATGTGATTTAGAAGTGACCATTTTTTGGCCTATTTTGGGACAGGGACAGCATTGAAATAACAATGAAAAGTATTCGTTACAGTCATGTTTTTGTACCCTACATACATCTTCATTGTTTACTGCACCATACGCAGCACTGTTGTCATCTCGTCGGGAAAGTCGCTAACAAGATCCAAGAAAGTTTCGGTTCTGAAGAATATTACGAGGGAGACGGAATAAAACGGGAAAATAAAAAAAAATTGGGACGAAGTCGGAGACAAATTTAGTCCGGGACATAATTAGTGGCTGTCCCCGAAAATCCGGGACGAATTGTTACCTTAATGTGACTGCCTCTCATCATGATCTCGTCCCAGTTTGGAATCTCTCCTACGCTGAGAGAGCTGCACGCATATCGGCTGCACTGCTAATGTCTCTTACTCAAGAGAATGCAGTTGACCTGCACACCGTGGGTAGAGTCCCTTAACTCTCGCTACGATGGTCAGGGGAAAACAGATCCTGTTAAAGACACGAGTCTCTATTACTGCATGACGTGTTTTTTTAATCAAATACAGGCCGCCACTTGTTAGGTGTTTCGTTTATAATAAGCCTAAAGTCAAATGTATGCACAGCTCCAATCACACAGAAGACTACAGAAAATAATTATTATCTAACACGCACAAGACACGAGCACATCAGACCCTGGATATATCGGTTACTGTCACAAAGAAGGGACGTCGGCTCTCCCCAGCGCAAACCACTGCCAAGGTCAACTGCGAACTTCATAATAATAAAAACCCTATTGCTGTCCTGCGTTTTCAGATGTGTCGAAGTCGAAAATCCAAGTTTACACACGTAGAACGGATGTAGCATCGGTCCCGGATTTGTGAAGGGACGTCCTGTGTCACTATATGGCAGAGGCGTGATGACTTGCCCTCCCGTACTATGTAGGTTCGGAAATTGCCCCACAGTAATACTTGGGCCGTTGGACCTGGTGGAGGACGCCAAGAAGATAAAACTTGCGATGGAAAACCCGGAGGACTTTAGAGGAGAGGTCCGAGATGTTTTGGGCGTAGAATTTACTTTGGTGTCTTTCGTGATGTTGGTTGTGTTAGTTCATTTTTTGGAATGTTTGAAAAAAAGAATGAGCCAGTTTAAAGCCTTTATTTTCTTTACACATTTGTACAGAGAAATAAATTTCACGCAAGTTCTTGCAGTTTAGATGTCGAAGGCGCTTGTTCATCGACGTTGTCGTTGTCCTCTTGATTGCGATCTAGTAGAGCGAGCAGAGGTCGATGATAGGAGAAGTAAGATACGTAGTTGAGAACATCGTTGAGGGACAAGTGCCTCGTGAAGACCATGTCGATAGTAGTGCTGCCTAATGTAGTCGGGATGGTATCGGATGAAGCTAGGTGCAATCCGAACTCGCGTCTTATGACTTCTATGAAACGCTTGTTGTCTGGTTTGCGAATGTCCAAGTTGAAATCACTGGTGGAGGAGCCGTAGACGTCGAAGGTTGCTCTGCAGATTTTCTGGCTCTATACTCTCGGACACGCTCAGCTCCGGTTTTGGGGACCTTAGGGGCCTTCGTACTTCGTACCAAAGCCTTCCGTTTGCGGTATTCTCTCATGCGTTCAGCAGCATTTGTCTTAGGCATGGTGAAGCTCGGAGGTATGTATCGTCACGTTTAGGCACCTTACAACACTTAGGGTTTTCCTTGCACTGAAACACGAGTAAAGTAATCGAATCTCTATCAAACGAAACAAACCCGACCTCTCTACGACGTTTAGTTCGCGAGGTATGAGCGCGCACTGTCGCACCGAGCTCCGATTTCTAGCGTCTACTTCCCCTCCCCACCGTTCGCGCTAGCATAGGCGCACGACCTTGACACGTGCGTTGTTGTATACAGCCATCGTTGCTCTTTCAAGCCGTATATAACTTTTGCAAATTGCATTTTGCTATGAGCGATGGTGAGCAAGTTCTTGCGTAACGCCAAAACGTTACATGCAATTTCTTAAGTGTCAGCCACGTAAACGATCGGAAAGACGTAAATTCTACGTCAAAAACAGTGGCCTAGGGCACAGAACCTCCAGGTCAACATGCTTCTTCGGTAGGGTGTCGTTAAAATAGACATTGCCATGACGATCTGCCATGTTTGGTTCAGAACTCTGCTTACCAATGACATTTACTTTTCTTACTCTCATTCCTTGTCTTTGACTGTGGCCGATTTTTGCGTGTGTCCATTGCCGCTATTCCGAATTTTGGATTGGGTTCTTTACTTTATAAATGTCGTAAATCAGGGGTCGAACTCTGGACAGGATATTAACAAGCTAATGTCTTCTGTATGTACTTGTGAAATAACTGGATAGAGACTTGCGGTTTTGACTATGCATTTGACTTGCAGGCCATTGTGGATTTCTTGTTGAGATTTACTCTTTCCGTGGCAGCCATGAGAGCTCGTACCAAACTAATTTTACTGTCCCCTGCCATCTGCTGTGAAGAAATAGGTCTAGGCTACATATCAAGATTACGTATGATTCACAGACGTGGCTTATGACAGTTTTATTGATTTTAAAAAAGTTGAGGATCTGAAGGGAGGGAGTTACTTCAACTGGGAACTGAGACTCCACTCTTCCGGTTAATTATCTGTGGTTTGATATTTGATTGTGTAATTAAATTAACTTTCTGATGGGCGTGTTTAAATGCATTATGTTCTGTAAGCGGGCGCCGAGGTTCCGAGAGACACGTACGCAGATGTAATTAAGTAAAACGAAGTAAACGCTTTATAAGTACCCTAGTGGAGTAGGTATTCTACTACGTAGTGTATACCATAGAAGGAATTATCAGCAAGGACCTTGGAAGGAGTTATCAGCAAGGAACGTGAGTGTTTAAAATAAAATGATGTTATAAAGGTATAAATGTGACTTATTGTGATATGTAATGTTGTAAAACTTCTTAACAAGTCCAACGTAAGAGTCGCTCGAAATTTCTGGGCTTGATCACCACCAGTAATAGTCAGTGCAGTATGAAATACCGACGAATAGAAATCACATACCATTTATTTGAGTGGTGTGTAAGAAGTAAAACAAACGTGCCGAATTTGGTGTTGGGTGAAGTAATATTTT
Organism: Reticulitermes speratus; assembly: GCA_021186555.1. Lineage (NCBI taxonomy): Eukaryota > Metazoa > Arthropoda > Insecta > Blattodea > Rhinotermitidae > Reticulitermes > Reticulitermes speratus. The sequence continues at coordinate 29,560,868 of JAJKFL010000042.1, read as the reverse complement.
GTAGACTGTTTGTAGATAAATGTCACTTATTGCCATGCCACGTGACGTGACACGGTTTAATTTAACTGAATGTTGTAGTGCAACACGAGTCATGCCACACAACGACGCTTAGGTGGTGGTGGTGGTGGTGGTGGGGGTGGTGGTGGTGTGGCGGCGGCGGCAGCGGCGGTGGTGTACAGAAAGTGGTTCATGATCATCATCGTCCTCTAACAGCGCCAATCCATAAACTTTAAATCTTGTTTCTGACCCCATGAAATGACGTATTCACGTTGCTGTTGGTTTGTATTTTGTTAACGAAATTGGCACCCTGACCGCTGCTGTTCTCTGAAAACTTTTCTCAGATAGGCCATATGTGACTTACTAGTGTCTCGTGCCATCTCTTCGGTGGCTGTCCTGAACTTACCTACCTCCGACACTTATGCCGTAATCAGTTTTGTCATTCTGTTTTCCTCCAGTCTCCTCTCACGATGTTTCCAGTTGGATACTTTTGATAAATCCTGAGTACGAGTATGTGAGTGTTTGGGCTTTCGCAGCGGTGCAGTTGAGGTCTCCGCTCTTCGGGGATGTGGCGCTGCCGCAGTGGGTGAATGTTGCCTGACATTTTCGGACCCATTGACGCAACGTCACATCTCAGAAGAACGGAGACCTCAAATTATGATCAGTTACATTTTTAAGTCTTCTATATTGTGAGAGTTCAGTTTCTCGAGGCGGGGATATGAACATCACGGTCTTCTGAGATGTGACGCTATGCAGTTTGTACATGTGTACCAACTTATACTGCTTCAGATTCCGTAAGAAGAACGTTATGAAATGTGTGTAACCTGCAGTTCACATGTGTTTAATATCTTCCTCCATTTTTCTAATTTCTAGGCTTCACTTTCGTATGCCAGCACAGAGATCTTGCTAAACTTTGAACACGATAAGACTAGTAAGTTCTAGTAGGCATTAAAGAGGGTTAGAATATTCCACTTGATGTATTGCTGCATTGGCTTGTATAAGTTTGTTATTTGTTATGACATGACCTTTTCACCTTCGTATGATATGGCCTGTAATGGAACTCTGATAGTTCACTTGATTTATTCCATTATTTTGGAATGGGGTCATGAACTTCTTTCGTTAAATTTCTGTCCCGGCATAGACCCCGTTTATAGGCAAATCTCATAAATTCATTGATACCAGCAACGGGTCACCGTCATCACATCATGTATGATGGTAATCCTTGCCTGACGTGTGTAGGTCAGTCGGCCGATCTTCAGAAGCAAATTGACCCATTTACAGGAAAAGATTTGTTATATATTCACACAGTTTCTTTTGTGTATAATGTACCATAGTAATTGGGAATAGTGTTCTGTAGGGATGCCATGTTCAGCCTGCAAGTTTGTACATTGCCTTTATTTGCATTAAAAATTTCCGTACTTAAGTATACAGTACAGTGACTTGTAATTACAACTTTTGACTTTATTATCACTTTTATTTTCATTACGTAACTGTCGCGACGATCGATACACTTTTTCTTCCCACAGACCAGGGAAACGTCTCCCCGAATTTTGTGTAATGGAGTTACGGGTTTTCATTATTTTGGAATGAACTCGGAACAATTACGTGCTGTGAAAAAAAGGCGATATGTCGATACTCAGATTAAATGTCGATATAGAATTATTTTTCTCGGTAATATAGCGTACAGATTTGTCGATAAGAATTGATAAGCCGAGTAGTTTGATGTTATTTTCCCTGGCGTTTTGATTTCTTAGACGGATGTCCGAGTAAAAATGCAGCTTGGCCCACAGTCATATTGTGATGTGGCCTTGTGTGTTGGTGACAGCGAGGGACGTGAGAAGTTCATGGGACTCTTGACGATGGGACCGATACGTTGTCCCGAAACGTCGGTAAACAATTACCACACGACGCCGCATAATATCCCAGAAGAGCACATATCTCTTGTGAGAATCCTTGGATGTTCCACTTTTATGTGCTGGATTTCGATCTGAGTTCCATTTGGTGCTGCCATCTTATGATAAAAAATGCTGCACATTTAAATCTGTCAAGATGCGCATTATTGATGAGGCTACGCTGAATTCATATTACATTGACTTGTCACGCTCAAGAATAAGGTTAGATTTCAACCAGTGGTTTCAAGTTAGTGGCAGTGTTAGGAGAAACATGTTTGTTTTTACAGGGTTGTTGGCGAGTTTATGAAGCAGAGTGATGTGCTAGTCACGAAGTTCCGTCTTGGCAACCGAAGGGTTATTACCGTCGTCACAAGAACTCTTCATTAGTGTCTAAACCAAGCCAGATAAGTCCAGTCCACCCTATTTCTTTTAAGATCCCTTTTAATATTGACCTCCCATCTATGAATTTGTCGTCCTTTGGTATCTTACCTTCACATATTCCGCTGTAATTTGGGGGAGCAAAGCAAGTTTCATTCATTGTGTTGTGACGCGTCTTTAAAGTTACAAAACATAAACACCATTTGCCTTAACATGTCATGTATTGATAGACATACACGTTTTGTTACATAATATCACCATCACATCTGACAGAAAAAAAAAAGAGATGATTGTGTCCCTTGTAATATGTAACACATCAAAATCGTCTTTAAAAATATTCTTTGTGTCTGTAAAGGAACAATATTTATGACTGAAAACGTAATTTTATCGAAGTATCCCTTTGTACCTTCGTTTGTGCTATTGACAGTAGTGGAAGTGACTCTTGGCGAGCGTAGACCGTGTTCCTCAACACTAAGGCATGTAGGATATTTCTTTTTGTGCATTTACTAACTGGCGTTAGAGAGTTGAGTTACGGTCACTAAGATGAAACCTCAGAGCCTAATCTTTATGTCTCTTGGCAACCGTGACTTCAATTTCTGTCACTAATGTAAAAACTCAAAGCCTAGCTATTCTGTATGTAGGCAAATGTGAGTTGAGTCTCCGCGACTAAAAATGAAACCTGCAAACGTAAACGTTATGTAAGCCTATGTCAGCAACCATGACTTGAGTTTGCCACTAATATAATAAAGCGTGACCTAGGTTTATTACATTTCGGTTGTATCTGTGTTGGCTGTCACTGATGCTCGTATGAACATTCGAAGCCTCTCGCGTTACCACACCATGCGGGATCATACGTTGGTTCCGACATTTCGTAGGAACGTGCTGCTTCGTATTCTGGGTGACAGGTTCAGGTGCATACAGAAGTGATCTGGAGAAGGAAATGGGTTCATATATCAGATAGTTGCAAGGATTGTGGCCAGTCAGAACCACGAATCCGCGCAGTGTTTCAGGGTCAGACAGTCTTACACTTATCCTTCGAAACGTTGGGAACCACTCACCGAACGACACAGCATCACATTCCAGACGACTTGCATTTTCAGGAACACCGCTCGCAGAACCTCATATGAAACTCAAAGGTGATTTCCTATTACGACGTTTAGCTATGATAATAGGCTACAAGTTTAACTCACGTGAAAGAGAGTGGCATTTATGGGTTAACTTGCGCAGTAGCCGGTGACGTCAGCCTGTCATCCCGTTGATCTTTCTCATAAAAAGAGAACAACGGGGAACCGACAACAGTTTCGTGTCAATTGTCAGGAGCTTAAAACCTTGTTTCTTTCGCCCGAGCTCTAAAATGCACTTGTTTTATCTTCTTGAAGTCCAGTGCATAGAGACCCTTGGCTAGTCTTAGACGAGCTATTGTGAAAGTGAATGAATGCACGAGCACCCACTTCAGTGGCGGTTTTTAAGCGGAACAGAATTTTGGGACCCTGTGATGTGTGGCGGAAATAGTTTTGAAACTGTGAAATTACATTTCCGTGCTATTACTGAAAATTAAGTATTTTAATTTGTTTTAGCCGTTCATTTAACGACGCTGTATCATTATCTAGAGTTATATAGCATCAGTGGAAGTGAAGTATGAGTTGAGATAATTTGGAAGGTCTTATTCGTGGTCTAGTTTATGGTAGATTTCCGGGGAGTCTGAGGAAAACCACAGACGACCACTGTTTATCGCCCGGACCGGGATTCGATCCGTAAATCTCCTGAATACGAGTAAAGCGCAGTAGTCGCTTACCGTGACACTACCCGCGTTCAGTAATAAATGTATAGGAATCTCGTTCCGAAAGTAGTACACTCAAATGGAATATTGTGAACTGAAAGTAGCCAACACAAACGTTGCCATGACTTTCATCTCAATTCGTGACAGTCAGACTGTTGAACACTGGAAAGGAAATGAGAAACATAAGCACGTCTTTGAGTGAATTTTACGCTGCTTACCGCAAAGGTTTTGAATACACCATCATATAAAATCTGTATGATGATGATGATGATAACAGTATAACAGTAATAAGGCATCACATGCTTTTAAATATTTTTGTGGGTGTATTGGACACACCGCAATAATAGATGACCAAAAATGATTATAAACTGGAGCATGGTTTCTGAAACTGTGGTACGTCCACTCCTTACCAGTACCGACGAGAGGCGGGGGGGGGGGGGGGGGCCGAATATGTTGCGTATGTTTTTGTCGTTGTTATTGTCGATTGTACACATTAACCCTTTCAGACCAAGCCCAAGTCACTCTGCAATTTAGAGCCAGTCTTTCCGATTCAGTGTAAAGACTTTTAGCCGGTCTGCCGTTGCTGGGGGCCCGAAAAAATTTTTTTACCGTGACCCAAATCCGCTGTCGGCGGCCCTAGCTGCAAATGCCGCTCGTCCACGGCCGATGAGTGGGGGCGTAAGCCGGTAGAAATTACCGGGGCCCGGCGGTCGGGAAGGGTACCCGGGGCCCCAGTATGTTGCATACGGTTTTGTCTTTCTCGGTAGTATTAGATGTAATTAGGGAGTGATTTGTCGTTTTTTGCGGCACTTGCGGTAGGCGCTATCTTGCATACGATGCTTTCTGCTTTGTTCTTTTTCCCCTTGCCAGTCCACCTTTGATGGGCCCGAATAATTTTTCTACCGGGGCCCGAACCCGCTTTCAGCGGCTCTGCTCCTTACTGGTACGCGGCCTTAAAAAATCTAGATATGAAAGACGACCAAAATTTTGAAAGTAAATAAAACACAAGTCATATATTATTTGCCGATACCCAGCATTGCTGGCAATATTGTAGAACTCATCCCAGCTGCCAGTCTTCCCAATTTGCCGATACCCAGCATTGCTGGCAATATTGTAGAACTCATCCCAGCTGCCAGTCTTCCCAATTTGCCGATACCCAGCATTGCTGGCAATATTGTAGAACTCATCCCAGCTGCCAGTCTTCCCAATTTGCCGATACCCAGCATTGCTGGAAATATTGTAGAACTCATCCCAGCTGCCAGTCTTCCCAATTTGCCGATACCCAGCATTGCTGGCAATATTGTAAAACTCATCCCAGCTGCCAGTCTTCCCAATTTGCCGATACCCAGCATTGCTGGCAATATTGTAGAACTCATCCCAGCTGCCAGTCTTCCCAATTTGCTAATACCCAGCATTGCTGGCAATATTGTAGAACTCATCCCAGCTGCCAGTCTTCCCAATTTGCTGATACCCAGCATTGCTGACAATATTGTAGAACTCATCCCAGCTGCCAGTCTTCCCAATTTGCTGATACCCAGCATTGCTGACAATATTGTAGAACTCATCCCAGCTGCCAGTCTTCCCAATTTGCCGATACCCAGCATTGCTGGCAATATTGTAGAACTCATCCCAGCTGCCAGTCTTCCCAATTTGCCGATACCCAGCATTGCTGGCAATATTGTAGAACTCATCCCAGCTGCCAGTCTTCCCAATTTGCCGATACCCAGCATTGCTGGCAATATTGTAGAACTCATCCCAGCTGCCAGTCTTCCCAATTTGCTGATACCCAGCATTGCTGGCAATATGTAGAACTCATCCCAGCTGCCAGTCTTTCCAATTTGCTGATACCCAGCATTGCTGGCAATATTGTAGAACTCATCCCAGCTGCCAGTCTTCTCAATTTGCTGATATCCAGCATTGCTGGCAATATTGTAGAACTCATCCCAGCTGCCAGTCCTCCCAATTTGCTGATACCCAGCATTGCTGGCAGTATTGTAGAACTCATCCCAGCTGCCAGTCTTCCCAATTTGCTGATACCCAGCATTGCTGGCAATATTGTAGAACTCATCCCAGCTGCCAGTCTTCCCAATTTGCTGATACCCAGCATTGCTGACAATATTGTAGAACTCATCCCAACTGCCAGTCTTCCCAATTTACTAATACCCAGCATTGCTGGCAATATTGTAGAACTCATCCCAGCTGCCAGTCTTCCCAATTTGCTGATACCCAGCATTGCTGACAATATTGTAGAACTCATCCCAGCTGCCAGCCTTCCCAATTTTAGCTCTTTTATTTAAATAAAAAATTATTGATGTTAAACTGAAATTGCTAAATTTCGTTTATTGTTGCGCCAACGAAACAAATCTGAGAACCCCTGAACTAGAGAAAACTATGCATTGCATTACTGACTGACTCATCAGTGCCAACTGCGGTGTAAGCTGTAGAACGCGTTTTCTTCCGTTGCTTATTTTCTCGGAAATGTAGCAGCATATATGACAGACACATCCTAGCACTCTGACTTCTACCAATCCATGTCCACAATATTAGTACATTTTACCCGTCGTTATCGCACAGTATTGTACCACCACGAAGGAAAGGGAAATAATCACCGTTATGAAACAAATAGTAATAATTTCACAGAACAGTTTTGGGGCCCTTGAGTAGTCGGGGCCCAAAACGACCGCATAGTTCCCTTAGCGGTAAATGGACCCGTGATCAACTGACATAATCTGTGGCCTTAGCTAGAGGTTTGTTTCTGTTGTGTACATGGGCTGTAGAAAAGGAACACCACGTCGTGAACAAAGAATCTCTCGCATGGGCTAACGAACGAGGAGACTGACCATGGGCTTAGCTCCATCTTCAATACGAACACCGAAACTAATGAACAGTGGTACCTAGTACAATACACATATACCAATACGTATTCTAAATTCACATGTAAGGAACGCGAAGTGTTTCATCTTTCCGTGGCCTCATGGAACGATCCGTAGAAGTATTGGGTCATCATTTTATTAAACCTACCTTCTGCCACTTCTCGCCCGCACGTTTACTACTACCCACACGCGCGACGCAGTAGCGGTTGGAAGTGACAACTACAGTTTTCAGGTAAAATAAGGGCTCTGTATACAAGCAGGACGGAACACGACGCATATACAAGTATAACCGTTTAAACTCCGGACAGTTTGTAGTGACGGGTTCTTGTAAACACGATAATAAGTCTTTGGGTTGCATAAACGGCGCGAGGGTGGTTTATTAGCTGAACGACTGTTAGGGCGGGCTTGCACGTGAGAGTAAGACGCGCGCGAATCTCTCTCAGCTACTCTCGAGAGGCGTTGTCTTACGTGTAACAAGGTCACGGTAACCTTGCAGGCAGTCGGCTTGAGGGCGTTTCTTTTGTCCGTGTAAAGTAGCGCCACGCTTCTTCTCAGCTGCACTCTGAACTAGACCAGAAAAGTCTGTATAACTGAGAGCAGCTTGCGAGCAACCGCATAAATGGCGACCCGAAAGGTATCGACAGGGGATGAAACGAGGAAGTTGCTGAGTTTTTGTGCCACACGATTGGAAGTTTGGGACGGCAGACACATACTTACACAGACTGAAGTGCAGCGAAAAATAAAATTCGCAACCTTCAAAATTAATTGATTTTACGTATATTGTCGTATATTGCTGCATACACTGTACCTTCTTTGTGTGAAATAGACTAGTAATTTGTAAACTGCATGCATTGTGTATGTGAACCAGCAAACTCTCTTACCAAACAAATTTGCCAGATCAGTAACGATTCTGACTTTTATTTAGGAGATTCCTGGTACGAATCTCGCCCGGGACACCGACTGTCTTGAGGTCCTTCATGATTTTCCCTTTTCCTTCCAGGAAAATTCTAGAATAATAGGCCCACCTTAACTTTCTTCACTCTTCACATTCATTAGTCATCATCATACAATTATTCCGTGCTACGTAGTGTAGTTACTTAAAGCCTTATTAAATGAATTACACTAGTAAATAATTACAGCTGTCTGTCTTTGATGGAATGTGAATAATGTGTGATGAATACATTTAAATTTATATAATTTGTGTTTATTCACTCATGTCCTACATATATTTAAATCATGTATTTGCAATATAAACTTATTAACTGTAACTTAACACAACATTTTATTTTTTGTTTCGTCTCTTATAAATAACTAAATCCACATAACACGGCAGCTGCGAGTTTTTCTTCGCGAAGGGATGTGGCCAGGTCTTGGAAAACGTGCAGCTTTTATTACGGTAATATGCTTGTAGAATGGAAATTGACAGTATGGCGCCAGTGCCGAATTTTTTGTAGCTTTCGGTGTCAACGGCTATAGCGAACGAACCATTTTAGCTAGACTTGCGAAAGTTTGTACGGAGATTGACCATCACCATACTTACACAGTACATATGTGGTATTGTTTGTGCGCTGATGATGCGTGCGACTGTAGTGTTGAGTGAGAAATCACAGGAAGAGCAAGCCTTCATGTCTGTTTTTTAGTACTTTATCGGTTTTGACTAGTGGCAATAAAGAATGGTACGAAAACTTTATTCAGCTTATCTGGATGGAATGGGTGGGACATGTGGCACGCAGGTGAACAACGGGCAATGCGTGTGAAAAATCATAAGGGAAGAGACCACGTGGAAGCCTAGGCATGTATATGTGTGTGGTAATATTAAGGGAGGATAATAAGGAAGTAGGGTGTCGAGTAAATTCATCTACGTAATGATGGGGCTGGCTGTTGTGAACACATTAGTCAATATTTGGATTCCAAATTATGTGTGGCATTTCTTTATTACCTGAATGACTTCACAGAAAGTACTGTGTCTGTTGTGTGGATTTGATTAGTTTGGCCATTAAGAAGAAGAAGAAGAAATTTACTGAAGAAAATTGGTTGTTCAAGGCAGTATAATAGTTTGTGATGAATTAGGAGGAATGTGTATGAAAGGATTTGTGACATCTTAAGGTACTGGCACTACAGGCGTTTACATGGAGGAGCTGACGAAAACCACGTTAATGTCAGATAACTTAGCTGAGTATGAACTGAGGTACTTGAAAGTGAGCTGGAAAACTTTTTATTCTGCCATCGCACATGGTTTGACTGCAGGAGACCACTTGATAATCAAATGAACAGCACTGCCTGCAGCCCTTCCTTATTCATAATGAACAGACGTTCGTCATCGTCTCTGCCAAGAATGTGTGGCATGGACTGTGGTTAGAACTCTGAAAAAGAGAAACATGTAGCAAATGCTTTGTGTTTGCAGGTGGCTGTCAGTTCCCAAAACAATGGTCAGGACAGTGGTTCCAGTCTGGGGTGCCTCATCTGCTCAATATCAACTCGACCTCCATAGAAACCAAGGGGGAGTGTGTGGAGGGTCAGGGAGACAAGTTTATCATAGAGGACAAGTGAGTGATCACTCAAGAATGCAGCCATATGGCTTTATTTAATAACCATACTCAGATTACTGTAACAGTCCATTTACACTGCAGCAGATGTACACTGCTGCTTCATTTGTAAGAGGGGGTGAAGAAAGTTGTTACAAAAAGCCAGGGCTCTCAACCTATGCTTATGTTTGCCAGGACACATAATGTCTGTATTTTTATATTTGCTAAAGTTTGAAAACAATTTCCATATTCCATGATTTGTTGTCAGTATGAATCGCACTGTGCATGATGTAGGTCAGCTGACATTTTTTATGGTCCACCATGAATGTGCACCGCTGTAATTTGCATATAAAATAAGACTGCCAGTTTCTTGTAGGTCTGTGAAGATTCTTATTAATGTACACAAAAAATTAGGAAGATTAACTGATTTTAGTTGTTACGTGTCACAGAAGTCATTATGGTTACTGTGACAGGATAATTGTGTGTTCCTCAATGTGGTAGCATTGCTTACATTTATTGTTATTATAAATTAATGTAATTAAAATATTCTTGCATCTAGATTGTGTATATAGACAGACTGCTGATGTGTGGACTATTTGTTTCACATTTCATTATATTTTGTGATATCGTTTCAGTGTAGAAAAACCGTATGGACAGATCTACTGTCACAGGTCAACAAAATATTGGACATCATAATCATTATTGCCACTGTAATAAATTAATTCAGTTCATTTCAGTTTAGTTCAATTCCGTTTAATAGGTACTTATTAACATGCAGGCTTACCCACAGCACAAGTGCCAATTATAAAGACAGCACATAAACACAAATACAACACAAAAGCAGTACAAATACACAAAAACGAAACACTAAACAGACAAACCAAAAACATGTGGCAGCTGTAGGAAGAAAGCGATGTTAACGAAGTACTGGGTCAACAACCGTAAACCCTGAAAAACGTAGGTAAGTTCGGTGATTTCAGGCTTCTGCCGCGGTGTACATGAAGTCTGCCCTCTTCTGGAACTTCACGCAGCGTAAAATGGTAGTTTGTAACAAACTGCCATTCTGTGCTGCGTAAAATCCCAGAAGAGCGCAGATTTCTTACGTAAGTTGATTAAAAATGACACAGATTAGTGCAGAATCCGTTTTAATTAAGGAATGGGTTACCTAAAGATATCGAGGTCTTTGCACACAAGGTTAGCAGCCGACACACATCTAGCAGACGGGGAGATTTTACAAGTGACAGTCAACAGGGAAGAGTTTCTGAAATTACGAGGAATAAATCGAATACCAGTAATATTCAAAAGAGACGGGCAGCATTTTAAACCGGAATAAACAGAAATGAAAAATAATGCATCAAGATGAGGTCTTCTGTCGTGCAGGGTATGAAGCTTTAGAAATGTAAGAAAATTCTTCTAAGTGACATGGTCATGAGTAAAGAAACGATTTTGACATAGGGCTACGAACTTCCGCTGAATGCGCACCAACTTTTTGGCGTCAGTAGACGTTACAGAGTTTCATACAGTTGAGGCATACTGAAGTTTGGGTGTAACTAGTGTTAAATACTGTATTAATAAGCTATCAAGGGTAGACACGGAATAGGTTGTACGTCTATTAAGCCCAGCATCGTTACGGTTTGGGAGAAATGTAGTCTACATGTGCGTGGTAATGCAGTTTTTAATCTAGTTGTACCTCAAGGTCTTTGATAGTGTCCGTGCGGGTTATAGAAGAGTCACATATTTTATAAGCGTACTGGAGAAGTTTTGTTTTCCTAGTGGAGGTGATAACTTTAGTTTTGCCGATATTTACCTCATAAAGTTAGCAGTACACAAACCTTGTATATGTTCGATACCAGATTGCAGCAGAGTGCTGTCGTCAGCGGAATTTATAGTACGAAAAATTTGAATATCGTCAGCGAATAATAGGTATTTAGAGTACTTAATTACGTTACAAAGGTCGTTAGTAAATATATTAAAAAGCAGAGGCCCTAACACAGATCCTTGTGGGACCCCCAAAAGAAATTCGGAAGTTAATGAAAAGGTGTGTCTAAAATACCTACAGAAGATGCCGATTAGTAAGGTAACTACGAAATCAGTTCACGTAACTGTCAGAGCCCATGCGCAAAATTTTGTGGAGTAAAATAGATGCGAGACAAGGCCAAATACACTGCTGAGGTCCAAATAAATAGAATGCTTGACGTTGAAAACGAAGTAGAGGAGAAATAAAATCAAGGCAGGTTACCAGATTAGTTCTTGTGGATTTGGCTTTCGAGAAACCATGTTGAATGGATTCGAATTATGTTTAAAGTGATGTGACATGTGATCGTGTATAAGAAATCCAAAAAAATTTGGAAAAGTTATTTAAAATGTGGCGGTGGTGGTGGTGGTGGTGGTGGTGGTGGTGGTGGTGATGATGATGATGATGATGATGATAATAAAGTACAGGTGGGGCAGAGTTCATTTTTAAAGATACACCACTCGACCACAATATAGTAAAATTTTATTCAAAGCAATATGAACTGAAAGATAAATGTTTGCCATTTTTAGGAACATTATAACAGTTATTTATTAAAAATAACATCCGTGAGGTATCGTCCATCAAGATTGATGCACTATGCACTCGGTTCAAAACAGTTTCTATTACGCTCAGGTGCATGGCCGGTGGGATGGAATTGATCTCATTAGAAATGCTCTGTTTGAGGTTATGTAAGTCTGCCGGACGTGTTTGAAACGCTTTGCTTTTCAAGTAGCCCCACAAGAAGAAATCACAAGCCAACAGATCGGGCGAACGGGCTGGCCAAGAAATGTCGCCATAGCGGGAGATTATGTGATGTTGAAACAGTTCTTAAGGCGTTCATCGACTGCTGAGCAGTATGTGCTGTTGCTCCATCTTGGAACCGGATGGTGGCAAGGTCAGTGTCACGACGGCGTAACTCTGGAAACAACTCTTATTCACTGAATGTCTACGTGCTGATCGTTTGGGGCTACGACCGATAGCGGTTCGTGCTCTTTCAGCGTTTTCCAGTGTCAGCACAGTTCTGACCCTGCCTCCGGGGGTTTTAATTGTTGCAGAAGCCGTGGTTCGAAACTTCTGCACCCAGTTCTTGATAGCACTGGGCAACAAATTTTAACTTTTTTTCGGTTACGAGCATCAAATCCACTTTCCTTTATGTAATTGGGTATGCTGAACATGAAAATAGGCCTTAAAATGATGAGTTAGCTACAGTCTCCAAGATTTGTGAAATTTTATAATAACATGTAGCATATTTAACACAATAATACTTACTATTCACTGCTGTCCGTCATCACTTCGGCTAAAGGCGTGTTTTCTTAGCCTGTCTTTTGTATACAAGTTCTGGAGAGTCTCTAACTACTGTCCAGCAATAATCTGCTAACATAACTGGACTCCATTTCCCCTGATAACCATTTTCCATTTCCGCAATGGTCTGGTGAAAGCGTTCACCGTGTTCGTCGCTGACCGCACCGCAGTTATCAGGGAAGAAATCCAGGTGAGAATGCAGAAAGTGAATCTTTAACGACATATTGCAGCCCAATTTCTGATACGCAACCAACAGGTCCTCCACTATTTCCTTGTAATTGTCAGCCTTGGTGTTTCCGAGGAAGTTATTAGCAACCAACCGGAAAGCATTCCAAGCACACTGCTCGTCACCAGTGATAAGCCGGTCAAATTGTTCATCTCTGAAGATGTCTCGGATTTGTGGACCGACGAAAACACCTTCTTTGACTTTTGCATCACTCATCCTCGGAAATTTATCACGAAGGTACTTGAATGCTTGGCCGTCTCGATCCATTGCCTTGACGAAATTCTTCATTAGGCCAAGCTTAACGTGCAGCGGTGGCAACAGAATCTAGCTTGGTTCCACTAAAGACGGATGTAGTACATTCTTTGAACCTGGCTCCAGACGTTGTCTTAAAGGCCAGTCCCTGACCACGTAGTGCGAGGCCCTTGCTCGGCTGTCCCATTCACAGATGAAACAACAGAATTTTGTGTATCCTTGCTGCAGTCCGAGTAAGATGGCAACAACCTTTAAGTCACAACAAAGCTGCCATTTATATTTATCATAGTTTATGCACTCCAACAGTTGCTTCATGTTGCTGTATGTTTCTTTCATGTGAACTGCATGACCGATTGGAATCGATGGCAAAATGTTGCCATTATGCAATAATACTGCTTTCAAACTCAACTGTGAGGAGTCTATGAAAAGTCTCCATTCATCAGGGTTATGATTGATGTTGAGAGCTGACTTCAGACCATCAATGTCATGGCAGGTGACGAGATTACTTTTCATTGAAAAGAATGAAACAAAGTCTTTATGACGTGAACGAAATGTAGACACGCAGACGCCCTCACCAAGTAGATTCCACTGCTGCAATCTTGAGCCCAAGAGTTCAGCTTTACCTTTCGACAAATCTAGATCTCGCACAAGGTCGTTCAATTCGTTCTGTGTTATTCTGTGTGGCTCAGTACATACTTCATCAGATATAAAATCTGGATCGCTAGAACTTGAGACATTTGTATTACTGCATTCCTGATCTTCATCATCATCTTCGATTTCAAATGAGTCAGGCGGTTCTGGAATAGGTAGATCGTCTCCATGGAGCACCGGTAGTATAGCAGATGGTATATTTGGGTAGCTCAGTTTACACTTTTTCTTCTTCGACGTTCCATGTTCCAGTGGAGGAACCATGCAGAAATAGCAGTCAGTAATGTGGTTTGTTGGCTCACGCCACACCATGGGTACAGCAAAAGGCATAGAACGCTTCTTGTGATTTAACCAGCCGCAAAGATTTGCCGAACAAGAGTTGCAGCATATGTGTGGAGCCCAGCTCTTGTCCTGATCCCCAACTTTACAACCGAAGTATAGATGGTACGCCTTTTTCACAATTGGAGTTAGAGCACGCTTTTGTGAAGCAAATGTCACTTTCCCACATACATAACAAAAACTATCTGAACGGTTCACACATTTACGAGGCATCGTAGTTTTCTTCGCGTTAAAAAACAAGATATTGTAACCGAGCACGGATGCAGCGAGAAAGCACACTGAAACTCTAAATACCACGTGGCACACCGTGGAAAAGGCGCGGGAATCCCCGACGATTAGCTAGCGCGACCCGACGCGATCCGACGATGACCGACACCAAGTCACTGCAGTTGCGCTACGCCAGAACCGGCTCAATATATAGGCCTATATAATTTTGTGAATATGCAAGTACACAATCTTAGTGTAAGTATAAGCCTATAGCATAAATTACGGTTAGGAATGGAAATGTAGACCCATTTCAGTCTTTCGTGTATAAACAAAATGTAAGGAAAATAATAAAAATCGGTCACATTAATAAAGGCCTGTTACTTCAAAACAAGAGCTAACAAACAATTTTAAGCATCATATTCGTTCTCAGCGACCTCAAATTAGTTAAGATTAACTAGTTTCAACTCCGTAACATTTTCACTGTTGACCAGTGTAGTATTACGATCAGGCACAGTTCCATTTATTCCAATGTTAAAATGTCGTCTGAATATTTGTTGCTTTGCTATCGCAGAGTCGTTACTTTTTTAAAAACGTCTGTACGGCGAACGCACGGTGTACAGCTGATCACTGATCAGTGTTTACTAAATGGCGTCCCTCGCTGAACGCTATAGTGCAATTAGTTTCATACCCTACCGGGGCCGCCAGAGTACTACGTAAATCAAATGGAACGAACTCTGCTCCACGCTGTGTAATAAATAATAATAGTAACCATAAAGGATCCAATCCCAGTGGCCGCTAGATGTAAGGCGTGGGTCTGCGGCCGCTTGCGTGCTGGGATTGCGGGTTCGAATCCCGCCGGGGCATGGGTGTCTGTCTCTTGTGAGTGTTGTGTGTTGCCAGGTAGATGTCCCTACATCGGGCCGATCAATCTTCCAGAGGAGTCGTTCCGAGTGTGGTGTGTCTTGAGTGTGATCTTGAAGCCTCGATAATGAGGAGGCCCAGGCCCACTACGGGCTGTTGCGCCATTGGGGGGGGGGGGGGGGGTGGACCATAAAAGAAGCATACTTAAAAGATGTAGCAATTCCTAACAGTCACAACCTTCACAGCACCATCACCGAAAAGCTCCAGAATTATACAGACTTGAAGGAAGAGCTGATAAGAATATTACCACTAGTACTATCCACAACGGGTATTATTCCAAACAAATTACGTGAAAGTTTAAAACTGCCTAATTCAATGTAGAAAGCAGTAATACTTAATACACATAGCAGTCAGAAAGTTTTTGGCAGAACAATGAATGAGAAGTGCTTGGTTAGTGAGACCCATACTCTTTTGAGAACCAGCTAAACTGCTGGAAGTAAGGAACGTGGATGAATAATAATAATAATAATAGTAATAATAAATAAATAAAAGAAGTTTGTGCACATTAACATTATTCAATATGCAAAGCATTGGGCATCGAAACGACAAATGGCGCGCGCGCGCGCGCACGCACACGCTCACATACACACACACACACAACAACGACGACGACAACGATAATACTAATAATAAGAAGAAGAACAACAACAACAACCTGCTTCGTGTGGGGTGAAATGCTGTCAAGAGACCTTGTGTTGACAGACATGCACTAAGAGCTAGTTTATTTTGTAAAATCTTCAGTTTGCTGGAATAAATTTCTCGTCACTATTTTAGATTAAGTTAAACCTAAAAACTTTGCGTACTTCTGTGCATTGCTTAGGATGTGAGGCCGTTTCAGTGAATCTCTAGTCACTTTCAAGTTAAATATAAAGTTCTTAGGTGGGCTATGGAGTGTGTGTGTATGGAGGGAGGGGATGCAGATCTTCTTTGAAACCAAGCATACTTCCCTTCCAAAATATACACCTCCTTGTGAATGTAGAGGAAGCAAAGAATTGAGCTACATAAACTTAATAAAGCTTCTTGTTTCTGATGAATACTACCTTAGACAACTTTCACAATACAAAACATGACATGGATGTACAAATTATATAATTGTGCAGTACAGAAATTTTAACTGTTTCTGTGCAGCATCAACTCCATCTGTGTTTGTAATAATTGCAGGAGAAGTGGTGTGGTAGAGTTGGATTATATCTGAGGCTTCAACAAAGTTATAATTAGTGCTTGGGTGGGTCGCTTTCACTTTGCTATCAGAATAATAATAAGTGAAAGGAGAGCCTATAATATCATGGGATGTATATAGTGGCTGCCTGCCTGTGTGCCTGCCAGCCTGCTACTTGGAATCAATAATGCACTGGCATGTGTACACAGACAGACAAATGGGAGCATAGTTGTAATACAGTCTCCTGCTCTATATTCTATCACTTAAGCTAAAGATGATAAATTTACACCATTAAGTCTGTATTGTGTTACATGTCCACTGCTGTATGTGTCTTGATGTAGTCCAGTTGTGATGCTTGATGCACTGTTGGTAGAAATGATGTTGTTTGAACATTGTCATAAAAATAATTGAAGTTTATTATGCCGACATCCATGATGACCACAGATGTATAATGTTTAAAAATGCCAGGAATGTGTTATCTGCTCAGTGTGTATTGTACCTAAGAGATCTGGCTTGTTTATGGTGTGGTCAGTGTCGAATTCAGTGTCAACTACTCCATCCTCACTAATGGAGGAGGTGGCCACATGTGGAACTGTTCTGGCCTCAGTTCAATAGATTCTTGGAAGGGTGTACCTGGTTTCCTCTTCAGTAAGTCTGTAACTCACCACTCTTCAATGAAAACAGAGAACAATGTGACAACTGGAGAATGTACAAAATATAAATGTTAATGAGGGGTTCAGATCTTTCAAAATAGTAACTGAATGACAGCAGGGGTTTAATAAACACACTTTTATTTTATTTTTATTCTTATTTTTAGTTTTAGTTTTAAGCATTGTAGAAATGCATGTAAACCTTGGGATATAAAGTTGTAGTAGGTCTGTTGGCATTGTGTGTGGCTGCTTTTTTAATGTAAAGAATTTCGAGCCTGATGATGGCATTATAAGCTGAATTAGGTAGCTAGAAATATGTCAGATCATAAACTGTGTAAGTTGTGCTGACTGTTGGTTCACAGTTGTGAATTATATATTCTTAAGGTTGACCATTTTCTTGTGTCTGGTCAGAGATTCACATGCTATCCTTCAGCAGAGGTTTGTATTCTGGTAGTACTAGACAGATTAAAAGCAAATGAGCAAATAGCTAAACATAACATTTCATGATCTGACACAAGTTATTCAGGTTGCTGTTAGTAAAGCAATAGAACTTGCTATTTTGTAAATGCAGACAATGTGTCATGATAGGCATTTCTTGGTACTGCCCTTTGGCATCAGATTGTAATTGAATTGCAACTTTTTTTGCATTAAATGTATCCTGTCATTATTACAATATGTGAAGTGTAATCCTTTTGGAGCATAAAATGCATTGTGTTGATAGTGAGTACTGAATACTTCAGTACTTAACTGTAATCTACCAGTAATCAGGTGTACTTTGTGTGATGGATAATTATTTGCAGCTAGTTAGTTGTTTCCTGTTTGCAGAGTGGACAGCTGTTACCGATGTGTTGTTATTCATGAGAAGCACCCAAATGTATTGCAGTATAAGGAGAGTAAGTATGCAAGGTTCTGTTCCTCTGTTTACTGTGTTATAATTTTGCAGTAACAAACAGAAGGAGAAGTTGAAAAATTGTTCACATACTTGTTTTGCAAATGTTTTCTTTGTTATTTTACAAATCTATTCGGTCTCACTGTTCAATTATTAGAGATATAAACCTGTTACTGTAAGCCTGATCACACCATACTGTTCAAAGACAAAAGATACTTTTTGTTACATTTCATTAAATATTTATCATACCAAACAATACATGAAGTGAAAGTTGTAAGACCTAGTGTCTTTACATTGTGCCATGTACTAGTATAATGAATGATGAACCATTTTGGGACAATAGTTGAAGTTTGATTTATGTGAAGTGTGAGGATTATGTAGGACTGATGTAAACCAAAACTAAATTCACATAATTATTTTAGTTTAAACTCTTCTTCTATGGCATTACGGTCCTTTGAGTTTAGCCTTAGCCTCCCTTGTGATTCTTGCCCATTCTAGTCTATCTTGCGCTTTGTACATCTATCTCTTAATTCCTTATGTTCTTATATCAGTTTGGATGTCATCAAACCATCTTAATTTAGGTCTACCAATTTTCCACTTTTTATCCAGTTTGGCATTCAGAATCTTCTTTGGTAATCTAAAATCCTCCATTTGAACCACATGGCCCAGCCACTCTAATCTTCTAGTTTTAATATCTGATATAATATTAGTGTCCTTATATATATTTTGAAGTTCCAAGTTAGTTCTAATTCGCCAAACTCCATTTTCACACTTGGGACCATAAATTTTCCTTAGTACTTTCCTTTCCCAAGTCATCAGATTAGAAGCTATTCTGTCATTAATCATCCAAACTTCACTGCCATAAGTTACGACTGGTTTAATGATAGTTTTATATATTCTTATTTTAATTTTTTTTTGCAATGTATCTTGCCTTTAAAACATTGTCCAGAGCACGGAGGCAGTGGTTTTCAACTGCAATTTTTTCTTTTATATCAACCATAACATCATTATTATATGCAACCATAGAGCCTAAATATGTAAAACTTGAAATCCTTCATAGGGTTGTCCATTTAGCATGATGTTACTTAACCCATTAGTTCTATTCTTGCTGCTTTACATGTATTTTGTTTTTGTTCTGTTAATTGTCAGTTCGGCTTCTTTTGCTGCTGGCTGCATCTGGGAAACAACTTCATTTAAAGCTTCAGTATTTCGAGCAATTATTACTATATCATCAGCATATGCCATATATTGTTTGGATCTATTAAAAATTGTCCCACCAGGGTTTATTATTATTTCTCTCATAACTTTCTCCAAACCGATGTTAAACATTAATGTGGACAGTGAGTCCCCCTGTCTAATGCCACGGTTAGTGATAAAACATTCTGATAACTTATTCTGTATTTTAATTTTATTAAGTGTATCAGAGAGAGTCATCTTGGTAAGATTAAATAGTTTGGTTGGAATTCCAAATTCTTTCATGGCTTCAAAAATGTATGGTCCACTAATGCTATCAAATGCTTGTTTAAAGTCAACATATAACTGATGTAGTTGAGTGTTATGTTCATAAAATTTTTCTGTGATTTGACGCAGTGAAAACATATGGTCTGTGGTAGACCGTCCTTTACGAAAGCCGCACCGATATTCACCAATAAACTCTTCTGTGTAAGTTTCTATATATTCAGTTAAGATGTTAGTAAAAATCTTATATGTGACATTTAACAGGGAGATACCTCGATAGTTGTTACACTCCAGTTTACTGCCTTTTTTATGTATAGGGCAGATGGCAGCGGTTTTCCAGTCTGCTGGCATAACTTCTTTATTCCATATTTCCAAAATCAGGTCAAATATACATTTCCAGAGATGTTTACCTCCATTCTTAATTAGCTCAGCATTTATACAGTCATCACCTGGAGCTCTGTTAAGCTTTAGTTTTCTAATCACATTGTATACCACATTAGCTGTGGGTGGAGATATAAATGGTTCAGGTCTATAAAAAATTTTTTCATCAATGGTTGTTTCTTCATGAGAGTTACACAGAAAATCTTTAAAATATTCAGTCCATCTCTCTAATGCCTGTTGTTCACCAGTGACCACATTACCTTTTTTATCTCTACATAAGTTTGTTCTTGGTTGGAAACCTAATATTATGGACACTTTCAAAGTATATCTAGTTTCATTTCTACCATACGTTTCCTGTCCAGAATAAGGTTTCTTCAAAAAGTTTCTTTCTTTCATGGCATATGGTTTTTGCTTCCCTTTGTGCCTTCTTCTACTCATCCACTAGGGCTCTAGTTTTCCTTTGCAGCATCTTATTTAGTTTAAACTCACCTTCCTTAAATTTCATGACGATAAGTCCAGTGGTTTGATAATTGAACTCTTTGATAGACAAGTGGGTGGACAGCCATGGTCACCGTTATATGTGTTTACTTTGTACAAAAAAATGGATAATAACTTGATGTTCTTTGAATATAAATTACTTAGTTACCCTGTTCTCCAGCAGAGGAGGGATGTAGCAATTATGTTGGTATTAGAAGAATCTTGTGCATGTTACTGAGATAGAAAGGTAAACATTAATATGTGTGTTGTCAGTTCACATTTGGTCACAAAAGAATTATTTTTAGCATGAAATCAAATCAGATGAAATCAAATTTATTTGTTGAGCCTCAAGTACATTCTTTTGGATGTGACTGCTAACATCAGGTCTTTACCAGTAAACACCCACTATTTACTAATGTCTGTTGTCATATAAATACACACCATTGCCTCGAACACAACACTTCTGCATTTATTTTTGATGATACATGTTTTGATTGATATCTATCATTATCAGTTGTTTTTACAAATTTTTAAAAGTGCCTGATGATGATCAATATGAATCAAAGCAGGTAACATTAAAAAAGAAATTAAAAAGTGTTGTGTTATACCAAAGAGTGTGTATTTATGCAACTGATTGAACATTACGGGATGGATACCATTAAATTACTAATGCCTCTTGTTTGTCTTATACGGTTTCTTCTTTGTATAAGGTTCTATTCTGATCTAAATTATTCTGTACAGTAAAGCACTGCTATTAACAATGTTTTCTCTCCATCCTCCTCTAAACTTTGCACAGTTTTTTGTACTTGGTTTTCCCATTTACATTTCGTTTTGTACAGAGATCTGCCAACATTTTTCAGTTCATTCAATTCAATCAACTGAATCTTGGTACAGGTAGTTATTTTCTTGTGTGCTGTTCTTTCATTTGTTATACCTATTTATTGTTCATAAAATTTTCCCTCCATCTTTGTGTGTCTTTACATTTCTGCAGTATGTGTATCTCATTTTCTTCTTTACATAAGGGGCATCTTCCTTTTTCTGCACCTCTCCTTATACCTCTCACTTTCCAAGTTTCCTATGTAAACTATGCTATCCCTTTTGTCCCATTCATATTATAACTATGTATATACAGTTCTTTTCTGTACCCTTTCTTTATGTCCCAGTACATAAGCAAAGATTTATTTTCTCTCATTTTCTGTATACTTATATACCATTACACCTAGTTGTAATAATTTGGCATATAGCTCTTAAATCCCTCCCCTGTCTGTTGAACCAGATGTATCCCAGCCCAGTGTTGTTATAGTTCATCTCTTCGACTTACTGCCCAACTTTCCTACATCACATTTTGTGTCTGCCGCTGATAGAAACATTTCAGAAATACATCTTGTTCCATCAGCAAATCTGTACCAGAATTTTAGTTTAGTACAAAGCATCTTGCCCCTCCCAATTTCTCTGTGCCAAGTTCACAGTCTGCCGCTTCATGTTCTGTGCTTTGGACTCGTTAAGTATTTTTTACAAAATCTCTCCTGAATTCAGCAGTGCCCCCCCCCCCCCCCCCCCCCCCCCCCCCCCCAATCCCCCATATTTCAACCTCATATATTTTCAGCATCAGTAATAGCTTCTTGTGCTTTCTTTTTATGGTGTGCATAAAATGAATGCATGCTGGGGATGTTAACTGTGTCAGTTCACATGCCAAGCTGCTGATCAGCTTTTGATTATATTCACTGTTGGGAATCAGCACTGAACATCTTTCTGTAGAGTTAGTTTTGGATGATATCAGTCGAGTATAAACCTTGAGACTGTAGACTGTCTTGTATTGCGGAAGATTAAAGTGTCCTGGGATGTTACACCATGTTGACAGGTGAATAGTTACTGACATTTTGGAGTATTGTAGATTCGGTATCAGTCAGTCCAAGAATGATCCCAAAGACGAAGACACTACTGTTCTTTGAAGCGGCCGTAGCTACCAGTATTTGTCAGTTGACACAGAGTAGCATCCCAGAACATATAAATCTTCAAATATAAACTACTACTATTTTTTTTAAACATGAAACTTGAGTAGAGCATCGGTCTGCTTTATCTCCATTATAATTTATATTGATTTCTTCTATTGGTTCACATAAATTTCCTGTTGTTGACAGACTGTTTAGCTGTTGGTTAGATGAAGTGTCTGACATTGCAGCTTTCTGTGACTTGAGAGCGAGTCTGGACCAGATGTGTGGGCAGATAACAGGTGATGCAAATTTGTTCTCGATGTTTCGGGCTGAACCAGCTGGTGGACCTGTTCCCTGCCCTTTTAAAGGTGCACCCTTCACTTTCACATATAACCGAGGATCAGGAGAGTGTGGGAGTCCAGTGTCACGGGTAGACTCGTGTACAAATGAGTCCCAACTTTTGCTGAGGTATCAGGCCTGTCCTGATGTACATGGCACGGAAAGTACAGGTTGGTCACTACTAAAAAATTGTAAATTGTTCCATGTAAGGGGGACAATAGAGAAACATACACAGTAAGAAAAGAAAAAGAGTATTTTCATCCCCAATTTAAGACCATGGTCATATATGAGACTTAAAGATAGCATTTGGGATATGATGATGTGTAGTTTGGTAGACATGTCTGAACACTGTGAACCCATATATTGATCCAACTTCACAGTCTACCAACATGGCCAGCAGCATTTTTTGCAAGGTGGTGCATGTTACCTACACATAAAGTGACCGTGCAAAATGGTAAATTGCCTCTTGTCATTTCTAAGTACTAGGGCACGAACTCAGTGATCGAAGTTACAATTGGTAATCCATGAACTTGGTGGGCTTACTCAGAAGGTCGAGGGTGAGTCTGAGTTGGTTTCTGGGTTCAATATTGAGTATGGTGGTGGTGGCTTATTCAGTACTGTTCTTAGCTCTGCAGGTTTCTCTGTGTGCAGCTGTGTGCTAGAATGAGGCTTCGTAAATTTGAAGCATGTGTAAAGATTTGGTGCAACTGAAGAATTGGTTTTTGCTTCTAATAGAAATGTAGGAGGGACTATATTGTGGGGCTCATGTAAAGTTGAGGGCTCTTTTGTCAGCTTACTTTCCCCCATGTTAGAAGTTTAATTTCTTTACCTCTCTAGACATGCAAAAAAGGATGGTAGGGGCATCTGGCATAGATTTTGATTGCTTTTTGACTAGTGAAGAGGGGTAGATTAATGTTTACTGGTGGTGTTTTGTAAATAAGTAACAGAGTTGTGTAAACTTTCTTTACTCCATCTTCCTGTTTCTGTTGTCGTCTGATTTACCTGATTTGAAAATACTGAATGTGCAGTTTTAAAAATAGAGTGACAGAATGTACTCTAAATAAATGAGGCAGCTTTGTGGGACTTGGTAATTTAAATTATATTGTTGGTAATTAGTTTCGAGTGTGAGATACTTTGTTCAGGACATAAGAAGAAGTATTTTTATATTCCTGTAACACCAGGATCTGCAAAATTCGCCTGTTCAGCCACATGCTGTGGCCTGCAATGTACATTGTACATAATTGATTAGCAATCCATGGTCTGCAGGCTGCATGTGGCCCATGAGATTTTCTGAACACACATAACTCATGCTCCCCCATCAGAATGAAGGACAACTTTTGAGTGATTTGATGAACTGTGCATGCATAATTAAATTTGGTAAATAAATGTGGTAAATGCTGTTTAATTTTAAATGGGATTTGTGCATATTGCATGGGAAGACATTGTATGTTGGAAACTACCGTGAATGGAGTGAGAAAAGTACAGAGTGGTAAGCTCCACTATCTGCCTTACTCTTTCAGTCCTATGTATGCTCTAATAATAATTAGTGCCAGAGTATTTTAATAATAATTTTATAGAATGTAATTCCATATGTTTCTTAAAAATATTGGTGGGAAAGAAACAGGATAAGCTTCTCTTTGATGTTCTTCCATTTTAAAAAATAATGTCACTGCTAAAAATAAAATGGTGATCGCTAGTCTTCTAATTGATTAGTACAAAATAAAATTTTTCCTGAAAAAAGAAGTCTTTTACTGTTAAACATTGGCTTGTGACCTGTGCAGTGTTTGGAGATTTTTAGATGACCCTTGTGCAATAAAAAGTTGCTCTACACTGGCTTGCATTATTGTGTATGTTGTAGAACTTTGTTTGTTGTGGCCTCTGGCATGTAATTTTGTAACTGTAGTGACAGTTTACTTCATCATGTTCATAATACAGAGGAAGTGTTGTGTGTAAGTAGGTATATCCCGATTTTAAGACAAGTAGCTGTTGTACAGTACATAGTCTGTTTATTGGAATGCCTGTGTTCCTTTAGCACCTTAACAATTCGGCAGTTTTTCTTCATATTATATATTTATAAATGTTCACATCATAACTGAGTGTTAGAATGCAAGCGACAAAGTCCTTCTTGAGACGCTAATGGGTCCTGTCATATTCAGCATCCCCATGTTTATGAAATGCAAATCACATATCCTATAAATTTTAATTTAATAGCACAGTAGTAGACTGTAAATGAAACCTGATACATAAGACAATCCCAATTAAAAATGCCTGAGTGAAACAGTCCGATTGTAGTGTGACATTGAGGAATTGCACAGTGATAAGATATTGAACTGTACATTATTTTCCATTAGAGGAAAATTTGCTGTTATTTTGATAAATGTATTGGTGTTTACCACACATTATAATTTGACCACAACTTGTTTTTTTTTTTTTTTTTACTGTTTAGAATTATATTTTTGTATTATGTAGGCAAAACAGCCATAAGTTACAGTCTGTTAGAAGTAAACAGTTGGAATTACCATTCTATATATGTGTTCCAGATGACAGTCATTAGTGTCTTTCAGCATCTTAGTAAAATTAAATTGGTGATTTTGTAGATAATGGCCAGTGCTTTGCATCAATATGTAAATTGTATTCTAGAACATTGTAGTTTTGGCTGTTACCTCTGAGATATTTACCTTACCTTCAGAATGCTGCAAAGTATTTGGAGCTCTGTATCACTATGATGATGTTGGCACAGTGATGCTTTTTTTGTCTAGTGGAGGAGCTTGTATGCCTAGCCACATGGAAGGATGGTTCTACACGCTACCTGGTAGGGAAACTGTACCACAAGATGGCCCATCAGATGAGGACCGGTATCGGTGTTTTGTATATGACCAGCATCACCAGCACAACCACCACCAAGTTTACCAAGTGGCACAGTCTGGTGATGCAACATGCAATGGTCTACCATCAGCTCTGGAAGGTTCTCGCACAATGAAGCTTACAACAAGTATGTCACTGATTTTGTATCTAGTGTTGTTGCTGCCATTAAATCAAGGCTATTAAAATGGAGAGAATTTAATAGGCAGGAAACAAATTTCCATAATGTTGCACATGAATGTTGGTTGAAAAGCAGATGTATAGTGGCTGGGACAAAACTGTGCATTTAGCATCTGTAAAGGGCAAGGGGGAGAGATGGGATTGCTAGCAGGGAAGTAATTTTTTTGTGGACACAACAATTTGACAGAAGGTGTGTTTGTGACCCAGCTGTCTAGTAATGCAGGAATCTCAGTTTGATGAATTGTGTGGATTATGACAAATTGCTGTTTCAAGAGTGATATGCTGCAAAATTCTAATCATTATTTTCCAGTATTAAATCAGCATTAAGCTTTCCATCTCAGTTAACAGTCAGTAATATTTATGGTTTACCTACTATATGCATGTGTTTTCCTTCTGCCCACAAGACTGGGACACATGCAGAATGCTTGGTTTGGCATCAGCCACTACAGGACTTGGTTAGTTAGAAGTTGTGTGTTGATGATGAAGTAAATAATCTATTCTGCTTTGATGATCTGTACATTATTGATTTCAATTCTCCATTAGGGCCACGTCACAGTGTGTACTGTGATCTTTGATATGTTTATCAGTGTTAAGCAGGTTTGCTTTGGATGAATGGGCTTTGATTATACTTGTTATTTAGAATTCTTGCTACCAGGTTGAATGCTTTACATTGTTCAAGTGGTTCAGTTTTATAATGTTTTGCCCGGTGCCTTCTTCCAGTGACAGTAGAGTGAGCAAGGGGTTGTTACCTGTCATGGCCTGGCCTAAAGTCATCTCAGTCATTCATCCATATCAAACAGGCAGCTCGTCTGAGTTGCTAATTGTTTTTATTGCCCTTAACATTTTATTTTGAACCATAGATCATTAAGAAAACAAATTCAAAAAGTCTTTATGTTCTAGTTCATCAGTTCCAAAATGGGGTGTTTGTGCAGTTATATAGATATATTTATCTTACACTTCCTCTGTGGCTCTGCAGTCCTCCTAAGAACCTTGGCATCCTTTACAACAGATGCCAATTCTTCTGTCATGGCCTTTTGTGGCCATTGATATATATGTCATGGAAAATCAAAGTATGTCATGTAAATCCAGGTTCTGGTTATGTCCATAAGAATTCATTTGCGTGCAGATTGAAGAACATTGATAGCAAGGATTTTGAATATGTTCTGATCATATGCTAAGAAAAATAAAGACTGCACCCACCATGAATTTCCAGCAGCTTAGTATTACACCAAAACCATGTTAATTCAAAGCATGTTACGTTCCTCAACTTTAAACAGGATTTTGTCTACAGTTAATGTGGTTAATTCAAAATACAGTAAATGTACCATTCAGAGCTATATTACAGCCCTTTGACATTAAACACTGAAGAATGTGAACTGCAGTAAAACCACAATGGTTCAGAATCCAGTAATCTGTCACTCCATATAGTCCATAAAAACTGGCAGGTCCTAGTGAGCAAGCTCTGGCAAGCAAGATGAGTCACAGCAGCATGAGCTGAACTGCAGACCAGAGCTGAATGATAAGGAGTGGAACCTTGTCACCATCTTATGTGATCTCAGTCTGTCATTTTCTATTATGATTGGAAGTGTTTGTATTTTCTTGGCGGTTTTTTTATATCTTACAGCATTTTGAATATCTTTACACATCTGATCCTAATAGTGGTGTCAAAGGTAAATGAAGATGCTAGTGGTAGTGAAAGTGTGAAAGGAAGCATGTGTGACTGACACTGGTAAAGAAATTAGAGGTTTTAAGGTGCTTCTGATAATTTGGACTATCAAAAATCTACTATACTATTAACTCTGGGCACCCCTCAAACAAAGGTCAGTTGAATCTTACTTTAAGAAACAGTGAACTAAGATCAGAGCTCTACAAATGTGAATTAGTGTTTGGTGGCTTGTACTATAATGTAAATTGTATTAAATTGTGTTGTATGTACTAAAAATAAATACAATAAGGGGCTTTCTTAATTACTCAAGTAAAAATATCATAGCTTACAACATAACATCAGGACTTAACCAACCACATAACAGGTATGTGTGCTTTGAAAAAAAAGTGGATAACTGAAAATCATACAACTTGAAGCCTATTTTTTCAGTTCCAAGCACTTTGAACTAATGAGGTCATACTGTACTTTGAATATTCTGGAACTTTACACAAGGAAAACAGAATTTTCCCTTACAAGCCAAGTTATGTTTATCTGTGTTTCTTTTGTATCTGCTGCTTTTGTTTTGGTTTTAGTTCAGGCTGCTCCCACTCCACATTGGCTGAAGGGGTTCTGTTGACAAGAAATGTTGAAAAACGGTGCTATAGTAAAGTGAAAGTTTGACCTAAATCCTGCCATGAAGGCACAGAGGGGGAGTAGGGGTATAGCTCCACTCTTTCCTTAACCTTGGTGCTAGATGGGGGTGGGTGGTTAACGTCATGCCCCATCTGCTTTACCCCCTGGGAATGACCTGGTACCTGCTGTGTAGGAGTCTGGATGGGCCTCAGGGCCAGTTTGGACAGGTGCAGAAAATCTCGCCTGTACTGGGATTCGATCACCGGACTGTCCAGCCTGTAGCGAGTCACTATACTGACAATGCTATCCTGGCAGTACTGTAGTTTACTTTTATTGGTTGTTTACTGCATTGTTGTAATAGGTCATATGCCTCCATTGATGAGCCTTGAAATTTTTTTAATAATGATACCATTATCTCTGAGCTAAAGTTTTCTGGCTGGTCCCATAGTACTGGGACATACAAAACTCCCTATTTCCAGGCCATGTAGAGGCCATACTTCAGAGGCAGTAATATAAAATTTTTCCCAGTGTTACATTATATCCTTTATTAAGAAGGGTGTGAAGCATGGTCAGCACATTCACTGAAATCCTGTCACATGGCAAGTTGAAGTTTCTACATGCCATTGCCAATGCTGTCTGTGATGGGTTGCAGTTTCAGAGACTGAAATGCAGCAAAATTTGTAGTGTAGCTTGTCAAAGTTCAAAGAGTCAAAATATACTGCGATTCTTCTGTTACTTTTTCTCTTCTATTTCCAATTAAAATTTTAAGTTAAAATCCAATTTTTATGGAAGAATGGCTGGCTCAGCAGGCAAAATCCCAGTACTTGGACATGGCAGTAAATGTTCTAATGAAAAATTATGTACATATGTATGAGTGAGAAGGCAGTGTTTTTCCATATCACAGATCAGTATTGATCCTGTCGCATGTATGACAGCAAACATGCATCTTGTATGGAACTTGTGATCAAAATATGCTGCTGCATGGATGGGTTCTGCATTATGTTTGAAACAAGGGGGCTGCTGTTATTAATTGCCTGTGAGCCTTACCAGATTGTCACTTGAAAACATACAAAATTTTATTACAGTGTCACTGAAATGTATTTTTATAGTTCTACAGTGAAGGACTATACAGTGTTGTGTGTATGTGTACTTTTGTATGAACGTGTGTGCATGAGTTGTTGCCACAGACTTTAGAAGGTCAAAAATACTTATTTGTTGTATATTCAGAGTCTGACAAAATGTACATTTTGTCGGACGTGAATATAAAGTTAAAATGTACTGTGTGAATAATATTAAGTTTATTTGTTGTAGTTGAGAATCAGCACAGCCGGTGTCGCTACCCCACGTTCATCACCGATCATCACCACTGGCATACGCTGGACCACTCACGATCCTATGTGATACTTCACAAGAACACCACACTGCGTATTACTAGAGAGGAGGGGGGGCAGGAGATGCGGGTAGTGTGTCATAATGAACACCACACATCTCATCACCAAGTCACCGTAGTTGCCCATGCTACAAGTGGATGGTTAGTATCACTTCACCTGTTTTGTGCAGTGCAGATTCTGTGCTACTACTGCGTGGTTTATTGTAGGATAGCCTGTGTCTTTATGTGAGGAGTCACCTTTGTACTTGCTAAAGTACGACGACGACAACAACAACTGCTGCTGCTGCTACTACTACTACTACTACTACTACTGTGGTGGTGGTGATGGCTATGATGACAAGAATGACCTGATTAAAGAATTTGTTATGCAGGCTTAACAGCGCATGACAATTTATGAAACCAGCATGAATAATTAAATATGTAGGTACAACACAATTACTCAAACAAAGTAAATAAAACAGAAACAAGGTAAGGTAAGTATGAGTGCTGAGTGAGGCTCCAGCATATATAAAACAGAAATAATGGCTGTAACTTTGACTGACTCACTGACTGACAGACATTCATTTGCCGGTTTTATTACTATTATCACCATCACTGCTGGGACTACTGTGACTAGTACGGCGAGCACCACTCTTAGCGTTTTATTGTATTCATATTTTTGAAGGTTTAGGCCATTGCCTAAAAGCATGTCTGTTTTTGTTATTCTCTGTGGACCTTCCAGGACAGAACTGTGTGTTTCTGCTTATTCTAACCTGTGATTTGTATTTTAAAATGTGTTTGGTCTGAAAGCACATTCTTCCCACTTGTCTCTTTATTTGAGAGAAGAGATATGTGGAATTATTGCCTTATATTTTCATGTAACCCATAAACACATATATGATATGTGAGATTTGGGGTGTCTGCAGTTGTTCTATTGAGGATTCCAGTCATCTGGTATGTGAAGCTGTGTCACTGTGTTCGTGTTTCCTAACATTTTGAAGGAATGTAGTGCCTTTGAAACAGTGGGAAGCACAAACTGTGCATCCCATCTCAGAAAACCTGAATCCTTATCCACATCGCAACTTGTTAATTTAAATGTATTCAGCTTAATAGTCTACTCACAGTCGAGTTCAGTTCAGCCAATTGAGCAGTTGTCAGTGGCTTGAGGAGTATGAGCTGTGCTGATGAGACTGATTGATTGTGATTATACGTTTTTGTACCTGTCAATAATGGGCATGAGTGTGTGATGTCAGCAGTGAGAGAGGAAAAGGGGCTGAGGTACTGGGTGAATTGGTGCTTACCAATAACCTACTGTTTTTCTAAGAGTCGGCTTCTAGACAGGAAGGCTGTGCGTGGCTGCTGGTGCACTCTATCTGGGGAGGCAGAATGCACTGCTGTGTAGTTGTTTTCTGATTTGGTTTGTTTAATCATGGCCTCCTGTGTTTTGTTCTTATGACATGTACATTTGTAAATTCTGAGTTTCTGTGCCTTGCTGCATGGAAGGTTGTAATTGGGAACTGGTTTTTTTTTTAATTTTTGGATTTTATAATTCTTTATTTGGTAACGGCTAGACTTTATGTAGCTTGATGCAACTTCAGATACTTTTGCTGGCAGCCAAATAGGGATGACTCAAAACGCCTTCATTTGTTGAATTTTATGTCATGAAGTAATTTTGTTGGAGTGTGTGTTCTGGATCATTAATTTAGTTCAGTTTAGTTAGTTTAATCAGCCATCCATTTAGTCAAGAAATGTGACATTGGACATGTCAAATTCAGTTTACAATATAAATTACAAAACAAACTTATAATATCTCACAAATTATACACCACTGAAATGCAGTGTGTTTTCACTTTTTATTCTTTAATCCCTACATATGTTTCAGCCTTTACAAGGCCATCTTCAGGGGGCTTGTAATTTACATTTACTTTACATCCATTGTTTATGTCTGCTATTATGTTATATATCACATGTAGTTAAGTTTCATTATCATTTATAGATTACAGTTATTTACAATTTCTGTATTTAAATACAGTGAAACCTCTATCCATCGTTCCCGTTACCGTCGTTCGCCCGCATGTATCGTCTGCCTTATTTGGTCCCGAAATTAGCCCCATATAAATAACACTATTTTTTCCCGCCTCCATTGTTCCTCGAACTGTCGTTTTCCCGCACCAATAGTTGAAAAATCACGGTCCTGACGCAACATTTTCCCGCACTGATAGTTTTTTTTTTTTAATTTGAAGCGATGGTTTAGCGAGGTTTAAGGACCGGCATAGCCTAGTATACAAGAAGTTAGTCGGAGAAAGTGCGGCAGTGGACAGCGAAAGCAAGGAAGCGTGGCTGGAAAGACTGCCATCTTTGTTGGAGGGCTACGAACAACGTGATATTTACAACGCGGATGAGACGGGGCTCTTCTACAACGTGCTTCCTGATAGAACCTTGGCTCTCAAAGTAGAGTCTTGTCATGGAGGGAAAAACTGTAAAGACAGACTTACTGTTTTACTTTGTGTTAACAGTGATGGAACTGACTAACAGGTGCCGATTGTTATCGGAAAATCTCCGAAACCGCGATGTTTCAAGAATGTCAAAAAATTACCCACCAAGTACCACGCGAACAATAAAGCGTGGATGACCACTTACATTTTTTCTTCATTTCTGCGTTCATTAGACGCAAGTATGGGTGCACAAAACAGGAACATTCTCCTCTTTGTGGACAATTGTGCCGCACATCCAAAGGATACATCGTTTCTAAGAAATGTAAAAGTCATACGGTACCCGGCAAATTGTACAAGTGTGCTCCAGCCCCTTGATTTAGGGGTAATAAACTGTTATAAGCAGCTTTATAGAAAACGCCTCGTGCAAACAGCTGTTTGCTTAATGGATGCAGGCAAAGATACGAAAAAGAAGATAAACGTGTTGGAAGCTTTGCACTACACTGTGGCAGCCTTGCAAGAAGTAACCCAGCAGACAATCGAAAATTGTTTTCGGAAAGCTGGTTACGTGCAGGGACAATCTTCAAGCGATAGTGACGTCGTATTGACCAACGATGACGACGATTTCCGCCAAGACTGGGAAAAGTTCAGTGGCATGAACAAAGATAAATTCGAGGACTACGTCTCTGTGGACAGTCACGTGGCAACCTGTGGTGTAGAAGCAGTGCAGGAGCTGTGCGTGAGCCTCGTGACGTCCGGGAGTGTGGAGCGGGAAGAAGGAGAAGAAGAAGCTGGCGAGCTTTGCTGAGACGCATGAAGCGCTGATGGAAGTAAGATCTTTCTTTTATGCGCACAGCACGAGTGACAGTGGTCGTGAAAGTGTTCTAGGCCTTGAAAAATCGTACTTTGAATTGAGGAAGAGTAAAGTTTGCTCAAAACAAACGTCAATGAAAGATTTTCTCATCAAGAAGTAATAATTATCATTAAATTGTTCTTATCTATGATTTTTAATGGTTTCCCGGTACTATCATTTCCCGTATGTATCGTTCAAATTTTCCGGTCCCCTGAAAAACGATGGATAGAGGTTTCACTGTATATAAAAAACAGAATATAAAATCCTTAAATGAGGTTCGTCAATTTTTCGTAATAAAATGATAAAATGAAGCTATATGGTTTTTTTAGGATGTATCTTCTACCATTAGCTTGTTTTTTAAATTCTGGCTGTTGGTTCTATATATATATATAGGTAATCAGTTAAGTAAATCAGGTCCTGTTTGTGTTGTAAGTGTCCAGTGGTGCACACCACTGTAAATAACTGTAATCTATAAATTATAATGAAACTTGACTACATGTGATATATAACATAATAGCAGACTTAAACAATGGATGTAAAGTGAATGTAGATTACGAGCCCCCTGAAGATGGCCTTGTAAAGGCTGAAACGTATGTAGGGGTTAAAGAATAAAAAGTGAAATAATAGTGCATTTTGTTGGTGTGTAATTTGTGAGTTGTTAAAAAATGCATGGTGAAGATAATATGAAACTTATAATATATCTACATCAATGTAATATATAATAAATAACACTACTATTTTAAAATGGATGGACATAACTTATAAAACTCCCACTTTTAATTAGTATGACATATGGTCATCCGCTGAATAAAATGCCTGTTGTAATAGAAAGGATCTCAACTCTCTTTTAAAATCTTTGTCTTTGTCCAATTTTTTGATGTAATCTTGCACCTTGTTATACAGTCTAATTCCTCCATTTATTACACTTTTCCTGAAAAGATCTGTACTGCAGAAATGAACATGTAGATCCAATTTTTCTCGCATATCATATTTGTGAATATGTGCATTTTGTTCCAGAGATTGTGTTTTTTAATGTAATATACTATTTCAAGTATGTATAAACAAGCAACTGTGAGTATACTATAATCCTAAAATATCTCTCTACAGGACATATGTTTACTAACACCACTCATTATTTGCAGAATCCTTTTTTGCAATTAGAGTATTTTAATACTGTCTTTTCCCCACCCCAAAAAATTATACCATATCTCAGGAGTGACTGAAAATTTGCATGATAAATACTTCTTGTTATATGTGGGCTCATTACTTTCTTTAGAGATTTAATAATGTAGTATACTTTACTCAATTTTTGGCTTAAATGCCTTACCTTGACATTCCATTTCAGATTTCCTGTGATATATATAACTAGCAATTTTAATTCTGATTTATGGCCAATATCTGTATTATTAAAAGTAACTTGTGGTTTTAAGGGATTTCTATTTTGTTTAGTATGGAATGACACTGCTGTTGTTTTTTCAGTGTTAATGGGAAGGTTGGTTTTGTGTTTTATTATGTTAACAATGTATGTAGTTAAACCTTTCAGCCCTTTCTTCTGTGATTGAGTATAACTGGGACACAGTTGCTGAGGAACTGAATGGACATGAAGAAATTGGAACGCCTCCCCCCCCCCCCCCCCCCCCAGTAGGTGGTCTAGGTTCATGGTATTTCATCCCCCTCTCTATCTTTCGTATGTGAATATTTGTGTTGCTTCTTTTGGTAATACGGTATTGTTCTTCTGGTTCCAGCAATAGTGGCTATGTGTGCATGGTATTCTACAGGCGTGAGGGTCATGTTATTGAACTACAACAGAGCAGTAAGTATCTTCGCATTTCCCTGATAAAGGCATTTCACATGTCAGGAACTTCATGTTCAAATAATACACCTGAAATTTAATAAGTACAGTGTTGTTTGTAAGTCACAGTTTTTCTTTGTTTTTCTGTGAAAGTTTTCTTTGTTTTTCTGCCTAACGAGATCAAGTAAATATTGAAAGTGCCAGTACCAGTATTCTTTTATGACAGTTTTGTAAGTGCTTATTATTTGGGAGTCCATGCCCAGTAAGTTTCACTCATGCAGAAAAGTACAGTTTTGTGTCAATCGATTGGTCATTCGATCAGTTAGTAAATCAGTCTGTCAGTCCGTCCATCCATCCATCCATCCATCCATCCATCCATCCATCCATCATCCATCCATCCATCCATCCATCCATCCATCCATCCACCCACCCACCCACTCACCCACCCACCCACCCACCACCCACCCGCCCATGCATCCACCCACCCCACCTGTCCCGTCTGTTTTCCCCATCCATCTCGTCTGCTCATCCGTAACATATTTTTTTAAATGTGCATACAATTACATGTATGGTAACATAATTGTTTACGTGTTCTCTAACAACATATATTACAGAGGGGTATATATGTTTTATGCACCCTAATGCTTGCAAAATATACCATACTACAGTTACTGTAATTTTCTCCATAGGAACACCTACAGGTTTTTTGAGTTGTAAGATGTGTTTTGTGTATTTACAAAGTCAACTAATTTACAGTCAGAAAATCTGACAAGGAAAAAGTCATCTTTCCAAAGGACAAAGAATTGAACTTTATTCTAAAAACACCGTGCATTTTGTCACAATCGCTATTTAAAAACACCAACTGGATGCACTTTTATTTTAAAAAACTATAGTTCTTTAAAACATTATAATAAAACCTGTATCGGACGTGCACACAACCAGGTACAGCACACATCATAAGAATACAACCCCCAGAACAAGATGATACAGTACCATGCATCCGTACATTAACACCTACGGAAATACCAGTTTATCAGATTAACACAAGATACAAGGTGACTGTGCACATCATTAACAGTGAAGGTGTAAAACTGTGTTTGCAAAGTGAACCAATGAATAGACGTTTTTTAAATAAATGCAGTTTTAGTGACAAAAAAACCCTTGAGGATGGCTCAATGAGGAGCCGAAACATGTCGGGTTTTATTATAATGTTTTAAAGAACTATACAGTTTTTTTAAAATAAAAGTGCATCCAGTTGGTGTTTTTAAATAGTGAAAGAATTGAACATTAAATCCTACTAATTAATGGAACATATATTCATTTTCTGAGTAGAATGTATGTTGTAATAAAAAGAATCTCAGTTCCCTTGTAAAGTGTTTTTTTTTCCAGCTTTCTCATTTGACTTGGCACTTGTATAATTTAATTCCTGTGTTCACTACACTTTTTGTAAAGAAACTGGTTCTGCAAAACTGAATATGGAGATCTGAGCTTGGGCATGTATTAGGGTTGTGGATTTCTGTATTTTGTACCAACTTATATATATTTATTCTTATATAGCACACTGTTTCACTTGTGTACATGCAAGACACTGGAATTATGTTTACAGCTTTAAAAACTTTCTTACAGGAAGTATATCCCCCTACATTACTAATTAAAAGTGAAACTCTCTCTTTTGAATTTTAAAAATACTTTTGTTTCTGGGATCACCATCCCAAAAAATAAAACGGTACCTCAGGTGAGAATGAAAATGTGCAAAATGTATACTTCTTATAACATGTCTTAGAATTCCTTTTATTCTTTGTACCGTGCAGTGCATATAAGAAAGTGTACATAGTCAGTCCAAGAAGAAACCAAACTTTTTAAATAGTGTGCCAGCGAGCCGGTGCAGCACTCTCTCGACATTGGCGTTGTGTAGCGGGGACTTTAAGCTTTATTTTGACACTAGCCACATCACACCACGTCAATTAGTCATCGAGCTACACGCACTTGAGTGAACGTGTGTTTAGTGCCCTCGGCGATTTTTTGCAAGTTGAAAAATGAAGGAGCTTGTAGAGCAACGTGTTTGCGTGAAGTTCTGTTTCAAATTGGGAAAAACTTTTATGGAGACTTTTCAGATGTTGCAACAGGCTTATGGGGAGGATTGTTTGAGCCGTACGCAATGTCACGAGTGGTACCAGCATTTCAAATTGGGCAGAACGTCCATCGAAGATGATCCCAATGCTGGACGGCCTTCCACATCAACGAACGACGATCATGTCGAGAAAATGTGTGCTGTGATTCGTCAGAATCGTCGCCTAACTGTCCGTGAAGTTTCCGAAGAAGTAGGCATCTGTAAAAGTTCGTGCCACGATTCTGACTGAAAAACTGAAGATGCATCGTGTTGCCACAAAATTTGTACCGCGTTTGCTGACAGATGAACAAAAAGAGAACCGTGTCACAGTCGGTCAGGAGCTGTTTGATCATTCGAATGATGATGAAAACTTTATGAAAAACGTCATAACAGGTGATAATACGTGGGTGTACGGCTATGATGTTGAAACAAAAGTGCATTGGTCGTAGTGGGTTGCAAAATTGTCGCCACGACCCGGAGTCGCTCAAATGTGAAGGTGATGTTGATAGTTTTTTTTTGATTGGAAGGGCATCGTTCATCACGAGTTTGTTCCACGTGGTGAGACAGTCAATAAAGAGTTTTACTTGAAGGTGATGAAGCGTTTGAGGGAGGCAGTGTGCAGGAAGAGGCCTGAGGCGTGGACAAACAAGACCTGGATGCTGCACCATGACAATGCACCTGCTCACGCGTCACTCCTTATCTGTGAATTTTTGGCGAAGCATGAGACGAGTGTCGTCCCCCAGCCGCCCTACTCTCCAGATTTGGCCCCTGCAGACTTTTTCTTGTTCCCAAAGTTGAAATCCACCCTAAAAGGTCACCGATTTCAGACGGTGGAGGAAATAGAAGAAAATTCGCTAAGGGACCATTGCGCCATCCCGCAAAACATGTTCAAGGACGCGTTCCAGAACTAGAAAAAACGTTGGGAGCGGTGTATCAACAGTGGGGGGGGAGTACTTTGAAGGAGACAAGTGTGATTAAGTTGTAAGTAAAGCAATAAATTAAAATTTAAAAAAGTTTGGACAGGCCACGTATGCACATATTCTCCATTTAAGTTTATTGGACCATAGTAATAAGTAAGTGGGAATTTGA
Organism: Reticulitermes speratus; assembly: GCA_021186555.1. Taxonomy (NCBI): domain Eukaryota; kingdom Metazoa; phylum Arthropoda; class Insecta; order Blattodea; family Rhinotermitidae; genus Reticulitermes; species Reticulitermes speratus. The sequence goes on along the minus strand of JAJKFL010000042.1, from coordinate 29,523,262 downwards.
ATTGATAAGTGTGAAATATGCATCTACTAACTGATATAAGATTTTTTAATATGTATTGAATGCTTTGCTTACAGCCCAGTTTGTTCAAGTGCCTGAAGAGGCATGCAGTCCTGTCAATTTTAATCCATCTACTCTGCCCTTCATAACACTTATAAGTAAGTGGCAAGTTCACAGTGCTGCTTATGTCCTGAAGATTCTGCATGCAGTAAACAAGTTGAAAGAGTACTTTAGCAATAACTGGTAATGTTTAAAGGTATTCATAAAGGATGCAGTTGACAGACTTGACATGTACTGTGTACATTTAGTTTGTTTTAAACAGTAATGAGTTAAGGAACCATGCAGGTTAGTTCAGCAGTAACATGTCTGGTGTACACTAGTGAGGTCTGCAATAACGTGTCTGGTGTACATTAGTGAGGTTCAAAGTTTGAGTTCTGGCTGACAAAGGGCTATTATGTAACTCATGTTTTGTGTGGTCTAGGTCCTTCCAGTTAAAAGCAAAGATAATAACCCCAAAATTGCCCATCTAAACCATTTCTCCGATAGGTCTGCATGATTTTGCAGATGATACAGCATCCTAAAATTACCTGATTTGAACATCAGATTTTCATGTTTCACAAAGTGGGAAGTTCAAAGAAACTAAATCAACTAATGAGGTGAACTTTCTCAGTATATTATATAATAATATAATAATAATAACCATGGCTCGACAGCCCTGTATGGGCTTGGGCCTCCTCTTTCCGAGGTTATTTGGTCTTGTGCATTTGTGGCAGTGGGTGACCGGCCCACTGGCCGCGCTGTTCTACTCAATCCTGATGTGACTGCCAGAGCTATCTGGCAGCCAGTCAGGAGACTTGGGTGAAAAATGGCCGCTGAATTTTGCTTACGAGCATTACTGGTTCTATTCATGCCTGTAAGGTTCTTTTACATGCCGTAAATCTACGACATGGGACCGACGGCTTTACTTCCCCTCCGAAGGAAGTGGTGCTCCGGATTTTTATCACCCTTAAAAATCCATCGCCCTCGGTCGGGATCGAACCCGCGAACCTTGGGTCCAGTGGCGAGCACGCTAACCACTAGTCCACCGAGGGCGATCTCTCATAGAATATATATATAATGGGTTCGAGCCCTTAAAGACCCAAGGCATGTAGGCCTTTTTATTAATAGGCACATTGCGCCCTCTTATTCTCTAACCTTTTCTCACTGGGAAAGACCTTATCCAAGTCCTACAGCCTTACTAAAGGCCAGGATTGATCTTGGATGAATTTTGCTAATAACCTCTGGGTCCAACTTACCTGAGCCCAAGAGAAATATCCAAGTGTGGCTAAAGCATCACACTCGTATAATAATATATGGGAAGATGACTCAAATTCTTTCCTACTCCTACATGTGAAATAATCACAATGTCCATCACATACAGTTGTTTTCTTAGAGTGTTGTGGCCAAACATAAGGCCACAAACCCTCTACATTATACATAGCAGAAGAATATATCAAGTACAGGTTCTGGCCCAATAATCATATTGGCCGAGTCCTCCCTTGCTAAGTGCCTTAAGGTTCCCCTTATGGAGCATCTATAAAAAGAAATGCTGAATTTCCAGAGCCTTCTGTTACATGTCTCTCAGAGTCCTCAGTATAGGATCCCTCCCTCCAGGTTCCCTCACGGAGCCTCTACAAAGAGAGCAATGCTTCATTTCCAAAACCATCCTTGACATGTGTCTCTCAGAGTCCCCAGTAGAGGACCCCCCCCCCCCCCTTCCAGGTTCCCCTTATGGAGCCCCTATACAGAGAGAGAGATGCTCCATTTTCAGAGCCTTCTTTTACATATCTTTCAGAGTCCCCAGTAAAGGAGCCCTCCTTCGAGATTCCCCTGGCAGAGCTCCCATAAACAGAGATGCTCCGTTTCCAGAGCCTTCTTTTGCCTCTCAAAGTTCTCAGTAAAGTAGCCTCCCTCTGAGTTCCCCTGATGGGGCCCCTATTGAGAGAGATGTCTGTTTCCAGAGCCTTCTTTTACTTGTGTCTCAGAGTCCTTAGTGAAAGAGGTCTCCTGATAAAAATAAAATCTTGTCATTGTCTCAAATTCTGCAGTAAAGGAGCCCCTCCTCCATGTTCCCCTGATGGGTCCCCTGTGGAGAGGGATGTCCCTTTCCAGAGCCTTCTTTTACATATCTGTTTACCCAGAGAAAAGAAGAGCCTCATTCTAGGCCCATAGACCCCAGCCCCAGTATCCTATTCTGTCCCAGTACCATCTGTAAACCAGACAAGCCCTTGGACGTCTGTAGGAGACGGCCAGAATCCGGTCTTCCCTGGATAGAAAAATAGCTGTATAAAATGGCTCCAAATTGTATTTAGGCTTCATGGAGACACTTCGCATCCTAAAAAGAGATTGAGACTCTTGAAGTCTACTCTAGGTTCCCCTTGCAGAGCTGCTATAAAAAGAGTTGCTCCATTTCCAGAACCATTGGTTTATTCATTCATTCATATTTCTCAGAGTCCCCAGTTAAGGAGCTGTCTCATGAAACATGGCAAAAATGAACAGTCACCATCCACAGAACCCCACACTTGATGGAAGGCCTACATACAGTGGCGTGCAGCCTGGTTCCCCAAGGGGATCATTTACGACACTGCTGTTACTACCCCAGTGCCATGCAGCCTTCGACATGGTACCTTGCATCTTGTCTTGGGTAGATCAGAGCCCCGTTAGACAGCGTGTGTCACAGGGTATCCCCTCCAGACCTGTTGCCACCTCCCACATGACCCAGAGTACAGGTTGCCAGCATGTGGCAGAGTTACCCCCCTCAGGGTACCCCCTCCACATAATCCTAAGGTATGGACGAGGGGTTGGAGTTATGGAAGGCCATTACTGAGTCACAATGGTGTTACTCTGAATGAAGAACCAAGTGGGTTATGAAGGGACGTGATCATGGCCTATTTAAGGTATTATTTTGGCTCTCACATGGCAGACTACAAGAAGCATCAGATGTGCAAACTCATCTGACTGAGGTTCAAACTGAGTTTGTCCAGGCTAGGAGCAGGAATGTTAAGTAGTTGTTGTTTTTTGTAGTTGTTCTCCTCCTCCTCCTCCTATGTGGAACATGCGGCCTTCATGAAGCTCTTCCATTTGGTTCCATCTAAGGCTAGTCTTTTTTCCTCTTTCCAGCCTTTTTTCTAACCTTCTGTACTTCCTCTTCTGTTCTTCTTTTCCATGTTGTTCCTGGTCTATCCCTCTTCCTTGTGCCTCAAGGGTTTCAGTCCAATGTGTGTCTTTCTGTTGTGTCTTGTGGTTTACGTAATGTGTGGCCAATCCAGTGCCATTTTCTTTCCTTTATTTGTTGTTCAATATGTGTTTGTTTTGTTCTCTGCCATAATTCCTCATTTGAAATTTTATCTGGCCATTTGACATTTAAAATATGTTGCAGGCACTGGTTTACAAACACTTGAAGTTAATTACTTATCCGTTTAGTTATTTTCCACGTTTCACACCCATACATTAGGACTGACTGAACATTTGTATTAAATAACCAAATTTTAGTTCTGACTAAAAATTTTTGTTCCTCCAAACGGTACAACTTCACGAAGGCCTGATTTGCCTTCTTAATATGACTATGGACATCCTCTAGGTCTCCACCATCTATAGTAACTATGCTGCCAAGATATGTTAAAGATTTAAGCTATTCCACCCTCTGCCATTTACTCTCAGTGCCAGATCTGTACTAAGATTGACTCTCATTTCCTCAGTTTTAAAGTCATTTATTTTAAGTCCCACCTTTGCTGCTTCCTTTTCTAATTTCTCGAACTTGGCTTTTATATCACTCCATCTTTGGTGCAAATAAACAAATGTCATCAGCAAGATCAAGATCTTCTAACGTTTCCATTATTCTCCATTGTATTTCTCTCCTGCCTTTTATGCCTTTGTTTGTGACATTGTCCAACACTGAAAGAAATAGGGTTGGAGATAGTATACAACCCTGTCAGACTCATGTTGTTACTCCAGAAGAATTAGTCAGCTTTCCTTTGTGGACCACACGACATTGAAATCCTTCAAACACTAAGTACTGTGTCGCAACATTTGGTGAACTGATCAAAGTGGTTTGCCACAGATGTAGTCTGGGGGATGTAAGAGAAGCTGTCATGTTATTTCCTCTGGTCCCGTTTATTTATTTATTTATTTATTTATTTATCCTTCTACATTGATTTGCTTATCTGCTGTATTTTAGTAGTCATTAATCTGTGTAGGTATTTTTCTGTGTGACAGCCTCGATTTTCCTTCTAGGAATATTATTTGTGTTTTAAATATCCCTAGGCTTACAAACTCGTGTCCCATAAACAGAACATCTTACCCATCTGTGGTGCTGTCCCGTAGACAGGGCATGTTACCCATCTCTGGCGCTGTCCCATGGTTTACAACAGGAATATCAACTTATTTATCACCACACAGAACCAAGAGTAGCGTAGATCAACTTGAAACCTAATTATTTTCCCATCTACGCATTCTGTGCCTTGCTGATATACTCTCATCGTGGAGTTGAGTACTACTTCTATTCCAACTGATATGTTACATTGGGTTGCTAGTTATGTTTCCACTTGTTAATGGTGGCAGGAAGCCTGTATGTAATCAACTGCAAGTACCCTGGCGGTGCCTGTGGGTGTACTGTGGGAAGCCAGGGATAGTTTCTGCCTAAGGTAGGGGTATAGTGTCATACTTGCAAGAGACAAATTACCTAGGGATTAGGTACATCTGAGTGTGATGCCTACAGGGTAATTTTTCTGAAGTGCTTTCTGAAATCTAGTCTGATATGAGGTCCATTCTCCTGGCATAGACTGGATAACCCCCGTATTTGCCTTTGTTTTAATATACCAATGGCAGACTGATGATTCTAGGTAGGAGACCATCCATTATTGGTTTTATGTGTTATCAACTTCTTGTATGGATAAATGTAGAAAGGTTGAGGACATGCAGTTTAAAGACACTGTATTATTAATATTTGCTGTATGGTATTCCCATTGTGATTAGTGACTGGCTAACTTCATGCATACAGACATGACAACCTGTTTGTGACAGAATAGGTATAGGCAGCTCCCTGAGTCAGCCAAGGTACATGGGATAAGGTAGCCTACAGGAAGTAACCAACTACAGTAAAACCCTGATTTAATGTTCCCACATCTAGTTAAATCCCAGATTTAGTGATGATTTTTCATGTCCTGACAATAGCTCCATATAAACATATAACCTCCATTTAATGAAAACCTCGATTTAGTGAAATATGTTCTAATCCCCAGCAATTCATTAAATAGGGGTTTTACTGTACATGGACTAGATAAACTAAGGACTTGATACAGTGAAAGCAGCCTATAAGCAGCCACTCACTAATTGTCAGTGGAGATGTAGATGTATATGAAATGTAGGATGAGCATCATATGTGTGCACCTTTTAACCCTTTGCACTCACCTTTTGTGTTTTATGACAGTCAACCAACCACCCAGCTGGCTCAAGTTATTTTTTCTTCTCTATGGGGTATTTATAGAGGTTGAGGAATTTGTATATTTTAGTAGAAAAAACAATTTTCTTTATATGAGAAACTGAAGCTGCTAGCATAACTGATGCATTCAGCTGCCAGGTGGTATGTGCACATATTTACAGTGACAGAAAATCACACTAAATTTGGAGATTAAATTGTTCTGGAAACAGTGTGATGAATAACAATATAGGGAAATCTGTGAAGTATGATGTCATCCAACAGATGGGCATATAGAGTTAAGTGTGCTGCAGTAATAAGATACAGGCTTTACAGGTTTGTAAGATTTGATCAAATCCAGTAGTTCCTTTACATGGAGGACTGTAGGGTAACTTGAATACTTCATCACTGTTTTTGGTGCCCCCCACCCCACTCCACAATGCTTAAATTTATCTGGACTGTAACTGGCACTCTTGACAGGTATGGGGTGGGTTTTGGTATCAGAATCTTTGTTGTTATTATTTGTATGTGACACATGGTACTTTGTTTTCAGCTACATCACTCCATAAAAAGAGATGTCCGTATTTGGGCCGCTACACCATCAGTGGGCTGAGTGTTGATGGACGGCAGGTGTCAGCTGCGCGTCGGAAGAGGAAATGCAGTGATGAACAGGGAGTGGTGGAGGCTGGAGGTGTGGATAACAAGGCAGACTGTGGCAGTTATGACTTTGAGTCCCTTGTGGTTGGGTGCTCAGAGAACTCGGACACCATGGAATTCTACTCTTCATGTGACACAGAAACTGTATCTGGTATGTTTTATGTACTTCTTCAACGCACTATTTTACTTGAAAGTCGCCAGAGTTGTTGATCCAGAAATAAAGAGAAAATGTAAGAATATGTACATGTCCCTTGACCAAACTCCAAGGCAAAATTATCATATAACTGTTGTTATTCATCCTTTGAAAATGTGGCAAGATTCTTTTACATGAAAATGTTACAAATAAGTTAAAGGTATATTAAATATAATTAAAATGAAATACAGTAGAACCCTGTTAAGAAGTCTTTCAAGGGACCAGAGGATTAGGGACTTCTTAAGCGGGAAGACTTATTAAGAGGGAAAGCTTATTAAAAGCATTTTTCTCCATAATTCCTTTGACTGTAGTTAAGGGAATGTTCAGCCGCTTTGCCACTTCCACTCCGGTCAAGGTAGGATTTGATTCCACTTCTCTAATCACCCTCAACTTCTCTTTCAGTGATAAGGCTTTGCATTTTATTGCTTTCTGGGTCATGATTACTGCAATAACGATAAATAACCAATTAAAATACAAAAGAAGACTCGTACACGCTAATGACTGCAGTTATTAAACAACGTAAACACCACCAACAGCATCTAAACAGACAACGTAATGCACATAACTTACCGTAATTGCAACAATTTCCTGGGGTGTAGGATTCAGTAGTGACAGATGTATGCAGTTAGTAATACACAGTAGCCAACAGTAGCACCCATCAATTTGTTCAATTGACGTAACCAGTGTGTTACTGTTCAAGACTTCAAGCAGTGTGTTGCCGTGTTGCTGTTCGGGCGATCGCATGATCGCATCATAGCATATATCGATATATCGCATGTATCGATAGTCTTGTATATCGAAACTTATTAAACGGGTAAAATTTCATAAAAAATCATACTCTTGGTATCATGAGATTCGACTTCTTAGGTGGGAAAACTTAATAAGCGGGAAGCTTCGTATCCGGGGAAAATTAATGTACACATTATGGATTTTATTTCGGGACTTTAAAAATCAGACTTCTTACAGGGGGAAATTTCTTATGCGGGACTTCTTATCCGGGTTCTGCTGTAAATCAGGAAATGCATACTGCAGTTTTGTCAGGATCTTTTATTCTGCCATCATCTTACAAGATGATAAAGATTACAATTTGGAAAACTGTGGTTGTATTATTGCTTCTTATGTGTGCAAGACCATACTGAATGTGAAGGGTGGGGTTTTTAGGAAAGGTGCTGTAATATCTAGGGAATGGAACTGGACTGGACATAGAGAAGGGAAGAGACCACTTGCAACATGTCAGTGTAGGTAGGAGGATAATATTAAATTAATTGTTACTATGCAGGGCGTATGTCACAATGTTGTGCTGGTAGCTGGCTTTTAAATAATGGTATGCTGTGGTAGTGGTATTAGTACTGAAAATGTCTTTCTAACTAATTGAGGTAACTTATTATGTTACTTGTGTTTTCAAAAGAAAGTTGATAGTGCCCTGATATAAAACAGAACATTGTATCTCTCAGTTCAGGTGTACATCACTTGAATGTTGTGTTTCCAAAAGAACATTTATACAAGCCCTGATTTAAAACAACATTATATCTGTAAGTTCAGATGTACAGCACTTGACTGCTACATTTTCAAAAGAAAGTTGATAGAGCCCTGAAATAAAACAGAACATTATATATGTATATATATATATATATATATATATATATATATATATCAGTATAGATGTACATCACTTGAATGCCTGTAAATTACTTCCTTCCCATTTTGTGTCAGAATTCTGATTTGGAAGTTTATCGTTGTGTGCTAAATAATGAAAACATGGTTCCATGCACAGGCCAGCTATGTTCAATCACTGAAATTTGCTAGTCTATTTTTTTCTTTTATTTCAAAATTACTGTAGAAGATGATAAGCCTTCATCATCATCATCATCATATATATATATTTTCCCTCCTCCCAGCACAGGTAATCAGACAATTCAGCATCTGAACAATCAGCAGAATTGTAAAGGAAAGCAGGAATGGTTATTTTCCCCAGTCTTCTGATTATTGCTTGGATCTCGCCTTCAAACTTTGTGGTTCGTATCATTGACAGTGTGTGATATCTCTCACAATTAAGTTAACACTCTTGCTTATGTTGAAATTGCAGCATACTTTTGTCATGGTAGCTGGGAAGACAATGGGACCAGCTACTTGATTGCATCTCCTGTTAGTCGTAAATCAGTGGGAGCACGGCGATACTGCTTCATCTACACCCGCAGTGGTGGGGAGTCCAGCATGGGGCTTTTGCAGCATGCTGATGGAAACAAGCATGGTAGCATGGGGCCAGTGTCTACAGTGCTGAGGCTGTCCAGTGTCACAGAATCCTGCCATCGAAATATCAACCCGGGTGTCACAGGTGCCTGGGCATTCAATCTCACAATTATTGGTGTGTAACTTACATAAATAATTAGAAGTAAAATTTGTATTAACCCTTCAAGCTGGTTCAACTTGCACATGTACGTTCATGTATAGCTTACCCTACTGGTTGTTTGACATTAATGTTAATGTTTCCTAACCCAGGAAGCCAGATTTAAGTGCTGCTTGGGTAAAAGACTGAGCTCCATTTGAATACTCCATTTAAATACTTCAAATGCTTTAAATAAACACATACCATGACAGGTTAGTGATTTTAATTGTTAACAGTGTAAACTGTTTTATAAAGAAGAGAAAGGCCTTGTTGTAAAAACATTTAATCCATTAAAGTTCTGAGTTTCATCAGCAAAATCTTCAGACTGTCGGCATTTGCAAGGCACACAATAATTAAAATGTATTGAGTAGCACTCTCCCCCATCTCATGCTAAGATTAAAAATGAGTGGATCTGTACCTCATCCCCACATTGTGCCTTTGGGGCATGCACAGGGACAACTTTACCTGTACCCTGATAGACCAACACAGTCATCTCCACTCCTTATGCACTGGAGATGGGAGAAGGTTAATACCAGCCAAAATGCTTTAATGAGGCAGACAACACATGTATGAAGTGCTGGTGAAAGATGGCAGATTTCATCACTAACAGTGTTGAAAGAATAAGTAGTGTTCAGATTACCTTCAAAATGTTGAAATGTTTATCAGGCAAAGAAGGTGCATAAAGTGACTGCTAAAGAGATGGAAATATTCCTTCTTGTAATATCTGCAACATGCAAAGTAGTCCAGTTACTATAAAGAATGATGCTGGAACTTTTACAGTCACAGTTTTAGTATTTATTTGGGTAGTGGTACCTTAATATAGAGCCATGGTAATCAGTAAGGTAAGCTGTGAATCATATCAGTAGGGTTTGATTCCTGCCAAATTCTTTGGGAACTTGACTGTTCATCTCCAGTATGCCCAGTGTGATGCTGGAACCCAATAAATGTGTTCTAGAGATACTCTATGCTGTCTCTGGGGGCTTCTGTTGCTTGGAGCTTAAAGCTTACCATTTAGTTGTTCATAATGCTGAAGTCAAGCATTCCTTCATAGTGTGGTGCATACTGACTGCTGACTTGACACCATTTTGGTGCAGAGGAGCATTACATTGCAGGGACATTATTTTATCTGACAACTCGTGTCATTACTTCACTCCTACCATTTCACATGCTGGCAGGTAGTGCAGTGCTCGACTGCTGTGCCAGTTTTCCCTGAGTCCATGCATTTTTAGTTGAACACATAGCAGCTGATTTAGGTTCTTACTCCCAGTACCTAGAGAAAGTGCTGGAAATGTTTTCCTTTGGCTGACAGACATGCATCAAGCACATGTAACAAACATGTCATTCATTGCATGTCAAAGTTTTATAAGTTAAGCCAGACAACAAGAAGTGACAACAGTTATCAGATAAAATAAGGTGGCTGTACTGTGGCTAATTTGAGGGCTTGATTTATTTTGTATTGATATGCTTGGCCACATATTGCATTTGTTGGCTTTTGCAAGGCATCAGTTCATGTGAAGTGACATATAACAGTAATATAATGTCATAAGTCACAGGAATTGCAGCAGACATCAAAGCTTTGGAATGTGATGGAATGTGTTTTATCTTAGTGGACTTACATGTTGTTTGTTTATGTTTACAGGAAGCTACTGATACTGTTCATGGGTGAATGCCAGGATAAAAATTTTATAGAGCCATATGCAACTCCTACAGACTACCAACTTTAAACAGGTCTCTTGACCTGAGCAGATGGTTAATGAGATTTCTGATGTGGGTGTTCATTGTCGTTTCAGGTCAGTGTGCAGAGGCATCAACAAGTGCTGTGTCAACGATAGCAATTTCAATTCCCTCTCTATTTTTCATCATGACTCTTGCAGCACTAATATCCAACATGAGATGATGACGACGACGATGGTACCAAATGAACAAGAACATGCTGGGCCACAGTCAAAACATGTTCCAGAGTTCACCAAGCACCTGGTGGCTTAATAGTGAAGGTTATTTCTAATCAGTTGGCCTATGGTGGTGATAATTCTAATGAAGACAACATGGTTGTTGTTGGAATTTGGGTAACTCTGCTACCCAGAGAGCTTTCTAAAATTTTCTGCCTCTGTAGTAAGACATAACTCTAACAGAGATATGGGATGGCTCAGTGAAAAACTGGAGGCACATAAAAGGGGGAATATTAAATTGATGCAATTGTACAGCTTTAGTTGGTGAGTGTTTGGAACAAAGGGGTGTGAAGATTGAATGTTTCCAATAGAAATTTTGAATGGCTTAGTAGAAAGGAGCAGAGGAGCTGAAATGTTTTTGTCCAAGCTGAATAATACAATTTATTGCTGTAATATGATTCCTGACAACAAGTGAACCTGGCACACAGTACGAATAACATTATAAACAAAGCCTGTATATCGTCTTGCTGATTTCAGTGTCATTGATTTGTGAAAGTGTTGTATGAGCAAATTAGACAGTACAAGTTACAATTAACAAGGTGTTTTGAATCACACTGTTGTTAATTTGGAGGTGCTACATACGCGGTGCATAGAGGCAGCTTTGAGTTTTTTGGCTTTGTTGTTGGTTTGAAGTGGGAATTGTGCATCATGTGGCCTTGGAGAAAATTAACATTGGCAGCAAGTGCGACATGACCATGGTCATGAAGGATATCGAACTGATGCAACATGGGGCTGTGTCACATAAAGGTAAGTACATAAGTGCATGGGAATGGGTTTGTGGGGATAACGTACAAGTCACTCATCTAACACTGTGTTCCTTGATTCTGTTTTTAACACCCTCTTTGTTTGGCTGTTATCTATTGGAGTTATGTGCTCATGTAGTGTTAATTTTACAGGAATAGAATTCTCTTATGTTATCATCATGTTATGAAAGGTTTTTTAGATGCTGAGGTTTCTGCTGAGGCATGACATGTTGGTCTTGGCTTTTATGAATATCATCATAGTTTTGTGCATATACATAGAACACTGAAAGAAGATATGTAGCATGTATCAAGAGATTGTACGTTACTGATAAAAGGTGGCAGTGAATATTTTGTCTGCATAAGATTTTGTGAGTCATTGGAACATGGTTCTGCATTATTGTGGGGGTTTGGACTATCAGTGCCATAAACTCATGGTGTTTGACTGTTGAATATTCAGTAATAGGTGTTAATAGTAACTACAGTTTGAATTCAGCAGCAGATAATTGAAGACTGAACAAGAGACTGTTCTATACCATAGTATACCCTTTTCCATTGCTTATGAAGCTTGACCTTGGCTGGGAAGTACAACAGCCTATCTGAAGCCATCAGTTCTTGCAAGGCAGTTATACAAACCTTTCTTGCCCGAGCAGTCAGTGCAATGTGATGTTATCACATTCTTTCCCGAGCAGTCAGTGCAGTGTGGTGTTATAACATTTTTCAGTTCAGCCAGTGAAAATGAGTCATTCAGAAAACACTTAAATGTTTGGTAACACTTGTGAGTTAGGCTGTGTACCATGTGACCCAACCAGAACTTGTTGAAAAGTAGATGACTACAGCTGGACTGCCCCACCCTGTGGCATAGCATTATTCTGATTAGTTTTCAACTGAGCTTTACAAGATGGATTTTCACCATAACCTGATGTGAATGAATCTGAAATTCTTTTGTTTCTGGTGACAGCAATGGACCTGTACAGCAGTCCAAAATACTGCTGGTCTGTGAACAGTTCCTTATTCCTTGAGACATGACAGGTTCTGCTATATGCTTGACATTCTGTTACTTTGGCATTATCCCAATTTTGGGTGTAATCCAGTATAGTTTTTCTGTGATGAGCATTACCATGCGTACCACAAAATGTGAGTTCCGATGGTGGATTCTGCATATTTGTCACCACATGTCTATTGTGTTTATCTCTACTGACGTTTTCCATCAGTAGAGATTTTCAGGCTTTCATAGTGCGTATTGATCAGATGATAGTTTTACATGATGTCAGAATGCAAAATGCTGTCACCTGATCAGTACTGTCACATCATTTGTCCTAGACTCAATACCACCATGAAGATAAAAGTCTTCTGGAATATGCCATTCAGATTGGTCTGTAGATGCCAGTGTTTCAGAGGAGCTTAGTCTGCACAATATCATATTCCTGAAGACTTGACCCTTCATCAGCAGTGCCATGAGAACCTCGGATCTTGATTGTCACCTTGTTTACATCATTTGCTTGGTACTGTCCCATCCTGTTGCATTCCATTCTTGTTAGGTTTGGCAGTTCAACAGCCAGTTTTATTTTTATCAATTCAGGCAGTATGTATTCTTCCACATTTTGTGTCAAGTGTTTTAGAGTAATGTCTTGTTCACACATGTCCCATCCGTCCATAGACTTCCATATCATGATTAACCAGTCTTGTACATAATTAGTGAATTTTTAATCCAGAATGTTTGTGTTATTTTTAAAGTGACCTTCCTGTGGAAGGATGTTGTAGCTTCATCCACAGCTGGAAGTTGGGATGGCATCATTCAGCAAGTCAGAAGCATATTGTAAAGTTCACATTGCAGGCAAAATATTTATTGCCATTAGGGTTTCTGGATCCTTTTCTGGTAATTTTTATTCCTTCATGTACTGTCCAGTTTGTACATTATGTAAGAGAGAGCCTTGCGAAGCAGGTCAACGCAGGTCATGCTACAGCTATTAACAGGCAGAGAGAGGGGTCCTTTTATTATTTTTCTGGAGAAGGCCTACACTGCATCTGTTTGTAACTTGTTATTTTTTTTATTTACACAGAGGTGCTAGAAACTGACAGTTATAGCTCATTAATTTTTCACTGCTACTGCTGCAAACTCTTATTAATTTGATATGATGGTATATGAATGAAGGCACTCTAGTACCTTAACCTGTTCATGGTCAATAAAAACTGGTAGGGCAGCTGCTGTTCCGGTAGGTGTTAGAATTTTGACAACCGTGCATATGCACATTTAAGTATATTTTTATCATTAAAATCAGTAATTTAGTTATAGGACATCAATTTTGCAACATTAATAACTTCTCTTTATGTATGGAATTACTTCTAATATAAAAACTGGTAGGCCTGTTTCAGCAGTTCATACATTTGACCTAACACTTTGATCATCCACAACATATTGCATACTTTGTCTCATGATGGAACTGTTCCATCCATAGTAGTGAAAGGGTTAATTTCCCTTGTAAGTGTACAATTTGTTGAACAGATAATTTAAATACTCTTCAGATTGTACCAGTATTCAAGCAGGCACTTCACACTGTAAGTTCAGACCAGTATGAAGTGTCAATTGATCATACCAGTAGAGAGTAGTGTCACATGCTGAACATGTTAACATATCTGGGAACAGAATAGTGGTGAATACAATGAAATATTGACACAAGATCAAATACATCATGCTGTATGTCAGTTTTGTTGTTTCAGTGATGTATTATGAAAGAAAGATTAAAGTTGTACATGTTAGTCATGCAGTATCAGAAAAGTATCAAATTTATGATCTAAAGTTCAAATATATGCACAAGCAGTGTCAGTTATTTCAGCATTATTTACTTTATGCTGTGTTAACTATGTTTGTTTCAGTAAAGATAACCTCTCTCATCATTTACATGCAGATCTGTAAAATTTGCACCCATCTGGTAATGCATACTATTTTGTTCAGCAATGATACCATGCTCTGCAAGTAACGCAACACTCCTGATATCAGGACAGTCGACTGATTGGTGATAAAAGTTGATGAAGTTGCCTTACTTACTAGTGTTTAAGTCACACCAGTTAGGATAACCTGGTGACAGAACACTGATTATGTATTTGGAAAATGTGTACAGTAGAACCTTGATTATCCAAAATAAAGGGGGTGGACCCGATTTCGGATAAGCTACATTTCGGGTAATTCAGAAATTTGGCTTGATATGATAAGGTGCAATAAAAATAACATTTATTCAGAAACACATCTTATGTTAATAAAATTTATGGCACAAGAAAGTGTATGATATTTACAGATACAATACAACACTACAAATATCTACGAAAAAAATCTGATACTTTAGTTTGAACTTTTTTTTCACAATGTTTTTTGGCTTCAGTGTCCCTCCATTTGCCATTTTAGACGAATGTTCTTTGAGTTTCGATTTTGATTTTACCCAATCTGAAACCGTTGATATGCCAACACAGAAATCCGCCGCGACATTTCGCAAGATCTCGCCATTTTTAATTCGTCTCACAGCCTCCAATTTCAGTTCAATTTTTATTACAACACGTTTTCGTTTAGCCGACATTGTTTGGAATCACTGTTAAATGAAATTTGAAAACTGCACTCTAAGAAGCGCGCACACGTCAATTTGCCACTTGTCCGCATCCGTCAACTTTTCACAGCAAACTGTTGGGGAGAGGCTCAGAAGTGTCTCGCGGCAGGCAGTTCTGGGAATCACAGCGCCTGACAGGCGTTTCGATTAACCCGAGTTTCGGTTAAGCGAAGTTCGGATAACTGAGGTTCTACTGTAGTTTTTATGTCAGCTGTCATGACAACTATTCTAATGCACTGTCTGAACTTTCATAAGGGGTGTTCAGCCACACAGTGTCTGTTACTGTAGAAGTGGCCATGGTGCAGTTCCTGCCATTCCTTTCTGCCTCTTTCCATCTTAAGAATGATTTTTTTTGTCACTGTCTGTTCTAGACATGTCACTGTTTCATTTATTTCACTATAGGAAAGCAGGTGCTCTGCCATTTGCTAATCCACTGTGTTGTCGAATGAATGTATTTTTGGTCAAGAGAGGTTCAGGTTAAGAAGTACAGAAAATACATTTAAAAAAAAAGGAAAAATTGTAGGCATTATTGCCTGTCATCTGTATGATACAAGTACAGGCATACCCCGCAGAACGTCTCTCTGGTTAAAGTTTTCTCGGTAGAATATGTCTTGGGTTTTAATGTCTGAGCTTCATAGAATGTATGTATCTCTCAATACAACGTTTTTTGGCTGATGTTTATGTAGGAAAAATTTATATTAACGTTCCAAGATCTAAATACAACATTTTTAACAAACTGATGTGCATGTAAGCTTTACATATTACTGCATACAAAGCAGCTGTTTGTTAACAACCATATTAATTGTTTGGTGATGAGGAAGCGATGTTTTAAGCATTTTACATCCTAACATGATAGTTTCTTATTTATATATAGGCGTTTTACTGTGGTTTAGTTACTTTTAGGAACTTGGTTGGGGGTTTTGGGTTGATGTAATGCATTATAATTTTTCCCATTTAAAATAATGGGCAATTGGCTCCTGGTTAGTGTTTTCATGCAGAATGTGTGATTTTCGGGAATGGATTACTGATGTTAAGCAGGAGATGACTGTAGTTTTGGATATGTAAGCAGTTTTTTTTTCAAAATTCTACCATATTTTCTACGAGCACAGCAGTTTCAGTGCCAACATTTTGTTTTCTATTTACTGAGACCTGCTGGGCTAGGACCGATACTTGACGTGGGTCAAGCCAAATCCACAGTGGATTTTTTGACACACATCTAAGCCATTTGAAGTTTGTAGAGTGGTGTTGCTGAAGATTCAGGTCTTCTGGGATGTGGCACTGTATTGTAGGGTGAGTAGTAGTAGACATTTTGAAGGCACTGTGATCCTTTGAAGTGTCAGAGACTACTCACCTAAGACATAGTGTTCCATCCCAGAAGACTTGAATCTTCATCTTCCTGATTTCTCACTTCTGGCAAAGTTAAGTGAAAGCATGGAATGCAAAATGCACCACTGACCTATTATTGGCCTATGGCATGCGTAAATGTCATCTTACTTAGTGGATGCGTCCACTTAAGAGGTGATTTTATGTCCTTGTTTGGCAGAATGGGTCTTAGAAGGTCAGAAGACTATAGTTGAAGGCATAGAAACAGAGAATTGATTTACTCATTCTTGAATTGTATGTAAATGAAAAGGAACATTGCATATTTGAGATACAGTGTGTGTTGTTTGAAGTATTTATGGTTACTTTCAATTCAACTGCAAATTTAATCCTTTCCTAAACTTATTTAATTTGAAAAATGTTTCTCTACAGGTTGTGATATTTGTGTTACAGGATGAGAATTTGTGGTTACTTGCAATGCATGGCACAGACCTTACAGAAATATCTTATGCATAGGGTATGATGCATGGCACAAAACCTATTATTTTCAGTTAGTCATCTATGAAGCTGAGTAAAGGTATTTCTAAATTTCAGTCTGCTGGTATATAAATCATTTTGGTGACCACTTTCAGATTTCCCTAGCCATTGGCTAACTCAGTAACTTTTCTGTTGAGGTGTGGAGGTGCATACCAGTATTAAGTCATTCATGTCTGGCATAGGAGTTGAAGAGTGCAACACCTTGAGACCTTCTTCAAGTGACATACTTTATGGCCTTAGAACTTACTTAAATTCTTAGAAGAAGGCCTAACTGTGTGGAAAAGGTCAAGTGACACAGTGTAGCCTGTTAGATTTTCACTATGCCCAATATTTGGGGCTATTATTAGGGCACAAGGTGTTAATTTTATGTAATGGGATAGAATGAAGAATTTTGTTTCTGTATGTTCTTAGAGGGAATACATTGTCACCTCAACACAGAAATTGGTTAAGGAATAATGTGTACACTCTACACGTGCAGAAGTCTACAGTTGCTTTTGTGAGGCTTGAAATAATTGTCTGATTGTGTACCAGTAAATTGGAAGTAGTTATAAATAATTGATACATATACTGGAATTTTCCATTTTTCTTTGTAAAAAAACATAGCTGTCAAGATGTGCTGCATTTTGTGATAAAGTAATGAAGTCCAAAACATATCAGCATATCTCTCTATCACACTGAAGTATTAAAGCCAGCATGTTTAAATGTCATGCAAGCATTTAATGGGTCAAAATAAACAACATTCTGGATTACCAGCCTTTCTTTGCATTAACACCAGTTGCAAAAGTAGTGATGGAGAACTGTGTTATCCAAGGGTGCAAATACAGCTATTGAACAGTAGTTGGTGCTGTATATTTTATGGTTGACAAGAGTATGTTGGAAAATAAGTTGGATAATTTAGTAAGTACAGTCATGATGTATAGTTCGGAACCTGGCTTTGTGTCTGTAGGGAATGTGAGACGACTTCCCTGGCTTGTATGTCCCCTACATTTCCCCAGCTTCTGTGGTTGCAGAGCTGAGTCCCAGACTGTAGAGTACTTCTGCATCCTGCAAAGCTCTGCTGCATCACTTTGCACATTCCTTGTACAGTGAAATCTCCATGTAAGGTTACTTCAGGGAGCAGTGGTTTTGAACACTAAATTGAGAAGAATCTTAACTAGAGGAAATTTAATAATGAGATTATTGGCATAGTGTCACTGAAATTGAAATTCCGTGGAGCAGAGTCCTTGTGAGAAGTTAATAAGTCCTCAGCTAGTGAAGAAATACCCTGCATTTTAAGGAGTTCAGAGGTTCATTACCATGTTCACAGGAGCCTGAAAATTGTCCCTATCCTAATCCAGATGAATGTAGCCTATGCCCTCCCATCCTGTTTCTTTAAGATCCATTTTAATATTATCCTTGCATCTACTTCTTTTGTCTTCCAAGTAGTTGCTTGCCTTCAAGTTTTCCAACCATCACTCTGTATGCATATCTCTCCCATGCGTGCTAGAGGCCCCATCCATCTTACCCTCCTTGATTTGATCACCCCAATTATATTGTTGAGGAGTGAAAATCATGAAGCTGCTTGAACCTTAACATTAAGTAAATAATAACCTTAAATCAAGGGGCATTAAATGGGGGTTTTAGGATGTTTGTTTTATGTTAGAAAAATATTTTTCAGTTTCATGAAAGCGAAGCTGTGTGATGTCAGAGAGCAGATGTTTTTCCGTGCCACTACTTGTATTCATTGCTATATACTTTCATACATTATTTTATGATTGTAATGAGTTCTTCAAATAGGGGCAATGTAACAGTTCCTCAAATGTAGTGGAGATGAAATTTAACATTTTTGTTATAATAAATAAATACTTATATTTTTATGTTTATAGTTCTATGTGAGGTATATGCCTGTCTTGGTATCTGTATCATAGATCCATCATCTTTCCACTTTCTGGCCAGAATGCATAGCAAAGGGGAGGATATTGTATACCTATGCTGTCCACAGAATACTGGATCTGTTTGGGTAGGGGGTTGGCAAGACATCATGTCTTACACAGAGAATTATGGTTTTGACCCCAGCCATATGTTCTTGCATACTTTTCACCCCATGGGAAACCCATTGCCTCTGCTGAAACTTCAGCAAATGGAGACTAAAAACGGTGTGACATTTAGCTGTAGGCCCCTCTGCCAGCCGTATTGTTCCCATCATTGCGTTGTTTGACATACAGGAATTCGGTTGAATGGTGTCGCCACCTGAGAAATGAAGGTGTTTGAAGACTCGAGACTTCTGGGTTATGACACCGTGTAAATTGGTGTATTACCAATGTTTTTAGGAGTTTGCTGTGTCTATCCTCAGACTATCCTGAAGATGGAGGCAGCAGGCTCCTCCAAAATGACATTAATATAACAATTCACATGATGTCAAATCCTAGAAGAGTGGAATCTTCACCAGCACTGTTGTGAGAATCTCATACCTCACCTGGCAACAGGCTTCTAACAACACACACATAAAATTAGATTCATACAACTGTTTCCTCCAGACTGGGAATCCAGAAGCTGGTACTGGGGATGTTTTCAAGATCAGTAGCCACTGAATTTCTTGATCTGGAAGTATTATTTTGTCCAAAAGAGGCATGATAAGTACACAAATGTAGTATTAATTTGTGAAAATGTATGCACTTCACTTGATGATGACGGTACAAGGTTGAAACATGTAGTCAAGAGGTCAGTACATACTGCTTGTAATTTGAGTAACGGATGAATTTTATATTCAGCAGTGAATGTTAGGTAGTGGAAAAAATAAATGGTCTGTGTCACAGAGCAATACACAAAATTGTGCTTAAATATATAATTTGTATTCATGTGTCTTCTGTTTTTGGAACTTTTGTTCATTCAGAATCTTTTTTGAATTGTTTATCCACCTTTTTTTTTATTTTTTTTTATTTTTTTTTTATTTTTTTTATTTTATTTTTTTTTTTATTTTTAAAAGAGGGAGTTGCACAGCAACCCAATCATATCAGTGGTGTGATAATGTGGATTGAAGGCCATGTGGTAGAAACTTCAGTAGTATTCTTGGCCACATTTCAAAACAATAAACCATTCAGGCTGTCCTTTCTTTCAATTTTTATTGTTTGCGAGCTCACAAGTTACTCATTTTAAAGGGTTTATAATGAACTAAAGTAATGTAGCTTGTGGCAACATAATCAGAATCATGTTGATACATTATTATTATTATGTCTCTTTTCTTACTATACTGAACAGTGCATTATCTAGTTGTACTGTGAACATAAATTTGCAGAGCCCTGATATTTTACAAGAAACAGTGACATGGCATTTTGTTACCACATCATGTGTTTTATAATACTTTAATGTGAAATCATACAACAGTGTTGTGCCATAATCAGTGAGAGTATGAAGGATTTTTGTCATGTTATATGGTCTGTTTGTTCTTCGTATTAAAGAGGAATGAGAAAGTGTGATTGAATGAAGGTGGATCTGTGATATATTACGCTTGTGAACACTTTACACGATTTTTAATAGTTTGATTGCATGATTTCTTACTTTAAAATTTTTAATTGTACATTTACAGTAAAATGGTTCCTGTGCCTTTTTTTTTATTTTCATTAATTATAACTGTGAAAAAATTGAGTTCTCTCACAGATTGGTGTTGAAGGATTTCAGACACATTTATTTAGTAGTTGAAGGTTGTACTGAAGTAATGTTCTGAATGATGTCTGCATGGATTTTGTATGTGCTGTGGCACTAGTACACTTTCAGAACCAAAATGAATCTGGCCACGCCCTTTACAGGTTGTGAGAGAGGAGAGAGTGCTAAAGAGTGAAGAGCCTACTGCAAAGACATGTGTTTCTTTATTGCAATGTTTTGTTACTTAGCAGGATAACGAAAAACTGAAATTGGATGTATTGCATACATACAGCTTCTTACACTGGCCTGGCCTGTGTTTGGTTTAGGTACATTGATATTTGTTAATTTCATTGTACCAATCAGAATTCCAGTACTTGGTTCCTGAATTTGATTGCTCATGTACGTGTATGTTCACATTGGTTTGGAAATTCTGGAATCTTTTACACATTTTTTTTCTTCAAAGCACAGTGTATTTGTTTTGTATTTGCAGTTCACTGAATGGTAAGTGATGGAAATAGAGGTGTTTTGGAGGTCCGTTTTACACTCTTCATTGTGTCTTAATAAAGAAGTTGTAAATTATTCAGTTTGTCACAGCATTGGTTTTGTCCTTACATAAGCTTTTAGAAAACTGTTTTAGCATTGGACCCCAGCTGTGATGATGGATTAATAAGTGTGAAATTTCATAATTTGAGCTTTTCATGTTTCTTAATTTATTAGTGTGTTAATTTTTCAATATTTTGGTCAGTTTCATATAACTTCGGAACTAGAGGTGTATGGATGAATATAGAAAATACGTATGCAGGATTTAAAAATTACAAACTTTGTTGTAAAAGAATATTTGCTTTTACTGGTGCCAGAAAGGGTGGTGACGATCCTTTTGGTTCCATAATGGCAAGGAATTTCTTGAATATCTGTTCGACTACTCGGGAAGTGTCCTGTACTAAGGAAATAGTTAAATTTATGTTTCTCTGAGGACAGTAGCAAATAAACTTTTGCAAATGTAAACTTTCTGATTGAACATTCAGAATATACACTTTATGACGATGTAATAATATTTGCTTCATGGTTTGTGGGAGTGGGGTCTGATTAAGTTCTAGAATTTTGGATATATCTTCTTCCTTATTAAGTGGATGAAGAACATTGTAGATATCTCCAAGCAGTGTTGAGGTACTGACTTAATTTGTTGTGAATACAGTATTTCCAGTTGTATATTTAAAGACATTTTTGTCAAGAGATTCTGGAAATGTATCCAAACCAAGGAAATGGAAACTGTAAGTAAATGTATGTGGCTACTTTACCTAATTTGTTAATGTCTGATTAGGGCAGCTTCAGGTTTTGTATGGTTGAATATAATGTGTCAAAAGTAATGAACTAATGAGCACCGAGAAAACATTAATTGTATAAGGTCAAACAAAAGAAATGGCAGAAATGTACTGTATTTTGAAAAGTCAGTATTTATATGTATGTTGTGTATTATTTTGTGAGAAAAGGATTTCATAAGAATTTTTGACTTGCTTCAGGATGTGTGAGTTTAAGAATGAAGTTCAGAAAAGAGAGCATGTGTGACTTCAGACATTTGACTTGTACTGTAATATGCTGGCAAGTTTGGTTAAGAAACCATTTGTAAAACACTCATATTCCTTGGTTTTCAACTGCTTGTACAATTTGTGATTTTTCCTGTATATTGCATGTTGGTGAGACACTTATGAAGCATTTCAGTGAATGAAAACCTCTGCTTAGTAAGAAGCCTAAATTGAACAAAGTGATGTATCTTGGTGGTGGATTTGATTTAAAAAACACTGGAAGGCCATTGGTTAAGTTGGTGTGGCACTTAAGAGCTGTAAGTTTCCTGCGAGACCTGCAGGTTTGCTGTTTCAGCTACTCAGACATTTGAGTGTTGTATGTAAGATTTTGATGTTTTAGAGACACAAAACTGTTACACTCTATAACAGGATTAAAGACATGGTTCACATGCTGTGGATGTGTTGATTTCTTGAATGTGCTGGAACAGTTACCATCTCTGTTTAAGGTTCCAGCTGTTACATTAACTGATGTACACCTTTTATTGAAGGAGCAGATTATATTTCCAGGGTCAGAGCAATGAGATAAAATGTATCATATTGTAAGTGCTGAGTTGCGTGTGTATTTTCATGCAGCCAGGATAGTGTAATCTGTATAATGACTAGGCTGTGGGCAGGGCTGGATGTCTGAGGAATTGTGGTTCAGGTTCTGGCAGGGCAAGAGATAAAGCTCTTTGCCATAGTATCCAGACAGGCTCTGGGGCCCACTCAGCCTCCTTTTCAGTGGGCACTGGCAGCAACATAGTCAGGTCATGCTACTGATCACTAACCTCAATCTAGTGCTGAAGTAAAGAATGAGTGATGGTGTGCCTCCACTTCCCCATATACCTTCTTGTTGTTCACAGGGACAGCATCACCTTCACCTTCATGTTTTCATAGATAGCTCTGTACATGCGTCACGTTTTCATAGATGGCTCTGTACATCCCCTTGTGAAATGTTTGCCTAGCATCAGTAATGATGCACAAAATGAAGGCAGTAGAATACTTGTATAGATATTTTGCAGAGTGAGAGTTACCATGTCTTAAAACATTTATTTCTTGGCCTACTTAATGATGATGTATCAACTGCAGAGGTCATGTAATATGTGGGGACCTTTTTTAATGGTCCCACACATTAGTCTTATATGCAGTTTGTTTTTCATGACAGTAGACAGGACAGCAATCACAGCCATTCCAGTTTGCCATTAGTGGGGTCCACACATTTTAGTGTAATGCAGTGCAGTTAATATTTCCTTACCATATTCAGAAAAAGTACTGGAAATGGATTGCATTGTGAGATGTTGCGTGCACTCTAATATTCAGACAGGTCTTGAAAAAATGATGTCAAGTGTGTCATATATTGGTATGAATTTACGGACTCAGAAAGATGTGGGCCTAGTAATACCAGTTGCAGTAATAACACCACACAAGAACCTTAACATGTAATGACAGTCCGTGGATTAACATGGGATTTTATGCAGACCAGTAACTATTCGTTTTGGGAAGTCGTGTATCCACTGAGATGAAACGAAGCTTAATCCACTACTACTACATGGAGCAGAAGCTAACAGGTTCTCAGCTAGTCAAGAAATTCACCGCACTTTATGGAACCTGAAGGTTCATTACCGCACTGAGAAGTGCCTGCCACCTACCGCTATCCTGAGCCAGATAAATCCAGTCCGTGCCTCCCCATCCCACTTCTTGAAGATCCATTTTAATATCAGTCTCCCATCTATGCCTAGGTCTTCTAAGTGGTCTCCTTCCCTCAGGTCTCCCTACCAAAATCCTGTATGCACCTTTCCTGTCTCCCATGCCACATGCTCCGCCCATCTCATTCTTTTTTATTTCATCCCCCAAATAATATTTGGTGATGAGTATAGATCATAAAGCTCCTTGTTATGTAATCTTTTCCACTCCCTGTTACCTCATTCCTCTTAGGCCCAAATATCTTCCTCAGCACCCTATTCTCGAACACCCAGGCTTATGTTTCTCCCTCAATATGAGAGACCAAGTTTCACACCTACACAAAACAACAGGCAAAATTACAGTTCTGTATATCTTAATCTGTACGAGTATATTTTTGGACAGCAAACTGGAAGACAAAAGTTTCTGCTTTGAATGATAGCAAGCATTCCCCGACTTCAATCTGCCTCTAGTTTCTTTATGAATGGAATTTTGATTTGTTAGGGTTATTCCCAAATATCTGAACTGTTCCACCCTTTCAAAGGATTTATTTCCTATCTTTATGTTGTGATTTTGTCCTGCATGCTGGTCTTGAGACATGACCATATACTTAGTTTTCTCAGCATTTACTTCTGGACCAATCTCCTGAGTAGTGACTACTAAAGCTTCTGTGTTTTTCTTTGTAGTGTGTATGCTTCAACTAAGCTTCATCACTGAACAGAACAGTGGGGGTTGATTTTTCTAGCTTCTGCCCCCCCCCAGGTACCAGTTCACAAAATGCAGTTTTACGAGGGTCGTTCAAATTTTAAAGAGAATTCGTTTCTAAAAAAATACAAGTCACAACAAAATGGAAAAGTTTTAAACACTACTTTTCAATGTAGTCCCTGTTGACTGCCATACACTTGTGCCAACGTTCTGGAAGCTTCTTAATTCCAGTTTCAAAGAAGGTTTTCGGTTGCTTGTGTATCCAACTTTGCACAGCTGCAATGATCTCATCATCATTCCGGAATCTCTAGCCTCCTAACACCCTCTTCATTGGTCAAAAAAAATGATAATCAGATGGAGCTAAGTCTGGACTGTACGGTGGATGAGGCAGGACATCCCACTTCAGTTTCAGTAGAGTTGCCACCGTTAATGCCGCAGTGTGAGGACGGGTGTTGTCTTGGAGGAAGAAAACTGAATCCTGCCTTTTTCTTCGCTTTGAGCCGATTGCCGGCTTCACTTTTTCTTTCAGGAGAGTTGAATAGTACTGCGCATTGATGGTTTTTTGACCAGTGAGAAAGTCCAGGTGAATGATACCCTTTGAATCCCAGAACACAGCATCCATGATCTTTCCTGCTGAAAAAATTGCTTTCGCTTTTATTGGGGGGTGGAGAGTGGGTGTTTTCATTGCTTGCTTGCTCTTTTTGATTCAGGAGTGAAGTAGTGGACCCAGATCTCATCACAGGTCACAGTTGAGTCCAAAAATTCGGCTCCTTCTCTCTTGTATCGTTGCAAATTTGAGTAACGGCCAATAAACGTCTTTCCCTGTGCTCCGGTGTCAGGAACCATGGGACCCACCTTCCGCTCACTTTACTTACCTTCAACTCATGCAGAATTTCTTCAACACTCCCTACACTAATTCCTACTTCCTGTAACAGTTCAGGAACAATTATGCAACGATTAGCCCAAATAAGTTCACCAATTTTCAAAATGTTGTCTGGATTGACAGAAGTTCTTGGTCGCTGAGCGTCCGGTTCATTTTCAACATGGTCTCGTCCTTCTCGAAATGATTTCGCCCAACTGAACACCCTTGGCTGTGACAAACATTCATCCCCAAACTGTGCTTCAAGCCTGGTAAAGATCTCAGAAGGAATGAAACCTTCCTTCATGAGAAATTTGATAATTATATGCTGCTCAGCACTGCTGGGTACTTCTTGCTCTGCCATCTTGATTGCACCTGATGGATGAGGTGGAGAGGGACGCGACTAGTGTGGGTTGCAAGTTTAAACATGTTATAACTTGTCAGCGCAAGCACGTTCATACAAGTTGATTTGTGCTCGAAAGAACTAAATTCTCGTATAAATTTGAACGGCCTACGTACATCATGATCAGTGTTTTGGAGTTTGTGAATGACAGTTGTTTTGTGCAGATGTAAATGCAGCAGTTCTGTTGCATTTTTTGGCAATGACATAGACGTGCCCATTCACTGTGTAATTTGTGTCATTGATTTTTTGAGCGTCTCCTGTGTGGCACAAATTTCGTCCAGTTTTTCAACAGCATGTGTCTTCTGCATGTTCTCTTACTGTCTAAAAATGTTCCTTTTAGAAAACTGTTTTCTTATTTGTAAATTATTTTTCTGTGTGAAAATGGCGCATCAGGAATGACACTTCTTGTATTTGGCATATGTATCAAACAGAAATCTGCATAGTGACTGCTGATGAGTCACAGGGATCATGTGGTTTCTCCAGTAGGCAGTGTGGGAATGAGTTTGTGAGTGGGCTCAGTGTATAGCACAAGCGCCCTACTGGGAAGTGGCTAGCATTGTGGTCATTGAATGTAATGGCACTGTAGAATGAAAGATGTTTACTTATACAGTGGTTCCTTGGTAATCCAGACTTAGTGATCCAGATCCCCATGTGGTCCAGACAGTTTTGGTGCCACTATAACCAGTGTTTCCCATTGAAGTTATTATTACAGTACATTTATTATTATTATTATTATTATTATAGTTATTTTTATCACCTTTATGCAGGGTATTTACAATTATATACATGAAACAAGCCATGTTTCTAGCGTATATATTGTTGCTGCTGTTCTATTATTACAATTTATGGTACATGTAACGTTACCTCCCGTGTTGAATGTTTAGTAATTTTTCATTGGTACTTTCCGAAAGACATGCAGTGCCCAATGTGGCTGTTTTCTGTAGTTTCTTGATCTCGTGCTTTCCCAGTATGTTACTCGGGTATTTTGTTAATGATTTTGAGATGGTTCCAGTTGCCCCTCTTATTACTGGTATCTCTTGTCTTTACATTCCACTAATAATAATAATAATAATAATAATAATTTGTTAGGTACAGTATTTCTGCTTTAAAGAGCTTTGCTTTAGCATGGCGTAATGATTTTTTGTATGTTACCTATATCACAGAGTTTCCCGTGGGTGGTCCAGATTCCTGGGTAATCTGGATCATTCCTCCCCCCATATAATCCGGATGACTGAGGGACTACTATCTTTATTTGTAGTTAATTTAACAGCATTCTTAATAAGTGACATTATGTAGCCTGAAATGGTTGCATCATAGTTAAAATTAGCCTGAAGAGATGTATGGTGTAGTCAGGACATGATTTAAGGTAATTGCCCTGGGGTTTTGGTGGAGTGAAGATGGAAACTGATTGATGGTAAATAGCAGTCCCACCTAAGCTGCATTCCTTATTAGATTTCTTCCAAAGAAGAGTTAAGACACACTGCCTACCATTGCAATAACTGTCTCATTTGTTGACGGATTTATGATGTGTTTGTCAATGAGGAATTAACTGAAGCAGTAGCTCCTATAAACAAGAAATGTGGTAGGCGTAAGGTGTATTGAGAAATGTGATTCAGTCTCTCTTTTCGTCCTCTTTAAGAGTTTACATTCAGTAATGCATTTGTAAACAAGCATTTTGTAACTTTTAAGTAACGTTTAAGTACTACGTGTAATTGCAAATGGGTTGTCACAGAAGGAATGTGGCAAATGGATAAACCTGAAATTGAGTATAAGCTATTTTATTTAGTATGATGATGTCTACAGATGCAGTTGTGAATAACTTGAAAAAATTACTGCACAGACTGTGCTGTGACCTGAATGGGACTTGTTGTGTGTTTCTATAAAATGATCATAATATCACTGCAGACATATTCTGTATAGAACGGTATGTTTACTAAGACTGGCTGTTCTGGCTGTTGTTTGTATGATCTTCCACAGTCATGTCAGGCAGATGGCAATAAATTATCTCAGATTGGCTTTCTTCCACATCCTTGCCAGTTTGCTAACCATTGTACCATTCTCTGTATCAGTAGTCTGAACTACTGAAGTTGTTGCTGTAGAAACCAGAAATGAAAGGTGTTTGTTTAAACTTAACACCAACAAAAGTGATTGTAATGCAGTGGATGTCTGTGCATGTATGATCAGTAATGTTCAGATATGTTAATACACACTGTCTTGCCTTGCCTTGTTTGAGTGTTTTAAAGATTTATAATAAATTTCATCATTTAAATCGGAAGTTCTTGAGATTCTCGTACTGTTTCAGCATTTAAAGTACATGAATATTATATGACCTCAAAGGCTGAAATGATAAGCCTCATTCAGTAGATACTGTATCATTGTAGCGTTCTTCCGTCACAACTGTCTCTATGCAACAGACATGCTTGTTTACCACGTGAGTCTACTTTTATCATATTAATTAAGAGGTGAAATGTAAGTAGTGAACATGCAGCTGAAGAATGTTGAACATATTTATGGTTAATGGGAAAATGTTTTTCAGATCTGGTCATTATTTTGTGTTCTGCACACCTTGAGTTTGCTATGCCATTAATGGAAACTTCTTCCTACTTTAAATTTCAGTTATTGTGTTTGTGATAAGGTTATATTTAATTATCCCTTGCTGAAACATGATTTGGAAAGAAGTATACGGATTACTGTCTTGTGAGGGTTAAACTGTGTGTGCAGTCTGGTAGATACATAGTGACTTTTGGAGGCAGCAGGTATCTTGAAATCATTGGTACTTATCCACCAGACTACACAATATCACATTCCAGAAGACAGCAGTCTTCATGGCCGTGTGATAACCTCAGATGTCACAGGGAAAGAAGGAATTTGGATGTGTACTGTAGAATTATGCTAAACAGGTTTTCAGTTTTTAACAAATTGCAGAGAATCTGTAAGATACTTTTCTGGTCTGATTAATGTTAGACATGTATGAATTTCTGTGTTAACATTTTTTATTTTGATAGCTGAGTACATACATGCAGAAAGTAATGGGATCTGTTGTGTCAGGACACAACTAGACTTATGCTTCTGCATATTATGTTCAGCTGAGGACTTGAGAAATTTCACTTTCCACCTTCATTGGTTAGTCAACCTTGATTTGTCATGATGTACGAAAGAGACAGTATGAATTCTTGACTAGTACCTTTAGCCATCACAGGAGGTGCTAGTATATTATGAGTATACATGGAAGAATAATGGCAGTAGTGGAATAAAAGAGTGATAGTGATTCGAAATACAAGTCTATACTGCTAAGTGACATTCATATACATAGTTGTTTAATATTACTGGGTTAAGAGTTACAGATTTTTCATTATCAAAAGATTCTACATGTTCAGGACTTGACAGTATGCAGATGAAATTTCTAACAGATATTGCTAACATTAAGCATTGTTGTGTATATGACAGGTGTGATAAATAAACGATAACATATTTAAACACACTGTAAATGCCTACTTCAGTAATTTAGCGAGCATTAATTGATGTTTGCATGTTGTTCATGTTTGTTAGAGGTCTAGTATTGGCAGTACAAGTTTAGCCATGAAGCCTGGAATATTGTGTGCTCATTGAATACAGCACAGCAACTGCCAGATATATGTAAGATTTAGAGAAACGTTTGAGTAATTTTGAGGCCAGTATCATACATTGTGCTTTCAAATGTAGCAGTATAGCAGTCTTCGTTGATGGCTGCTACATGTTACTGGCTGTCTCTGTGTAGTGGAAAAATTATGCTTTTTTATTATTGACCATATGCTCCTGTAGTGCTCTAAAATGTGCTGTTCATTTGTCTTCTCAAGAATGGGCACTTTAACTGAAATACAATTCCTCCTCTAAGATTTGTGTTTGGTAAATTATTGTAGAACAAAACTGTAAATCACAACTAAAATTTTATATTATCATTACTTAATATTTAATACAACTTGTTTCAGCCAGAATTGGCTATTATCAGGTAATATAAAATAGGAAATACTTGGAATGATAAGTACAACAGTGAAAGTAGGATTTTCATAAAGGTTTTTGTTTTGATATATGTATATATAGTCAGGAACGTGAGAATAGTGCCTTGAAAAATTTAGTTAGTATACTTTCATTAGGTTATTTTCTTCAGACTTTTGGTTGTTGATATATAGTATTCATTTTGAAGAATTTATATCTGTGAAGCATAAAATAACCTTAAAAAGGTGTACTAACTAAACTTTCAAGACACTAATCTCACATACCTAATATATATAACTATGAATATGTCAAAATAAAAACTTTTATGAAAAGCCAACCTTCATTGTAAAAAAGAGATTTCATTCCTGTTTCTAGAACCTGCTGTGGCAATTATCCTTCTAAGTATTCTTGTACTTTGTATTACCTGATGATGGCCAATTCTGGCCAAAACGTGTAAAAAATATTGAGTAATGATGAAAAAAATTTTAGTTATGATTGACGGTTTTATTCTATTATAATTTGTTTACTATCCCAAAGGAATGTACATAGTAAAGGTTTGTGGTTGGTTGTGTTGTAAATATTTCAGAAAAGATATATGTGGTATTTGTCAGTATAGTGACTGGGGTATGGGTTGGATGAGCAAGGAACTGCAGTTCGATTTGTGGCAGGGGTAAGAGGTTTTGCTGTTGGCCAAGTGTCCAGACTGGCACTGCGGCTTTGTGTGGTGTGAAACTCCTCGCCTCTCCCTAGTGCTGAGGTTAAAAAGGCATGGGGCTGTACCTCTGCTTTCTCATATGTCATCATATGCACAGAGAGATGTAATTTTTAAAAATAATATTGTAGACTGATTGTCAGTATTGTAAATATGTTTTATTGCAGTGTTGACACTGCTCTCTGCTGCAAAAATTTTCTGCTCTGCAGTTGTCTTGAATAGCAGAGTAATGACACGGTCTATTTTCCATATGAAATGCAAATGTGAGACACACTGAACCAATGGTCGTCAGAGTCCTTGAAATAACACCTGTGGTAAATAGTTATGTACCACCAACTTTCTTGAGGAAATTTGTGCTGGTTCAGTAAATTGCCAATTTTGATAGGTTTCACTGTGTGTTAACATTGGTGTATCATGTCAGAGAGTTTGGAATACACAACATATACTTCTGAGATTTATTTATGGCTCTGTTGCTGTTATGTGCGTTTGGAATAATGTGAACGAGTACTTCTGAAATATGAAAAGAACACTGTTGAAGTATAAATATATTTCAATGGTAACATTTTCCATAATGGTGCACTAAAAACTGCCGATAGGGCAGTATGCATGACTTAATATTGCATCTAGTTAATATCTCTGTGCAGGCCTTTCATAAATGATAAGCTGCTACAGAGGTAGCTTATTGTCTGTGCATGAGCAGTATGTGTACTGTGTTAGTAGGTTCTCTATGTCTGTAAACAGCTTCTGTCAGAGGTATATATATATATATATATATATATATATATACACACACACACACCATTTGGCACAACAGTATTTATTATTTAAGATATTTGTAACTTAGTGACATGTATCAGCTTCTTATGAGTCATTGTCAGGCCAATACAAATCTGTTCAGGAAGAGTATATTACATGCTACCTAATAAACTTTGGATTCCACTCTGATTTTGAAACAGAGGGTGGCTTTAAATTATCTTGGCATCTAAGTTATAATACATACCATGCTGTAATATATGCTTTGTACTATTCCTAACTGGGACCGGGATAGTGTAGTCGGTACAGCGACTCACTATGGGCTGGACGGTACGGGGATCGAATCCCGGTGGGGGCGAGATTTTCCGCACCTGTCCAGACCGGCCCTGGAGCCCACCCAGCCTCCTATACAGTGGGTACCGGGTCTCTTTCCCGGGGGTAAAGCGGCCGGGGCGTGGAGTTGACCACCCACCCTCATCTAGTGCCAGGGTTAAAGAAAGAGTAGAGCTATACCTCTACTCCCCCTCGGCCTTCATGGCCTGTTCTAGGGAGAACTTTGCTTTTACTTACTATTCCTAACTATCTGCAGGATGGCTCATGAAGAGCCAAACTGTATTGCTAAGTTATAAATATCTTAATAAATATTTTTTATCCTGACTGTGATATATGTATATATATATATTATATATATATATATATATTTAATGAACATTGGCACAGCACAATGGGATGTACAAATTAAAAGTAAACTTAAACAGTGTGTCATTGCATAATTGTGTTCTTGGTGTGTTGTGGCTTTAATCTTTCACTGTAATTAAACTGCCTGCAGGAATTATTCGTGATAATCTTAAGTGGTCACGTCTTCATACATCACTTTGTTCGAAGATCAGATTTATCTTCAAGCCGAGGTTTTATTGGATATAATATATTTTGAATACTGAATGGGGTTTAATATAATCCCGTTTGTTTTTTTATTGATGGGAGATTTTTTTGAATGAAAACTTGTGCTAAAATGTCAACACATTATTGTGAGCTTTTCCATAATTTTTCAGACTGCCACTTTAGTGCCAAAAATCGGCCAGAAGTAAAAATGGGACACAAAAATGTGTCATATTATTCCCTGAGTGCACTGTTGCTAATTAAACCTTTGATCTGCCAAAACTTGCCATTATTGCATTAACATGGAAGAGATTATTTATGAATTTTGTAAACCATGATGCAATAAACCATAACTTCAGGTTAACTACGTCCTGTGTATGAGGTTTGTGTGTTACCTGATCAACAGTATTTTTGTACCACATTGTTGTCTACACCGATGCTTTCAGTTATCCTGCATCCTCACTTTCTTTCTTTCTTTATTCCTTCCTGCCTTCCTTCCTTCCAGACACAAAATCTGTGTCTGTTTTCTGTTATTTTTATTTTATTTATTTCATTCCATTTTACAGCCTGTTAAGAAGCCTGATGGAAGGATGTGATGCAAAGACCCCTGAAACAATGACCATAATCTGAACATGATCACACAACGAAGTTTAGGTACTGATACGTCTAGTGCACCCTTTGCTGTACTGTTAATAAGTCCATACATTTTTCCCCATTAAAGTTGTGGGCCTCGATTAAATCCCATGCCAGTCCTTGTGGGATTTGTGGTGTACAAATGACAGTGGGATAAGTATACCTGTGGGACTTTGGCTTTCCCCTGCCAGTGTCATTCCACCAATGCTGCATACATTTCATTTGTTTACTGCCAACACTATGTAGCCTAATCTTAGCAAGTGACAGTGTTGTGAGATATTAGGCTTTTGTCATGGTGTTGTTGGGCTCCTTGCTCTTCTGGGATGTTGTGCTGCGTCAGTGGGTAGTTTTTCACTGACATGCTGTCCTGAAACTAAAGGTAACACACTACCCATTGACACTGCACAATATCCCAGAAGAGCAGAGATGTCAATTGGCAGTCATGTTAAATAAAACACTTCACACAATAAAGTTGTGATTAAATACCAGTGTGAGGGAATAAACGAAGTTGTTTTGTTTCTCATCGGCATCTTGTATAGTAAAATAATAAGACAAATAAGCAACTCGAGAAAAGAGATCAGCACTTGCTGAAATGGGAACAGGCTCTGATAACTCAAAACTCAACAGGAAAAAGAGGAAGATTTTTCAAAACTATACAGTGACAAATGCCAGAGAAGTAGCACAGTTGACAGTGTCTTCAATAAACCCTACCTACGTGACTTTACTGCTTCTCAGTCCTCTGATTCCTTATCTTTAGCACCAGTCTCTGACTCCAGCGTTTTCAAGGCCATCAAGCGCTTACGACCTTCAAAATCTGTTGGAATTAATAACATACCTGCATTTATTATAAAGGGTTGTTCGGATATTTTTGTACCTGTTCTTAAATTTATTTTCAACCTTAGCTTATGTCAGCGAAGTTTCCCTACCCTTTGGAAACTGACTGCCGTTATCCCTGTTTTCAAAAAAGGAAACAGAGCTTCAGTGAATAATTACAGGCCTATTCCTATACTTAATACATTTCCCAAAGTATTTGAATTCGTCATCCATGAACAGGTTTCTCACTATGTTAAGTCCAAATTTAATCTCTCGCAGCACGGCTTTATGAAATCCAAATCCACTGCTACAAATCTTGTTGCCTATCTGGACTTCATTGCTCCGCTGGTTTATTCCCAGAGACAGGTCGATTCCATTTATTTTGACTTCAGTAACGCGTTTGATCTAGTTTCGCATGAGATGCTACTTCGAAAATTAAGTGACTTCGGACTGTCTGCCGGTTACGTTAGCTGGTTCCGTAGTTACTTGACCAGCAGAACATCATCTGTCCGTCTGTGGAGCGCTTTCTTCGTCATACGAAGTGTTGTCTGGTGTGCCACAAGGATCCTTTCTGGGACCACTCCTTTTCAACATTTTTATCAACGATCTGTGTGGTGTGGTCAAGTATTCAAATTGCCTTCTCTTTGCGGATGACATCAAAATTTTTCGTGAAGTAAAGTCCCCTCGTGACAGTCTGTTACTACAATCTGATATAAATTGTGTTCGTGGATGGTGCATCTCTAATTTTATGAAGCTCAACGTCAACAAGACTGGAATTATCTCATTTTCTAAGAAAAGTAACCTGCTTCTTTTTGATTACAAATTATGTGAATGCTTGATTACTCGAACTGAATGCATCAAAGATCTGGGAGTGCAAATTGACTCCAAGCTGCACTTTCACAATCACGTGGATATAGTCTCTCAAACAATTAGGTTGCTGGGGTTAATTAGGTCAGTAACTTTTTCCTTTTCCTCTCTGCAGAGCCTCTTAATGCTATATTGCACATTAGTTAGGCGTAAGATAGAATATGCCTCTGTTGCGTGGAATTCCATTACTTCTGATGCCAGTAAGCTTGAGCGCATCCAGCGCAAGTTTGTATCTCTTTGTCATCGTCGTTTATTCAGTCACTTACCCTACAGTTACGCCAATGTTTTAAATTACTTGAAATTACATACTTTAAGTGATCGTAGGTGCCACTTAGACGCCCTTTTTTACTTAATGTTTGCAATGGTTCAAAATTTTGCCCTACCCTTTTGGAAACTGTCGGCCTTCGTGTGCCGAATCGAAATTTCAGAGATTTTAAACTGTTTCATGTTAACTTAAACCGTCGCAACTGCCCTTCCGCTAGATGCGCTTCCGCGGCTACTGCCATCAGTAGGGATACTTGTATATTTAATGGTAGGTCTGTTTTGATTAATGACTTGTTATTAGTGTGAGTCTTGAATTCGATGCTGTAGTTCGTTCACTGCGATATTTTTAAAACAAGTCATCTATGTTCTGTCAGGGTATTGGATTCTGCTCCAGTACTTCTTTTAGATTGTTTTACTTCATATTTGTTTTGTTTGTTTAGTGTTTTGTCTTGTGTATTTGTACTGTTTTGTATTTCATTTGTGCTTTTGTGCTGGCTTTGTAATTGACACTTGTGCTGTTAAGTCTGCACGTTAATAAATACCCATTGAACTGAATTATTGATTTGAGTGAGGAGGAGTAAGGTACAAATTATAGGAGTAGTTATACTGCGGGTTGGGCCGATGATTGAGCCGACAGGAAGCGAATGTAAACAAACCCCCACCCACAGGTCAACGACCTTGTAGGATGTAAACAAACCCCCACCCCACACGTCAATGGCCTTGTAGGATGTAAACAAACCCCCACCCCATCTATCAGTGATATTTCCTGATGTACACCTCTAGGTCAACGACCTTTTAGTATGTAAATAAGCCCTACCTTAATTATTGGTTGCTACGATAAACTCCCTATCCCACAGGTTAATGACCTTTGTAGGACGTAAACAAACCCTCACCCTATAGATGAGTGATTTTTTATGTAAGCAATCCCCCACCGTAATTAATTACTGTTTAATAAATATGTGGTTAATTTAATAGGTATATGAAATGATATTATTAAATATAATTGCACAAAGTAGTTAAATAAATTAACAGTAACTAAACGTTTGAGCGTAAGCTACTATTTTTTTTTATTTAGACATACGGTAGTTTTGCAAATGCGCTAATTTTAAATATTTGCAAATGCAAGTAGTAAACTGGTTTTTTGCCGTTATTACGTAACTGAACTTGTATTTAACTTACTTATGTTATGAACAGCGTTGGTTTACTAAGCGACTGATGAACTAGAGGGTGTGGTTTTGGTGTTGCTCGGAATGAAAATGCCTAAGGTCATATGCTATTTTGAAAAATAGAAAGTAGGTAGACTGATAGTTTACTAAGACTCATTGAGACTAGAAAGTCTGTTTACAAACGCAAATAGTAAATATTAGAAAGTAGGTCGCCAGACGCATAATGCATTTAATAATAGAATTACACTTATGTCAAGATACTCTAAGCGGGTAGACAGAGCGTAGCCAGCATACAGGTGGTAGTTGCAGGACTAACACAGTGTGGAAAGGGAATAAATGTTTTCAATAAATTATGTATTATTAATACACGTTTTAAAAATAAAATGTTACAATTTGTAGGTATAATGTAGAGAGCTAAGAATGGAAAATGTTAATATGCATTGACATTAAGTAGAGACCTTGAAAAATACAAGAAGCAAGAAAGGACGGTGGAAACTTATGTAGGTTACCTGCAAATTAATGGCCTGGACAGGCCCTTAGGGTTCCCAGACGTCTAGACAATCGGCATATGAAGGTGCACTGATCGCCTTTAACACCAGCAGATATCCCTGGTATTCTGTTAGGGGCTGAGTCAACCCCACAACCATAGTGCGGTCAGAAGGATTTTGTTAATGAATCACGACTTTCCCGCTTGTAGCGCAGTGTCTAGCTAAATATGCCACCGCGTGCCTACACCTGCTATGAGAATACGTACATTTTAAGGGTAGCGAAGTGATAAACAAGGTCACTATATTTTGATGACTCACCAAATAGCAAAGGAATGTGAACATGTTCAGACATGTTTTAGTAGGATGGTGTTCTCTATTACGTCCGCGCATTTTGTAATAGCGTTAATTTTAAATGTTTAATATACGTAAACGCGCTATTTTTTAATTTTTGAATTTTAAATGATAATGATTTGTAAAAGTACTATTTTAAATTTTGAACTTTTAAATAACATTTATACTACGATGTACGCTGCTAGTTTGTAAATGCGCTACACTACAATTCTAAATTTTTAACTAACTTACGAATTTTAATGTAAGCTGCTAATAAGTAAATGTGCTATTTCTTTTAGCACAGTGAGGGAAAGGAATAATTGTTTCTGAATATTTTTCTTTTGCTTGGTAGGATAAAAGGATAGTAAATAAATACATCATTTAATTAAACATATACACAATTTTTTATTTACTAATGATTTACTTTATACAATCTTACTGCAACCGTTTAGTAATATATGTTGTTACAGGGTTGCGCAAAACAATATAGAGTTTACTCTTAAAATACAAAAATAAGTTTCACATGTACACATTTTTTTTCTTTTTTTTTCACATGTACACAATGGTGTGTCTTACATTTTATTAATGGAATGTTTTATACATTATTTCGTCGTACAATGTTTCAAAGTCAATAGCATTTGTCTGTGGTGGTGTACAGAAGGTTTTAGCCTCCAGACATGTATTTCGCCATTCAATCATTTCGTCGTGCAGTTGATAAAGTTTGTGTATTTGCCGGTCTATACAAGAACCAGCCAACTCCATGAGATATGACCACTCAGATTTACTTAAAAACACTTGAATGTCCTCAGACATTATGCGTATATACCGTCCACAGTACATAGATAGGGTATGACGTGTATCACCAAGTTCATGCACTTCATTTTTTGCAATAGCATCCTTGAATGTCACCAAAATAAACCACTGGATTTGATTTAACACCACATTACGCGAAGAACTTGTAATCTTCACTTGAGGCGTCAGGTTTTCATCCAGAAAGAGTGAGACGTACTTGGTCCTCTGCTTTTTCAGGAAATATACACGTTCAAGTAACGACCACATCTGAAAAAACATTAATGACAACCAGGTTGAATCGGGCATACTGCATACTGAAGACTAAGAATGTGGAAGTGCAGCCATTGGGCCATCGAATGCGCTGATCTCATTGCACAAACATTGTTTAACCCTTTATGGCACGGGAAGGTACAGCTTATGCCAGGAAAAGTTATGTCTGCAGCCCGCGGACATCCTAGTTGAGCAATATCGATTACTGTGCGGTCGATAAGATTACTAATAAATGCTGATTTTTTAGGTCCATAGCAATATATAGCAACAGCTGATGATGCCTGTCGATGCAAAACAGTCTCCAACTCAGAGTAGAATATATCACCATCATTCCAATTACACCCGTGATTAATGTCCTGGTTAAGTCTTGCCGTAAACGCAGGCACTTCTTCCCAAGCGTATGGTCTCTTAAAGACATATGATGAGACCCTGTCACTATGAGAATCGGCAGCTGCCAACTCTTTCACTGCCATTTCACCATCCCTCCCTTGAAAGTAGGTGAAATCTATCACTAAGAGAGCCATTGCTAACTGATTAAGTAATGCTGTACGTACCTTTATTTATAGCTGTGATTTGCACGTCTGCTGCTCCTTTTCCCCCAGGCTTCCGCAAGCAGGACAATTGCCAGAATGACGACGAAACATGCGCACTGCCTTTATATCGTTGCAGGTGTAGTTGGCAGGTGTGAACATGTTCACAAATGACGTCATTGAGTGTCCCTTAGCCCTGTGGAAAGCATATAGGCAGCAGAAATGTCCGCAGACATTCGAAGTCAATCCCTGTAGTCTGTGGCGGTTAAACTTCCATGAAACTGAGTGGCGTTGTAGATAGGTTATTATTTCATGTTTGAATGGCGGGAATCCATAAGAATCAAAATAATCGGCATATCCCGATTCAGAAATGCAGAGAGCTACCCAATGCGAACCGGGCATGTAATGTTTGTCAAGGTTTATAATAATTATGGAGGGCTTTATAATTGTGGATGGTAATAGATCAATAGGATATACTCCTTGAAAATATTTAACATGTTTAGTTAACACTTTGTTAATTTGAATGGTATTCATTCTACTGTGACGTTTCGGGAATTATCAATCTCAATGTGCCCAGGAAATTCGGCATACAGAATACATGTTACAGGTTCAGGTAATGGCTTTTTAAAGCGTGCTTCAATGCGCACGTTTCCTTGACGAGGTAGACTAACGTGTTCTTCGTCAGCCTCTCTGTCAGGAGTTAAGTCGAAGCCTAATATGAAAAAACCTTTTGTGAACATTTCCATGGTAATCATGTGACCACGGTCGTCGTGATGAATACCGGTACTGGAGAAAAGTGTTTCGTAAGCCCTGGTAACCCCGAAAGCGGAAGAGCAGTCCATTGTTAGGGACTCGGAAGGGTACTGAACTCCATTTACATACAAAACAAGATAGGTCATGTCATAATGGTGAAACTGGAAAGGATTTGTACTAGCAGAACCTACAAATGCGGTGTTTTTAACAATTGCAACAAGTAACCTTTCAGGGATCGGTCCAAGGAATGCATTATCAATAGAGACTTGCTGGGCCCCAGCACTCGCTGTGAAGGTTTTAATCTGAGTATGTGTAAGAGGATAATGTGCCTTTCTCTTCATACCCAAGACATTAGCGTGAGCTAGAAGCAGAGGAGGTTTCAGCTCGATCTGAGTGATAAAAAGAGTTGCATCCAAGATTTTAATACGAACTTTGACGTCGTCTGAATTTCCCAAGAGGTAAAAGGCCTCAGGCGCACGTGTCAATTTAATATTCATATCGACGCCGTTAATTAGCATTTTATCTGAATTGAATAAGTCGGCGTGAAGTCTTCCATAGAGTTCAATTGTTTGACTCTCACTGAGATAATTTAATCTTGTGACGTAACCCTTGTTTTCCTTATCTGCCCCCAACGATCCATTTGATGCTGGTGAATCGAGAAACCAAAAACTCGAGAGAAGATGTGTCCCTGAAGCGTCTTTTCCATAATTTAACAACTTTTCAATATAGGACTTATAATGGTAGTTTGTCTCATGAAGAGTTACTGGCTTTCCGTTTAATGACACACTTAGTGCACTAAACAATGAATGTAACAGGTTATTGACACACCCTACTGCATTTGGCTCAGTACTCGTGAAATCTGTTCCGTCAGTTTTTACAAGTTTAACGCGCAAAAGTAGACGCACAGAATTCAAATCGATGTAGAAATCACTATGACCAGAGCAATGAAATTCTAACTGACAAGGATTTTCTGTAGGGGCAATAGGTTTGTATGTAACTGTGTGACTGTTTAAGATGGACGTTTGGATGCTACGCTTGAGAAAGATATCGAGACCCGATTTCAAACACTCCATAATTATTCTTTTGAAAATATATCCTTCACCTTTGCACGTTTACTTTGTAAATGAACCTTTTTCGACTTTCGCTTCCTTTTTAAACACAAGCCAGAACCAGTCATTTTCTTAATTTTGTCTTCAAGATTGTCCTTTGCTTCACCGAAACGTGATTTAAGAATATCACCAACTTGTTGCCCCTGTCGCTTATTAAGTAAATCAGTAAAGATATTTGAACCCGTCTTTAATGCTTCCCTACCTGCAGCCTTAGCTCCTGAATACAACAAAGGCTTAACAAAACGAAACAGCCCCCTGAAGAATGACCCAATACCATTTCCCCTCTGCACTCTGAAACTTGCTCTATATACTGGACCTATATCACCACCACCACCGCTTTGATTAATGTAATACCGTGTATATTGATCCATGGCACCCTATGAACTGAGTATTATTGCACTGAGGATTTGTTTTTAAAGTGTAATGTTATTAAGCATGGAATATCACTATCGTCAAAAGTAACATCTTCTCCAGACTTTGTAACAAGACGGATGGCTATTGACTCTATAAATGATTGTTCCACTGGTCTGTACAATGGGAAATGGAACCTATGATAGCCATCAGCAGATGGAAAGTGTAAAGGAGTCAGCATTCTGACGTAAGAATCGCCTACTAAATTCGGTTTAATAATATCGGTGTATACGTATATTGGCTCTGGCGCAGCAAAGTTTAAATTATCCGTTTCGGGTAGTGATACTTTGTTGGCACTACAATTAGCAGGAGCCATAATTGTCGCTGCCAAATCTTCGAGGCCGTTATAAACACGAACAGGGAAGTGCGATATTATTTTTTCGCCTACCTTTAGCGAATTTTGTCCATAACAGACGCCTAGAGTGTTTGTAGTGTATGCATCTGGTGGCATATGCTTATTTAGATACCCGTTAAATTTAATAACAAAATTTTCTTTATCTTCAGGCGATTTGAAATGTCGCTTTAGTGTTACAAACAATTCATACAGATTTTCGTAATTCTTTACTGGAAACTTGATATCCATCGTATCTAAACGTACGATATTGTGCAGGGGTTGCTTCTTATAACCTCTCGGATACGATATTTCAACTAAACCGACTTCCCACTTGTTGGGTTCGAGTTGAATAGGGGTGGCTAGCTTTGTTCTAAAATTAGCTATCGTATTGAGAGGAAAATAACTTTCTGAACTGTCTGACGGTAACACCACGAAAAATGATTCCATTATATTCTTTTAATATCGGAAGCGTTTACCCAAGAGCTGAATTTCTCGTGGTACCCTCTCCACTTGACAAGATGCTGTTTAATGCCGCCCTTTGTACGAGAACGTAGTATTTTATCTATTTGAAATTCTGTATCTGGAGATACTGTAACCTTTACTAGTTCGTAGTTATAAAACTGACCCTCAATAGGCTGACTGCGTAAGTCTTCAACTTCGTACACAGGTTGAGGAATGCGGCGAATAACCTTGACAACCCGAAACATTTCTGTGGAATACGTCTGCTCATAGCCTTTGGCAAATTTCAACTTTTCTTTTGTTATACGCACAAAGTCACCAACTCTAATTTTAACTTGTCCTTGGGGAGTATCTGTACTGTATTTATTCATTCTCTGCCACACAGCGTAAATGTTGGAAGGATTGACCATACTAGGCGGAATTCATATAGTTGAATGGACACTATTGTTGTACCCCTCTAAAAGCTTGTCTAGAGCATCAATGTATCTATATGTCTTATTTTTTGTAAAATACTTATACATTTTACTTTTCAGTGTCCTATTAAATCTTTCAATTATGGCAGCTTTAATGTCTGGATTATGTGTCGTATGAAAACTTATCCCTTGATTCTTCAGATACTTTTGAACTGTTGCATTTACAAACTCGGTTCCTTTATCTGACTGTAATGTAAGCGGTTGTCTATTTTTAAATAAAGTTTTCAATGCTGTTGTAACAGAAGCCCCTGTTTTGTCTTTTAACGGCAAACTCCACGCGTATCGTGAAAACACGTCAATAACTGTTAGAAGATATTTATGTCCACTGTTATATCGAGACAGACTGCTTAAGTCTGCTAGATCCATTTCCCATACATCATCAATATTTGTGACAGTGTATGGGTTGCGGGGAAAATGTTTTCGCACCGGTTTGTGAAGCGTATATGTATCCTGCGAACTTAGCCACTCCTCAACGTCTTTTTTATTAATTTTACTAGCCTTTGCCAACTTTGAAACAGACCCGTATCCCGCAGGATGTTTGGGATCGAAATAAAGTTTTCCTACGGGGTTTACTCTACGGATTCCCATGCTATATTTCGTTTAGGTGAATCATTAAACAGTCGCGAAATAAAACGCGTATATTTTACGCCCTTATTTGCTCTGATCTTACCGGTAGGGCTGAAATCAACTCTATGCGCATTGGACTGCAACAATATCTGTTTATATGCATGTTTGTCTTGGAGAGTGACTGCATTTTTATCGGGTCGCGACTTAGTTAGTAATTCCCACAGACCTCGTGTAGCTTTGAACCGCTTACTATCCACAAACACGTGTCTGTTGCTAAATTTAAACTTTGAACTGCCAATCTTGAAAGAGCCATCAGCATTATCCTGGTATACTCCGAACGTAGGGTCATGCGATACTTTACGTTTTAATACGCCTTGAATGTACTTTGTATGTACAGGTGAAATACTTTCAGCATCAGTTTCAGATTCTGTATCTGCAGTTTCAGTGTTAAATACAGGCACTGAACCTATTATGCGTTTACGTTTAGTTTTAAATGTAGGTTTGTTATCAGGGGTACCACCTGTTTCTATTATTGGTATAGGGATAGGATCACGTTTTCGCTTTTCTGTTTTCAAGTAAGGGTCTTGATGCAGACGAACCTTTGTCCATTTATTAAAACTATGATCGTTACTTTTAAGTATGGTTTTGACCGGTGGTGGTGACGTTGATTCAGAACAATTATTTCATAGTTCTGGAGGAACTAAAATCATACGTTTTAAAGCCATTTATTAA
This sequence comes from Reticulitermes speratus, assembly GCA_021186555.1. Lineage (NCBI taxonomy): Eukaryota > Metazoa > Arthropoda > Insecta > Blattodea > Rhinotermitidae > Reticulitermes > Reticulitermes speratus. The sequence continues at coordinate 29,480,289 of JAJKFL010000042.1, read as the reverse complement.
TTATTACTAGTAACTAGAGCCCCGATGACACTAGATAAAATACTGGTAAGCAAAGGAACTATGAACCCTCCTTTCTGAATTAAAAGTTTACGCTTGCTTTTAAAACTAATCTTTGGATTGACTAGCTCACGTAACCTGTTCTTATATTTACCAAGTTTACTCTTTTCGTTTGTAGATAATTTATGATTCCCGTTAAGTGTATTTATAGCACATTCAACAATAACTTTTATCAACTCGTCACTTGCAGAAGAGAGTAAAGCACGTCTAGCTTGTGGCTTGGCGTCTTTAAGAACGTGGAGGTAATGATATTGTGATTTCACTCGGTTCATTACTTTCTAAAGGTGCAAACACCTCAGTTACTTCACCAGGAAATATCTTTGTTCTAAATCTTAACAGATCATTAATGGATTGTGTTAAATCAAGAAATAAATAAGAATGTGGGTCTTTACAAACTTCTAAATACGTTTTATGAAAGCTAGAAATATTCTCAGGATAGACTTGTCGAGCAAGGTGTACAATTTGTGCCTTGTCTCTGGGGTTTTTAAATACCACTATATATTTACTATTGAGAGAAATATCACGTGAAGATTGGCTCCGATGAAAAAGGTTTTGCGTAATTAACACCAAACTAATATTCCTGTGATGTGATCCTTTAGTAAATACTTCGCTGACTTTTGTAGAATAAGCAGAGTCCATCAAATCATCTAACACAATTAATGTGGGAACATGTTTAGGATTATCAAAATTAGGAACACCTTTAACAAATGATACGTCTTTTAGGTGATGTGGGGCGTTATTTTCACTATGGCACCAGACAGTATTATCATACACCGTGTCACAAGCTGCTCTCTGCACTGTAATAATCTAATAACAAATGTTGACTTTCCGCATGAACTTGGACCGGCTACTATTAGAGTAAATGGATGTTGAAGCTTCAGCGTCATACTCCAAACTGAAGTTAAATGCATAATGAGCCTCTATTTATGAATTTATGCAAGCCTTAAAAAAATTTCAAAGCCGAAAAATGTTTTTATTGTTTCAGAAGCCTAAATGTATTTGAACAAATTTTTTTCCATCTAATAGCCGTAAGGAAGTGAGTCAAAGTTGTCTGTAAGCCGGCGCTTCTTAAAGACCACTTTGTACTCCTTCGATTCGGGCTCCGACACAACCATACCACCATGTTTACGTTTAATCTTCTTGGGATTGTGTACATGTACAGGGTCAGCATTTTCCAAAATCATAGACCTTAGAGAAGTAAAGTTCACTACCTTGGAATTATCATAATTCAGGGTAATGCCCTTTACTTTACATTTAGTTGTTCGTCTTCCATTTGAGGGCAAAAGACAGAGAAAGCATAGTTCTTAGGGCCACCTGAAACAAACTCCTCAATATAGGAGCCCGCGCCAAACTCCTCCAACTCATTTGTGAGGTCGCCCAGATAATCTCCTGTCTTCACTTTTGTTGGTTCAGCTACGTTGTGAATGTAGATGACAGAGCCGGTGTCGCAATAGAGGACAGACTCCCCCAACTCGCTCAGATACTGATACAGTTTTAGTCGAGCTTGACTAGTCACGTATGCCGCTACGGCAACATTGACGTTCTTTCCTGTGGCTATGTTTTCCTCGGTGTGCTTCCAAGAAACCCATGCCACTTCATCGTTCGGGAATATGAGGCTAGTAACCTCAGTACCCGGACATGTGATCAGCTCATAAAACTCTTTCTCTGAGGTCACGACTGATATCTGGGTCTTATTCTGGTTCTGTGCCCATTTACCCCACATTGAGTTTAATTTCAACTTTGCCAAAGTTCGCTGCCCCGCATTTTTTGAAATAGATGCCTTGTCTAGAGAAATTCCCTCTGCGCGCCGGTAGTCCTCAATGTATCGATCTTTGTCATCTTCACTTTGCACCCAGGATGGGAAACCAGATGATTCCTGTTTCAATTTCAGGAACATGTTGACATACTGTGCAAAGAGTCCACCTGAATTAGCGTCATCTTTTACATAGCGTGTCACAGCATATTCCCAAAATTCAAACACCTCTACCAAGCTGTAACCCATCTCTACAGCTTTGCAGACTTCATCTATAACCCATGTACCGACTATACATCGTTCTTCATCAGAATGTGTACAGCCGGCCTGTTGCATAGTGTCAGCGCATTTACAACACAAAGGGAACATCAGCTTGGAATTGCTCTTATACGGAAGTACTGGATGATACAGCTTCCTAGGTGGCAAAACCTTACACTTAATAATCCAATCCCTTGCCAGGCAGTCGGTAGGACAGTCTGCACCCACGTACACTTTTGGGTGGCCAATAGGAAATTTCCGATACTTTCAAATGTAGGGATACAGACTGATCACATCTACATAGTGTATTTCCTCACCCTGCTTGGCTTTGTACTAAATCTTCGTAGCCTCAGTTCTACCACCGTACAAGGCATCCCGAATATTAATGGGTGAGTTCTTCACATAGGGGTGTGAGCCAAGTTCTTTTTGCAGTTCAAGATTGTCGCGGAGTAATTTTTTAAACTCACAACCCCAGATCGAAATAACTTTATAACCAGCATCTCTGATCCTTTGCAACCTCGCCATTGTCTCCTCATACCTGCTCAGCAATGTCTCGTCAGTGTTACCAATGCGCTTGTGACGATTGGGCATACATGGACACCCGTGCCAAAAACACCCTAGGTATTCAAAGACTTCCCTAGTCTCTGCACAATACCCATCAACTTTCATATTTGGTACCCCATCCAAACGAACCTCCCTCCCATTCTTTATCTTATTCATATCTTTAGTCCGACCAATGTACGCCAGCCATTGAAGAGCTTCAACAGACTGGCGGTCACCCATACGGTACCCCCCTCTCGGGATTAGACCCACAGTATCGGGTTTCAGAAACTTTGTACGAAATACCTTGTTGCAAATGGATGATATAGTAATGGCCTCACGAAACGGATCCATCTTTACCAAATTCAAAAACAAATTCCTAAAAGCGGTACATGCCTGCCTCAGTACATTGACGTCATCCATACAGTAGGCCAAGAGCTCTTCCTTATTATGGAAAATTTTGTCTTTTTGCTCCTCGTACCACTGCAAAAATCGGGATCTCTCATCACTGGACATAAAGTCCGCCCCATAGAACTTGGGTTCAGGATAAGACCCCACATAGTCTAAATTCTCGGCCGTATTGAAATAATGGGGATAGTACCCCTTCCTGCATGTGAGGTCAAATGATTTGGGCATGTTTTTCAGCGACATCGGGATGAAGTTCAAGGAGTCAACAAAGCAGATATGCTCAACAGACATACAAAGAATTTTCGTACCATCCATTATCAACTTTGGTATCCATCTTAGTTCCAGAAACCGTCTCAGTAGAACCTGTGCATCGTATCCGCGAGAGTTATGTGAAATAACATACAGCTTATCCGCGAATGGTCTGGACAGCCGGAGGTAATCAATAAATTTGCCTATGGGGTCCTGCCAAAACACGTGGACACGCTTGCCGCACTGTTCACAATCGGTACTTAAGTCATCATTGGTTTCACACTTTGAACACATTTGCTGAGCACATATAAGATTCGGTACGTGTTCGAAAGACCCATCACGCTTCTCAAGATCTTGCGTACACTCCGTATCAAAGAAAACGTACATAAATATGTTTGAAAGTCTGCTAGGTTTCAGTGGAGCCATGTAGCAAAGATGGTCTGAAGGTTGAATTTTGTTACACAAATTACAAAATTTCTTAAAACATTCATGCTTATTATCTGAATTTACTACGAAACTGCAATTCCGGCATACTTGTTTCCACTGGCACACTAGCTTTCCTTTCACTCTCAGGGTAAGATGATTCTGAAAACACTTTTCACTAGGAAATATCCTGTTGCATGCAGCACAATACCTAGAATCACCTTTAGCACATGGTGGTGTGGCTGTACAGAGAGAGCAAGCTTTGTCACACGTATGTGTCCAGTCGTATAGTGCGTCACACGCGTTGCATACATACTTTTTCGCCAGATCTGCCTTAATGTTAGTAATCACATTATAGTGACCCGTGTCCGAATCATACAGGAGGTACAATTTCTTGTCCGAAAGGGAATTTCCACTAAAAATGAGTCTATCGGGACTCAGTCCGTCATAAACCATAATTTTGTAGTCCGAAAGATGGTCTTGAAACTGCTGAAGTTCTTCAAGGCCCCCGCCATTGCTTAAATCAACACCGGAAGCCTTGAGAAGTTCTTCAACAGGTTTGTCCAATCGATTTCCATTCCTATATGATTTGTACATAGGATCACTATTAACCCCGGCCATAGCGATAATTAGGGCGTGAGCCAAACACAGAAAAGCAGCCTTTACAACAACGATGCTCCTCTTAATTGCACTCATTACATCGAGTGAGCGCCCCTTCGTCTTCTCAGCATTTTTTTCCGTTTCCAACCGGTATCCTATCATGGTCCAGACGCACTTCGAGTCGGTCAGTCAAACCAAACCTAGCGTTGCTTTGGATGACCTTCCCGAGTACTTGCCAGACCACATCAGGTTTCAATTGGTCACGGCGACGCAGACTAATCCCAACCACCTTATCCTCAACATTCTCCGTATTTCGAATGGTGAGCCCCACCATATCTCTATTTGGCACTTTGACAACTAGATAGTTTGTCAGCCCTGTAATACATTCCTTGAGGTAAGTGGAAGAGTCCTCCTCCTCTCTTGGGGGGTTAAATTTGATCAACAAACTTCGCCCGGTTGCATTAAATTTTGGAAAAGATTTTGAAGTCTCATCCAAAATTTCAAATGGTAGCTCTACTGCTGTCTCTAACACCGGGTTATTTATGTCAGGTGAACTAGCCTCCAACTCCGTCCGTTCTTCCGTTAAGGAGGGAACTTCGGATGTCGGAAAAGCTCTCTGCCTGTTCATAAACAGTTTCTTTGCCATAATTTATTATAATTCTTATAGATTCACTTACTTTAAGCTAACGAACACCGTAGAAAATCACACACAGTAGCAAAATGTTCAGTACAACCGTAGCAAAATGTTCAGAAGATATATAAATCACAGCGACAGTAGAATGTTCAGTAGAATATTGATTCTTCAAAGTGTTCAGTAGAAAAGCGTCCGTAGACAATACACTGATAAACACAGTAAAATATTAAACTAATAAACACCGTAGAAAATCAGCACAAGAGTAGAAAACGTAGATTCCACTTGTCTTCAATCCGTCTTCGGTAGCGGTAAAGTAATCTATTTGTCTTAAAACGCGCTCTAATATACAAAATGCGCGGACGTAATAGAGAACACCATCCTACTAAAACATGTCTGAACATGTTCACATTCCTTTGCTATTTGGTGAGTCATCAAAATATAGTGACCTTGTTTATCACTTCGCTACCCTTAAAATGTACGTATTCTCATAGCAGGTGTAGGCACGCGGTGGCATATTTAGCTAGACACTGCGCTACAAGCGGGAAAGTCGTGATTCATTAACAAAATCCTTCTGACCGCACTATGGTTGTGGGGTTGACTCAGCCCCTAACAGAATACCAGGGATATCTGCTGGTATTAAAGGCGATCAGTGCACCTTCATATGCCGATTGTCTAGACGTCTGGGAACCCTAAGGGCCTGTCCAGGCCATTAATTTGCAGGTAACCTACATAAGTTTCCACCGTCCTTTCTTGCTTCTTGTATTTTTCAAGGTCTCTACTTAATGTCAATGCATATTAACATTTTCCATTCTTAGCTCTCTACATTATACCTACAAATTGTAACATTTTATTTTTAAAACGTGTATTAATAATACATAATTTATTGAAAACATTTATTCCCTTCCCACACTGTGTTAGTCCTGCAACTACCACCTGTATGCTGGCTACGCTCTGTCTACCCGCTTAGAGTATCTTGACATAAGTGTAATTCTATTATTAAATGCATTATGCGTCTGGCGACCTACTTTCTAATATTTACTATTTGCGTTTGTAAACAGACTTTCTAGTCTCAATGAGTCTTAGTAAACTATCAGTCTACCTACTTTCTATTTTTCAAAATAGCATATGACCTTAGGCATTTTCATTCCGAGCAACACCAAAACCACACCCTCTAGTTCATCAGTCGCTTAGTAAATCAACGCTGTTCATAACATAAGTAAGTTAAATACAAGTTCAGTTACGTAATAACGGCAAAAAACCAGTTTACTACTTGCATTTGCAAATATTTAAAATTAGCGCATTTGCAAAACTACCGTATGTCTAAATAAAAAAAATAGTAGCTTACGCTCAAACGTTTAGTTACTGTTAATTTATTTAACTACTTTGTGCAATTATATTTAATAATATCATTTCATATACCTATTAAATTAACCACATATTTATTAAACAGTAATTAATTACGGTGGGGGATTGCTTACATAAAAAATCACTCATCTATAGGGTGAGGGTTTGTTTACGTCCTACAAAGGTCATTAACCTGTGGGATAGGGAGTTTATCGTAACAACCAATAATTAAGGTAGGGCTTATTTACATCCTAAAAGGTCGTTGACCTAGAGGTGTACATCAGGAAATATCACTGATAGATGGGGTGGGGGTTTGTTTACATCCTACAAGGTCGTTGACCTGTGGGTGGGGGTTTGTTTACATTCGCTTCCTGTCGGCTCAATCATCGGCCCAACCCGCAGTATTACTACTTATAGGCATTTTTGTAATGCCCGTTTAAATCGGTTCCAGAGAATCCTAACTGCCAACTTTGCACCACTCACGAGAATGGCGTACTGCAGTCGGTCTGCTCGACCGCCTGGCGCTTTGAAAGTGATGAATAAATGAAAACAAATCCACACGCCACTTACACTTTTATTTGTAGCTTTAAAACAATTTTGCCACCATTCTGGTCGAAAACTTGTATCACGAAATCATAGAATATCATTAGTTACGTCATACTCTTCAAAAGTAGCCTGTCCATGGGCACTAGCGCCAAACCTGAGTGTCTGTCCTGCGACTACAAGCTGCATAGATACGTTTGATGTTTTCTTGTTGAAAACGGCCTCGGTACAGATGTACTACTTGCAGGAATTTTTCAATTTAATTTAACAACCTTGGTTGTTTATGGCAGTGTTTTATTCGGTCCACTATTGATGAGATATTTTCACACTTAATTTCATGTAAAAAATCTGCCAAATTTAATTCATGTCTTTATAGATGATGTGAAGTGAGAGCATTTGAACCTTCAAGCCGGTTACTAAAATTCGTGAAATTATTCGTGTCACTAGTTTTTAGCCCGCAGCAGTTTATAACAAATGGGATACAGGCGCACAGTATGGGCATACTTCCGCTGGCAAAAGCAATTGAAAAACTAACGGAGTTTATGGCAGTCATCCTCTGAAATGGTAGCAATAACATCTTCTTGGGCCTTTAACGGTGACGACAATGTGTCGTTCAATAGCACTTCGAGTTTTACTTCTGCAAAAGAGTCAGAAATAACAATTGCCTCTTTATGAGGATAAAATTCTTCTTTGACAGCCCTCAATTTGTGATAATTGGCATAAATGTCTGCTTTATTTTTTTTTTTGCCCGCCTTCTGATTTCCATTTATTGACTCTTCGTCAACTTTGATTCCATAAACAAAGAAAAGGCTTCGTCAGACAATAAAGTTTATCTTTTGTCAAGCTTTCCTAATTTTCGTTCTACTTGGAGTTGTGTCCAGAGCTTCACTAATCAATTTGGCGGCGTCTCTGTTACCTTCTGTTCGTAAATTTATCTGCGCAACTTATGTTCAAGCTTCAGTTTCGTGTTCTTTATGCAATTATTGAGTCTTTTTCTTTATTTCTCTCGCTACTTTGTTCGAACGATGTCTGTGGCCGCCCCAAACCCGATGTTGACGGCAAATTTTCCGAAACATTTGCAAGCACTTCCGGGAGTAACAAACAGTCTTTGTTCAACCACTCGGAATTTTTTTCTAGAAAATGTTTTTCTATCCTATTGCTACTTTTCCATCGTCTCAAACTTTTGTTACAAAAACGGCATATAGATTTCGATTATTTTTCACTTCCTCTTCCGAAAGCTTTTCGACATTAATATCACGTAACACTACATTTTGCACATGTTAACACTTAACAATGCATATGTGTAGTACTGAATTTAAAATATCAATAATACTGTAAAATTATCAATTAAAAAAATGTATATTGTAAAGTACTTAACCTCAGCTGCCTGAGACATTCTCAAATTATAAAATTCACACAATAGAAAAAGAAGAAAAAAATATGAAACTCCATCGTCGTTTCGGTGCGTAACTCGTTACAATCCTGACTCACCACAAGCAGCAACTACCACCTACTGTAACTAGGTAATCGCACAAGAATAAAAAAAGCACTGGTAGTTCAGAGAAGTTCAACGTTTGTATTTTCTCAGAATAGGTCGTTAAAGCATTTTCGTGAACTCGGGAATTTCGAATTTTGGCCAGGTTTTCAGGCAGGTTTCAGTGCAATTTTAATGTGGTAATTAATTAAATCACATGATTGCCCGCTTAGCCTTTCCAGAACACAGTATCTTTACAGGGAAAACGGAAGTTAAAGTGCCCGCAGTATCATTCGTTAAAACCCAAGGTACTTCAAAAACAAATGAAAAGCTCTCATGAATACATAAATTTGAAGGAACAAATTCAAAACCAGTAAAATGTAAACACTGTTGACCTAATCGTTCCATACAAGAAGAAAAATTCTGTACACAGATAACAGACAATGTATTTTTGATTGCAATATAGTGAATTTTGGAAACGCTGTTCAGTTGTAAAATTTAGAATATACTGTTAAATTTTAACCTATGAAGGACTGATGTAAGAATTATTTTGTTATGGAATTCCATACTTATGTCATAAGTTAGGCATTGTTTGTTGATATGTGAAGGTCAGCACATTGTCATGAAGTAATTGATATATAAGGCATTTGTTGATGGTCAGATACTCAGAAATTTGTAACGCGTAGACCGAGGTCAAACTGTATGACATGCCATCGGCAAGGATAGGTACTATTAACTAGAAGGTACCAACAGTAATGCACAAATGTAATATATAACACAAACTCATTAAAGGATCACTTTAACTCCGACATGTTTCGGTGGCATATATATACCACTATCATCAGGGAGAAAGTTCACACCGAAAGCTGGAACACCGCTGTAAGTTAAAGTCCTTCCTGCTATGTACAAATTGCCAGAGTCACTTCACAGAAATTCATGCTCATAGAGCACGGTAGGCACTATACGCGCTGCGGAAATCATATAGGGTAAGAATCAGGCTCTCGAAATCGGGGTCCGGGGACCCGATCCGGTAGCGTGTCACCATCTCTCGTATATGTAAATGAACAATGCAGGGACTGCGAGAGATCAGACCCTACAAACTACCCTTCTATGGGCTCGAAGGCATATGGTTCAGATAGAGAAAGAGAGCAACCGTAAATGAAGTTAATTTCAAACTTAAAATATTTTACTAAAAATATTACACTATTAGAATGAGGAGCGAGGTTACCTACAATACTAAATCTATCATTTCCCTACTTTCCATCCACATACTCTCCAGAACCACCACAGACCTTGGTCAATTCAGAAAAAACCAAGAAGTCTTCTTGACCCTTGAAGATGGGGCCGATACGTTGTCCCCAAACGTCAGTAAAGGATTACCATTCGACGCTGCATAATACCCCAGAAGAGCGCAGATCTCATCAACATCGCGGCGGAATCCTGAAATCACGGATATTACCCATAAGTAAATTATTCGAGTGGCGCGATACCGTCCAGTGCATCGTCCGTGTCAGAACTGGAGGAGACCAAATCCGTTGTTGAGTCACTTTCTGTGTATGATGATAAATTATCCACACTGGTGCTACTGCCAGTCACATTGGACATAGCCTTTCCACTTCTGGCCCCATCAGCCTTTCTGCATTCTGAACGTGACGACAAACCGCTCCCCATTCCGTGTCGCTGACCTCTGCAAACCGCTGCTCGCACAGTTGCCACACGTCATCCAACTTGAACGCGGCGTTCCGTTGTCCGACCCACTGTTTGACATCGCCCCAGATGTTTTCAATGGCGTTGAGATCTTGATGGTATGGCGGCAAACGGAGAACTGTGTCCGTGAGCACTCAATACGTCATCAAGAACATACCTGTTGTGTCTCGGGTTATGCAGTTTTATAGGTGCATAAAGTTCCATCTTCAACAAGTCACCACTGTATGGTATTTTGTTTTTCAACAACCAGTTTTCCATATCTCCTTTCTTGATGAAGACGTTGGGCACTTCTCACTTAGCATGTTGTGATAAGCGGCGTTGTCAATTACGAAAACGGAGTTATGGGGTAAATTTGGAATTAGTTTCTCTAGAATCCACCGCATATAATTATCACTGTTCATTGCTTTGTGATAGTCACGCGTTGTTTTTTAGACTTAAAAATCAGTAATGGGCAAGGAACAAAATCCTTTTCCGTTCCCTCGTGCACAATGATCAGCCGTTGCCCCTTCGAGTTTGGCGCCATGCAACCCTGAGGTGTAACATAAGACCACGCTTTTTTGTAGTGTGGGAACTGTGGATGTACGTTTCGTCACTATATGCAATCACAAGACCGTCTCTAAGAAATTTAGTAATTGCCCACAAAATGGCCACACGCGCACGTCTAACATCTTGTTTTTCGAAAAGAATACGCCTGTTGTCTCGCATTTTCCTCCATCGAAACCCAAGTGCCTTGAATATCTTTAACAAACTGGATGCTTGTCCTTTGTATCCAATAATCCCCCCGCAACTTGGTCAGCACAGTCTTAACAGTTGGTAGCCTTTTTCTATGCAGATAGAATCGCCAGGTATTGATCAATTTCCAGCATAAATGATTAAAGCAGGAGGTAGGACAATTCGTTCTGAGATGCATAAACGTATTAATTTCCTTTCCTACTCGGACTCTCGTGAGGATGGGACCGATACGTTGTCCCGAAACGTCGGTAAACAGTTACCACACGCCGCCGTGTAATAACCCAGAAGACCACAGATTTCATCAACATCGCGGCGGAAGCCTGAAATCAAGGTTATTAATTCTATTTGGAATAAAGATGAATTGCCTGAGCAGTGGAAGGAGTCAATCATTGTACCTATTTATAAGAAGGGTGATAAAACAGATTGCAGCAATTATCGAGGCATATCACTTTTGTCAACCACATACAAAATTCTATCCAACATCCTTCTGTCAAGGTTAACTCCATACGCAGAGGAAATTATTGGGGAGCATCAGTGTGGATTTAGACGTAACAGGCCGACTACTGATCATATACTCTGCATTTGTCAAATACTTGAGAAAAAATGGGAATACGATGAGGCAGTGTATCAGCTATTTATATACTTCAAGAAAGCCTATGATTCAGTTAGGAGGGAGGTCTTGTATAATATTCTCATTGAATTTGGTATCCCTACGAAACTAGTAAGGCTAGTAAAAATGTGTCTAAATGAAACCTATAGCAGAGTCCGGGTAGGCAAACATTTCCTCTTAAGAATGGTTTGAAACAAAGAGATGCTTTATCGCCATTGCTTTTCAACTTTGGTTTGGAATATGCCATTAGGAGGGTTCAGGCAAACCAGGAGGGTTTGAAATTAAATGGTACACATAAGCTTCTAGTTTATGCTGATGATGTTAATATATTTGGCGGAAGCGTACATGCTACAAAGAAAAACACAGAACTTTAGTGGTCGCTGGTAGGGAGATTGGTCTAGAAGTAAATGCTAAGAAACTAAGTACATGGTCATGTCTCGCAATCAGAATGCAGGACAAAATCACAACATAAAGATGGATAATAAACCCTTTGAAAGGGTGGAACAGTTCAAATATTTGGGAACAACCCTAACAAATCGAAATTCCATTCAGGAAGAAATTAAGAGCAGATTGAAGTCGGGGAATGCTTGTTATCATTCGGTGCAGGATCTTCTGTCTTCCAGTTTGCTGTCCAAAAATTAAAAGATTAAGATATACAGAACTATAATTTTGCCTGTTGTTTCGTATGGGTGTGAGACTTGGTCTCTCACACTGAGGGAGGAACATAGGCTGAGGGTGTTCGAGAATAGGGTGCTGAGGAGGATATTTGGGCCTAAGAGGGACGAGGTAACAGGGGAGTGGAGAAAACTACATAACGAGGAACTTAATGATCTGTACTCATCATCAAATATTATTCGGGTGATCACATCAAGAAGAATAAGGTGGGCGGGGCATGTAGCACGTATGGGTGAGGGGCGAGGTGCATACAGGATTTTGGTGGGGAGACCTGAGGGAAGGATACCACTTGGAAGACTCAGGCATAGATGGGAGGATAATATTAAAATGGATCTTCAAGAAGTGGGATGGGGGGTGCATGGACTGGATTGATATGTCTCAGGATAGGGGCAGGTGGCGGGCTGTTGTGAGTGCGGTAATGAACCTTCGGGTTCCATAAAACGCGTGGAATTTCTTGATTAGCTGACGACCTGCTAGCTTCTCAAGAAGGACTCTGCTCCATGGAGTTAGTTAGTGAGGTAGAATTCGTGTATTGTTCTACGCACCAAACACATATCGAAATCATATATCTTTGTACACCGACGGGGGCCATTTCTATTTCTTTTTGGTGTGCTGTATGAAGTGGCTGCTCCACCCTGCAAATTTAGCATTTCCTTCTTTATACTTGTTCCTGCACTTTTAGATACCCTGGTTGCGGACGCAACACGTCCGTGGAACTTCGTGACTGGGATAACAAATTTGTGTTGATCTGCCTCTTTCTGCATGAATGGCAGCACATTCGCTACAACCTCCCATGTCTGGCCTATCGGCGTTTTCCTGTAAACTCGGGACTGACCGGGCGGCATACTCGTATTCTGGCTAGTGGTCATTCGAGCACGAATAGATCCGGAAGACTGTAACCTACACCGCTCTGACTGCAGAAGCACACTGATCTACGCGCACACGACTTCGCGCACTCTCCCGACTTGTGATAACAGCATAGGCTCGCTAACTGTAGCTATACCTGTAGCCGGAGACTGGAATCACTCGAAGTATAACTGTAGATTGCTTTAATCTCTGGAAGCCAGGGGACAAAAAATGGACTGCATCATACTCTAACAAAATATATCAAACCTCTTTACACGTTATGTTGTGTATGGTTTATTGAACGAAGACGTTAATGTCTCTGAATATACAGCTTTGTATTGTAGGATAATCAATACGTAATGGATTAGAAAGGCCATGTAAGAGAGCGGTCGTGGTGTAATCCACAATTATGTCCCGGTATTAGTCTAAAGTGACTGAGGAAGACGACGGAAATTCTCATTCAGGATATCCGGCCTGCGGATCGAACTCGGAAAGAGAATAAGAAGCAGGAGTGCCAGTAAATCCACCGCGATCTTCAGTAGGCGCTTAGTGCGTGAAACTGCATTATAAGTGTAGGTTAATTGGGCATACGATTAAAATAATGCGAAGCTAAAGGGATTATTTGGACTGTATTTTTATTGTTTTGACCGTTTTAACTGATTATGTTACCTTTATTGTCTTTATTAAAAACGAGAAATAAATTCCACATTGAAATATTTTACATTTATAAAGACCAGTGTCCTATTTTAAAGTCTCCAAACCTTTCAGGAGCTTCCTTAGTAAAGCATTCGCTGTACAAGTTGAATAGAATCTATGACAAATAGTGTCCTTGTCTAACTCCTCTTCCGGTCTTCACAATTCTTCTCTCCGCTTGGTCCAGTTTTATTTTAACACTGATCCATGTACAATTTGGTGTCAATCTTCTTTCACTTCAGTCGATAGCAGTTTCCTTTAGGATCTGCATTAATTTGGTCCAGTTGACACGGTCAAATGCCTTCTGCCAATCTATGAAGCACGCACACAATTCCTCATCTATGACCAAAGTTCGTTCTGATATTATTCTCATCATCCCAATCGCATCCCAAGTTCCTTTTCCTCTTCTAAATTCAAACTGATCTTCTCCAAGTGCATCCTCAATTGTACTTTCAATCCTTCTTCTAAGTATGCCCGCTACTTTCCTTGCTGTATGTGCGATGAGCCTGATTGTGCGACGGTCGCTGCATTTTGTAGCTTTTGGCTTCTTCTTTAAGGCAATCATTGTAAATTCAATGAAATCTTTGGGCCATTCTCCACTTTTATATACATTATTGATCAGTTGTGTCATTTGTCTGAGACCATCTTGTGCCAACAGTCTGAGTACATTCCCAGGTACATCATCATGTCGTGTAGCCTTCTTATCCCTCATCTCCTTGATAGCTTTTTCCACTTTACTTTGCAAAATATAAGGGCCTTTGTCGTCTACATCTGCTTCCTCTTCAGGTTAGACTTCTAGGTCTTCTGGTCGATTAGGTTGAGTAAAATGTTTCTTAATTAGTTAGCCAACCATGATTTGTTATTTGCGCAAAATTAAAACACAGCAACCTGAATAATATGCAGGTTGTGTTCATCTGTGTTTCTGTGAGTCCTTATTCCAAAACTTACGTGTCCACCTCTGCTGGCATTTGTAACATATAAGACTGCTCATGTAAGAAATTTATTCTTACCTACTTATGATTTTCTAGACAAATCAACGCCACACAAATTCCCTATATTTTTATGCCTCATTTGCGACAACTGCCGGGAATGGATTTCTTATCATCCGTCTCAGCAAGATAAACAATGAGCTAATACTCTTTGAAGACATCAAACCTTAATCTATGACTACGGATGAATAAGTAAGTGAAGTACAGTAAATATTTTTCTTAATTAATTAACCCTCTAACAGCCGTTATTTGCATTAAGTTAAAAAAACAGCAAGCTACGCGTCAACGCTACACTTAAGACACTCTAAAGTGGTTTTTTCTCACATTTTGGAGCAATTGCCCTGAGTGGGCCTCTCGTGCTCTGCCTCAGCTATTCAAGCCTGGTCTTGCGGCACTGAGTGATTATACTCAATAATCCTGTTGGCACCGTAGCAAGAGGGCAAATTATTTAGGCTGCAAGAGTGAAGATTCAGCAGCCATCACTAATCACAGAAAGAACGGATATGAAGTTGATAACATATTAGGTGTAATTCAACCCTACAGGGGCTCTTACAATGGTATACGACTAACTGATTTAATCTTCTTTTTTGGGCTTTGCCCATTCTCTAATTTTTATGGAATAACACAAACTTAATGAAATTAAGAAAATACTCTATGTGGGGAAAATTATAATAGTATGTTCCTAATATAGGTAACAAGTGGATTATCGTAATCAAATTAAAAGAAAGGCGTTCATGCGTGGGGCATTCATACGAGCGTGCATGCGTGCTTGTGTAGACATTACAAAATTCATAACAGGATTACCACAGAATTAATCCACTGACGTGCACAGAGATCTAGAGGAATTTACTACTAAACGTTAAAAAATATGCGCAGAACAATTTTTATATATTCCTTTCATGTACCTTTTACGAAAATTTAATTTAAAGAATTCCATTGTACACACATTGATTTTACTTTTTGGTGAATACTCGTAATTTTATAAATAACACTGCTGAACTGCATTGTCAATAATATGTCCTACATGCCTGAAAATGACAGAACTGTGCCAAAACGCATAGCGAGTACATGATGTACATGATGCCAGCTATAATTCTGATTTCGAGTAGTGGAATCCGTATTCCAATTCAACAGTGAGACTCCAATAGTTTCCGTTAATGCAGACACAGAGTTAAAGCACCTTCCACAACAACAGCAGCATTTTCCTTTTGAAGGCCAACTTCAGAAACATGGCATTCTTGGGGCTGCAAATAAAACTTGTATGTCAACTGGGTGCACACAAATTATGGATATTTTTGTAATAAATATTGATGGCATTTATTTTTTAAAATCCCGGCCATTTGAGGCGCAAGAATAACTATAAAATTCTAATTCAGAACTAAGGACTGTGTTCCATATCTGACAAGGCTTTGAAAAATGAGTATTACTGAGGGTAACAATTATACACAAATCACAGATTGAAATTTGTATAAAAATATGTATCCCCGTATATTGGAAGAAAGATTTCTTTGTCACGATTTTTGTCCCATAACTAAACATTGCGAAGTATGAAGATTATCACGCCTTGTGCAGGTTTCATACCAGTTAATATGAAGTCTGTCACAAAAGTGTCAGGAATTGGAATCACACAAGGAGAATAACTACACTGAAATATATATAATTAAGGTATGACCAGCAGAGTAGGAAAGTGGCATTGCGTGCATTAAAATCGTATTTTGTTCCACTATGATGTGCTTTTGGGCATTATATCGTATCCCCCCCCCCCCCGTGAAGTTATGTGGGTTTCCAGTGAGGTAATGCTTATATCTAATTGTGTGAACATTGGCCATTTATTTCAAATGTGAAAGCAAAAGCCACATACAGATACAATGACCCATTATCCGGCCTTTTCACAGTCAGAGAGGAAATTAGTCTAAAAATAAAAGCATCTGAAGGTGACTATGACACAATAGTGAAGAAGTTTTGTCCTGCATATATTGTGAGTGTTGGCCGTTATGAGAAATAAATAAGAAGAAGTCAGTGGTTTTGAAATTTAATTGCCTCAATATGTTTCGAAAAGAAATAATTGTGAAAGGCTTATAAAAATATAAGTTTTTACACTTATTATTGGTAGATTTAGAGCTTTTGAAGTATGAATGTATTATAGCATATCCGATGTTAATATCATTATCCAAGCAGGAGGAGGTCAGTTTTAGAAGTAATTGTGTTCAATGTGACCATTGTTTATGTCTTTCCACAGGATACGAATGTTTTATTTTCATTTTCATTGTATGCAAAGATGAGACTGCTGCTTGAAATTGGAGTGTTTCTAAATGTCACTAGTATAAAATCGTGCTTACTTTACATTTGAGATCAGTGTATTCTGTTTTGTATAATTTAGCTTTCAACAGCTATTAGTGGCAGAATAAAATGTAAGTATTTTGAGATATTGTAATGTTCAGCTAAACAACTATTAAACAAATCATCTGCTTTCCAAAACCAAACAGTAAGTTTTGGGTAGAAATCATAAAACCTGAATGTCGCTTATGATGCGAGTTACAAGAAACGCCCGAGATGTGTGCTTGATTGGATGACATAAATTTCCCTAACATTCAGAAGGGATGAAGAACCTGTAAAGCACGAAAACTTTTCAGACTTACTTAGAAGTGTTCGGGGTGAAGCATTTTTCCTTATAAGCCCCAGAATTTGAACCAAATCGAAAGGACGTTCCTGAAAGTTTTAAAAATGAGCAGACCCAAAATATTTCTTCTTTGACCGAGACTCAAATCAAGAGAAGAGTCGCCACTTAGGAATAGAAGTTGTCACGAGTAAAGTATATGATGGAAACGTTTTAGAAAGTAGAAAAGAGAGGTGAAAAGAGATCAGTTTCACAGATTTTATTGGTAGTGACATTCTGATTGAAGGTGAAATAATAGCATATATGAAGCGATAATTTCCTACAACAGAAAAAGCGAAAGGGATAAAACTTTGATGGTTCAGCCTAAGAGCAAATAAATTAGGAAAATTTCTGCTGTCATAATTTGGTTTGGAAATTCAGTGACACGTTTCTGCATTGTCACATGAGAAAGGTGCGTGTGACGACTGGGGAACATTTTAAAGCCTAGCAAAAAGACAAGCACGCAAAACCGTCGTGAGGAGCAGATTATGACGCCATTAAAATTTTAAAAGTGGGCTCTTTTAGGGGTATGTGGCATTATGACAATTAACAAGTGAGCCATGGCTACTTACAAGTGGGCTTTTTAAAGATATGTGACACGATGACTACTTAATGACTACAAACAAGTGCGGTGTTGTAAGGGTTTCTAAAGTCACCTTTGAGTACAGGAATGTTGAAGACCACAACGTAGAAATGATTATGCTCAAAGAGAAGTTTAGGAAATCTCTAACACCTGCAGGACAGAAAAGAAATTTGAGGTTCTCACAACAGTGCCGATTCCAATCCCAGGATATGGCACTTGGTATATTTAAAAATTAAAAAATATCTGAAAATATTTAAAATTCTTATTCTACAATTGAAATTTTCGTGGAGATTGCACTAAAAAATGTCGGATGTTTTTCAAACTTATATCATTTAACACTCTAGGGCGACCAGAAGGTTTTCGGTCACTCACTTTCATGAAAACGGGCTACTAAACGAAATACTGTTAACTTATCTGGCACTTGAGACTTTGGGAAGGCACTTCTAAAATCATCATGGCATTTCAAATGGGACTGAGTTTGAAGATAGTGTTAAACAATAAAAACACGCTGCGCTTGTGGAAAAGGCATGTCAGTAGACGCAGGGTTTTAAGGCCAGTGTTGAAATGGCGGCAGGTCACGTGAGATTTACTTGCCCTTACACAGCTTCTGCACAGCCATACCAACATATCCAACCACAACTGGTCTCATCCTCAATGGTCGAAATGTTCAAGAAGGTTTTGACCCCTAAAGATGAGACCACTATGTCGTCTTTAAACGTCGGAAACCATTTATCCAATGACACAGCATCACACCCCAGAAAAACGAGACTTCAATATTTAAACTTAGTGGAATGAGTGAAGAATTTAACTTGAGATCCACCATAAAAATGATCAAAATAACGGCACTGGCAGGCACGAATCCAGTCAGAGCCAGGAGGATAATAATAATAATAATAATAATACTTGTAAACAGGCGCATTTTCAACTATTTGAACTGATAGGCTTCAGGAGTGGGGAAAAGAGGGGTAAAAAAGTTTATTTTTCTGCTGAATTTTTGCATATTTTCAAAGGAACCGCGATAGCGTAGTGAGTATATTGACTATGTTAAGTACTGAACGTCCGAGGAATCGTGATTCGATTCACGGCAGAGTCAAGAGATTCTTGTCAGACTGGCTGTGGGGCCTACCTAGTCTTTCAGCCAATTGGTACCGGGATTCTTTTTCTGGGAATAAAGCGGCTGATGCGGGAACCTGACCAATCACGGCCATCTAGTGCCGAGGTTCGACGTTGAGGGAAAGCCTTCATGGCGTGCGCGGGAACACCTGTGTCTTTATATTTACACATTTTTAAAGGATTTATTAGCCCCTACTTTCTATTGACGAGACATGAACTTGTACTTATTTTCCTCATATTAATATTGGCATATACGTACATTACCGTCAGTGTTCCATTTAAATTCAGGAACACATCTTCGCCAGTCGTAGTGCTTGTCAAGTTTCATAAACTAATAAGATTTCATGAACATGAAGTATATTATCTGTGCCACGAATAAATAACATCAATGTCTGTGACACCATTACTTTATCCGTTGCTAGTGCATAACAATCAAATCACTGTGCCTGCAAATTCAGTTGTTCAAAAAAATTTATTCAAAATTCTTGTATACGCCTTTTACAATTTGGAACAGGGAGGATGACGTCTTGATAGCTTCTTTTCTTATCTGGACATATCTTCAGCCGCAGGTAACAAAACAAGGCTTCAGAAATGCAGAGTCTGTAAAGGGTCTGTATTTTTTTTATATTATATCATCCAGTACATAACTAGCAAAAACAATTGATTTGTTATGAACTCTTTGTTTCTTAAAGACGTTGTTGGACCCATCAAGGAAACCTTCAACTGGCTCATGTTATTTTTCCTAAGTTTACGAGTCAAATCCTCCTAATTTCCCCTGTGAAATATTTTATAATGACGCCTGATGTTATATTATTTAATTACAGAAAGTTTTGACATAAAACAACCTCTTTACCTGCACTTGTATTAAAGGCCTGCTGGCTGGTCCAGTAATCATTAAAAATTCTGCTTTTGTCATTAACTTTCCGTTTCTTCGATGCCGAACACCAGCTAATTTTTGCCACAGGAGTATATCACACCTTGTTTATTTCCTATTCACATTTATACAGAGAAAACAACTGAACGACCCAAGCCAAGTGTCAGAGAGCTAATTAAGACGGAGAATTGCGCGAAGCGCAAGTTAAAATCCGTCGCCAGTTAACCCACCATTTCTGGGTACGAAACGCGTAGATTTTATATTTCCGTATTTCATATTTTGCGGTTTATTAGTTTACGAATAAAAAACTTTCAGTTGATATAAAGCGCCCATGGTTGGTTTGCCGACCATTGACCTAGAATCTATTTCGCAAAATTTGAAAATGTCTGTATTATTTCCCAAGCCCTATTCGTGTCCCCGCTACTGTCTGACTTTTCCAAAGCTGCACACCTCTGTCATATTATAACCTGATACTTTTCTCTAACTTTCCCATCGTTGAATTTTTGAGATCGAATATCTCCACATCAGACTTCTCTGCTGCTCATTTACTTAAGAGACAGTCCTCTCTCTAACCTCTGAAACAACCAGATAGTGATCAGTATCAAAGTCAGCTCGTCTGAAACGTTGTTACACATCAAAATACGTTAGATATTTTTCTTCCTATCATAAAAATTATAATTATTTTTATTATTGTTCTCTTCATTTCTCTTGGAAAAACGTAGTCCTAAACACAAATTTTGTCTTTGTAAAATTTTTCGAATATATCTTCAAAGTATCATACCTCCTTCATATTCTTAATTGTTGATTTCGTTCTTTGCACGGAATTTTCATGTAAGCTTATGCTTTTGCTTCACCTCCATACAAAATTTCTCATACGTACCTAAGTGCTTCACTATTTATTTTCGTAAAGCCCATTTGTAATATGGGTTACATGCAGGCGTAATTTTGATATATATATATATATTACAAAATATACCTTCATACAGCAAGGTACTTTTTTTTGGGACCACAGATTTTAATGACAGTACCGCTCCCATGTTTCAAGATTTTATTCCATGATACTATTATTACCTATTCTAAAAAACAGCATTATGTACATACATATTACACCGACTTGTAAACGAATCTGGCAATAAGTGTAGAAAGAACGGATAGAAATTTATTTACACCCATATGTTTATGTGATTTTCGCTGCGTCGATTTTCAAGAAATTCACAATTAATCAACAGATTTACATCAAAATCTTCTACACCGAACTTTATTAAAATCGGACGAAAATGTAAAAAATACGGGCAAAATTTCTTTTACGTCCTTAAGTAAGTGTAGGCTTTCACTGCAGCAATTATCGCGAGTCTCATAGAACGGCATGAAGTAAAATTTTTCTACACTAAATTTTACTTAAATGAGCTGAAAATATGGAAAGCTCAGGTAAAAATTCATTACGCTTCTAACAAAAGTATGATTGTCACTGAGCAGATTCTCATGAAATTCACCCCTCGCTGGGCAATTTCTTGTAAAGACCTTTTCTACAGAATTTCATAAAAATCCGAAACTGTTTAGTCGCTAATATTAGGTCACAGACCGATGGACAGACGGGCTAACAGGCGACGTTTTTATTTACCTCAGCAAGAACACCCAAAATGTGTAAAGTTGAGGTGATATATAATGGCGTAAGGGTTTATACCAAATTTCGCAAATGTCGGTCAGTTGTCTCAAAAAGTGAAATAGGGGCCTCAGAGACACAGACAACATAATTTTATCAATAGATAATTTTCATTCTTAAGAGAGAAAAATTGACAAAAATGGGAACATACCCTACACGAAATTCTTACAACTAAATATTGCTGAGAAATTACGCCTTAATGTAGATGGAAGTTTTATCGTGGAAAAGTAGCGTTTAAGAATTGCAACTGCGTGTACATCTACTACCTTTTGAACTAGTGGCCTGACTTACTTAAAATGCGAGGTACATATTGTAATCAATTGTGTAATCAATTACCCAAATCCTTACGTGATGTCCTTCGACAACGTGAACACGCCGGATTTACGCGTTTTGAATTAGAGCGTCACGCGAAGTCCATAGTCAACTTACCGTCAGATAGGAACCACAACATTCAGTATCAAAGTGGAGCATAAGCATGTTTTATGAAGAATTTAGATGCTGTTTTTATTTGTTTATTAACATTTGACTCAATTACTTTCTCTGGAGGTCAAAGTACTCATAAGACTGTGTAACAAATTTGGGGTTGTGTCCTCCTACGGAAAAGAAAATATGTTTAATTAGTAGAATTTTCAATACAGAACATCAAACTAGCTTTTGATTTATGGGATTGACTCTGGTTTAAAAACTGTTTTGATTACACTGCTGTATGGAAGCAGGACACAACAGTGAACTTGCATGAATTAATTGAGGCGTCTTTTCGCTTGTCGCTTGTACTGAATTTCCGGAGCATCCTTCTTCATCGTCCAGCATTAATCGGCTAACATGGCAGCACTCCATTTGCTCTTGTATCTTTCTCCATCTCTGAGATGTCCTGGTGAAAACGCTCACCGTATTCATCACTTACGGCACCACAGTTAACCGGAAAGGAGTCCAAGTGCGAATGGAGGAAATGCATCTGAGTGACATGTTGCAGCCAAGCTTCTCGTAAGAAATTATAAGATCCTCCACAATGTCCTGAAGTTGACGGCTTTTACATTTCCTAGAAAACCAGTCGCAAAATATCTGAAGGCATTCCAGGCTGCCTTCTAATCATCGCTGAGAACGAGATCAAATTGAGAGTCTCTGAAGAGCTGACGTATTGGGGGCCTTAATCTTCATCGCATTAAGCCTTGGGAATTTCTCACACAAGAATGAGAATGCTGGGCCATTTCTCTCTAGCACCTTGACGAAATTTTTCATGAGGCCCAATTTAATATGTGGAAATGGAAGCAACACTTTACATGGATCTACAAGAGACTGAGTTCTTCTTGCTGTAGTGAACACTTTTGGCACGACTATCCCATTCGCACAGGAAACAACAGCATTTTATGTAGCCCTTTTGCAGTCCCATCAAAATGGCAGTTACCTTCAAATCACCGCAGATGTGTCACTGATGTATCTTGTAATACACACAGCTGAGAATTTCCTTAATGTTTTCATATGTTTCCTTTTTGTGGACGGCATAGGCAACAGGGATTAAACGCAGTACGTTTTCCTAGTGCAACAACACTGCTTTTATGCTATGCATGGAAGTGTGAGTACCTGATGTTCATTGCTGCCATCAGACCCTCGACGTTCTTAGAAGCAATGAGTTCACCTTGTGTTGTGATGAACTGCTCAAAATGTTTTTGGCGGAAAAGAAATGCTGTCACTTTCACAGTGGTTTCCAGAAGATTCCACTGTTGAAATCTTGAAGACAACAGTTCTGCTTTATTCTTCGGCAGTTCTAGGTCTCTGATGAGGTCAGAAATTTCTTTCTGCGTTATCTTGTGTGGTTCAGCAGAGGTTACGTTCAGGAAAATTCCGGACCTCTTGAAG
Organism: Reticulitermes speratus; assembly: GCA_021186555.1. Lineage (NCBI taxonomy): Eukaryota > Metazoa > Arthropoda > Insecta > Blattodea > Rhinotermitidae > Reticulitermes > Reticulitermes speratus. The sequence goes on along the minus strand of JAJKFL010000042.1, from coordinate 29,457,008 downwards.
TAGATGGTCGCGGTGTTTCTTCGGATGTAGTCTCATCTTCCTCATCACAGTGTAGGAAAAAACTGTCGCGGGTTTCTGGTATCGGTAGACCTTCACAGCGAGGAAATGGACGAATAGCTGATGGTATATTTGGACACTCCACTGTCCACTTTTTTCTTGGTAATCCCTTTCTGAATAGGAGGCACGATACAGAAGTAACAGTCTGTGAGGTGATTTGTCGGCTTCCTCCGTATAACGGGCACTGCAAACGACATGGAACATCCTTTTCGATTCACCCAAGCGTTAGCTTTGATGAACAGGACCTGCAGCACGCGTGCGGAGCCTAGCTCTTGTCCTAGTCGCCTACTTACAACCAAAGTACAGGAAGTAAGCTGTTATAAATTGGGGTTAAAGCACGCTTCCTTCAAGCAAATGTGATTTGTCCACATATATAACAGAATTTATCCGCACTGTTCACACATTTACGGGGCATTTCTGTCCCGTCTGAAACAAAGGCTGGGAGTAAAGATGTACCTCATCGTGAACAACGCACCCGCAGAACAGGCAACACAACTCCTACAACTCCACGGATAGACAAATACAGAACAGTCTACGACAACGTTAGTTGATAACGTGGTATTGAGAATGTGACTGGGAATGCCCTCGCACTTCACCTTGGTGCCGATTGCTCTACTGTCCGCTGGGCGGCAACTTGTTCTTACGGGATCCTTCTCGTAACTTGGAAACCAGAGCCAGTTCTCAATTTTTAATGTAATTTTCATGTTCAGCACCCAAAAATTAGCTAAGATTAGGTATTTTACTTTACGTAACTTTTTGCGTGTTGTACAGTGTAATTATTTTTTGGATGTTGAATATTTAAAATATGGGGAAGTTGCGAAAGTTTGAAATTGTAATTAATAACTTCTGGATATTATAGTCGAAATTATTGTGCCTAAAATCGGTAATTTATTTCTATGAATAATATGAACTTGCACATTTCTTTATGGGTCTCTCACAGTGAGACAATCACGTAGACTGAGGTTGTTCGAGAACAGAGCATTATTCTGTGACTGTGCTGTGAAAACAGCCAAATTCTTAGAATTTTGTGTACCATCATTTAATACTGAAAAATATTACAATTTCTCTTTACTTCCTTTACTTTTATCGTGCCATTTTTCTTGAAATTACTCCTGCATTAACAAAACACAATTAATGAGGAAGATAAAATAAGTAAAAAGAAATACATTCTTAAAATACGAAAACAGTGATTTGAAGTTTCCACCGCATGTTTGTAGAGGAAGCAGGTCTTCTGGGTTGTTGCTTCGTGTAGTTGGGTTATTTTTCCCGACGTTTTGAAGAAGCGTACATTCTTCATTCTCAGAGTTAAAGAGAGATTTCACGGACTCATAATCCTGAAGATGAAGAAGGTACATTCGTTCGAAAGGTCCGGAAACAATTACCTAAGAAACAAATATCCAGAAGACCTGCATCCTCAATACGAAAACAGGTTTGCAACGAATGAAATCTTTCAGCGCTGTGTCATTTCCAGTGGGTAGAGCAGCAAACTTCCGGTACACTAGCCGTATTTTTGACTGCTGTGTTCTGTCTCTCTCTTTCGCTTGATACATAAGCGACAAGAAGGTTACCTGTTCTTATCGCCGCTTTCCTTACATTTAAATGATCGCTGTGGAGAACACTCCACATCGCCTTCTCTATCTATGTCTCTCTATCTCTCACTCTCCATGCACACAGACACGCGATATGAAGGTATTACGATATGGCGACCAATGCTATCACTTTTGTTTATAAGAGATGTCAGGGCTATTTTCAATAGTGGAACGGGCCACATGATCAGAAATCCATATGTGTGTGCGGCACGCATAAATTCTTTATTGACAACAGTGATGGTATGTATAGCTGTTAGTTCTTTCAAAACCTGGATATCTTAACAGGGGTTTACTAGGTCACGTGTATTAGGTAATTAGGTAAAAAGCTTACTTTTGCTTAAAATTTCTGCCTAGCTGCACCTGCGGTTAAACCGGTCGTATGTTGGACACACCGGCTGTATATGTTGGTCGAGTTGTGCAAACATATTTAACGTTCCTCTTAGCGCATTTGCTTTTTAGATATCCTTGAGAAATGAACTTGTAAATAAACGCTGTTATTTCAACTGACAGCTAGATTTTATACTGCAGCAAAGTTTTGCTTACAAGGAACGACAGAATTGCTCATCCTTCTTTTTATTTATTTTCAGACTGGCTATTCCAAGTATTGAAATTAACGATAGTTTCCTTTGAACACAGACCGGCTTTGTCATCACATATTATCCATACTTCCAAGTATGCTGTGCTAGCAATCTTCGGCTCGTTTGAAGAACCGTCAAGATAACACGCAGTTAAGCAATAGTGTATATGTCTGCAGTTCTCAGAATTTTATGCATGTTATAAATTACTTCTTGCTAAAAAAACAAGAAGTTACAAAACTAAAGAAGGTGGAACACATTACATATTTTAGAAAATCGAGGAGATGAAAGAAAATGCATAGCAAAATGAGTATTCAAAAAAAATAGCCAGCGATTATATGTATCACTGAAAGAAGTTAAGAGTAACGGTGTAGTGAATACCCGCTTGAAGGAATTTCTGTGCCTGATGCAAAAATAAATTTGAATGCCCTACTTATGCATAGTCCTGAAGTGAAAAATCTCGAACTGTGGCCCCATGCAGCCCTTCATAGTGAAATAACCTTAAACTGGCTCTGGGTGTAGTGAAAACACGTACTGTGTTCGAGAGCATCCTGCTGGTTTACACTGGGAAGAGGAACTGACTATCCTGCACACAGAAGCCACGTTTATAAAGAGACCAGGATGTGTGCAATTTGTCATCAGCAACAATAAAGTTGCTGTTGCCGCACCATTAACTTAATTAGCGAATATGAAATGACGGAATTAATTTAGATATAACTTAAAATGTTACGTCTTGAAGACACACATCATTTGACATATTACGACGTGTCAATTGGTAAAAGTGACCGACTATTCGGAGATGATTTTTGTCTCCGTCTTCAGGGTCCAAGAAGACTTGAAATTATTGGACCCTGAAAAGACAGTGAACTCACCGATACGACGGTAATTATTTACCAATCGGGCGTCATATCCCAGAAGATCTGAATATGCATCAACACCGTCATGAGAATCTCAAATCTCAAATATGAAGTTCGGGCTGTAATTACTTTACAAACAGCTATATATTCGGTAATGTTAGGTTTGCTTAGAAATCATGTTTTGAATAGCTAAGATTATGTCGTGTCAAGTGATAGGTGAATGATGGAACTGGGAAGGATTTGAAAGCAAGTGATTCTTGCTTAATTTGATGTACAGTACTATTCCAGCTTTACCCAGATATATTGGGGAAATCCACAAACTCAGGCCCCTGGGCGGAGTTTCGAACTTGAGACCTTTCCAATACGCAATTGCAATGCTGCCTATTCTATCACGACAATCGATATAGTATCCATTCTTTTTAAGTAAACTGGGTTTCATTTAAATTACCGGTATTTTAATCGTTATGCCAGGAAGACCAGCTACAAAGGGTTCTCCTCTTTGACACGGTGCACACAGGAAAAATACTGCTTCAAATTGTGAAGAGAATTGCTGTACTATACATAGATACACAAATGAAGGAATAAAACTATTGGGGAAAAAATGCTGCAATTGGTTACTTTAAAGTTGGAGTAATTGTGATTATTCGACACCTTACACACACACACACACACAACAACACACACACACACCAGCAGGTGCGCACCCAGAATTTTTCCTTGCCGGGAGGGGGCTGACCCTGAGGCTATATATAATTTATTTTGATTTTAAAAATTATTTTATAAAAATCGTGTTGTAAGTACAACATAATACTGTCTGCAGCTGCATTTATATGCATACGAATATAACTACACGTACATGACTCAATTACAGTGTGCTAGCTTCTTGTTTTTTTTTAATTTTATTAATTTATTTTTCAAAATTCTAATGTGCTAGTCATCAGCCGATTCCAGTGGCTGATTTCGGTTGAAGGGGAAAAGACGTAAAACTTTTGATATCACAATATCTACAAAATCTGTGTTTTTTAAATTTCAGTTTTGGGGGTTTTGGGGGTTTGGGCTGCAGCAGAACAGATTTGCAACAGAATTGTTACGCAGGACGCAAAGGTTTACTTCCACCCAGTAGTCTACGTCTAGTAAATCTCACATAGCTGAGAAATAAGCAAACTCTCTTCCAGCCTTTAGCAAAGCGTCAGCCGAACAGGCAATCTAGTCTCCGAGTTGAAGGTCGCAGACACCTCGCGTAGTGAGTGATCACGCTGATCGACAGTGCTTGTGGAAGAGCAGGGAGAAATAACGTCACCCACTAAATTTGAGTAACTACTGCGTACGAAATTCTATACATCCATCTTATTTCCACCTTTAATATTAATCTTACTCGAAACACATCAACTTGGTAAGTACCCAAACTTTTACTTTGGAACAATCTTTTAAATTTGTGTACACATTATGCAATATTATTAAAATTTCCCCAAATTTGCATGGAATTTAGCACATAAACTATTAACTTTGGTATTTAAGTAGCCTGTAGATGTATAGAAATCCCGCTCAAACGCTTATAAAATAGCATAATTACAAGGAGAAATTTCAGATTCGAAAGAGTGCGTGACGAGATGAATAAACGTCCATGTAGTTTTGTATTATTTTCACCGTGCATTTTCATATAATGTTTTGCAAACCAACTAAATGCACATTCAATGTCACTATTTATTATAGTTAACAACTGCCCCTACATATGTTTCAGTCCTTGACGGACCTTCATCAGGAGGCCTTTCTAACAAACTACACTTATACATTCAAATGTTCAGGCACTGTCGTCTGTAGTCAGTTCACTTTTAGTTATGTTATAATAACCGTTTAAAAATTGGATATGTTTAAAATTGTAGGATATGAAACACTGTATGAAATTTTAAAACGTTAAAAAGTTAAAAAGTTTGTAGTAGCTGTATATACGTTGTTATATAGCATCACTGTTGTACTAACTACGCACTTTACTAACTGGATGATGCGTAGATCGTGGTTCTTGGATTAGGTCACATTTGGGTTGAGCTGCTTTGTTCTGCGTGTTGTCGTGCTATATGTTCCTGTCTATTGAACGTCTTGTAGCCTGTGCTGTGGGATCGTGACTATATCACATTTTTAAACGGTTATTATAACATAACTCTGCGACGGCCTGGTCCCTCGTCCAGAGGAGTCCTACCGAGTGTGGTGTGTCTAAAGTGTGATCATGAAGCCTCGACAAATGAGGCGGCATAGGCCCCCAAGGGGCTGTCGAGCCATTAAAGAAAAACGTGATATTGTAATTTATTTCTGTGTTAGGAACATTTGTTAGCCTGATGAAGAACCGACATCTTTGCAACGTGTAGCCACTTTGTACTTTTATGTGCAACGTTTTTTGTGTAGACTGTTTGTGACATTAACTGCGTAAGAAAGAATATCAACTGAGGCATAAATGTAATCACACAATCCATCAACACGTCAGTGTCAGATCGACAGTATTAGAATTACTCCAATTATATACAGTCATCCCTCACTTTTCGTGGGTTCGTTCTTCGCGGTTTCTCAAATTTTTGGAGTCTCCCCAAGGATAAAAATACATCACGCAGACCCTTCAATGGATAGGGGCATCAAAATTGTTCCACAAGTCGAACAGGTCTTCGATCTATACCGCATGATGTCCAAGGAGTTGAAGGAAAGAAAGAAGCAGCTCCCATCACAATGGTTCTGCAAAGAAAAGAAAAAGAAAATAAATATCAAACTTTTCTTGGGGGGGGGGGGGGGGGGGTCAATTATTCACGAATTTTTTCTTTTCGCGGGGAGTCTTGGAATCTAACCCCCGCGAAGAGCTCTGGATAGTTTATTCATTTGATTTTTACATAGTCGTAATGCTAATCCGAAGCATAAACCCCGTACTTAGAAAGCCATTAGCTAGTTTTCAGGTTCCTAGTGGATCATTAGAGTCTCTGTAGCCGCCCCAACGCATAAGCTCTGCATAGTCCTGTTGCTGTTGCCCACTTCCTGCAACAAGGAAGGCAAGTTTCACTGTATTAGCACCGTGCATTTTATTCAAATCAAACAATAAGACCAACGAATGCACTGTATTGACCAATTTTATTCTGGCCTATTCCCTACACGTGTTTCGGAACTTTAAAGTTCCATCTTCAGGGGTTTCTTGTCTTATGCTACCAGATATTCACATATTAAAAACAAATTCACAATATATACAATAGTTTGTTGAACAGTCTTAAAACCTCATGTAAATAAATATTCAGAGCACTTTAGAAGTTGTACGATGTGTACCTTTATCAGTTAGAAATGTAAAATCTCACTTAAAAGAATATATAAAAACTGTTTTATAAAACGTTGTAATCTGTTCGTGGTATTGGCTGTTTGTTATTATTTTACGCAACTACTGGCATAGTTTTTATATTTCCGTAGTCATTTCTTATGTGTTGTGAAACGTCTGTCCTGTCCTTTCAAGGTCTAGTGTGTAATTACACATTTCGTTACTTTTGCAAGTGTTTAGATACTATTATCAGTGTGTAATTACACACTAGCCCTTGAAAGGACAGGACAGACGTTTCACAACACATAAGAAATGACTACGGAAATATAAAAACTATGCCGTAGTTGCGTAAAATAATAACAAACAGCCAATACCACGAACAGATTACAACGTTTTATAAAACAGTTTATATATATTCTTTTAAGTGAGATTTTACATTTCTAACTGATAAAGGTACACATCGTACAACTTCTAAAGTGCTCTGAATATTTATTTACATGAGGTTTTAAGACTGTTCAACAAACTATTGTATATACTGTGAATTTGTTTTTAATATGTGAATATCTGGTAGCATAAGACAAGAAAACCCCTGAAGATGGATCTTTAAAGTTCCGAAACACGTGTAGGGAAATAGGCCAGAATAAAATTGGTCAATACAGTGCATTCGTTGGTCTTATTGTTTGAAGGAAGGCAAGGTTTGCTTTCGAATGCCAATTCAGCAATAAGTGGGAGGAACAAGAATTGCTGAGAGCGAAAATCTTAGGGACAAGCCACCAATTATAAAATCAGGGATATCCCCCAAAAAAGGTGGGAGGTAGTGTGAGGACGACCCTTCGAAATTCACTTAAATGCTATGAAAACTATTTGGTTATATAAAGGTAAGTATATGCTGTTTTTATAGCAGCACTGCACGCCAATAAGAATTTGCTTCATTGCCAGAAGTGGTTCCTCTCGGGAATTTATTTATTTTCGGTGGAAGTGTTGGACATTTTCTTGAACGTGGAATTCTTCAGTGTTAAGAATTGACTAGATGACTGCGGCAGTTTTTATCAAGATTTTTGAAAAATTGTTTGGTAAAACGAATATTCCGTTATAAATTCCCTGTTGCCGCAGCAGCACGTCAGTAGCGACTTGACGCACAGAGCAGATGATGCTCGAGATGGTTCATGATCGTGTAGCAACAGGCGTGACGAGAATGGTTTGAACGGCTGCTGTACTGCGATGTGGAAAGCAAGTGGAAAAACTACCACGTTATTACTTTTGCTGGAGAGTCTCTTTCCACAATGAATGTTAGAAAAAGTAAGGCAATGACAACCTCAAGGCATCCATCCCCAGTACAGTTTATGATAAATATGGAACAACTAAAGAATGTGAAATATTTCAACTATTTGGGTAGCATGATAACAAATTATGCAAGATGTACACATGAAATTAAATCCAGGATTGTCATGGCAAAAGCAGCATTCAACAAGAAGAAGAATCTTTTCACCAGTAACTTGGGCTTAAATTTAGGGAAGACACTAGTAAAGTGCTACATGTGGAACATAGATTTGTATGGTGCTGAAACGTGGACACTTCGGAAAGTAGGGCAGAATACTTTGAAAGCTTTGAAACGTGGTGCTGGATAATAATAGGTTATAAACGTACTTGTAACTTGTACCTAAAACATTGTTCGTAATGAAAAGTATTACATTGCGACGACCTGAAGCTTTGAGGTTATGACCAGCAAATTTAACTTAGTAGCAATACATACGTAATAAATTCACCACAGAATAAAACAAGACAGGCAATGTAGTGTACATATAAACGTAAAATTGACGCGCGCTCGTGTAACCATTGTTGCCATTGAAAATCATAAATACTACGTAATGTAAGTGTGTCTGTAGCCTTTAGTCATCCATCATGCAATGTGCATGCGCCGTATTATATTGTCGTCTGTGGCCTGTCTGGCTCTGCCATATTTTTCCATCTCCTAAACGACACGATTTTCGAAAAAAAGTTACTGCACATTAAATGTAAGTTTTGATTTTATCTACAAGTTTGTCTGAAACATTGCTCATTCTAAGACGAAGTGAGCGAGATATGATCATAAACGTGTATTGGTCTTCATGTAAAGTATCTCTTATTCTTGTCAGAATTGAATGAAACTCGAATTTCTCGGCAGATTTTCGAAAAATACTCAAGTATCAAATTTCATTAAAATCCGTCCAGTGGGAGCCGAGCTCTTCCTTGTGGACGGTCGGACGAACGGACAAACAGACATGACGAAGCTACTAGTTGCTTTTCGCAATTTTGCGAACGCGCCTAAAAATGGCAACAACAGGAATAATAGTAACAGTTGTACTGTACGTAAACCTAGGCAATAGAGAAGCAGTATATAGGAATTCTATGCAGCAATGACGTCATCCCCTGATTTCATCTCTCGTGTTTCTTCATACCAACATTAGTCTAAACCAGCAGCCTTCCAGTCCAATTTGCACTTCGCAAAAAGTACGCATAAATAACATTTAATGTCCGTTCCACCAGGTCAGTTTTCCTGAACGTTTTGGTGCTCGCAGCACGTTGAGGTTATTCGTTTCTTTTCCGCTTCACATTGGAATTAGATTAGAGAACTAATAATTGTAACACGAGTAAGAATACAATTGTTTTTAAATAATGTCATTTATTTATAAAAGAATAAAATTATCGTAAATCAGCAAAAGCATTGCTATGTTTCAACACCACCGCGAACAATATATATGCTACTACTAGTATTAGCTACTAATTTCTGCTTCCAAGTTTCAAATATAAGTTTATTTTTATGCTTTACTTATAAATAGCTGATGTACTGCTTCATTGAATTCCCATTTTTTCTCAAGTATGTGACGAATGCAGAATACATGATCAGTAGTCGACCTGTTACGTCTATATCCACACTGATGAGCTCCAATAATTTCCTCTGCAAATGGAGTTAACCTTGACAGAGGGATGTTTAACAAAATTTGTATGTGGTTGATAAAAGTGATATGCCTCCATAATTACTACAATCTGTTTTATCACACTCTCAAATAGGCATAAAGATTGATTCCTTCTCCGCCTGAGGCAATTCTTCCTCTTTCTAAGTAGAATTAATAAGCGTGTGTATCTCAGAACGAATTGTCCTTCTTCTTGCTTTAATGAAATCTGCTGGAATTTGATCAGTACCTGGTGATTTGTACCTTTTGGATTTTAAATAGCCATCTCAGTCTCAAAGGCACTGGGCTCAGGCACTAGCAGCTCTGCTGTATGTATTTCAGTTTGCTTAACATCATTAAACCTACGTACATTCAAAAACAGAGAAATAACTCTTCCCCTATTCAAAGTACGGTGGGAATATGCAACCAGATCACTGGTCTCGTCCCTTACTATATTAATTCTAGGTTTGTAACCCTTCTTAAATTTACTGAAGCCCTGTAGAAGTCTCTGATATTTTTGTTCTTACTTTTTGTTTCAAGTTCATTAATTTTACCTTTCAAATATTCCCTCTTTTTTCCTGAAGTGTCTACTAGCTTCACGTCTTACATTGTTCAGATTATCTACGTTACTTTGGTTTGGATCCTGTAACCACTGCATTTTAGCCTGCTTCCTTTGGTCTAAAAAGTTTTAACATTCTGTCAGCTGAGATTTTGATACAGTCTTTAAGTTTTCCCAAGCCCTGTGTGTGTCCTCTCTATCATTTAACTCCTCCAAAGCTGCAAACACGTTTGAGATTTTAGTATGATACTCTTCCCTTCTTCCACCTCACTTAGCTTCTTGAGATCAAATCCCTCCATATCTAACGTCTGTGTTTCTCGTTCACTTATTACCGACAGTCTTTGCCTAATTTTTTCAACCACCATATGGTGGTCAGTACCACAGTCAGCTCCCCTGAAATATCGTACACTGAATATACTTGAATGCCATCTCCTGTCTATCAATATGTTATCGATCTGATTGTCAGTCTTCCAGTCAGGAGAGGTCCACGTGTATTTATGAATGTTTGCGTGCTGGAAAATCGTGCTCTCAACAACTAGATCTTTTGATGTGGCAAAGTTTACTACTCTAACACCATTATCATTACTATCCTCATAAAACTGTGATTCCCAATTGTCGGTTTGAAAATATCTTCTTTCCCCAATTTTACACTGAAATCTCCTAACAGAATTTGTATGCGGTACTTATGATAGTGATTGAACACCAGCTCTAATTCCTCATAGGTTTCTATGAGTCTTTGATTCATCACGTTCTCCTCACTGTTGCATGCGCATTCAGAACAATGATGTCACACCAGGACCTATCAGCACCATGTACGACTTCCTGTCACTAACAAACTCTATTCTCTTAACTGCTGACACTTCTCTGATGCACTAAAAATCCCGTCCCTCGACGATTTTTTTTCCATAGAAAAAAGTATAATCCTCTGCTCATTCAGTGCCTCCCTTTTCCAACGTATTCTCCTTTACAACACTAAATCTAATTATTTCTCTCTAATTCTCTGGCCACTATCTTAAGTTACCCTGACCTATAAGGTTCCTCGCGCTCCACATGCCGAACATAATTTACATGGCTGATCACCCCTTGTCAGCTGTACGCGACTGCTTATTCAATATATTCGCAGCTACCCTTCATATTGGAGGCCGTTCATCCATCCGCAAACTGAGGACGCGCCATGCCGTGGTGAGAGGAACCCACTTATCACGGACCAGATTTTACTTACGGGCATCAATTGGTTTATATCCGCACTTTACATATTTATTATCCGATTTGGGTGAAATTCAGTAATCTATAATAGATCTGCACATAATGCTGCTGAACATTTATGGGTTTGTGAAATGCGGCACAGGTAATGCAGTTCTCTTCTTATGGACCTAAAAATTCAACACCTATATTCTCAGTGGTTCATTGTTAACGCCATCAAGTAAGAGCTAAATATTCCTTTCGTGATATGCACCTTCGTGTTTTAGTTTTACGCACATTTTCCACGATTGTACAGTAAGTGATGCAACTATCGCTTTTTTCTGTTCTCATAACCGACACGGTACTATTGTTTATGGTAGAAAATGGTTGGTCAAAGTGGAGTGAACTGAAGCTTGTATCAGTTTTAAATAATCCACTGCCAGGTGCCGATATATAAGCGTACTTGACGACTTACACTCAGAAGGCATGTAGATCGTCAGGTAAACTGTCTGTTCCTTGTCGAATTTCAGACAAATTCAGAATATCAAATTTCACGACAATCCGTCCAGCTTTTCCTGAACTTTGTCATGTGGAGACAGACAGACATTACGAAACTAAGAGGAGCAGCCTTGCCCATCGTGTGCTCCCGAAAAATGACTCATTAGAAAAAAACATAATTTTAGCATGCATCTGCATTTTAGTAGCTTAGTTTGGGTGTGAAGAACAGGCAGCAGTGTTTAACCTGGTGCATGTGCGCAGATTGCCATGAAGGGAGAGAGTGAGAGTCCGGTTCAACGGCTGTTTCGGGACGCCGGAGTGTTAGTGACAGGCGGCACGGGCTTCTTGGGGCAGTTACTGCTTGAGAAGCTCTTACGTGCGTGTCCAGGCATCAAGACCATGTTCCTCCTCATGAGATCCAAGAAGGGGAAGACAGAGGCGGAACGATTCGCTGAGATTTTCGAAGGAACGGTAAGTTGGTGGGGCATAGCGTAGATGAGTAAATACCATAACAGATAGGTGACAGTTTCAGTACAATGGTTTTGCACAGGGCAAATATTTGGGTTAAAATGATTAAACGGTAATGGGGATCACCACTACACGAAAGCGACAGTTTCAGCAAAGCGGTTTTTTACAGTGCAGGTGTTGAGGTTACATAGCTTAAAAGGCATAGGGGAGAACCCTGTTCTCACAAACACGAAGCAGAACGCCGACCCCTTATTAGATACGTCCGGTTATTGCTACTTGTTTGAGAAAAATGGCTGAGATAAAAATTTGCGACCAGATTTGTGCAATTTTCCGGACAGTAATAATTTCCGAGAATTTATGACGTCCTGACGTCCATATAGCGGACACAACGAAACATGCGGCATGCTGACGAATGGTGCCACCGGCAGCTCTAAACGATGTCAGGAATCATTTTCAGTAATATCTTTGCACAACATTTATGTAATAAAATTAAAAATTAGTAACTCGCTAGGCCTAAGGGACTCACTATTTTCTTGCTCCTTTTAAATTTTGGTACTTTGTGGTCTACTATCATACAATGGGACGTCGTTTCACCTTAGACTTCAACCATCAGATGTTTGACCTTCTGTGCATGACGCTGGAGACTGTTAGCCTCTCATAAAGCAGTTACTTTTGATTTCACAGATATTTTATAACGGCATCGAGAAATTGAGAACAATTTTATATTGCGTTCTTGATTTGTTTTACTATATTTTTAAACTACGTAGTTAATACAGTCTTGTAAGCGTAATTGAATGTGAATTGGAAAGGATATGGGTGGAAGCAATTGTGACTTACATACAGGGACTATCATAGCCTTTGTGTATTTCTCAGCTAGCCTTCTGCGAAAACAGTGGGTTCCGCAGAACATCGTTTGGGATTCCGCGAGAAATCGTGGAATAAATATATAAAAACTCTGAAACGCAGCAAAAATTCCAAATATACCTCTAAAGAGAGCGGAAATATTTTTTCAGCATTTGAAAGTTCTGTATTAATCATTCTTTATTATCAAAAGTGTTTTGGATTTTAATAAGAAGAAATTATCTTGTGATCTCAACAAAAGCAGTGAATATTTTACGCCTGTTGTCAGTTTTCTACCTTCATGAACAAGCTTTCTTACGTTTGACAGACGTTGAATGCAAAGAAACAATTCTTCTGTTGTCTGTCGAGGAAGAACTGAGGGTGTATTTGTAAAAGATACGGCCAAGAACGCATCACTTGAGCAAAACGAAACAAGCCGAAATTTCTAGCTGAAAGTAAACTTTATATTGACTTTGGATATGAACCTGATATTGATGTTCAAGTAAAGTTTATTTTATTTCATACTCGGTATTTGAAAAACAAAGTTTAGATAGTAAAAAAATACAGGAGAAATGTTTCACATTTTTTTACAAAGAAAGCTGACAAATATAGGCATATATATATATATATATATAATACATTGTTGCTCTTTCTTTGGCAATAATTTGGCAGTAATTTATTGTGCTTTCCGCTGGTCTGTGAACGTCGTTATAAGTAGGGTTTCCTCGGAATACAAAAAATTGTTTTAGGGGCTCCTGTATGGAAGGAACGTTAAGAAACAAAGGTCTAGAAGAACTGAAGAAAACCTCGAAATGTAATTTAATGTGATCTGTATCCTGGCGACAATTTAACTGACAAACACCAGAATACGTGTACTAAGCACCTAAATTCGTGTTTCTGAAAAGAGTTATGCGAGCTGTGCGTCAGAGTCCGCGAGTTGAGAAAATTTTGGGGAGGGATCTGCAAAATTAATGAGTCTTTTAAAGGGTCCGTAGCAGTAGCGTAGCTATGTATTTTGGCACCGGGCCAGTAATTACAATGGCCGCTCCTAACATATATTATGAATTTTAAAAATCATAAACATTTTTAGAAATTTTTTGCTTGGCTCAATAATTTAAAATTTGTTGAGCGCTGAAAATAATTGTTTTTCAACTTGAAAATATACAGTTTTTCCCACTTTACCACCACTTGTACTCTGACGCCCTGGTCGGTCTCAACACTCGCTTCACCCCCCCCCCCCCCCCCCAGCTACGCCCGTGGTCCGTGGTACCAGAAAGATGGAAAACACTGTGATATCGGCACACCTAGATTAATCCATTGCTGAAACTGGGCTTACTCAACGTCGTATACTGAAAGAAAACTTGCAGGTAGTTTTACTTGTTTGGGACTGTGCGTAAATGAAGGATGCTTCGTATCGGCTTTTCAATTTTCTACGAATTATCTAGGATATTAATCAACCGACCCGGCTTAGTCTATGAAAAATGAAGGGCAATGCCTGTCTATCCGGAAGCCCATCTGATAACCTCTCATTCTTTATCAGATTTTGACCTCTGGTAGACCTAGAAACACATTTACGAAAATTATAAGTGTGAACCACATCACATAATTGAGGCCCATATTTTACACGGAGGTCTCTATTAAATTCCCATCTTACTTAGCACAAACAATTTAAAATATATTCCCGAAAAAGGAGTTATAAGATACAAATAAAGGTAATATTTTGTATGTTTGTGTATTTTCTGCATTCCTTTCAGCATATTTATTCTCTTCGCTATACTTGAAGTGGTTACTGCAAAGGAAAATATAAAGTTAACAAACACAAGCGATACAAATCGAAAATTTCCATATAGATTACACACAACATTTTCCTGCAAGATAATGCATATAAAGCGTAAATAACAAGTTTACACTTTGAGTGTATGTGTGTGTAAAGACCAAGATTAGAGGTTGGATTTGCCTATTAAGGAAGATTAGTCTTTGGTTTTATGTTCGTGTGCAGATCAAGGCTAAGCTTTGGTTTCATACACGCCAATGTACGAATATAGCGAGATATCCTTTAATGTATGTTCTAATATTCAAATATCCCTTGTTGATAATTTTCAACACGTGCGCTTTTCAAGTGTATGAAGCAATGCCCACGCAGAGTCTGTAGATAAGTTACTGTCATTGTGCCGAAAATTAAGCGGCTGAACGAATAACCAGGTAATTAAGTAACCGAATTCCTTTTGATTCTTTACTAAGCCAATTCAATCCAGTTCTCGGCTCTACAGTACAGTAAAGAACTATTCATGTATCTAAAGTGAAGTTTAATATTATCCTTCCATTTCCTTTTAGATAATTCAAATAGTTCTTTAAAAAAGGAAACAGGTACTCATTTTAAATATAACCAAAAAAGTTAGTTCTTTAGGTAGCAAGTCATGAAGGAAAATTACGTTAATGGAACGGCCCGAGTTTCTGGAAGGAGCGTCCGACTATTTCGCTAGACCGAGTTCCCAAAAAAATGGGGGGCGGGGGCCTCTCCGTTGGAGAGGCCCGAGAGGTTTTGGGCGTAGAATTTACTTTGGTGACTTTCGTGATGTCTGTTGTGTTAGTTCATTTTTTGGAATGTTTGAAAAAAAGAATGAGCCAGTTTAAAGCCTTTATTTTCTTTACACATTTGTACAGAGAAATAAATTTCACGCAAGTTCTTGCAGTTTAGATGTCGAAGGCGCTTGTTCATACGTTGTCGTTGTCCTCTTGATTGCGATCTAGTAGAGCGAGCAGAGGTCGATGATAGGAGAAGTAAGATACGTAGTTGAGAACATCGTTGAGGGACAAGTGCCTCGTGAAGACCATGTCGATAGTAGTGCTGCCTAATGTAGTCGGGATGGTATCGGATGAAGCTAGGTGCAATCCGAACTCGCGTCTTATGACTTCTATGAAACGCTTGTTGTCTGGTTTGCGAATGTCCAAGTTGAAATCACTGGTGGAGGAGCCGTAGACGTCGAAGGTTGCTCTGCAGATTTTCTGGCTCTATACTCTCGGACACGCTCAGCTCCGGTTTTGGGGACCTTAGGGGCCTTCGTACTTCGTACCAAAGCCTTCCGTTTGCGGTATTCTCTCATGCGTTCAGCAGCATTTGTCTTAGGCATGGTGAAGCTCGGAGGTATGTATCGTCACGTTTAGGCACCTTACAACACTTAGGGTTTTCTTGCACTGAAACACGAGTAAAGTAATCGAATCTCTATCAAACGAAACAAACCCGACTTCTCTACGACGTTTAGTTCGCGAGGTATGAGCGCGCACTGTCACACCGAGCTCCGATTTCTAGCGTCTACTTCCCCTCCCCATTGTTCGCGTTAGCAGTGGCGCACGACCTTGACACGTGCGTTGTTGTATACAGCCATCGTTGCTCTTTCAAACCGTATATAACTTTTGCAAATCACGGATTGTTATGAGCGATGGTGAGCAAGTTCTTGCGTAACGCCAAAACGTTACATGCAATTTCTTAAGTGTCAGCCACGTAAACGATCGGAAAGACGTAAATTCTACATCAAAAATTCGCTGTATGTAATAGGTGTTTGCAGCACTGCGATATTGATGTGATCAAAATTAAAATTACAAGGAAGCTTTAATGTAGATCTTAGGCACAAAATATGATGTCAGTATTGTACACTGTGTCCAGGTGTTCGATCCCATGAAGAAGGCCTGTCCCGACTACAAGAACAAAGTAAGACTCGTAGCGGGTGACTGCGGACTGCCCCAATTGGGTATCGGAGATTCTGACCTTGAGCTACTTTGTCAAGAAGTGAACATTGTGTTCCACGTTGCAGCAACAGTCAGGTTCGATGAGAAACTGAAAACGGCCGTCCACATTAACGTCAGGAGTACGAAGCACCTGCTGCAATTGGCGAGGCTCATGCCGCATCTGAAGGTAAGACTACAGTATACAACCTGATGGAGGGTTGGCGAAATTTTTGAGGGCTCATTCCCAAGTCGGCGAAAACTTTCGGAGAAATTTTCCGCTTGCCCATGGGAATACTGAACAGCAAATAAGGACTTGAGCCTTCCACTGTCATTTTTAATTACCATATATTATAATAAGAGGATGCTCGCGGAATGCGATATGCAGGAGTTTAGGATGCAGCTTTGGCTGTTACTACTGCATGGTTTGAAAGACTAAACCTACAAATGCATTATATTGATGCAACCGGCCAGGGTCCTTAATTCAGGTCTCGGAGTGAGCTTCCAAAACGTGATGCAATAAACTGGTGATTGGCTTTTGTCCGGTTCATAAATAATATAGAAATTAAATCAATTTTTTTCGAGGCTTCACGATCACACACTCTTAGACACACCAAACTCGGTAGGACTCCTCTGGACGAGGGACCAGCCCGTCGCAGAGACCTCTACCTGACAACACACAACACTCACAAGAGACAGACATCCATGCCCCCGGCGGGAATTTTTTTTTTTTTTTACTAATTCCTGGGTTTTCCCCTTTGATCCATTTTTGTTCTGTATTAATCGTTTTTCGTCCTTTCATGTCACTTACGGTCCACAACCGTCTTTTTACAACACAAACACAAACATAACCAGGCCCCCGGTGGGATTTTTTTTTTTTTTTTTTTTTTACTGGTTTTCCCCTTTGATCCATTTGTACTGTTGAAGTCCTTTTTGTCCTGCATGTCACCTTATGTTTCATGCTATTGTCCATACATCTAACACAACACAAAACATCCATGCCCCCCGTGGGATTCGAACCCACAAACCTAGGAAGCGAGCGGCCGCAGACCCACGCCTTAGACCGCGCGGCCACTGGGATCAGCAAACCAAAATTTTACTATTCCAAATTTAGAATGTGCGGAGAGGGTTTCCGGTTAAAACCTCTACTTGCTTTCACAGTATTACCACCGTGCATTTTTTAATCAAATAATAAAACCAACGAATGCACTATATTGACCACTTTTATTATGGCCTATTTCCCCTCACCCTACACGTGTTTCGGAGCTTTAAAGTTCCATCCTCAGGGGTTTGTCGTGTGCTACCAATTATTCACGTATTAAAACAAATACACAATATGTACAATAGTCTGTTAAAGTCTTAAAACCATAGGTAAATGAATATTCAGAACCCTTTTAAAATTGTACGATATGTACGGTAGTCTGTTAGAATCTTAAAATCTCACGTAAATGTATATTTAAAACCTGTTTTAAAAAGTTGTGAACTGTCCGTAATATTCACTGTTTGTTTTACGGAACTACTGGCGTAATTTCTACAACTCCGTGTTCCATTTCTGTAAATAAATTAAACATTCCAAATAAGAACTTTGTATATTTTGTTAATTATTAGAGGTTAAGTGGATATTTTATAAGAAATTGGTTTACTACGAATGTCTTACCTTGTGTGTTGTGATGCTACTGTGCTATCTTTTCAAGGCTGTGTGTGTAGGGAGACTGTTGTTGTGTTGGGTGTCCGGCATGAGTGGTGGTTGGTGGGGGTGTCTATCAGTTGGAATAGCCTGTTATCTGTGACGTACTGCTCATCAATCAATATTCCTTGCCTATGAAAAATTTGCATGTATAGGTTTTCCATAGTTGTCATATTTCGACCTTTTTTACATGATTTTAGTAGCTGCATAGTATCTTTTATCGGTCCAAATTCATGTCTATTATTTAGTATATGTAAAGCATATGCTGATTTTGGATCATTATTCTTTATATATCTAGTGTGTTCTGAATACCTTGCGGCCAGATCTCTGCCAGTCTGGCCAACATAATGTATTTTACAAGTATTACACTGAAGGCTATATATTCCATTGTTACTGTATGTATTATTGGTTTCTTGGTGTGTTTTGTAGATGTTTTTGGTAATGTTGCAAGGTCGGAAAGAGATTTTTATGTCTGTGTTTTTGAATATGTTTGTTACTTTTCTTATTATGGGATTGCTGTACTCAAATATGACCCATTTTTTGTTGTTGGTATTTATTTGGGGCTTGTTATGTATGGGTGTTTTGGTTTTTATCTTGGTGTTGAGTTTATTTATTAGAATTTCTGGGTATTCGTTGTTTTTTTGCTATTTGTAGGATGGTATTCATCTCTTGTTGTTTGTCTTCTTTTGATAATATTAGGTTGTGTAGTCTGTTTAGTAGATATCTGTATGCTGCTATTTTATGCTCTATTGGATGGTTTGATTTGTAGTGTATTGTGGTATCTGTAGTTGTAGGTTTTCGATATATATTAATATCCAGTTTTTTGTGTTTTCTAGTTATGGTTAAGTCAAGAAAATTGATTGTGTTGTTTTTCTCATCTGTCATTGTAAATCTTAACTCTGGGTGTATATTATATATATACTGTTCAATTTCATTTCTATTGGTTTTGTTATGTTCGTATATTATCATAATATCATCCACGTATCTCTTGTAGTAGGTGATGTTGGGTTTATCTAAAATTTGTTTTAGCAGATTGTCTTCGTAGTGTTGTAAAAATATCTCTGCAATTAAAGCAGATATGGGAGAACCCATAGCTACTCCTTTTTCTGACTGGTAATATTTATTTTCAAATTGAAGGTAGTTTTGTTTTAGGATGGTATCCAGAAGCGTTATTGTTTGTGTTATAGTTATGTTGTCAATTTTGTTTTTTGTCATTATGTTTCTTGTGATGGTAATAGTTTCATCAATGGGTATGTTTACATAGAGGTCTTTTATGTCCATTGTGATCATTCGGCTGTGTTCATTGATATATAAAGATTTTAGTTCTGTTGCAAGAAGAGTGGAGTTATTAGTTATGTATGTGTTATGTAGTTGAATTAAATTGGGTAGCCATTTGTTCAAGTGTTTTGCTATTTTGTATGTGGGTGCTTGGATGTTGTTTATAACTGGTCTTATGGGTTCATTGTCTTTATGTATTTTGATTTGTACATTCAAATTTGGTGCCTGTGGTTTTATTTGCATTAGGTACTTTTTCTGGTTTTTGTCTATTATTTTGTTGTATTTTGGAATGGTTTTTTGAAGTATTCTCTGATATTTAGGGGTAGGGTCTTTTAGTAATTGTGTGAAATTGTTGTCTTTTAGGAAATTTTCTGTTTTTTGTGTGAGGCAGTCTTGATTTATGATTACTATGGTCTTGCCGTTATCAGCTTTTGTTATAGTGAGGTTATTCTGTCGTAATTTCTTATGTATTTGTTTCATGATGTAGTATTGCCTCTTATGTAATATATTGGTGGTTGTAGTGTTCTTTATTTGTTTTATCTTGTTATATGCTAATTGCCTGTATGTGTTCTGTTCATACTTGCTGTTAGCACATAAGACACGCATTCATAAGACGGAAGTGGTTTATCAAACCTCATTTTTACGAAGAATCTTGCTTGCAGGCTGGCTGTTTTATGGAAGGAGGGGGAAGTAAGCGTTCGCAAATATTTACTTTAACGTTACTTGACCATTCAGGCTGGGTCACATTAGGAAATTTTAGTGGAGGCAACCAGTAGATTTTGCTGAGCTTGCCTTCAGTTTCTAGGTCACCCTGTGACAGTTGTGGAACCAAGTTTAACGGACAGTTGCGATTAAAACGGCCCCAAGAGTAGGGATCCCACTTTTTAAAAACCAGAAACCGGGTCACTTTATAAGTTTGGTGGGGAGAAGGGGTATATGACAGCATTTTTAACATATCATGCAAAGGAAAAAATAGAGTAAGTGTTGATAGTAATACAAAGAGGTAACTCAGGAAAACAGGTATTACCTACAGATACCTCAAAATGAAATAATGAAATAGTCTAATAATTGTAATAATAATAATAATCACTCAGTTCAATTACTGATTTTTCTTTATATCTGTGTTCCTCGTCCTTCGCAGCCTTACTCCAAGCTCTACAATCACTAATCTACACGTGTTTCTCTCCCTCGCCTCTTTCTTCCTGTTAGTGGCTGGCTGATGGCTCCGATAAATGCTTTTTCTCATTGGGGGAAGTCAATATGTTCGTAGGAAAATTTAGGTAACATCATCCCGTTGTGCTAGTTAATCAATACCATTTATTGCCCAGACAAACACAACACTTGAACAATGTACGTTCATTTACTTTTCTAATACATATTTCGACCGTTTCTATTCTGCCAGCCTCGGGTAAAAAGCAAGTACATAGTCCTAAAAGTTTGCTACGGAAGAGGCCTCTCCTTCACAATTAGTGTAATGGAATACATAAAATAGCTATGATTCCCAATAAGGGAATAATACTCATATAAAATAGGAGTTAAAATATCATTAATACCTCAAAACATTGTGGACTTTAAGGATGGATGAGATTCCTATCTATTTTTACATCGATACATGAGAGGTATGAACACGTAACTGGCTATGTTTGACGCGACCTTGGTCGGTAGTATGGAGGGTTTTATACTTGGCGTAACTTTTCTTTTGTGCTTATGTTGAATCTTCGCTTCTGGCTATCCAAGTTTGTTGAACATCTTGTATTGCTAGTGAACGTTAGTAAAGTTGAACTGTATGGAATCTGTCTTGTGTAATCGTCTGTTCTGAAGAAATAATATGTACAGATTCATTCATACCACATGCACAGCGTAGAGGTTGCTTATGCCACTACAATTGTTATTAGGTTGCGTTCACACTCACATATCGACGTAATTATATATAGAAATCTCGTCCATCCTTAAAGTTTACAATATTTTTTTTGGGTTTGAATAAAATTTTAACTCCTATTTTATTGCTCATTATTCCCTTATTCGGAATAATAGCTAATTTATGTGTTTTATTACACTAATTTTGAAGGAGAGGCCTCTTCCATAGCATACTTTTCCGACTACGTACTTGCGTTTCTACCTGATGATGGCCGAATAGAAATGGCCTAAACATGTTGTAGAAAAGTAAATAAACGAACGTGCAGTCTTCAAGTGTTGTGTTTTTCTGGACAATAAAACGGTATTGATATTCGTAGGCATTTTCAGAAATGTCTTATTTTTATATCTTGGAAAAAACCGGGACAGTTGGCGTCACGAACTTAATGTTGCGGGACCCCGCGACAGAGATATTTAAAACCCATAAAACAGGAACTTTTCCCGGGAAAGTCAGTTCGAATTGGTTCCCTACCCACAATGGTGTTTGGTGTGTTGTTGCAGTCTTAAGCTGTGTACTTTCTAGTTTGTAAATTTCATCGGTTGATCCTCCACTTTTTTTTTATTAACTTCGTTAATCTGTTTCCTTTAATTACTTTCTTTAACATATAACATATGGAGGGTGCGAGTCACTGTTCGGAAATAACAGACAGGAATTTTTTGAAAGTAGATTGCTTGATTCTTGTTCACATAAGCCTCCATTCTTTTATTCCACAATATCTCGAATAGTTCTTAAATATGGATTAGTAAATTTTACAATAGCCGAACCTTCATGGTCAAACCGAGGTGAAAATTTCGACTTCTACTCCTCATTTTCATCTAAATTTGGGTCAATACTGTTGCAAGTCCGGTGTAAATTGGCCGATAATTTGTAGTTCAGCCAGAATAATTTTGGTGCCGCTCAACGGGTCTAGGATTTCATTTAAAATTCCTGATTCGAGAGGGTGGCTATTAATTTGTAAACTATACGGAACCACATATGACTACTATTGACACAGACACATAGCAGTAAGTTTTGCTCTTAGTTGTGCTAAATAATTCTTCTTATTACGTTGTAAGGTCATCAAAAGCATTCATATACGTCTACCAATACGTTCGTAATTGTAATTAATCAGTAACTATGATATAATCAGTTGAAAGAATATTATTAATAAACCTAAATAAAACGCAACTGTGTGATTATTATGAAAGATAGTTTGTGGTGATTAGAAAAGTCTTGACATTCCCCTGTAAACATTCCATGAGATAAGTCTAGTTTAAACCGATATGAATAACGGAAATTCGTAACCCTGAGCCAGGAAAATTCAAGTGGACGGTTAGTTTAATATTACAATTTGTAACCGAACTTTGCTGGTTACTATTTTATTAATTTAACAAACTGTTCTCTCCAAAGGTTTAACTTTATTTATTTTATTACAATACAAACGTTAGCACAATGCCATCCGTCTACTCCTTTCCTTTACTGCCGCCAACTGACTCGGGACACCTGGTCCCTTGTCGTTCCTGCTATATTTAGAAGAGTGGAAGGGGAGAGCCGAACTGCTCCAACAATACTAGTATTTATAATGCTTTAATAATGTTCGGCTACAATTTCTCCCCCCCCCCCCCCCCAAGATGTGACTTGAAGAGTTTTCAGACCAGACTATTCAAGTCTGCATCTTGCTACTTTGTAATAATACCAATTCAGCCAATCAAAATACAAATACCTGAACATATACATTGTTCAAACAATCTCAAACATACTTAACCCTTTTATCTTTTCTTTTACAACTTAAAGGTTTACATTCTTGAATGTTATACAACTTTCCTTTTAACCACAACTCTACTGAATTCACAACAATACTATTCCATAAATTTATAACTATCAGCAGCTTACTCTATTTGTAATCATTTGTTTGAAATTATCATTTCTTATACAGAATCAAAGTACATTTATTTCTATAACTACATGCATCATTCATTCACTATGCATTTTCACGTCTGAGTCAAACAAAGTGTTCCTAGTCTTATTTGTTTCCTCACTAATGGGCGCAATGAAAATGGAATAGGCCGGGAATGACCAACGACTGGAGCTGAGCTATTTACTTCGAATTTATATTCAAAACTTTTACAGATTCCTGGCTTGGTTGTCAAATTATTTAAGTACTTTTACAACAGCTGGACTAGTTGCCGTTTCTCATTAGATGTCAAATTTTCGTTTTCCTCAATCAGCGAAACTACTCCTTCTGCGGTCATACAACGTGGATCTGGCGACACAGGCTTAAGACTGTCCATCCGGGCTCCATTCATTTGTCTGCTTTGCATTTCATCATAATCACTTCCAGTGCCCTTTGCATTTTCATTTAACTTAACGTCATTGTTATCATTCTCATCAACGTTATCATTTTCATCATCACTCAAACTTAGAGCATCCTCACTCATAAGGGTTCGTTTACCCTTTCCAATCCCTTTCTTCATAATTTTACAATATAAATCAACATTACTCATGCTTTCCCTATCTTCATAACTTCCACTAAGGGCATTATCATAATTTGAAATTTCTCGCCTAACTTCGCAGACTTCCTGTAGGTATACCGGTATGGAGCAACTCGATCTAGGCGTATCCTCTAGCGGCGGTGTCACATTTGTGTGGCCTGTATGCCGGACAACACAATCCTTAGCAAACCCTGTATTAGCGGCCTCGGAATTCGTTTCCTGAAAATTTTCAAAGGGCGTTTCCTCATCTCTCCCCCCATGTCATAGCACAGGCATTGTTCCTTAAAATCAAGTACAATTCCATATTCGTTAAAGAAATTGGCACCCAAAATTACAGGCCCAATTAGTTGCGAACAAACCAGGAAATTCTGTTCAAACTTGTCAGTTTCTAATGAAAAATGCAACAACTCTTGCTTTTTAATTCATTTGGAGCGCGTCCCCAACGCGGTAATCAATATAGCTCCCTCAACTGGCAATTCCAAAGTAGGCAATCCTGCTAATTTTAATTCTTCATATATCCTTTCAGACATTAAGCAAACTTCTGCCCCACTGTCAACAACGGCGGTAACTTCCTTATTAGCAAACATCAACTTGACATGCGGACTAGCTGGCAATATTAAATCATTTAAGTAATATATAGCCACTTCATCTGTTTGGGTTATACTTTCTTCTTCTTGGCCTTGAATATTCTTAACTTCTGGCTTTTTATCTTGGGGAACCAAATCATCCAATAAATTTTGACCTGGGGCACGGGTTTCATATGCGAGCGACGTATCCCCCACTACCTCGCTCATTTCTAGTTTAATGAAGCGCCGTCGCGGCACCTATTACTATTAACTTGTCGGTAATATTCATTACTATCATCCTGCTGAGGATTTCGGCTGAACGCAGGAGCGTTAGGGTCTAAGTTCGGTAGAGCTACAGGTCGTGACGACTGTAAGGGCTGTCCATATCTTTCTGCACGGTTGCCAAAATTCGATCTGTTCCTCACATTTACATTTCGGGAATTAGGCCCGTCCCTTGCGAAATTCGAAGCTCGTGAATAATAAGCCTGCCGCACAAAGCGACTATTATCCTCTGTTCTTTCATTCCCCCGAGACTGAAAG
The DNA here is from genome assembly GCA_021186555.1 of Reticulitermes speratus. NCBI lineage: Eukaryota > Metazoa > Arthropoda > Insecta > Blattodea > Rhinotermitidae > Reticulitermes > Reticulitermes speratus. The sequence continues at coordinate 29,431,987 of JAJKFL010000042.1, read as the reverse complement.
GAGCGTGAGGGATTATTTCTGAACGGAGGGACCGGGTTTGGTCTCGGAGCAGGGTCATGGTCCTCCATCATTTCCAGTCTCTTTAAGATATCCACTGCATCCTGTACAGTCTGCAATGGCGCAGTTGCCAAAATTCTCTGAATAAAGAGAGGAAAGTGGAATTGCAGAGCGCTGATTAATTCACAGTCAGGAATGTTCGGCTCTAGATATGTGGCTAGTACAGCATACTTTAAAAGGTGAGCGGACATTTTATCACCTGATTGTTTCGAGTATTTATCTCTATAGATGGAACATCTTGCTAGGCTCTGAGCCTCTCTACTCCAGAAGTGACAGGTAAATGCTGATTTAAAATCTTCATAACATTTCAATGTGTGGGATATTGAAATCAGCCAGGAATGCGCCAATGGGTCTGTGATCGAACGTATGGCAATGGGTAACTGCAGGTCCTTAGGAACCGATTTCAGACGCAAATAATCGTCTAACTGTCTGAGATGAAAAATAGGGTTTATTTTAGAACAGTCACTGAAGTCAGGCAGTTTCACGTCGTTTGCAGTCAGGTAGTAAACTGGTGCGCATTGGCGGTTAAATGTCTGGGAGAGGTCGGGAACAGTTGACTGTATAGCATGCGACCCAGAAGAACAATGCATATTACAATTCCTTTCACTCACACCATTCGCAATCCTTATGCTAGAGGACTCTGAAAGGTTAGTTTGGGCCAAAGGGTTCAAGTTAAGCTGATCATTTTGGTCACCAGCAGCTTGCAACTCGCCAACGTCGCAAACAGCTGATCGACCTGTTACCTCACTGGCCGCCGCAAGCTTCACTTTCAAAGAGTTAATTTCTAAATTTACGTTATGGAATTCTGATTTATTTCTTTTCTACCGCTACTTGAAAATCTGCAACCTTTTCTTCCATCCCTTTCATGCTACTACTAACTTTCTCAATATCTGTCCCTGCTCTAAGTTGCCATCTAGCTTGATCTGCGGTTATCTCTTCACTGAACTTGCTGAAATCCTGCCTCACGCTTATTACCTCACTCTCAGTGTCATCTTTGTATTTTTGAATCTCTTCAATTAGGGATTTGGATCTAGCGTTCACTTCATGGGCAATTCTTTCAACTCCGTTTCTGGTATCTACAATGTGGCATTAATTTTCTCATGCAAATTATCACTTATACCTTCTATTGTTACTTTGACTTGTTGCAGTTCCTTATCAGTATCATTACGCAAGGCAGAAAAATCCTGCGACATGTAGTTACTTCATTCTGAAATTTCTGCGATAATTCTTCTATCAGATTAACTGTTTCGGACTGAAATTTCACTGTCAATTCCTCTGCTAGTTTTTGGTTCTCTGCCCGCAATTTAGAAGTTAATAGTGAGGTCAAATTAGAAGTAATATCTGCCGCCAATTTAATTCACCATTGAAATTGGAATTCATTGTCTCAACTGCGGTAGCAATATCCGCTTTCAGACTGCTTACAACATCTAACAATAACACATGTAATTGCATAGTTGACATGGTTGCTTTTTCCGGTTCTATGACTGCACTATGTTCAATGCTGCCTTCCTGCCTTGTTAACAGAGTTGGAGCCGTTACTACTACGCCTTCGTCAGTTGAAGTTTCATCTTCAACACCTACCTCACTTACTTCTGCTAAACTATTTACTTGATTTTCATCTCTCATCAGTCTCTGATGCTGGAACTGTTCGGTTTCTCAAATTTCGCTCAGCCATTTTGTTTCAATTCTTTACACAAAGATTTACACAAATTTTTACATGTATACCTGGTGACTTTCTGTAGGATCAGGCTGCACGATGTACGCCGTGTGGGCAGGATCGCTGATCCTTGATGGAGGCTCGGCTGCCGATGTAAGCTGCCAGGGAGGTCGGACGTGAGGTTGCTCGCTAACTTCACACCATCGTTAGTAGCTAGTCGGAGGCTGGCTAATACTGGTGTATACAGATCCGTTTTTCTTTCTTTGGTGCCGTGGTAACTGAAGAAGGTTTTCTTCTTTATCCGGGCCCCAACGTTGATGCGCCACTTCTTGTAACCGAACTTTGCTGGTTACTATTTTATTAATTTGATATACATCAAATTAATAGACTGTTCTCTCCAAAGGTTTAACTTTATTTATTTTATTACAATACAAACGTTAGCACAATGCCATCCGTCTACTCCTTTCCTTTACTGCCGCCAACTGACTCGGGAAACCTGGTCCCTTGTCGTTCCTGCTAGTATTTAGAAGAGTGGAAGGGGAGAGCCGAACTGCTCCAACAATACTAGTATTTATAATGCTTCAATAATGTTCGGCTACAAATTATTATATATCTTTTTTACCGTACGAATTATTACAAAGAGTGAACAAGTTACTTGAAGGCATTTTTAGGAAGCCTGTTTTGGCAAGGAGTAATATTTCTGGATTATTTTGAATGAGACAGTTTTAGAAAATATATGTATAACCATCACTTCACAGGAGGTAAAAGTAATAATTCTGCGGAAAAAGTAAGGGACCAATTGAAAGTTTTTAAGGAATTAAAAGCATTACCAATTATTTATTTTACTTTTGTTTTGTACTTTTATTTTCTCAGGTTAATTTTATTTTACTAAGAAGAAATTTTAAAATAAATTAAAATCAATGAAAGTACTCTGGTAAGCCTGTTTAAATATTGATTTACCGATGTATAAAGTTTTAAATTGCATAAATATCTTAAAGTAACATTATTTATAAATATTCGTCATTAAGAGTATCTTACATTTAGACTTGACAAAGTTCATTACAGAAAAGAGCGACTCACACGAATATATAGAAGAAACGTTTCTTAAATAGGCAAAAGTTTCAGGAATGAAATTACAGACTGCCAGAATTTATTCTCTGAAATTTACAACTTTGATTCGAATAATTCCATCCCTTTCATTATTTTCTAGTTTATCTCTTAAATGGGTAAACTTTATCTCCAAATGATCTACTTTATAAACGAATCTAATGCATCTCAAAATTATTTAAATCAATCTATCGAAAGTTTTTTAAATTCAGTTTCTTAAAGGTTAACTTTTCAAAATATTTTATGCATTTTGCAGTTCCCGCAAATGACCTAAACGACTAAATGCTTAAGAGAATCGAATTAAGAGAATTCGATTAAGATGCCTTAAATTTCACTTGGAGGTTCCAAAAATCTTTTATTATGAACTTCAAAATCAGTCATATAGCTTTATAGTAGAGGGAATTATTAAAATTACCGCTTGAAAAACTGTCCGTTTGATTTCAAATGCATTTATGTTTTCAAACACATCAACTGTTTTGCAAAACCCTTTGAATATTTTGTCCAGGTAATTTAAATACAACGAAGAATCTGTGAAAGAAAAATCAATCTACAAAACGCACAAAATTATATATTCTTGATACTAAAATTTTCCATCGACAAAAATAAATAAATTATCAGCACACTCAACAAATCGACGAAGAACAGAATATCGACTAAGCTCACCAGTTTAGAAAGTTTCCTGTTTGGAAGCAAGCACAGAAATAAAATTGGTGTCTTCGGTTACCGTATCAAAATGCAGGCAATTTTAAGATGTAAAAAGAATGCCTTTTATAATATAGGAAATAGGGTGATCCAGTTAATAATAGTGTAAATATTTGCCACCTCGAAATTTGTACTTCTCTGCACTGGCACTTCTTAATTTCTTCTACATGTCAAACAAATTGTTGTATACACACTAACAACAGAAGAAAAAATGTGAGCAGAAAGATCCAATACTAGTCGTTCATTCTATCATTACCCGAATACCGATTTTTACCGTCAGCTTTTCGCAGCTACCCTTGAAATGTGAAGTGGGTAGACTCAATTAAAATTCTATTCGACTTGTCTTCATTTGGACACTTGTGCCAGCGGTTTATTGCAGCGATTTTAAACAGTGGCGAATTCTGATTGTCCCAGGTAACATTAACATGATGATGGCGATGATAGATGATGATAATGATGATATGGTAAATAATAATAATAATTTCGATTATGTGAAGATGATCCAACACAACATTTTATTATCCACAAAACAGCGAAACCTGAAATTCTTAGCTGATGTATGTATTTAGATCTTTTAAAAATGTGCTATGCTTCTTGAGAATGGCATCTCTAATAAGCCCTGAGTCACACTTTTATCAGCCTTGCACACTTCAGAGAAAAGGTTATTAAAGTACACAACAATTTAAAATTAGTTTTTTACATCACACTACTGCAATCCTACAAAACCTTATCACACAAAACTGATCCTCGTCTTAACCACTGTCACTTGGAAGAGAAGTGACAACTTATACTACTTTCGTGACAAAACAAAACCTTCTGTAAATTCCAACTTTGAAATAATGTGCGTCTTTCAATATAATAAACGTGAATAAATTGCACAGAAATGTACAACAGCAGTACATGATCTTGACAATCAATCCTGCATTAACAAAACACAATTAATGAGGAAGATAAAATAAGTAAAAAGAAATATATTCTTAAAATAAGAAAACAGTGATTTGAAGTTTCCACCGCATGTTTGTAGAGGAAGCAGGTCTTCTGGGTTGTTGCTTCGTGTAGTTGGGTTATTTTTCCCGACGTTTTGAAGAAGCGTACATTCTTCATTCTCAGAGTTAAGAGTGATTTCACGGACTCATAACCCTGAAGATGAAGAAGGTACATTCTTTCTAAAGGTCCGGAAACAATTACCTAAGAACAAATATCCAGAAGACCTGCATCCTCTATACGAAAACAGGTTTGCAACGAATGAAATCTTTCAGCGCTGTGTCATTTCCAGTGGGTAGAGCAGCAAACTTCCCGCATGACCTCAGCCATATCTTACGTGTTGCTGAGCTGTGGGCCGCACGCCTTCGAGGAGAGTTAGGGAGTTTAATTTGACGCTGCTGAGAAGCAGCACTCTCTTCTCTCTCTCTCTCTCACCAAAAACAAACATGCGCGCTCGCGTGCGGCGAGGTATAGCAGGAAATACTCCGCAAGCCTAGTATTTTAGCAGAAGCGCTGTAAAAATTGTATAAAACACGAAAAAAGAGATTTAAAAGTTTCCTCTCTTTTTTAATACAGAAAGGAAGACATTCCCTTTCATTCGTATGGTAGAGAAGTACTAGCCGTACTGGAGAATTCGCCACTGATTATAAAATGTTTTTTTCGAAGCTACACAATTCATCACTCGCCGAACTGCTGGCGGCCCGCTGCTAAATTTGTCAACCCCTGTTTTTCTTTATAAAACTTTGTTCACTCTCAGCATAATTTGGTAGCAGGTCTAATGATAAAGGTAAAGCTATCCCTATACAGGCCTGGACAGGCCCTTAGGGCTCCAGGAGGTTGAGGCTCCCAGGATTTCTAGACAATCGGCACGTGGAAGAGTTCGCACCGGCCGACTTTACCCCTCCCGGAAAGTCTAGTGAGAGTCACATACAATTTATACGCCTTCAGATGGGACCCGTACTATATATATATATATATACGCTTATAATAGAAGAATTTTAGCCCGAAGGTGGGAGGCATGGGACTTAGGGCAGTAATCAATGCCGCGCTCCAAGAAAACATTCTCGCTTGCCGCTTGGAGTACGCGTGCAATAGGTTCTCTTAACCCCTGACCTGGGGTGACAAGGACTTCCAGTCCAGAAAGACCGTGTTGCCGTTGTTATTCATAACTTAATTTGTGAGCAAGATTTGATTATGTTATCGAAAGTATTGCATTATCAACTAAAGAGGTGAAAAGATGATTGCAGGCGGTGAAATTTCAAGAGTAGGAGAGAAATGCCTTCACCTTTTTCAAGGTTATTTGACCTAAAACGACTGAGGAAATCACCGTGAACTTGAATCAGGGTAGATGGTAGCCTGGCTGAAGTTCTAACCAAGGACGTGTGGGTATAAATTAGGTGCACTGGTTTCGAGTCAAAGTGATCAGTATGAGAAATGAGATATGAAACTCCCATTCTCTCTTGGATGCAAGTAACTAAAAGCTTAACGCATAGGTGGATTAGTAGCCAACTTGCACCGTGGAGCTCTGGGTTTGATCTCAGGTCAATTCAGGTGTGATATTTGGTGGAAAATGTGGAACTGGGACAGGTTTCTCCCTCGAGGGATTCGATTTTCTCCTGCCACCATTATTCCATCAATGCTGCATACTAGTTTGTTCATCAATCACCGATGCAATGTAAATTTATAATTAGGAGCATCGTTATATAACACACTTCAAAGGAGTATCATGACAACAACACAGAGTTTATTATAAAAGTGTGTGATAGAATCAAAGTGAAAGCAGTTTGGGCTATAATCATTCAGAATATACAGACAGTAACCAAAAAAACTCTGTGACAATGTAAATGTTTGCTAGACGTTTGAAAGGGGTAGGCCAATGCTTCATAAAAGAGAAGAAAAATTGCTCAAATACTTCTTTAATTCATCATTTCTTCCTTACTTCCTTCCTTTGTTGGCTTTTGATTTCTTTAATTGTTTTTAAACCCATCGTGTGCAAAGCAAATGGTTTGGTTTAGCAGTTCAACAGGCTTTTAAAACTGCACTATGGCCCTTTTGACCTGACACTGTGAATAAAAATGGAAACACACAGAGACTACGCACTAAAAGTAGACAAATCCCACAAGCTAGTTAAGTGTTGCAGAAAAGTTGCTTCCTTGCCATCTATAAATGACAGGTAAAAAGGAAGCAGGGATATTGAAAAATATTAGATGTGACACATGTTAGTGCCAAGTTCCGATCATGTGGATCACTAAAAGCAAATCAGACTTGACATTCCCACACACACTAGATTAATTAATTCTATATTATTTTTGTTTTATTTCATATATACTTCCTTTTTGTACTTTTAATTTGTTTATGAATGACTGGTTCTCTTCAGTCTTTCATCCATGTATCATCTGCCTATGCAAACTGCCCTGAGAAACATATTGAGGAACGCTTCTACTCGGTGCCCCTGCAGTGCGACGCTGCAATACAGATGGTGGAACTCTTCCAGGAGGATGTACTGAACTTTGTCACTCCGAAGTATGTATGGAGGTCCTGAACTTGCTTCTCTATTTTAGTAAAATTTTGTGTGCCAGATTCCATTTAGTAATAAATTATTAATTTTGGTTATTATGGGTCAATTAGAACTTGTATTTAAATTGTATAAGTAAATAAACTTCTACATTTTATATTATGTTTACCGTGCATTTTTTAACAAATCACAAATTACACACCAAACGAAATGCACTATGATTTCACTTTTTATTCTTTAAACCCTACATATGTTTCAGCCCTTACAAGGCCATCTTCAGGGGGCTCGTAATCTACATTTACTTTACATCCGTTGTTTTTGTCTGCTATTATGTTATATATCACATATAGTCAAGTTTCATTATCATTTATTACAGTTATTTACAATTTCTGTATTTAAATGATATAAAACTCAGATTATAAAACCCTTAAATAAGGTTCGTCACTATTTTCGTAGTAAAAAGATAAAATGAAGCTGTATGGTTTTTTTAAGATGTATCTTCTACCATTAGCTTGTTTTTGACAGTTGGTTCTGTGTATATAGGTAATCAGTTAAGTAAAACAGGTCCTGTGAATTAATGATCAGATATCAGCATCGTAGTTATATTCTATTATTATTTTTTATAAATGGTGTGTATGCAAATTTTGTTAGTTATCAATTTGAGTAGAATGACATAACTGTTTGCGTTGTAAGGTCCAATGGTGTGGTGTGTACTGACTGGCTGTCTTGTGGTTTGTGTATTTAGGTAACTGTGTCGAGGTAGGCGCATGCGTGTTAAAGGTGGCTGGTGGGGGTGATAATCCTAAATAGAGGGTTTCTTCAACTGGAATTTGTTCTTTTATGAGTAAGCTTTGTTGATGGTTATTTGTATATAAACGTTTTCTATGGCGTTCATTCGCCATGCTTTCTTACATATTTTAAGAAGCTCCATGGTATTCTGTATAGGGCCATATTCGTGACTGTTATTTAAAATATGTAATGCGTATGCTGATTTTGGACCATTTGTTTTTCTGTATCTGCAATGTTCTACAAAACGTGTCTTTAGACTAAGTCCGGTTTGGCCATGTACCTCTTATTGCATGTGTTGCATTTTATACTATATATACCACTATTTGCATATGTGTCATTGTCTCTTTTGTGGGGTTTTAGTAGGTTTTGTGTTGTGTTGCTTACGCGGTATGTGATATTTAGGTTTGTATTTCTGAAGATATAGGTAATTTTTCTTATTATGGGATTATGATGTTCAAATGTTACCCATTTTTGGTTGTTTTGTTGTGTTTGTGTATTATTTGTTTTGTTGTTATTCTTGTTTGTGATCTTTTTGTTCAGTTTTTCAATCATCGTAATTGGGTATCCATTATGTTTTGTTATTTGGAGGATAGTGTTCATTTCATGGTGTTTGTGTTCTTGTGAAATCGGTAGCTGGTGTAATCTGTTTAGCAGGAATCTATATGCTGACATTTTGTGTTCAAAGGGGTGGTTAGATTTGTAATGTATAGTTGTGTCCGTAGTAGTGGGTTTGCGGTACATGTCTATCAACAACTTATTGTGATTTCTGGTAATTAGTAGGTCAAGAAAACTGATTGTGTTGTCTATTTCATCTGTTGTTTTAAATTGTAAATGTTTATGTACTTTATTCATGTAATTTAGAATTTCATTAGCTGTTAGTGTGGTCATTATCAAATATTATTATGATGTCGTCTACTATCTATTTTAGAAGTTAATCTTGTTACTGTCTAAGCTATTCTTTATCGCATTGTTCATGGTATTGTGAAAAGATTTCTGCCATTAAACCTTGATATGGTGAGCCCATTGCGACTCCTTTATTGGGTTGATAAAGTTTGTTATTGAACTGCAGGTAGTTTTGTTTTAGGATAGTGTCCAAAAGTATGCAAATTTGGGTAATTAATGTGTTGTCGATCTTTATGTTGGTTAAAAGATTCTTCGTGATGTTTATAGTTTCTTCTATAGGTATGTTTACGTATAGATTTAATGTTGAATGTGATCATTCTGCTTGACTGATTACCTATATATACAGAACCAACTGTCAAAAACAAGCTAATGGTAGAAGATACATCTTAAAAAACCATAAAGCTTCATTTTATCTTTTTACTACGAATTTGTAAATTTACAATACAGAAATTGTAAATAACTGTAATAAATGATAATGAAACTTGACTATATGTGATATATAACATAATAACAGACAAAACAACGGATGTAAAGTAAATGTAGATTACGAGCCCCCTGAAGATGGCCTTGTAAGGGCTGAAACATATGAAGGGGTTAAAGAATAAAAAGTGAAAATATAGTGCATTTCGTTGATGTGTAATTTGTGAAACTTCTGCATGTTCAATACAGTAAATACAATACCTACATTGAGATGTTTCCAGAGGTAAAACTCATGTTTTTGATAAAAGACAAAATACTGTTAAACTTTTGTTTTTAAATACTGTCTCAATAAAGGAGTGTTTTTACACTAAAAATATAAGTAGAATTATTTTATATTTAAACATACTGTTCATATTATGAGCCGTTTTAAAATAAAGAAACTGTATTTGAAGTATTCACCTTAAGTCTTCTCTTCTTAACCAAACATTAAAAACTGACAATATGTCTACTGCCTGCAGGTGGAAAACAAATATTGGACATGCATTTTGAAGAATCAGAAGAAAGCATTTTCAAATTCTGTGTTCATTAAGTATGCTTAAAAATTTTTGTGAGTTTTTAATGAAGCAACTACTATAGTTGCCATATATTCCACAAGATCCAGTTTTTTGATATCAGTTTTATGACATGACGTTTCAGTTGAAGTAAACTGATACGAATTATTATTGATTTCAGATTATTGAAGGATTGGCCAAACACTTATACGTTCACAAAAGCAATTGCTGAAGATGCAGTACGGGAGTTTGGTAAAGGCCTGCCAGTAGCAGTAGTGCGACCTTCATCGGTAAGCACAAGTATCTCCCGCTATAGTCACTTCATTTCGCGGCGTTTCGCTGTAGCGCTCTTGCCAACTGTTTCTTTTTAATTCCGTGTAGAAATGTTACACTGTTGGACGAGTTTCTGAGAGCTTGTGTTTGTGTTTACCGCCACTACACTGACGGCCGAATCTAGCCGATCGGCGATAGAAGCAGTTCAAGAGCTCGTCGAGCTGAGTGGTGGGATGACCATGCCTCAGGATGAGTCAAAAGTGCGTAAAGACGCGTATGAAGAAACATAGTAAAGGTACACAGGAAAAACTTGTCATTAGATATATGGAAGAAAACACGAGTTCGATGTTTGCACGGCGTTACACTCAGGCGGATCGACAGTAAGATTTATTTTGAAAAATCAAGTTACAATCAATGAATGTGGAGGGATAATAACCCCTTTTTAAGTGTTTCTGCATTAAATAGCTCTGTGTACTTTCAATTGTTACTCTGAATGCAGAACGGAAACCTACCTCACATTGGGAATTATCATTGCAGCGTAAGCTGAGAATACAAACTAGATCATTGAACATTAATTCTAATGGGAAAAGTTCCCTTACTTAGTGCTCTTTCATTTAGATGTCTGTTTTTTTGGAACCAATTTAGAGAGCTGTACTTTATATTTAATTTTTTGTGTTTTGAAAGGCTTAATGACAATAATCACTGAATTGATTATTGCTGTACTAAGGGATTAATAAAGATGAACTGGGCATCTTTTACAAGTACATATTCAGGTGCATCTGTCAAAACCTTAAGCCTCTGACAACTACTTTCAACGGAGTGCTAACAGTTTTTCCAAAGTGCTTAGCATCACTCTATATGACCTATAGAATCCACTTAGCTAGACTGTAGGAGGTGCCGAAATTTCTGTTCTTGGCCATATTGTTGGAATAGGTATAGGTTTATGTAAGTAAGTTCCTCATGAAAATTTATTAAAATTTAATTTTTTGGCTCAATTTTAAGCCATTTGGTTTTTTATTACTTCTGATTTTGAGACTGGTTTCTCCTGTGCAAGATGTCTCATTGCCAGTGACTGTCATAGTATGCATCTACAGCAACATTCCTTTAATCCAACATCTGATAATTCGGAAATCCTGATAATCCAGCATTTGAAGACAGTAATACCAAGTTTTGCCTGTTAATGATAAAAAAGCTTCATCATTGAAGCAGGCAGGCCTCAGACCCATGATCAAAAATGCCTCCAAGATTGTCTTGTCTCCTATTCCACCAATTTCTTCAGCTATGAAGACTCCAGCAAATACAGAAGAGGAACCTGATGACCCAGAACCAGCAGACAAATAGGGTATCCAAATGTAATACTTCTCTGATTAGTTGTACATCTCAAGTACAGGATCAATAACAAAAGATTACCTGTATGAACTTAGATCGATATAGGTGCTTTCTGATAATCCAGAATAATCGATAATTCAACAATTGTCTGGTCCCACGCAAGTCAGGTCAACGGAATTTCGTTGTAAAATATATTGGCCTTTACTCTTTCTTCAAAAACATGCCCATTCTTAGTGGGTTTGTTTTTGTGAAGTGGCCCACTAGGTATGAATATGTGTACAGATACCTGTTTATGCTTGGAATTTGATCCCAGGAAGTTCACGACAAAATTTTCTCTGAAAATCTCCAGCAGAACAACACTTCACATACAAACAAAATACATAATGCTTGACATGGGTTGTCCTGGTCCTGAATTTGAGCATCCGTCATGAGAAGCTAACCACTAGAGCTATGGCATGACCAACATAGTGACATTTAGTGTCACAAATTCTATGACTTGTATGCAAGATAAATGGTTGGTAGAGGAAATTTTCTAATGTGTGACCAAATGTAAGTTGCATGCCCCGTGATCTTAAACCGAAAGAAACAACTGATATTGACACAGATGTTTCTTGACCCATTTACGAGACGGATGAATATTACTTGATATGTAGGTATTGTTTTGCCCCAAGTGACTTTTCACAAGCGACTTGCTTAAGAGCATTTCTGTGTTTGAAACAGTATCACATGTGACCAAGCGATTACAGTGTCCTAGAGAATAAACTATTAAAAATGTAATTTTTTTGGTAAATATATACGTAAGTTATCACTTTATTTATGCTGATTAATCTAGACAAATTCTGTCAGTAATCCAGAAGTATAACTCTTTACAGTCATTAGCACCGCACGAGAACCATTCGCAGGTTGGGTCAACAATGTTTATGGACCGACAGGAGTTGTAGTGGGAGCAGGGATGGGGATACTGAGGACCATGCACTGTAACCAGATATGATAGCAGACCTGGTTCCTGCTGACATGGCCATTAATGTAATTATAGCCACTGCGTGGGATGTTGCAACAAGTCATAGGTAAAGAAACCTGTGCTAGCCATGTTTCCCACTTGGTACATTCAAATCAGCATAATGACACTGAATTGTGTAACTTCAGAATTACTCAACTTCTATATATTTTATGAAATTCTATTGGCAAAGTTATGAACAAAACATTTTCCTGATTTACTCATTCTTTTTTCTGAAGTTTCTTGTCCTAACATTGAAAAATTCAGTTGGAAATATAGTATATTATAATATGTACAGACAAATGACATGATTTACATTGGTTTTACCATAGTATTATGTTGTCCTTGTATAAGCAAATTTTATTTTTTATGTGTTCCTTGGGGATAGTGATCATATTACAAACAAAAGACGTGATGAATTTAACATTGATCCTACTAGAGGGCTATATGCTCTGACATTATGGACTTAACGCCTTTTACTCTTACTTTTGCAATTACTGATGCCTAGAAAATGAATTCAATGGTGATTTTGTAATGGCATATGAATAGTCCTTACTTGATATATTACTCCAGTGTAAAATCTGATTTGTCATTCTGAGGGGGGAATACAAGATTAAGGGTGTTTGGGGGAGATGAGGAATACAAAACAAATCATTTAATCGAACATCTGATTGTTAGCAATTACTTATAACTGGCACTTGGGGAGAGTAGTCCCAAGATCGGAAGTTTTGTTTTCTACCAGAAAAAATCTTCATCAATGAAACAGACAGTCCTCAGGAACAAGATAAAAAAAGCCTGCAAGAGTGTCTTACATCGAGCATTGTGGTATGTCCTGACGTCTCTTCTCCTCCTCCATCAACTTCTTTCGTCTATGAAGGCCCAAGTATAGGAGCAATAACAAAAATGACCTGTAATAACTTAGGTCAGTGTAGGTACCTTCTGATATTCCAGGATGTTCGACAATTCATCACTTGTCTGGTACCATGAGAGACAGATGAACAGAATTTTGCTGCACATATTAAATTTTAAATCATAAAACCTGAAGGGAAGGGCACTTATTTGGTTAGGATGCTTTTGTTTGCTTTAGAAATATATTGGTTACTTTCTGTGTAAACCTAGTGCTGTGAAGAAAGTGTTAATAACTATCATTTATGAAGAGCTTGTCAGTCTATAGACTGTGTATTTGACATCTCAGCCGAAGAATGGTCTACCGGATGTTAAAAATTCAGACAGAATTAGTACAATACGAGGTCTGACACAAAAAAAACGAGACTAACCCTATAGCTCTGGAACCAAGAGTGGGGGGATGAAACAAATACACGGCTATGGAACATGATCTGTCCTGTCACAGTGTTACAAGTTTCAGCTCGATCGCTTCACTCAGTACAAGTTGACGCATATATAGGCGTGTTTTTACCCTCGGACGGAAAATGTCGGACTGCAAAAGTGAACAACGAGTTAACATCAAGTTTCTTGTTAAACTGAAGAAATCCGCGACGGAAACTTTTCAATTATTGACTGAGGCTTATGGTGAAATTGCATATCTCGTGCACGCGTTTTTGAGTGGCACAGACGATTTTCGAAGGCAGAGAAAGCGTGAAAGATGATGATCGCCCAGGCCGGCCACGCACAGCTGTTAACGATGACAACATTGAAAAAGTGCGACATGTGATTCGAAAAGACAGAAGGTTGGGTGTTCGAGCAGTAGCTGAGAAAGTTAATTTGGATAGGGAAAGTGTTCGACGAATTCTAACGGAAGAATTGAACATGACAAAGGTTTGTGCAAAAATGGTTCCAAAAATTCTGTCAGATGAACAAAAAGAACGCCGCCAGGAATTGTGTTCGACCTTTTGCAACGCATTGAGGATGAACCAGATTTGTTGAATTCGGTCATTACTTGTGATGAAACTTGGATATTTACGTATGATCCGGAAACCAAGCGACAATCAATGCAGTGAAAGTCAACATCATCTCCAAGACCAAAAAAAGCACGCATGAGTCGTTCGAAGTTCAAGGCCATATTGATTGTTTTCTTCGATATCCAGGGTATTGTGATGGAGAGTGGGTACCTAGCGGCCAGACGGTAAATCAACACTATTACATTGAAGTGTTGACGAAATTACGGGAACGTGTGAGAAGGAAACGACCGGAATTGTGGCAAAACGGGTGGATTTTGCATCAGGATAACGCGCCAGCCCACAACGCTTTGTCTGTGAAGCAGTTTTTAGCCAATAAAAACATCACTGTAATGGAGCACCCACCTTATTCGCCAGACCTCGCTCCCTGTGACTTCTAACTCTTCCCAAAGATCAAGTCGTGCTCAAAGGGACCCATTTTTTGTCGGTAGAAGATGTGAAAGTAAAAACGACGGAGATCCTCAACAGTCTGACAGAAAATGACATGCAGAATTGCTTTGAACGTTGGCAGCATCTATGCAGCTGTGTGTTAACTCAGAAGGAAACTACTTTGAAAGCGAATCGTAGTTAATTTACTGAATTTGTCAAACAGAAATAGTTACAGACACAGTCTCGTTTTTTTTGTGTCAGACCTCGTATATCACAAGGGCCCACGGACTCCTGCAGTTATGTAAACCATACATGTAGGCCTACATACATACAAATTCAGAGATGAACTAGAATGGCACGAACAGTCCAAGAACATTTAATGAATCATTTTATTAGTGATGAAGGACATACAGACCGTGTGAAATGAACCCCTTGTCACCCTGGCAAAATGTTTCTTTTGGTTGAGGACAGAGAAAAATATCCTCCATCCCCTTAATGGTGTCCAGATATGGGGGGTAGCTTCAGATATGTTGAATAAGCACTTGTGGATAGCCAAAACAATGTATGGGCCTCCAGCCTGCTAAAAAATATTACACGAGCCTCAACATTTACAGATCTATGGAATGACCTATACAACAAAATACAGGCATGACATTTAGTGTTTAGGAGGCTATTGGTCAATTCATTGTAAACGTTTCAAGGCTGATAGCAAAAGTACAGTAGTGTCCTGTCTTTTGGCCACCTTGTAATGTGACCATCTCACCAACATGATTATTATTCACTGATACTTCCTGCTATGAATATATCTGTTCAGTTCTGATGCTGTGAATGATGTTGTCATTCTGGGTGAAGAAGCAAGTGCTTAAGTTTCATTCACTGTGCCATCTTGTATTATGCAATACTAAATCTCCCCCTGGTTTTGTACATATTTTAATATGTATGAGTGGATTTTATTAGGGCTTTCGATTGAAATACGTAAATTAATCTCCTGGAAATATCTAGGAAAATAAAAGACATTCACAATGTTATAGCAATGAAAATAGGTTTGTAAGACTCATGCATTTGAAACAAAAACGGACATCCTGTAATGAATTGGCAACAGGGGAAAGGCAATGTGAAATTTCGTGTTCATGGGTGTTATAAT
Organism: Reticulitermes speratus; assembly: GCA_021186555.1. Lineage (NCBI taxonomy): Eukaryota > Metazoa > Arthropoda > Insecta > Blattodea > Rhinotermitidae > Reticulitermes > Reticulitermes speratus. The sequence continues at coordinate 29,416,274 of JAJKFL010000042.1, read as the reverse complement.
GTTCCAAAATGGGTACATTGATAGAAGTATTGACAAAATTATTGAATATGTGGGAAGTTCAGGTTGTTTACAGTCATCATGATAAATTCAAAACACAGTGTGCGCAGTTTTGCATTTTGCACAAAGAAGGAACAAAATCACTTGAGAACAGGTGTGCACCCAGAATTTTTCATTTGGGGGGGGGGGGGGGATTTGACCCTGAGGCTAAATATAATTTGTATTTGTTTAAAAAATTATGTTATAAAAATCATGTCATAAGTATAACATAACACTGTTTGCAACTGCATTTATATACATACGAATAAACTACATGTTCCATGACTCAAACCAGGGTTTTATCTTCTTGTTCTTTTAAATTTTATTAATTTGTTTTTAAAAATTCTAATGTACTAGTCATCAGCTGATTTCAGTAGCTGATTTCGGCTGAAGGGTAAATCATGTAAAACTTTTGATATGATAATATCTAGAAAATCTGTGTTTCTTCTTTTAATTTCGGTTTTTTGGGGTTTGGGGGGCCTACAGCCCGGCAGCCCCCTCTTGGGTGTGTCCCTGCTTGAGAAGACTTTATAAAATTTGTTGTTATCATAGGATCATTGAAAACTCATCTCTTAGACACCCACTCAGTAGAGTTCTTTGGATTTTGTCGTACTATGTTCTAATTATTTTTCAGATCGAATGCAGAGAAACTGCAACAGAAACAGCTTACAGAGAATCTTCCCTCTCTGGATGATGATATTTCCATCTTGAACTATGTATCTTCAACACAGAATCCTATCACATGGAGTCAGTACATGAAGTACAATGAAGTTGGGAAAGAGTTCCCAGCCATGCAAGTAATGTGGTATTACTGCTTAGAACTTCATAAGCACAGGATTATACACAACTTGTGTGTTGTGTTTCTGCACTTGATACCAGCCCTCATTGTAGATACTGCGGCTAGGCTTGCTGGGAAGAAACCAATGTGAGTTTCTGAAACAAAATTTCACATGGATAGAGCACTGCAAGATTTGAATTGCTACAGGAAATTCAGAAGTATCCAAGTCATTAAGAGTGCTCATAAAATTCGTTTTCAAGTAATGCACACATGAGGAATGCTCTTATTTTTAATTCTGGGTGAGAAAAAGTGTCCTTCACAACAATTTTTATTCTGTGAAAGTAGAGTGAACAATATTACAGGGTGTGATTCTTTCGTCTACCAGCCTACCTCTAATTTTTCTGTATATTTCCCACAGTATTTGCTAAGAAATACAATTTGTGAGTAGAATAATGACTATCACCCTAAGTTCAAAATGAAGGACTTCTGTTGCATTTTAGGCTACTGGTTTCTGTTGGCAGTACATTTCTATTACCTGCAGAATAAGTAAAGTAGATTAATGTTATATAAAACAACAATACATTTTCTGAACGTAATATTATTAACTCCTTTGTTACCTTTCATCTATGCATAAATAACCAGAGTAACTGCCAACATGCTTTTATGCAATACAGTATATGAAGGATGGTTTGAAGTGGTTATGCTGCTATCTATGTTCCACCTATATTGTGACGAAACATTGCTCAGTAGACTGTGTAGGTTGCAGGCAACAACTAGAGTAATTCACAGACAGGGATACCATTAACATTTACAATCACTACTTGTAGGACTGGCTACCTTGAAGTGGGGAATGATGTGATACATTCATTCTGTAGGCTGTCTTACGACAGGTCTGTACCTCTTCCAAACAGAGTTCTCTATAGTGGGAGATCTAGTGTTTCCTCTTTCAATTTCCAGTATCTTCTCTTTTCCTTAAGGTCATCCAGTAGCTGCTTACGCATTCTTCCTCGACTTCCTGTCGTATGTATCCTTCCTCTAATATTCTTTCAATCACATATTTTTGAAGGCAGTTTCTATCAAGATTGACCAATCCAGTTAGCTTTATCTTTTATTGTATGTAGGATATTCCTTCCTCCTTGACTCTGTGTAATACTTCTTGATTTCTCACACGATCGGTCCAACTGATCTTCTCCATTCTTCTCCAGCACCACATTTCAAAACTTTCCAGGTATTTATGATCTACTTTCCGAAGTGTCCACGTTTCAGCACCATACAAAGCAATGCTCCAAATGTAGCAGTTACTAGTTTCTTCTTAAATTTAAGTCCAATTTGCTGGTGAAAAGAGTCTTCTTCTTGTTGAATGCTGCTTTTGCCAGCCAATTCTGGATTTAATTTCACGTGTAAACCTTGCATCATTTGTTATCATGCTACCCAAATAATTGAAATATTCCACATTCTCCCATTGTTTTCTATCTATCATAATTTTTATTGGGTATGGTTGCCTTGAGATTCTCATTACCTTAGTTTTTTCCACATTCATTTCCATTCCATAGCGTCTTCCAATTTCAGTTAGTCTATCAATCATTCCCTGTAGCACAGTTTTTTCCTTAGCTAGTAGCACAAGGTCATCTGCATATTTCACAGTCTAAATTACTTGTCCTCCTATTTTGAAGCCTCCAAACCCTCCAAGAGCTACCTTGGTAAGGTACTCGCTGTATAAGTTGAACAGAATCGGCGACAAAGAGCAAACTTTTCTGACTCCTCGTCCAGTCTTCACACTTCTCGTCTACCCTCGGTCCAGTCATATTTTGACACTCCTTTCCATGTACAATCTGCCGATCAATCTTCTTTCGCGCCAGTCTATCCCAGTTCCCTTTAGGATCTGAATTAATTTGGTCCAGTTGACATGATCAAATGCCTCCTGCCAGTCTATGAAGCAAGCACACAATTCCTCATCTATGTCCAAGGTTCATTCTGATATTATTCTCAGCATCCCAGATACATCCCTAGTTCCTTTTCCTGTTCTAAATCCAAACTGATATTCTCCACGCGCATCCTCAGTCTTCCTTTCAATCCTTCTTCTAACTATCCTCGCTACTATCTTTGCTGTATGTGCGATGATGCTGATTGTGCGATGGTCGCTCTATTTTGTAGCTTTGGGCTTCTTCTTGAAGGCAACCATTGTAACTTTTATGAAATCTCTAGGCCACTCTCAAATTACATATATGCTGTTGACCAGCTGTTTCATTAGTTTGAGACCGTCTTCTCCCAAAAATTTGAGTACATACCCAGGTACATCATCATCTCCTATCGCCTTCTTATCCCTCATCTCCTTGATAGCTTTTTCCACTTCACTTTGCAAAATATAAGGGCCTTTCTCTTCTTTATCTACTTCAGCTTCAGGTTCAATTTCTAGTTGTTCTGGTCGATTAGCTCGATCGTAGAGCTCTGTAATATAATTCTCCCAAATTTGCAGTACCCGTCTCTGATCTATTATTATATTCCCTTGAGAGTCTTCGATGCCAGTGTTTTGAATACCATAGTTTTCTTCCAACCTAGTTTCTTTGTCTTCATGAAAATTAGATCATAACGTCCTGTTCTTTGAAATTCTATGATCTCGTCGCATATACTCTGCAGATATTCCTTCTTGGTGTTTCTTGTGGCTCTTTTAAATTCGTTCCTCAGTCTTCTGTAGTTCTTCCTTTCTTCTTCGGTGTTGACATTCTTCCATTTCCTTCGTTCATCCATTTTACTGGTCATCTCCTGTGTAATCCATGGCTTTCTTGCTCTCCTCTTGACTTTTCCAACCAAATCCCTCATAGTATCTAACACACATTTCTTGATATTGTTCCACTGCACTTCCACATTCCCACCTTCACATTTGAATGCACCAAGTTTTTCTTCTAGTCTATTGTGTACTACTTGTCGTTGAGCATATAACTTCTCCAAATCCCATCTTGGTTTTCGCTTTTGGAAACTTGTCATATTCTTCAATCTGGTGCAAATCTTTGCAATCAGTAAATTGTGGTCAGAGTCAATAACTGCTGCAGGCATTATCTGCACATCCCTCACACTGTTCCTGAATCGCTGTTTCACTAGTACATAGTCCAATTGATATGACTCCTATCCCTGGTGATTTCCAGGTGTACAATTTTCTTTTAGGTGTTTTGAACCATGTGTTTGTTATAACAAACCCATTTCTTTCACAGAAGTCAATAAGCATTTGACCTCTCTGATTCCTCCTTCCAGTCCATATTGGCTAACATGTTGTGATGTGTTTTATGTCCAACCACATTGTTCCAATCTCCCATTATAATCGTATTTGTTGCGCCCTTTCCATCCTCTTCAAGAATGTCTTCAATTATATCATACAGCTCTTCCACTTCTTCATCTTCATACTCCAATGTTGGCATGTACACTTGCACTATCAAAATACTTATCGGTTCTACTTCAACTTAACAATAATGATTCTGTCACTATACACACGCTTCTTAACAACACTTTTCACTATGCTTTTATGCACTGCTATTGTTACACCTCTTTCAACCCTGTCACCCCCGGAATAATTCACTGTATAATCACCACTTCTTATTTAACCGTGACCCTTCCACCGCACTTCATTAACACCTAGCCCAGACAGTGCGCTCTTCTGCATCTCCTTTTTCAAATTTTCGAGTTTTCCTCCTTGATTCAAGGTCCTTACATTCCATGTTCCTATCTTGAAGCTGTGATGTTCCTTCTGCTTCTGTATGTAGTCCTCTCTGTAACTCCTACTGCGTGATGTCTCGTCTAGAAACACTCCCCACCGGAGATCCGAATGGGGGAGCAGTTTACCTCCGGATTGTTTTGTCTCCAGAGGAAGCATCTCACATTTGTCTCTGTTTCTGGAAGAGACTATCCAGGAAAAGTAATAATGTGGTAGCTTTTCCATTCGTTTTCCACATTGCAGTACAGCAGCCTTTCGGACCACTCTTGTCACGCCTGCTGCTACATGATCATGAATTATTTCGAGCATCATTTGCTCTGTGCTTCAAGTCGCTACCGATATTGCTGCTTCCAGCATCATGAGAGTTTTTATTGGTTTTACCATCTCCTAGGCATCTCTCTTCGTCTGGTTTCTGCCCTCTTGATCTGTCTGGCTTGGGAGACTACTTGAAGGAATGCTACTGCCCGCTTAGGTCTAAGGGTCACTGGAACTCACAAGCCCCTCTACCACGGCAAGGTCTCCACCAATAAAGGGGAATGATGTGACTGGGTTAATTTAGTGGGGCATTTTCCATATCTTTGATAAGTATAAAAATGACAGGGAGAGTATTATACTGCTCATAAGATATGGCAAAGGATAAAGTTCACACTGATATGCGATATTTTAACTGATGCAGTTGAGTTTGTTACATTTGTTGTGGCAAGATTTGAAGTGTTATTATTTGTATATGTACATGCAAATGAAAAATGGATTCTGACTAATGACATCTGGCATACATACTACAGAAACGAGCTGATTTCAATAATTTGTCATCTGTTTCAGATTGTGGGGAGCTTACAAGAAGATCCACAAGTTTGTCGATGTGATTTCTTACTTCAGCACTCAGCAGTGGAAGTTTACAAATCACAATGTGCAAGCAGTGTGGAGCAGGATGACTCCTCTAGATCAAGAGCTGTTTGACTTCAACATTGCCAGACTTGACTGGCAGTCTTTTCAGATCTTGTATGCAGGGACTACGTACCAACCTGGCAAACGAATCTCCCGACACCTTGGAAGTTGCAAAGAAGCGCTATAGAAGGTGCAGCCAGAAAGTGCTTAATAACTTAGTTATTAATGATTTCAAGCTCTCAAGTGGTACACTGATGATATTCATCCCATTTTTTATGTTGGCACCATATAGAAGTGGGTTGTGTGTGTTGTGCTTATGCCCTTGAAATCCGTTTCTGACCTTCTAAGTTAATGCTGTCCAGGGGTTGTGTCATGGGGTTAGAACCTACACTGAAATCTACCCATAATCACCACTATCCTGATTGATACTATGTGCTGCTATGACCCCTTGCTTGAAGCTATCTTTATTGATTACATCCTCCTGGGTGTGTTGTAATAGCTAAAGGAATATAAAAAAAGTTCTCATATGTTTAGTGTCTGCGATTTCAAAATTTATGGTGTTAAAATGGGTCACAAACTCTACTCATTAACTACCTCTTTTGGTCTACAGCAATGGGATTTATGTACAATAATGTCAAGAACTTTATTATAGTCAATTCAGCCTAACAGTCTAACACAAGATAAATCACTCGACTGGAGATCTACCTCCATAGCGCAGCTGGTCACAGTATACACTAACTTGAGATGAAAATAAAGCTAAAAAAATACCGTTGTATTAACAGTTGCATAAATGGTACTGGAAAATTGATACAGTCTCATGGAGCAACTATCCTTTTTCTTCTCTATCTTAATTTCTCTTCATACTTAAGATAATTTCTAACTAGTGAACTATGTTGCAACAAGTTACATTAATTTTCTTTTAGAGTGTGCAAAAGTAGTACTGACTAGCCTTTGCAACTGGTTCCTGACCGCTCAGTGTTTCTTCATTTTATTATTATTGTTCTTGATTAGTATGGCTTAGTAAAAGCATTTCTGTAACTGTTTTCCAAAGGCTAAAATTTGTGTGAGTTGACCAGTAGCTATGAATTAGGCTGTGTTGCTGACATTTTGGAAACGCTTTCTGACTCCATTGTCAGGGTCAAACTGAAGTGTGTATTCACTTTGACTCTGAAGATGAAGGCAGCATGCTCCTCTGAAACTTTGGCAAAACACCACTTTTCCATGATGCAAACACACAAAAAGATGATAAATATCTATATACTTATTTTATACTACCACAAATAATTAGGTTGTGGGCTGATGAGTTTGTTGTGTAAGTTAGCCAGGAAAAGAAAATAACTACAGAAAAAATGCTATACTCTAATTTTGGAGCTGGGATATCTTAATCACTCCAGTGACTAAGATGTGGGCTGGACGATCCTGAGCTATATTCTAGAACAGGCATGAGATTTGTTTCTTCTCCAAAATGTCCAGATTGGTGCTGTGGCCTAACCAGCGCGCTATTGAAGGGGTACAGAGCCAAGGAGTGAAGGTGACCACTCACCTAATCTAGTGCTGGGGTTAAGAATGAGTGTAGCTATACCTTCAAGACATGCATATTCTTACTTATTCTTATTATTTTCCTCCACGCAAAGATACGTGGTAGTGTACTTTAACAACTGAGCACAAGGTTACACAGTGCGGAAGGTGAAAAAGAATAATCTAAATTTTCTACAACTTGGTGTTATTTATATGATATATATGTTCTTTAATTGACATACTAAAACATGGAATTGGTTTCAGGGTGAAGAATGCATGTATGGTAATCATTTGTTTGCATACTTTTAATTCTCTGAGAGTCTTTACAATGTAAATCACGTCATTTTAGCATCTAAGCTGCAGAACTTACATTAATGATGTCATTCTCTTTTCAGATTGAAGATTGCACATTACACTTTGGTATACTCATTGCGCTTCATTCTGCTTGCCCTCATAACTTGGGTCACCCTAAGCGTGGCGATGTGATGTTTACAGCTTATAAAAGCAGTAATTGCAAAGATTATTGGATGTAAACAATTGCTTTCAGAATTAATCAGAGACAATGATAAAAGATATAATGTTTTTTACACGGCAGTTTCCTGTGAATTTCTAAGCTTTTCACTGCTACGAATGTAATGGTTGCACCATGCTCTTCTGTATATTCACATAGGATACTGTAATATCGAGCCTTATTTTTCATGAGAAATTCTGTGACTAGAATATAATGTAACAAATTATTGTTTTAACTACAAACTGAATTATGTTTACATATCAAGGTGCAACATTTGTGTAGTGCATTCATATCCAAATTCGTTGACTGTGTTAAGGCTTCTTGAGTGAGGGACAGATTAATTTAAGGAGTTTTCATTGTACCATTACAAGACAAGAGCATTAAATATGTAAATTTCATAGCATGGAATGAGAAGGTGATTTTTACTGACAGTTTGGAAAATATGAGGAAGAAAGGGGCTGTGAGCAGCATATTTCTGGAGAGACTGAGGTAAAGTATAGATGATTTGTCTGACTTTCAGGCAACTTTCAGACATGGATGAGGAGTCCTAACTTCCCAACCACATTTTTATTAAGCTCAGAGAATATTACAAGATTTCATGAAATGACATGTTTATTCAGGATATACGATAGTTATTTAATTAAGATTGTTGATGATTCATAACGAAAATTGTTTCAACTTTTGCTGTGCTCAGGATTCATCAACAGAATGCAGGATAAAATCACAACATAAATATAACTAATAAATCGTTTGAAAAAGGGGAAAAGTTAAAATATTTGGAAATGACTAACCAATGGAAGTAACAAGCATGAAGGTATTACAGTGTAACTCACTTAAGACGTCCTCGGTTAAGTAAAGGCTTCAGAATTAAAAAACACCAATATTCTCCCATTTGATTAACATGCACCTAGCCCATTTAATACGTCCCGGCGTTAAGTAAACTTCGCGTATAAGAAAACTTCAAAATGTCACAACGAAATGAATATTTCACCCGTTTAATGCACTTTCCTTATCAAAATCTTGAACCTTAACTACTGTAGTGAATTTTTGTGTCAAAACGACCTGACCACTTCAAGGGCACGGTTTATTCATTCTTTCTTTTTTCTAACTTTTCTGTGTCATGCTGTCTGACAATGTTCAAGACTACGTATTTCCAACGAAAGGTGTCAGAAATTAAACCAATAACATATACAAGAAACAGTTTGTTTACACAGGCAGAGTGATGCATCAAAGATATGAGAAGAACCGCTCTGTTCTTCTTAGGGACATACGAGAGGAGCGTTTTGTCCTTCACAAAGCCATAAATGGAACTGCTAGGTTCTTTATTCCTGCACGGCAGAAATTCGGCTGGAATTTCCCCTTTGTACTTATTATTGTCCCTACAAAAGTGAGTCCCTTTTCTCTAAGTTTGTCAACTACGTCCAGAGAGGAAAGCCAATTGTCGGCCGTTATGTTCCTGTCAGTTTTGGAAATTGGGCCCACAAGTCTCAGAACAGCCTGTGTTGGTTTCCCCAAATTTCTGTCAATGCTGTTCATCCATTACCATCCGAATCCTTGCCATCTTATATGTATGCATTGCATAGGTAACTGTTTCTGGCATCTGCAAGAACAAGGACTTTCATACCATATCTCGACGGTTTCATTGGCATGTACATTTTGAAGGAGCACCTACCGCGATATGAAATTAACATTTCACCTACACAGAAGTAAGAACCAATGCAGAAGGATTTCTGGCAGTTTTGTACAAGTTGGTTGAACAGGCCAGAGATAGCAGCAACCTTATCTGTTTTTCTTGCGCTTCTGTCACTGACGTTGTTGAACCTCAGGCATGAAACTAGCAAAAGAAACCTATTCATTGACATCGTCACCCTAAGGACACTGCGGCCATACTTTGGTGAAAACAGGGTTCTTATGTCTTCGCGTCCTGACTTGAACGCAACGCTGAGGTGTAGAAGCCCATCAGTGCATTCAGTTCCATTACATCTGTTTCTTTCACCAAAGATTTCTTATTTTCACCGTATTTCTTCGCACAGACGCAATTCTTTCTTTCGTTCTCAGAACTATTTCTTGTAACATGGCTGCGGTAAATAAACAAGTCCAAGCATTTTCTGTACAATCGTCTTTTTTCCAGTTTTCCGTTTCTAGTTGGTTCGGGAAGACGTGAAACTATATTGTGAATTCGTGTGCGGACTTTTGCAGGGGGGGGGGGGGGGCTTCTTGGACCACACAAAATTTTTCGCACGAAAGCAGCCGTCCTCACTGTTGTTGTCAATGTTATTGTCATTGTGTTCTTCATCAGATGCTTCTTCCTCGTTATCTGTGACGTGAATACTTTTTAAAAATAATCGTCTTCACTTCCTTTGCTCTCGCTCGTTTCTTCCAAAACATTTACGACGAAATCCTGGAAATCAGGATCGTCGCAACACATACTGAACTTTCCTGCCATTGTTCTAGCACGCAAAAACACGAATCGACTCTGCCATCGCACGTATTCACTAAAGCGATACCGGAACACGGATACCGGATACGGGTCGAAATGACCCGAGGTGTTGGTTCAGGGCCTTATCTCGTAGTGAGATTGTTCACGATTGGCTGTTTCATAGGTCTCTCGATTGGAGGAAGGTACACGGGAGAGGAACCAATGAGCTTGAAATTTGGAGGTGCCAGAAGAGTTTGAATTTCTGGCGGGTCATTTTGACCCGTACCACAGTAGTTACGGGTTAAATAATTTCTCCGAGTTTCCATTCTTTCAAAATTTTCCCAACACACTGTGTTGAAATGACGTTGTCAGTTCGTATAGGTTAATCTAAGGTAATTTCTGCTCGCGAGTTTCACACAGCAGAATGACGCAGCTTAATAGCTTGCGTTTCTTCGCGACGCTCGTACTGTAGCCAGTGCCCACTACTCGGCCTCTGTCGCTCTTCCATCACCATATTTCTATATCATTAGTTAGGCGCGTTCGCAAAATTGCGAAAAACGACTGTTAGTTTCGTCATGTCAGTCCGTCTGTCCGAATGCAACAATTCGGCTCCAATTGGACGGATTTTCACGAAAGTTGGTATTTGATTATTTTTCGGAAATTTGTCGAGAAAGTATAAGTTTGATTAAAGCCTGACAAGAATAACGGGTACTTTATATAAACGCATAGGCACATTTGTAATAAAATCTCCCTGAATTCGTGTTAGAATGAGAAATATTTCAGAAAATCACAATACACGTTCTATGTTCAATAACGTTTTTTATGAAAAACGTGCCGTTTATGAGATAATGTGGAAAAATATGGTAGAGCCAGACGGGCCACAAAGGGCATTCTAATACGGCGCAGAAAAGATGCAAGAATACAGACATACTCTTAATATTTAATACTTATTTGTTTTCCACGGCAAAAATGGTAACGCGAACGCGCCTCAATGTTACGTTATACGAACATTGCCTGTCTTGTTTTGCTTCCAGCCACTCTGCTGTTAACTTATTTAGTAGTGTGTACGTCTGGAAGTGGCAACACAGCGTTGAAAGGCGTGTCTGTGCATGACCCGGGCAATAGTTCGCTGTTGCCACCTAAGATGTTGCTAAGATGTCTTCGCGTACCCCCAGGAGTACGCGTACCCCAGGTTGAATACCACTGTTCTAGAGGACGGCTTTGAAATGTCTGTTGTAGTGGTCCCTTATTGTGGATATTATTTGAAGAGAATTGTTGGTTTTCCAAATAGAATGGTAGTTAAGATGTGTCGTTTTTATTTTTGAAACCAGCGAAAGGAGTTTTATATTTTAAATTTGTTAAAGTGATGGGGCAGATAACGTAATAAAAAACTTTTGACTTACTTATGTTTGTAAATATTTGTACACATTGTTGGTATCTGCACACTTTTCTGGATGATTTCTCTTCAGTTTCTTCATTCATTCATTCATTCATTCATTCTCTAGTCTGTTTTACGACAGGTCCGTAGCCTCGTCCAAACGGAGTTCTCTATAGTGGGAGATCTAGTGTTTCCTCTTTCAATTTCCAGTATCTTCTCTTTTCCTTAAGGTCATCTAGTAGCTGCTTACGCATTCTTCCTCGTCTTCCCGTCTTTTCTATCCTTCTCTCTAACATTCCTTCAATTACCTGATTTTGAAGGCAGTTTTACGCAAGATGTGTCCAATCCAGTTAGCCTTAGGATATTCCTCTCCTCCTTGACTCTGTGTAATACTTCTTCATTTCTCACACGATCGGTCCAACTGATCTTCTCCATTCTCCTTCAACGCCACATTTCAAAACTTTCCAGGTATTTATGATCTACTTTCCGAAGTGTCCACGTTTCAGCACCATACAAAGCTATGCTCCAAATGTAGCACTTCACTAGTGTCTTTCTTAAATTTAAGTCCAGTTTGCTGGTGAAAAGAGTCTTCTTCTTGTTGAATGCTGCTTTTGCCATGACAATTCTGGATTTAATTTGATGTGCCCACAGTGCATCATTTGTTATCATTGTTATCAAATAATGGTATCAACATTCCCTGTAGCACAGTTTTTTCCTTAGCTAGTAGCACAAGGTCATCTGCATATTTCACAGTCTGAATTACTGTTCCTCCTATTTTGAAGCCTCCAAACCCTCCAAGAGCTACCTTGGTAAGGTACTCGCTGTATAAGTTGAACAGAATCGGCGACAAAGAGCAACCTTTTCTGACTCCTCTTCCAATCTTCACACTTCTCGTCTCCCCTCGGTCCAGTCATATTTTGACACTCTTTTCCATGTACAATCTGCCAATCAATCTTCTTTCGCGCCAGTCTATCCCAGTTCCCTTTAGGATCTGCATTAATTTGGTCCAGTTGACACGATCAAATACCTCCTGCCAGTCTATGAAGCAAGCACACAATTCCTCATCTATGTCCAAGGTTCGTTCTGATATTATTCTCAGCATCCCAGATACATCCCTAGTTCCTTTTCCTGTTCTAAATCCAAACTGATATTCTCCAAGCACATCCTCAGTCTTCCTTTCAATCCTTCTTCTAAGTATCCTCCCTACTATCTTTGCTGTATGTGCGATGATGCTGATTGTGGGATGGTCGCTCTATTTTGTAGCTTTGGGCTTCTTCTTGAAGGCAACCATTGTAACTTCTATGAAATCTCTAGGCCACTCTCAAGTTACATATACGAGGTCTGTCCAAAAAGTATCCGACCTTGGGCCGGGGAAAAAAAGTTCTGTATCTTTGTGGTTACAATACCTAATCCCCTTCAAAGTAGGCCCCTTGTGACTCCACACACTTAGCCCAGCGGTCCTTCCATCGCTGGAAGCAATTCTGGAAGGCTTGTTTTGGAATGGTGTGCAGCTGCGCCGTCGCGTTCTGTATGATGTCCTCGCGGCTGTCAAAACGGGCGCCTTTTAGCGGTGTCTTCAATCTCGGGAACAGCCAGAAATCACAAGGAACCATGTCAGGAGAGCAGGGAGCTTGGCGAACCTGCGGAATGCCGTGCTTAGCCAGGAAACCCTGGATCAGGTGTGATGAATGAGCTGGGGCATTGTCATGATGCAGCTGCCAGTTGCGTGCGTCCCACAGCTCCGGTCTCTTGCGCCGAACTGCATCACGAAGATGACGGAGGACTTCTTGGTAGTACTCCTTATTAACAGTTTGGCCTAGTGGTGCGTACTCATGATGCACAACACTCCGGTAATCGAAGAGAACAGTCAGTATCACCTTCACATTGCTCCGAACGTGTCGTGCTTCTTTGGGCCTCGGGGATGTTGGATGCTTCCATTGTGACTACTGGACCTTGGTTTCCGGGTCATATCCGTACACCCACGACTCGTCACCAGTGATCACAGTCTTCAGGAACTCAGGATCCCTGTTGGCGCACTCCAGCATGTCCTGCGCTACCTCAAGTCGGAGTTGTTGCTGCTCCGGCGAAAGCAGCTTGGGCACAAATTTTGCCGCCACTCTTCGCATGCCCACATCCTCAGTTAAAATCGTGTTTGCGGAACCTCTGCTGATCCCAACCTCATCAGCAATTTCCCGGACGGTCAAACGACGGCCCTCCATGATCAATGTCCGCACTTTGTCAATGACATCAGCATTTCGGCTCGTTGACGTTCTCCCGGAACGCTGGTCACTGTCCGCCGACATGCGGCCATCTTTAAAGCGGTTGAACCACTCTTTAATTTGAGTGACCCCCATTGCATCATCACCGAAAGCCTGCTGAATTTTGCGGATTGTTTCCACTTGGGTATCCCCAAGTTTCTGACAAAACTTGATGCAGTATCGCTGCTCCAAACATTCTGTCATCTTGAACGAAACGAGAATGCGACGAACACGTGTTACACCACTTCGCTATCTGGCAGCGACAGACGCATCCGGCGGTGTTGCGAGGCAGCAAAAAATCACGCATGCGCATGAAAGTTCCTTCTACCAATACGCTCAGTTTACCCACCCTTTCGCCATTACTTACCGCGGGAAAAAATATAGTCGGATACTTTTTGGACAGCACTCGTATGCTGTTGAACAGCTGTTTCATTAGTTTGAGACCGTCTTCTCCCAAAAATTTGAGTACATCCCCAGGTACATCATCATCTCCTGTCGCCTTCTTATCCCTCATCTCCTTGATAGCTTTTTCCACTTCACTTTGCAAAATATAAGGGCCTTTCTCGTCTTTATCTACTTCAGCTTCAGGTTCAATTTCCAGTTGTTCTGGTGGATTAGCTCGATCGTAGAGCTCTGTAATATAATTCTCCCAAATTTGCAGTATTCGTCTCTGATCTATTATTATATTCCCTTGAGATTCTTCGATGCCAATGTTTTGAATACCATGGATTTCTTTCCAACCTAGTTTCTTTGCCTTCATGAACATTAGATCATAACGTCCTGTTCTTTGAAATTCTATGATCTCGTCGCATATGCTCTGCAGATATTCCTTCTTGGCGTTGTCCGTGGCTCTTTTAAATTCGTTCCTCAGTCTTCTGTAGTTCTTCCTTTCTTCTTCGGTTTTGACATTCTTCCATTTCCTTCGTTCATCCATTTTACTGGTCATCTCCTGTGTAATCGATGACTTTCTTGCTCTCCTCTCGACTTTTCCAACCAAATCACTCATAGTATCTAACACACATTTCTTGATATTGTTCCACTGCACTTCCACATTCCCACCTTCACATTTGAATGCACCAAGTTTTTCTTCTAGTCTATCGTTGTACTACTTGTCGTTGAGCATATAGCTTCTCCAAATCCCATCTTGGTTTTCGCTTTTGGAAACTTGTCATATTCTTCAATCTGGTGCAAATCTTTGCAATCAGTAAATTGTGGTCAGAGTCAATATCTGCTCCAGGCAGTGTCTGCACATCCTTCATACTGTTCCTGAATCGCTGTTCACTAGTACATAGTCCAATTGATATCGACTCCTATCCCCTGGTGATTTCCAGGTGTACAATTTTCGGTTTCTTATTCCACGTATATTTATGTACACGTCTTAACTACCATTCTTTTTGGAACGACGACAATTCTCTTCAAAGAATATCCACAAATAAGGGACCACCTCAACAGATATTTCAAAGCCGTCCTCTAGACCAGTGGTATTCAACCTTTTTTGTTCGCGTACCCCCAAATATAACTTCTCTTCAACTTTTTACCCCCAAAGTTGTTGGTGCATATTTTAAGTTATACAAACAATTGCAGTGATAATAACTTAAGAAGTTTAATTAAAGCTCATCAATGCTACAGCAAGAGCTAAAAACTTTGCCCTCCTGACCGCATTCACTCAGTATACCCGCGGCACACCTTGTTTATAAGTCTCTGGTTTCTTCTCTCGAAATTGTTGAAATCTCGCGGCGGATGTTGTTTCTTAGGCCTTTCAAGTGTGGGGATTTGTGTTATACACTTTAGCTCTTATACTTCCGCACAAATAAAAGTCATAAGGCGTTAAATCAGGGGAAAATGGTGGGCACAGACCATGGCTAATTATTCGGTCATGGAAAACCTTTCTCCGTGCTTCGTAACTTACATGTGGCACATGAGCTGTTGCAGAATCTTGCTGGAAAAATCCGTATAGCTTTTCTTCTTGTGTTAGCTAGGAGCAAATGGGCGTAGAATGTTGTTCGTGTATATGACAGTATTTACTCTTTTGCCATGAAAGATGCACCCAATTACCCTGCGTGCACCAGTCACACACCTAACACCTCTATTTTCGTCATGAAGAGGAAGTTCGTGAATAAGTTCTGGACTTTCTGCACTCGAATACTGGTTGTTCTGAGAATTCACCTCTCCAGGCAAGGAAAACCAGGCGTCATCATAGAAAAACATAAAGTGTGGATCAACTTTTCCATCTTGTACAGACTGAAGAAACAAATTACACAAACGCATTCCTGCAAACACATTATGTTCATGAACGACCGTTGTCTTACAAGATAGCAATTTTAACAACTTTGTGCCCCTACGTGAAGAGTTTACGAAGCACTTGTTTCCTGAGCTAGGCGTTTAGGACAGTGTTTCTAAAAATCTTTTTGCTCGTGGCTCCCCTCTGAGCTTCAGTTATCTGTGTGGTCCCCCACCTTCGTAGACACCGTCACTTATGGAAAAAGTTACTTTATTTCCACATTGTTGATTTACATATTAGAATATATTTATATTACTTTCTTTACGATATTGTTGTTTTTTAATATTTTGTTTAGGAGTAACACATTGTCTACTTATGCAAGTAAAAATACGCTGTTAATAATTTGAGTTATATTCAGTGTGTTCCCTTGGGTCTGACGAAAACTTGGAAGTTTCTGAATGTTCGGTTGCAGTGTGGTCAGTGACAAGCGAAGAACACACATCTTCACAACATGAAGGTGGCTACTACTTTTGACAGCAAATAAGTCACCCAAATGAAACCGATTCAACCAGATAAGATGTTTGAAAACCAATAAAATACAACTTTGCCTTCTGTGCTTCGGGGGATGCAGGGCAGAAGGGAACCTTTGATTCAATTTTAAATCTGCTATATTTTATTCAAGCGGTGAAGTTTCGGTGTCCCACTCAAAAAGTACTTTAGACCCCTAATTTTCCGTTATTCGCCTGTGGCCCCTTAGAAATTTGATGTGGCCCTCTTGGGGACCACATGGCCTACTTTGAGAACCACTGATTTAGGAGATTTCTGGGTGAAGTTTGAAATCTAGCACCAATATCTTCCATTTCCTTCTGTCTGCACAGTGCGTTTCCTGTCTGGTTTTTTGTCTAGCAGCAATCCTGTATTTTTCATCTTATTGACTTCGTCTACTTGGAATTGCTTCCCTTGGAAATTCACACCGAAAATTTCTGCGACATTTTTCAGCAGACTTATATTTCAAATCCGTTCTTAGTTCCACTAGACACACATGCTGTTGAATAGTAGCCTATACCTAAAGCGATGGTTGTTTTTACAGCACTGAATGTTGATGAGAAATGCGTTACCAGACAAACGCGGTTGTTTATGGTAGAAGTATCTTATCATCACCGACTGTTAACCGCACACTCGCGCAGTACAAGGGGCTCGGCATGCCGCTAATAGGGCTGACATTTCTGTATCAAGCAGGAAACAATTCACTCTGTATAAAGGTGATACGTGATTTCAGACTTCCACCGCGATGTAGATGAGATCTGCGCTCTTCTGGGATATTACGTGGCGTTGACTGGTAATTCTGTTGTACATTTCGGGACAACTAATCGTTCCCATCTTCAAGGGTGAAGAAGTCAAACAAGCCCTTTTCCAATAGTGTTGATGCAGCGTAAGGGAGGGGAGGGAGTAAGTAACTCTAGTAGCTAGGTGCTGCTCTGAGGTGAAACTGTCCGGGAAGGTGAAGCCACTACCAAGTGCAAGAATGGGAGCTTGAAGGAAAAAGTATATATATAAAATAAAAGGAAAAAGAGAAAAGGAAGGAAAAATAAATAAATTAAATAGCAGCGTCAGCAAGAAATTAAGAAAAAGCGGCGCTGGGGAATGGAACTGCCGTTACAGCGTGAAAGAGGAGGAATGAGAGTATGGTCCTGAAAAGGACCGCTGGCAGGTCACCACTGCTGGTGGATCTTCTACTTTCTCTAAGGAGGCAAATGAGAGGTTTCCACGACCCGCTTAGATTTAGGCCATCCTTCCTGTTCATATTCTTTGGATGGAGCTCCAACTCAATCGCCTCCCTTATAAGTCGGTCCATGTATCTGGATTTGGTAGAGAGGATTTGGGTGTTTTGGAATTTTATAAGTTGGCCATGGTTTAACCTATGTTCCGCCACCGCCGATTTGTCTGGATGTCCCAACCGTATATGCCGGTGATGTTCCTTTTTACTGGTCTCAATGGATCGACCAGTCTCTCCGACTTACACCTGGCCACACTCACAAGGGATGCTGTACACACCTGGGCAAGTCAGCCCCAGGTCATTCTTCACAGGACGGAGGAATCTCGAGATTTTCCTCTGCAGCAAGCCAAAACTCTTCATCTTGTGTTTGGCCAACATGCTGCTGAGTCGGACGTATGTCGTCTGGATATACCGCAGGAGAGCGACTGAGGTGGGCTTATCTTTGGGCTTGGAAGATCTCACTTTCGGGTTCAGGGAACGTCTTATCTCCTTAAGGCCCGGTGCACACATCCGTTTTTCTAACATGCGGTGACGCTGCGTTGCCGCTGCGGGGTCATAGCAACTCAATGCACACATCCGTGAAATGACGCCAGTTCACATTCAGCCGCCAATGATGGATGTCTACCAAAGAAAACGTGTAATATTTGCTTACCTTGTTTACAAAAAATATATTTTGAAACAAAGAAGACGATATTGGGTACATACATTTACCGAATTAAGACTATTAAGGGTAGATTTTATACATCTTTTGCGGATTTACGAGCAAATTCCGATAAGTTTTTTAATTACTTCCGAATGTACAAACACTAATCCACGCTCCTCTTTTCTTTAGACGGTCGTGGTAGTTCTCAGAAGCGACATTCCATATTTCAGGGTAATTTTTTATTTCCCCAATAAACAATTCAATGTCTAAATCTTCGAAATTTCCCGCCATTGTAGTTAACGCATTTACGTTAAAAAACGTATGTGTGCACCGAATCATAGACAACAAGGTACTGAGAGAACGGATGTGCGTCTGCGGTGCGGTTACGTCGTGGTGGGGAACGCAGTGTTCAAATCAACGCAAGATTTACGTACGGTGACCACAACGTCGACGGAGGTATGTGTGCACTACCCAACTGACTTCAGTGTATCCCACACCGTAATTACGGCAACGCAGCGTCACCGCACGTTAGAAAAACGGATGTGTGCACCGGTACTAAGACTTTACCCATTTTCCCTGAAAGTGGTCTTGAGGAAGTCCAAATCATCATAGAGGCTTTCCTTGTCATACAGAGCACCAATTTTCCAAGGACGGCCTGTTTGTTGGAAGGTTGGTGATGTGGTCCACGGTTCAGGTAGAAGTTTGTATGGGTAATTTTTCGGTAGAACTTATGGTCCAGGGGGCCATTGGGTCTCCTATAAATGTCTATGTCAAGAAAAGAAATGTGGCCATTTTTTTCGTCTTCATGGTGAGGTGGATATTCCTGTGAAGGTCATTCAGATAGTCAAGGAACCTCTCCAACGTCTGTGGTCCGCGTGGCCAGATGACAAATATGTCATCCACATAACGGAACCAGCACTGCGGTTTTGTGGGTGCGCTTAAGCTAAGTCCCTCTCCTCGAAGTCTTCTATAAAGAAGTTAGCAATTATGGAAAAAAGCGGGGAACTCATACCCACACTGTTAGTTTGCTCGTGGAATTTTCCACCAAAGGAAAAGTATTTAGAAGTGAGGACATGCCTAAATAAGGCCTGAATGTCTTCACTAAAATGTTGGCTGAAGAGGTTAAAAGACTCCACAATATTCACTCCGGTGAACAGGGACAACACGTCGAAACTGACCATCAGGTATACTGGTCCGACCGTAAAGAACCAACAGCGTGAACAATCTCAATGGAATTTTTCACGTGATGCATAGAGCGCCCCACAAGTGGGCCGAGTAAACCTGCCAGGTACTTAGATAGCTGGTAGGTAGGGGCTCCAATGTTGCTCACAACAGGCCTTAGAGGTGCCCCCTCTTCATGAATCTTGGGGAGTCCATATAGCCTTGGAAGTCTAGTGCCCGCGGGAAGTAGTCGTTTGCAAACCTCCTCTGCAAGTGATGATTTCTTAAGAAGAAGTGTGGTTTTCCGTTCGACCGTCTCTGTCGGATCCTTAGCCAACCTCCTGGCACCAATTTTCCGATTGTAGTGAACGGTGTTAAGTACAACTGTGGCATTGCCCTTGTCTGCCGGGAGGATGGTTACGTCAATATTCTTCCGTAGAGTCCTAAGCACCTTCCTCTCAGCGCCAGTCAAGTTATCTCCCTCGATCTAGAAGAGTCCATGATTATCCTCACAGTTTCTTCTCTGGCTTCTTCAGCTGTCTCGGCAGGCAGTGACTTGACAGCCTTATCTACCTCGGCGTGGATGTTCTTTACGGGTGAAACACTCGGAGCCACCGCATAGTTCAGACTTTTCCATAGATCTGAGTGAACAGTGCCATCCAACGGTTTGCCGCTTGAGTTGACAACCGTCTTCTTAGGGGCCGGGGGCACTGGGTGTTATATTTTATGGAGACGTAGACATTTTCCGCACTACCTGGCTTTGCTGTCCTCGCCGATACGCGAAGCCTTCTCGAACGTGAGCCGGTCGATGTGGGTCGAGTGAGGCTCTGACGGCGCCAAGATCAGGTGGATTTATAGCAACTCACTAGTTCACGCCTACAGTGTTGATCCTTTCTCTGAAGCAGAGGCTAGTGTGTTTGTAGATTCTGTTTGCGGCTTGCGATCGGATATGGTGGCAGAATTGTAGGAAACGGGGTATGGTGCTTTGGTTCCTGCAACGCACGAGGAAGGAGAGCGAGGTAAGGAGTTTCGCTTCCTTGATTCGAAGTCTTTCGAATTTCTGAACGTGACGTAGAATAACCTCCATATAGAGGCGTACTATGTGCGATTTCAGGCTTCTGCCGCGATGTAGATGAGATCTGCGCTCTTTTGGTATATTACGCACGAGAGTGGTAATTCTGTACAGACGTTTCGGGACAAACTTGCGGTCCAATCTTCAAGGGACAAGAAGTCCAAGGAGAAAGCCACGAAGAAAGCCTTGACTTGGATTTCTTTACCCTTGAAGATGGGACCGATACGTTGTCCCTAAACGTCGGTAAAAAATCATCACTCTACGCTTCGAAAAATTCCAGAAGAGCGCAGATCTTCTCCAGGACACTCCATTTCATGTATAAAATAACAAAATGCCATCGAATTAAATAATAAATTTAACACTCTTGAATAATATTGAAAATTAAAGAATAGGAAGCACCGCTACACACATCACCACCACCACCACCACCACCATGACTGCTGTTGGTGTTGGAACAAACACTAAAATAATATTGGTGTTCCTGTCTCGATGTTGTCGGGTTGATCTATCAACGTAGAATGCATGACAAGACGGAAAACTTAATGCTTAGCGAAGAACGATGTGACCTTATGCTTTGTGTTATTCTGTATGTCCTTATACATCTCCTTGTAGTGTCCCATGACAGCCGTCATCTCCCTCTTCAAGCCATACACACAAGGCCCTTTTCATATTTAGGAGAAAGTGGTCACGATAAATACACGAGAATTTTTCTCACTCGATGGACTGCCGTAATGCTTCCCCCGCTCTTGTCTGTATTTTTCTTTATGTAAACAAATCATCGATTTATTTACATCATAATTGCTTCCGACCACAGACTGCCCATTGCCCTGCCCATCAGCAGATAAATCACACTTTCCAGGCATAATTAGAACATGGAGCCAACAGGTAGTTCTTAAAATTATTAAAAGCACAGTCAAAGTGCGTCTCGTTTGGTAGGATATGTAGGTAGCTACATATTTAAAAGGGAAGGCAGACGCGACCTCTTTGCGAACAATCTTCGCACTTAAAAAGGGCCGACCGAAAATTACCGACAGACCTTTGCCGTGATGCTCAATGTTACCCACAAAAAATCTTCCTCGAATAAGCAAAATCAAAATGTGTGAACCTGCGAGAAGGGACTGTTTGTTCTGCTGATAAAATCCACTGGTTTTATGTACTATAAATATGAAACCAAAATATTAAATCACATCTCTCTCCCAATTGTTTTCTAGAAATTGAATTCAAGGTCACAGCTGACAAAGGCCACAGAGGGAAACCCCTTTGGTTTTTAACTGAAAATACAAGTTTTTAAATGTAATATTTTCATTATAAAGGTACCGCAAACTCTGTACAAGCCTGGACAGTCCCTGACGTTTCCAGGAGGTTGAGACTCCCAGATTTCAAAACAATCGGCACATGACAGTGGTAAGGTTGTCAGCCCTACGCACAGGCCACCTTTATCCCCCAGGAAATATTCCTGACACTTATTTCTGTTAGAGCCATAGTGCGGCCTGAAAGATTAAGTGAATGAAAAATGCCAAATAAAACCATCGGGAATCGACCCCGCGAACTTCCGGCTTGTAATTGTCATTATATTTAGAGATAAATTACAATCTAAAGACGGTATGCATTATTCACCTTATTTGAAACACTCTTCATAGCTAAATTAATATTTCAGGTTTTTATTATTACAATATGTGAAACTCTGAATGTACATAGTAACTCAGTAAATGTGAACAAGTCCACACTGAATGCAATAGGTATGTTCTAAAATTCATTTATGTAATCAAATATTTTCTCACTTACTTGTATAATAAAACAGCTGTAAAATAAAATTCTCACATTTTGAAGGTCACCTGCATGTTTCCTGCCGGAAGTTGTGTAACAGAGAGCACAGAAGTTATTTTATTTAGGCCACAGTTCACATTACCACAAGCCATTGTGAAACTCTCGGAGACTTCATTCACTTTCATGACATTGCAACTCTTCGGGAAGTCCAGAACAGCTTAGAATGTGTGAAACTCTACGATAACACACCAATGTGTTTTTATGGGGTAGTGATTAATGAAGCACAAAATAAATTTATATTAGTCTAATGGAACCAACATGGTGCGTGAATGTGTGTGTGTGTTTGCAGGTGTCCCCTTCACACTCAAGACAAATTGTAATTTATTTTACTGTAGTCATCCTTTCTGGCAGAATTTTATAGAAGATGTCAATATATTTTCTATATATATATACACATATACATATGAGTAGTTATACTTGTCACTGACGTAATATACAACACAGACTAAATATTAACAATACCATTGATGTACTAAGTTACCAATTGTGTCTTAAATACCACATAATTCACTCTATTCAGATAGACTACTAGCTCATTTCTGTACCATGTTTTGATTATAAACAATTCCACTGCATCTTGCAATTACATTTCTTTAAAATAAGTCCTTATTTCATACATAATTATATATTCCATGTTACAGCATCCTTTAGTGAGTAGAAGGTCTGATGCAATAAAAATGATTTTAGTTTCCTTCTAAAAGCTGTGTATTATTTAAATTCTACAAACGACTTGTTAATTTAGTATATAATGAATTATATCTCCATGTTATTTACACTGCTTTTGAAAATGTGAGTTTTATGACATTGGGAACAAAGATATGATCTTTGACGTGTATTTTAATCCTGCATATGCGAAGTTTTATCTACATTGAGAACTCCGCCTTTCAGGGATGTTACGCAGCTTTGATTTATAATTAGTTAGGCCTACCGCCGTTTCAGGACGACCTATCTTTCCCATCTTCAAGGGTCAAACAGTCCAAGACGGCTGCTTAACCTTTGAAGATGGGGACGGTAGGTTGTGTCAAAACATCGGTATGTAATTACCAATGACCGCTGCGTAACATCCCAAAAGGACGAAAATCTCATTTACGTTGCAGCGGAATCTTGAAATCATGCATTTGTTCTGCCTTACTTCTATCTCCAAGAACGAAGACGCAACTATTGTTTGGCGCAGCAAACTGTCCTAATTACCTACACCCTCATAACTACCCTATCACCACATGAGCTATGGCAGGTGAACGGGACCTAATAGACATACTTAAAGGAGAAGGAAGAAGACAAGACGACAAGACGTAGGTCGGTTACAAATGCCTGCCTTCTTGTAGGTGCAGCAACTTTCATTACACACATTTTTTACACGCTACTGAAACAGCTGTAATATCATACCATGTGCAGCTTTAAAATGAAAACATTTTATGAAGTCAGTTGCATAATTAACCTTTAAAGTACGAATGTTAGATATATCTAACGCAGCCTGCAATCCCCAGTGGCCGAATGTTAGATATATCTAACGCTGTGCACGCGTGACGTTTTTCAGCTCTGACAGTGTTTGCTTTAGCAGGAAACCCAAACAAACCATTGAGGGCCCCACCAGCAGGTCTGGAATTCGTCATGAGCAATGATGTCATTTATGGCGGTCCGGGTTTCGATATTATTTGACTTGACCTTTGGTTATCAGCTGAAGAAGGTTGCAGGCGAAATACAGTAGACCATTGTACGACGTTGAAACGTAGAAGCTGGACCAGGAAGAGCTCAAGTTTAGTCTTCTGGCAGCTTTCGTATCAGTGTGGTGTATCTGATATTGTTTTGCATTGGCGGACTGGCATATATATATAGTGTGACAGTGGCGGATTGGTTATGTACTTCAATCCACAATTTTTTGTAACATTTATTGACAAAGCTTCAGGTGGTATTTTTTCACAGTCGTGTTTGAGGTTACTTTATCGGCGCCGAACTGGTAAATATTGCATAACTTCAGTGGCGGATTGTAAGGAAGTACTCCTTACTGATTATCTCTATTTGTTCTTCAGTGTTTACTGACACAGTTTCATCTGCATTACTTTCCCAGTGACCCAATCATTATTTGATAGACAAATTTTATATCAGTGGTGAATTGCCAATAACTTTCATCTATTCGGTTTATTTGGGACCCCTTGAAATGGAACCTCAGATGCGAGCTGGATATTCAAAACCACTCGAGCCAGACGAAATAGAGGAAGTACTGATGGATGAGGAATCTGAAGGAATTGGAAGAGACAGACGAACTTATGGAATCTCGTGTGCAGTCCTCATCCTCAGAAGACGAAGATAGTACTGAGGAAACCGAAGTTACGTTTCGGGCTAGAAGAGCCGGGGATTCGTCAAATGTCTTTGATTTCACTGGACCTCCAAATGGCGTCAGCCGATCAGCTGCCTCAGATATAAATGCAAAATCCTATCCCTTTTCAATCTTCATTCTCTTCTTCAGGCAGTTTTTTCAAATTACACTAGATGACACGAATCGCTACTTTCATCAGTATATGGCATCCAAAGACACAGCAAGCACTTCAGCACAGCCACCTGATATTACGATCGAAGAAATATAGATACGCGTGATTACATTCTCACGAACATACACGCTCCTCCCGTTGAAGGCAATTTCTGTGACGAATCTGGCCGTGCTGTCAAACCTACTGTAGTAGAAGACTACATTGGTCTGTGCATAGTGAACTGCTTCTAGAAGTGACATACGCGTGTGAACCTGAGTCGCTAGACACAGAGAGCAGCGTTCAATGTTGTGGCGTGAGTCGACACATATCGTTGTACAGATGGAACAGAATACATTTGCCGGTGCAAATAAGGGTTGTATATTTCTGTGAACGTAACATCACACATTCCTACGGTGTAAAGCAAGGGGTAAGTACAATAAAAATCCACAGAAGTGACATAAAATATATTACACTAAATAACTTTTGAATTTATCAGAAAGTTCCGCGAATACGTTTTATTGCTAAAAATTGACACTTCGTCCATAAATGTAGAAATTTACTCTCTTTCAAACAGTTTTTATTTCATAATTTTATGTTATATAGAGCGGAAAATATATCTGTTTTTGTGGAGGTCTGCAATTTTAAGATTTAAATGCCCGAAAAAGTCCGGCCAGCAGGAGACTAGGGGCTTTTAAAAGTCCGTACGTTAAAGGTTAATGCTAAAATTTGCCGTCCAGGAACAACAGAGTTCAATATAAGCGTATTCAGGCTACAGTTCCCATGACCGCATCCATTGTGAAACTATCAGAGCCCTTAGCGACCTTCGTGACGATGCAACTCTTCCCAAAGTCAAGGATAGTTAAGAATGTGTGAAATTATACCTCGACTCAGTAATGTTTTCATGGAGTAGTGTTTTGAGCACAAGAGAAAATTGACGTTTAGTCTTACAAAGCCACCGTATACTGTACGTTTCTGTGCGCGTCCTCACGAATGTGTCCCTTTCAGACTCTACTCCAGAGATCATAGACAAAAGTTTAAAAATTTTGGATAGGAGTTTACAAAATTTGAGATGAATATTATGCTATTGGAAGATTTCCTCTGATTTGCAGTTTTCCAATGTCTACAACGGGCAGTAATGAATACCTATCTCCATGGAGCAGTGTCCTTCTTGACAAGCTACTAGTTCATCAGCTGTTCAAGGAATTCCACCAAATTTTGAGAAATCTCAAGATTCAGTACCATGTTTACAAGAACACAAAATTTGTGAATACCCTGAGTCGGATAGCTCCAGTCGACATAAGCCAAATATCTTTCTTCAACAACCATTTCAGTATTATCTGCCCACCTATCCAAGCAGTCTCATTGCTGTAGTTTTTCCAATCAAATGCCATATGCATTTTTATTCTCCACCAAGCTTGCCACATATTTAACCATCTCATCCTCCTTGATATCATCACTCTCGCAAGATCTGGCGAGTAGCGATAACCATGAATGTCGTCAATATGCTGTTTCTCCAGCCTGCTGTTACTGACTCCCTCTTCTTCCCTTAATGTGAGAGACCAAATGTGAAGCCCATACGTGGTATAATACAGCAGGCAAATTATTTCATAAAAACTTTATATAATCTTAATCAGAACTACTACTTATACATTATCCTCCTCAGTACGGGCTTTGGAATTGTATGAGATTGAAAATAACGCATAAATATGTGTCGAAACCTGTAGCTCTTTTAGGCACATAAAATCTCGTTTCTAAATAGAGTTCTGTTTTGTCTGACACATATTTCTTATATTATATTATATTATCATAACACAGCGTGATGTCATATATAAAAATCTGAAAATTCTGTTGCAGAGCAAAATCGATGCAAGTTTGTAGAGAAATCGGGTAGGTTTTGGCTATTTTCATTAAAAGGTTCAGTTTTTTGTTGGCTAAATATTTGAATGTTTTGACCATTGTAGCAAATTACATACTTGAATGTGGCCTAGCTGCCTAAGAGTTTGAGTGCACCTGCATTAGACAAAGATTAAAAAGGCACTTCAGGTGTTATGTAATTATACGTCATTCGAAACACAGGACTTGATTGACAGCCCAGACAAACCAATTTTCTCACAAAGTGGGGCAGCATTTGAGCTTTCTACCGCTTTGGCTAAATACACCATATAACTGTAAGGAAATATTAAGATTTTCAGTGATTATATCAGGCATAAGTTTCTGTAATTCTATTGTATTTCCATTATTATCTGAATTTAATATATTGTACTCTGTCTTGTTCCGTGTCCTGCTTATTAGGATGTAAGGGGTGAATCTATATATGTAGTACTTTTAAATGCGGCGTAATTTTACATCAGGTACAACGACAAGGAAATTAAACACGTCTCTATTACGTGTATGAATTTCCTGTTACAGATAACAATTGCCATAATGCACGGTGAACAGAAAGTTAAATTGATTTTCCTGTTACAGTTCATATTATTTTAAAGATTTACCACCTATGTTAGAAAGAGTCTGAAGATGACTATGAAACAAAGAATTATATGATGTGATGCTTATGTTGTGAACATTGATAGGAAAATTAGGTAACCGAAAAGTGTATTAAGGAAAGTCATTTTCGTTTAACGTTTAATTTCCTGTGCTTTGTATATGATATGCCTTAATAATGAATAGCATAATATCCTATTGTAAATTATTCATGCAAGAAAAGGCGTGCTTGTATATCCTGCCCCTCTAGCCTATGGCTCATTAACTATTTTGCATTAAAGCAAGTGGTGCTTCATCGATAAATATTCAGTCCTTCTTGAGACTTGTAAAGAGAAACAAACTGTGTTTAATTCACATTTGAAGGTTGTTTTATAACACACAGTGTTCAGCAATTATCAGTGGAAGAATAAAATGTAAGTATGTAAGTTACTTTTTCTTCAATTGACAATTTTTTACCGTATTATCGAACTTATTAAACCTATTATATTTTAGCTATATAAAAAGCAATTTATGTACTGTTTCTTTAATAGTGAATTATGGTGTATTCATATGAGAGAGGCATGATTAAAAATATTTGAGAACACACAGTAATATCAAATACTCATATCTGCTTACGGTGAGTAATTATATACACGATTTTAAGCTTCTCCACCCATGTATGAGTTTGTGGAACTTTCAGATACGAAAATTATTTTATCTGACAGCAGCGACTAGTCATTTCCTGCCGGCTCCGTTGTTATGCACACACGTACCCATATACAGGCTACTTTCTACGCTACTTACCACACTGTGTATGAGTCACCTGCCTGTGTTTTCTCAAGTAATTTATTTAACGACGTCTTCAATTCGTATGATTATACAGCATCGGTGATAGATGCATGGATGAGTATGAGGCATTAATAAAATGACGGTGACACGAAAAAAACCAGTTACTCTGACAAGAATCTGCTACAGTGCTAATTTTTTTTTACGAGGAATCTCACATGGAATGACCTGGTTTTGAACCTGGGCCTCCGCAGTTAGAGGCCGGATCTGCTTTTCACTAGACACGCATCGTGTTATACATAGGCAGAATGGAGATGCTACAGGAAGTGAATTTTAAAATCGGATAACTTACATATACGTGAACACTTTTCAGCAACATGTTTCATTCTAGACGCGAGAACGCATGCAGAAGACACTTGCATGCTGCACTTATAAAAGACAAACTTGGTTTGCAAATTACACAAATCAGAAAGACTGAAATATATAAACTGCTTCCTTAATAGGGTACGCGATGGAGAAATATATCGCAAAAATTTCTCTCTAGCAGGGGAACTTGTTTTCACCTTGGTGGATACACGACCTCTCAAAATAACACGTTTCCTTATTAACTTTTAAGTGAAGGTGTGGGTATTTAATTCTAGCGCATGGTGTATGAAAAACGCGAAAACAATTAGAAGAGAAAAGGTAAATTTATCAAGTAAAGGCATATTGTGGGAAAGAAGCCAGATTATATTATATACCATGTCTTAAAAGGCAGTAATAAGTTATCCTTGTTGCCTAAATATATATTTTTTTCCATGGCACATTTCCTAGTGGGTCAGGGCCTCCTCATTATCGAGGCTTCACGATCACACTCCGTTAGATAAACCACACTCGGTAGGAGTCCTCTGGACGAGTGATCAACCCCACTCAGAGACCTCTACCTGACAAAACACAACAGTCACAAGCGACAAACATCTATGACTCCGGCGGGATTTGAACCCACAATCCCAGCTAGCGAGTGGCAGCAGATCTACACTTTAAACCGCACGGCTACTGGGACCGGCGGCCTAAATGTACAGTAAAATAAATCTCTAGAAATGCATTCCTACGTGAATATTACTCATATGTAGTGCATTCGATGTATAAAGTTTAACCCACGGAGTGCCATTACATATGTTCAGCGTTGGTGTGTTGTGTGCTAAGAGAGCAGACACGATTATTGAATCTATTTCATTCTGAGACAATAAATTCACACCAGTATGTTATGCAGGCTATATTTACACCATTTTTTTAATACCTGTTAAATTACCTGAGAGACTATGCCTCATTTTTAGGGCAAAACACTTCATTAGCTCATATTGCAAACAATACTGGGAATTTTTTTATGTATTCAAAATTTAAAATAGTGTAAAATTTTAATTCATTTGTAAATCAAAATAATAATAACACTTAATTAAAAATTATGTCGTTGTAACATCGATTGTAAAGCTTTCCTTCAGAACATTTTTACTTCGGAAATTATTATTATAATATACATTTTCTTCAACACGCCTTACTAATAACAATTTGCTTTAGGATTATTTGGACCATTACTTTTTTGACCACAAATTCATACCGATATATTGCACACATTCGGAAAATATGTGTGGTATGATGGTGTGATCTTTATTGCATTTCCAAAATTGTGTACAGAGACTCCTGAAGCAACTACAGGAATGATATGTGAAAGGTGCTGAGAACCATGTAGACATATGTACTTGCAATATAACGTAAAAACTAAACAATGAACTCGTCGAAGATAATGGGTTGCAGATGAGACATTCAAGTCTTTCTCCTGCTTGTACAAACATAAGATTTTACAAATGTAAAAGGCTTTCAACTAGAATAAATATAATATTTGTATGAAAAATACATAAGGGCTTTCAGATATAGCACTCTATCTTATGTATTGAAATCATGTGAGTTTTTATACCAATTTAGTTGGAATAGTTCAGGCGGCATGAATGTATTTTTTGAGAACTCTGCACGTAATATCCGGATAATTAGTAATGTGTGAGATTTTCAGGTGAAGTTGACTCTAGATTTATTAGAGAACAGTGCAGATAATTAATGCTCGATTGGATATTTGAATGTAGATTAAAAGAATATATTTATTCTTATTAGATATACAGTCAGATCTAACACTTCCTTTCTAAATGCCTATTTTGGCTACTAGTTTCAGATCATAAGAGCATTATCGGGCCGTAACAGAAAATAAAAGCTGAAAAACTTCGTATGTTTGTAAGCAGGGGGTCTCCTTCCTTATATAAAAGTAAATGCATTACAAATATACGAGTATATAGCAATGTTGTAAATATATTGCGGCAGTAAAATGTTAAAAATTAAAGTGTTGTCAGTATTGTTTAAAAAGGCAAGTGGTGTTAGGAAATAATTGAAAAGTAAGATTAAGAAGTGAGACGCGGAGTCAAACCATAAAGGTGTCAATATATGCGGCAGTACTAGTATAAAAAATTGGGCATTTAAAAACACAGTGTTGGATCTATTATTCGGGTGATCAAATCAAGAATAATGAGGTGGGCGGAGCATGTAGCACGTATGGGGGAGGGGAGAGGTGCATACAGGATTTTTGTGGGGAGACGTGAGGGAAGGAGACAACTTGGAAGACCCAGGCGTAGATGGGAGGATAATATTAAATTGGATCTTCAAGAAGTGGGATGGGGGGGTGTGGACTGGATTGATATGGCTCAGGATAGGGACAGGTGGCGGGATTTTGTGAATGCGGTAATGAACCTTCGGGTTCCATAAAACGCGGGGAATTTCTTGACTAGCTGACGACCTGTTAGCGTCTCAAGGAAGACTCTGCTGCATGGAGTTAGTTAGTTAGTGTTGGATCTGACTGTAGAAGTAATAAGAACTATTCTTGAAATCTCTGTGCCAGCGGGGATTGCTTGTATTAAAAAATTAATGGGAATTATTCAATTATCTTTAATTAATTTTATTACAGTAGCACGTAATGTTATAAAAATAGGTTTAAAAGCTTTACAAGGCTTATTTCATGTAAAACGTTTCTTGCGGGTTCTGATTCCAGGACGTCGTTAGCACGTCAATTCTAGATGCCTACTGTGTTCATGTGGTATATCTTGGTTAAAAGGAGGGGTAAAGCACAAAACTTAAGTCACAAGAATTTCACTTTTTAGTACGGTTTCAAAAACTTTGTCAGTTGTGACAGTGTGTTTATGCATTGTTAAAATTATCCCCAAAGATTCGAGTGTTCCTTTGCAAAATGTGTAACAGTGGTTGGCATTAAAACAAATGCATCAGTGAAGTTAAGCGCACTCTACGGCCTGGATAAATCACACTCAGGTCGGGGTCAAAATGATCCTTCATCAGCTGACACGGGATTGTTCTCTGTCATCTTCGAATTCGGACATGGCATTTGAACAAAGGATTACCGTGGACAAACACAGTTCTCCGTGGTTTAAATATTACGGGCGTGTCGTTCAGAAAACCGTGCCAGATATAAGTGTGAACATGACAGGCATGTGACTCATCAACCCCTGATCCATTAAGAGCTGCAAGAATGATCATTTCCTGTTAGAACAATATGATCAAGATCCTGGAATTGTGTTACTGTAGAGTTTGGGGGAGGGGGAGGGAATAGTGTGGAGAAGTTAAAGTGTGTACAGAATGTACGAGTACTGTATGTGTTACCAACGTTTGCTAGGCCCAAGGCTTTCACCGCTTCTACGTTTTGACTGTTCTAGCTCATTGCATACAAACGTTCTGTAAGGCAAGGGTTTCTTGTTCTCTTGGACATGCGATACATGTAAAACTTTCGCAAACTCCTTTACATAAAAGCACAGAAGTACTATTAATAAATGAAGAAACAAAATTCTTCATTACGTAAATTTCCCCATTCTCTACACTGTTCATGTACTTTAAATGAAAATACTTAATGGAGCACATGAACTATACGCTACTTGATCACTTATATGCCACAGAATCAGTGAAAGGAATGGATAAGAAGAGTGTAGCCATGAGAAGGAGCAACATCGTGGAACAATTCCGTGGTGCTCACGTTCTTGTCACTGGAGGAACGGGTTTCATGGGACAGGTGCTAGTGGAGAAACTGTTGCGCACCTGTCAGATAGAAAAGCTGTACATAATTGTGAGGCCCAAGAAGGGAATGACAGAAAATGAACGCATTGAAAAAATATTTGGTGGTCCTGTAAGTATATTGTTTGTGTTAATCTGAATTATGCAACTAAGCTTTCCAAAACTGGACATGTACAAATGTTTAATTATGTTACTTAATGTTGTTATATAGCGTCACTGATACATAAATGATTGTTCTTATTAAGAAGGGCTCCGTAGCAGATGCTACGGATCGCACCGCAGCCATAAGCCTTATTGTGCAACCCTATGATGAAATGAAGAGAAAGATGGTTACTTTTTTTTCATTTTTCCAAGAAATGGAGCACCGGTGGAATGAAATTGCAGGGGAAAACCAAAGTACCAAGGGAAATAACCTGTCCCAATGCCACTTTGTCCACCAAAAATCCCACATGGACTGACCCAGGATCGAACCCGGGCTCCGGGGTGAAGGCCGGCGACTAACCCCCTGAGCAATAGCACGGCTACGTAAATGAATTAATATAGAGCATTCGTGTAAAATTACTGACAATGGAAGACAGAAGAACTCGGAGAAAACTGTGTGCCACTGTTTCCGAATCTAACCCTACATCAATTTCCCACTTTGATAAACATGGAATCAGACCTGGTTCTCAAAGCGGAGAGGCCAGCGACTAACTGCCTGAGCCATGGAACAGCCTGCAAAATTATTAAATTAAGGTTACAGATTGTACATGAAACGGAGGTGCTGTTTCTTGGGCCCTGTGTTTGTCAGCTTCTCTTCCACAGAAATGCACGTTAATTCCGACGATAGTCCAACTTTAAAGGATATGTTAAAATATTATGCGCTCAAAAGGTAGAAATGAATTTTATTGTTGACCAGGAGAAAGTAAATTAACAAGGTCTGTACGAGAAGGAAATTTTAAAATTCATAAAATAATCTGGTTTTAAAAAACTTATGATTTCAAAACAAATGAAAAAAAATTGCTTGTCTGCATGAGTGATGGACACGACATAAAAGTAATAGGATTGTAAAAAAATAACTATATATAATACAGGAGAAGATAATGAAGTGTTCCTTCAGCAGACTTGTAATGCAGTTTCGAAAGCTTGATTTTACGCTTGGGGTCAGATTATTTTTAAAGTCACAGTCTATTCCCTAGTAACTCTTCCGTTTTTAATCTTTGCAGTTGTACGAACGAGTAAATCATGAACAGCCACACTGCATGAGAAAAGTAGTACTTGTCGCAGGTGATTTTGAAAAACAGGGACTTGGACTGAGCGAGGTTGACCGTGCTGTCTTAGTCCGTGAGGTCAATATAATATTCCACTGTGCAGCTACAGTTCGGTTTGATGCAAAACTTTGGAAGGCTATTTTCCATAAACATTCTGGGAACGAAGTACATGGTGGATCTGGCAAGAGAAATCCACATCTGAAGGTGAGTCACCAAATGTTTGCAGCTCATCCTGCATCATGTGCTTAAAATTGCAGAAATGAGCCCACTTCAGTGGACACATTTGCAACACATTCGGTAATTACTGAATCTGGGTTTTGACTGGCAAGTGGTCATCCTGACTTAATCTAGTAATGCTTATCTCAGTCATTTCCAGGCATTGCTGCTATAGTACGTTGAAAGAGGTCACAACTCTTCCTCCAATATTCATTCTGTGCTATCCTTAACTGTAGAAATCCTAAATATGTTACGTGTATACTTTATTGAATAGTTGTCAGTCTAATATCAGGGCATGAATTCCTTGCAAGTGAAAGTGTTAAATGATTGGTTTGTTAGTAATTTACCCTAACCACTGTAAACACACGTCAGAACAGCTGCTTGTACCATACCATTGCTACTGCCATGCGGCCTTGGTATACAGACAGAACGCACAGTCTCAGTTTGACACTGAAGGCGTTGAGAATGTCTGAGTAAACACATATGTGGAACGAAGTAAATATCTAATACTGTTATTACATATCATCTCACACTCGCAGAGTGGCGCAAGTCGCACTTGGACACCTCGCAAACTTGTTTCCCCTCTTAGCTAGGGACTCTACGCTATCCTTCGCAACCAAACTCCGACTATACCTGACGGTGATCCGATCGACTCTTACGTATGGGACACCAGTATGGTGCTCCACTAGTGTCACTAACATTCAAACTCTCCAAATAGTCCAGAATAAATGTCTACGGGTCCTATCGGCTTTGCCAAAGAAAACTCCCATCTCCCTCTTGCACAGCACCTTGGGAGTCGACCTCATCCGCACATATGTCCACCGTTTAGCCAACACATTTTATGAGCAATGTAAGCATCACCCGAACCAACTGATTTGTGACATCGGACAATACACTCTCCAGACCCTGCACGAGATGTACGGTCGATACAAGCATAAGAGAATAAGGCACGTGTTGCTCTAATTAGAGCTTCTTGAATGCTAGTGTTTTTACGGGAGCTGATTACCTATTTTTCACTACGTTCACTTTTGCTGGTACGATGTACTTATTTCTGTTCTGGAGTGTAAAATGTACGGACCTCAGAAATGGTGTAAGGAACAATTCAGTCACTATCCTGTATACTGTGTAGTCAACTGAAAAGAAAATAAAGCTGTACATTAAAAAAAAAAACATATCTTGCTGGCTACTGCCGAGTTATATCTTGTCACTTAATATTACGAAAAGTGGAATATCTCAGAAACCAGAATAAAGAGGGCATTAGTTCCGAGTTGTAAACGAAATGCTCGTACTTCGGGTCACGTGGCTTTTACAGCTTTTCAAATTATATATAGCTGTTTTACTGATTTTATGACATTTAAAATGATATTAATACCCCAGACCCAGATTTTTCACCAATCTGGGTTTCATGAAATTGAGAGCACATGATTCTCTCCATCCAAGTGCAGTCTTATTGTACAAAAGGGTTCAAATGTCAGAATATGTAGAAAATTAGAATCTTAAATATTGTGTACTTAGAAGTCTCGTAGAATAAATCAATATTTTGGTGAAAGTGCTTCTCCATGTGATGTTTATTAACATGCCACGTCAGAACTTTTTAGTAGACTGTGTAAAACCGAAGTACCTTTTTCACTTGGCTATGGGCTGGCAAAGTCCATCCAAGCAGAAAACAAAATACAGCCATCGTACCTCTTAAGTCTTCTGGAATTACGTCGTTCCATACTTACGTTGTTTACCCTCCACTCACAATATACTACGTATTAGAAAATGTTAGGCCTAGATCGAGACGTAATCACTTTTATGAGAAGCGAGATATAAGGATGGGGTTTGTTGTAACGTGTTCATCAAGTTTTCTTAAATTGGAAAGGGAACACCTTTTTTCGCAGATGTCATTAGCATGCACGATCTTGTTATAAGGTCTTTCTTTCGTGCGGTATAACTATTACGGCTTTTCAATCGATATGTTACAATTGTTTGTCTTTTCACAACTTGATGGCTTGTAACAAGTAGGAGAGGAAGACGACTTTCTTTTTAATAAGATCGAATAATAATAATAATAATAATAATAATAATAATAAACGCATTTCACTCATGAGGTGCGAAATGCCCTGATTGTCAGATATCTTAATTGGTGGACTAGGAGTGTCGGACAAAATCGTGTGCTCAACGAAGCACATGCCTCTCAACAATGGATCGTGCGACTCGGATTTATAAACAAATTTGTGTACGCAGAGGATATCTAAGATGTATGTCATCGTCGAGAGTGAATTAACACACGCGTAGCGGAGTCAGTCCGGACATGCTTCGAGAGACATGAAAAGAAGTTGATGCTTGTAGGTCTACGAGTATATTGACACATTTTAAGGCATGTAGGAAAATTGTATTAGTTCTTTATAAATTTATAGCAAATTCAATTTCTATATTGCTCTTCATGAAATCACTATATGTCGACAATAGTTTCATTATTTTCCATGACCCTGTATTGATACAACGCAAAAAACATACGTAAGATGCGAAAGGATTTTATGATTTGCTGAACTCTCATGTTCAGGAGCTCATGCTCCAAGATCTTCTTAAACTTTATTGGCAAAATGCGGTTTAAGAAGTTGAGGAAGCTGAGAATAGAGAGCCTCTACCTAAGGAGAGGATCATAACGAATTCAGATTTGCCTGCGCGGCTTTAGTTAATTGAAGCTGACATCAAGTTGTTTTAGACACTCTTTCGAAAGAGTAGGAAGCAGCTACACCTAGCCAAGGATTTATGGGATGCTTTCTTCCTATGAGGAGACGGGTAAGGAGAGGAAGAGGTACTTGTTTCGCCAAACGTCAGTGTTCTATTTCTGCAGTTCACTTTGGGGAAGATTGGCATGGCCACATTTATTGTCAGCGTTAAGGTATAAATATGCCTATATCCTTTTTCTTGTTTATCACATTTTGCCTAGAAACACTCTCCCAACATTATCGTTGTTATTATGGCAAAATCTGTCTCAATTTACGTCGTCTGGACTAACGTCGCCGGTGTCGGAAACACTGCGACTTATTTGGGGAGTAACTATACTCTTATGTTACAAGTTCCTTCGTTCTTCTCAACACTTCAGGTTCTTTCGAATATCTCATATTTGAAGCGTTCTCTATCTTCAGTATTGACATAAAGATTCATCAAATAAATTTGAGTTTGACACCCCGAAATCTAGCTGATTTATCAGAAAAATATGAAAACAGTTGGAATAAGCAGGCTCATAAATAATTTTTCTTGCACCTGGCAGGCTTTTGTACACTTCTCTACAGCATATTCGTACTGCACGTTGAAGGAAATTGGTGAGAGTTTCTACTCGCCACCTATGAAATGGACGGAGTTGGTTCAATTGGTGAATTCGCTGGATCAAGAGACGGTTGAGATGATCACGCCAATGTATGTACTATAACCAATTTTTTTGATGAAACTGAGTACGTTTTTAGAGAACTAATTAACCAAGGGAGCGGTGACATTCCCAGATAATGATGGTTTATTTAATGATAAGAAACACGTGTGTATTGGGTAATGTTCGGGACTTGTATTTCTGGTGTAGGAGGTTAAAACATTTGCTGGACTGGCTGCCCCAAAGACGTTTATTGTGGTTGTCGTCAGTCACTCCCAACAAATTCCAAAATACTTTGATTAGGCCATGACTGTTTCTTTCAAATTCTTTCCAGATCAAATTACATCAGTCATTTTCCTCGAATGACATATTCTGCAACACTAACATAGTCGTAAACAGTCACAAAAATGATTTTCATTAATATAATATGTATTTTATTTCAAATGAAATGAACTGCCTTTATGTAAATGCAGTCTTCAATTACGGAATCTTGTAAGACACACGAGTGTACGCACTGCCCGAGGTTTGTCAAGACTTCAAATAAATACAGATATTTAAATTTTGGTTTGACAGGTTATTTCGCTGAGACAACTAAGCAAAGAGTTTCTTAGGAATATGTAATAGAAAATCAATGAAAAACGCGAAAATGACAGTCCCATAACAGCTTGCCTAAGGAAGGCCTTGAATAGTGGAACTCAGTACATGAAATTTCAAGTCATTGGAATTGGAAAGTAAAATTTGAAACATTGGATTTTGTTGTTAGCAAAGTGTGACGAAAGAAACGGGTGGAGGCTGAAAGTGGCGCATCTGTGAGTATGAAAGCGTATAAATTGCATAGAAGTAAATGCTATGTGTTCTGTGAAAAAAGCAAAGGGACTTTTGTGAAATACTTCAAGGACTAAGAGATCGACAATCAGGATAATTTCAAGTTGTCTAGAATTTATTGCATTATGCTTTAGTTAGTAATAAATTTGGTCTGAAATTTCAGGTAAAAGAAATTGTTATGTTACTAAAAATGGACGGCTTATAAATAAATCTTCCAACTTTTCTACTAATGTTTGGATGATTATGATCCGTTTCTCTACGGCTCTTCATGAAAACTGTGTAATAGCAAATGCACCTCTATGGATACAAAATTGTCCTTTACTGTGCAGCATGAAGGCTTGTTTTATATGTTTTCTATTCAAGAGAAAGAAGAAGACTAAGGCTGATTAAATGTTGGTTTTAGTAACTGATGTCATTTATCCCTGACATAATTAAATTATGTGATTATGAAATGTGTCTGGGATAAAGTAAACAAGCGCATTTCTATGTTGTGTAGAAATCAAGGAACATCCAGATGAGCCTTCTTCTTTACAAAAAAGATATTTTTCCATATATTTAACTCTGAGAATACTCTTAATAAATCCATGGAATATAGGTTAAGCAAGTACACTGTTTTAAGAGCTGGCAATACAACTCTTGAAAATCACCATGGATTTTCTACATGTTAATATGCTGTTTCAGAAGTAGGAGTTTCCTACATTTGTGGGTAATCAGGTGTTAGCTGTATGGAAGTGTTATGAGCCAGACATATAAGTAATTACTGCCACTGTATGGGTAGTGCGGAAGTGGGCAGTAAGCTTAGTCCTGTGCTTGCGATTAAGAGAGTGGCAGATGTTGTTGGGATGTTAAACCCTTCATGTAACACACCTTGGAAAATTTACTCAAATTTACTACATAAAAAACAACACAGGAACTGCTGTGCTGGAAAGCAGTGACTGTTCAGCGAGATGCTGCTTTGCTGTGCGTGCTGTGCTGTGCACCGAACGCCGTAACTCAATGCAGAGCTAAACAGAGGCATCGACCGCGTGTCGGAGTATGCTGACGGAGCTTTAGCTTGTGATTCGAGTGGTCGAGTCTGCTGCTTGCTGCGTGCTATAGCCTAGAGTGCAGCTAGTCTTGCGAATACTAATCTTCACGGCAGAACGCACTGTTGCCGTATTGCTGCTGCTGCTGCTCAGTAAATTGAACATGGGTGTAACGAACCAAACAAAAAAGCTAAATAAGGGCGTCGAATTGCACTCCGCGCAAGTCGACGCCCCATGTTCTGTTTAGCTATTCCTGTTTTTACTGCATCGCTATGCTCAGTAACTTACACGCTTTGGTATAACTGAGGATTGTGTTTAAGCTACCGATTTTCCGTCTTGGTTGAAGACCTCTAGTTGGGCATACTAAAAACTTGTGCTGAAGAAGAATATGACTTTCTGGGGGGGGGGGGGATAATTGGGCTGGTTAGCTGTCGGGTTCTGAAACCAGAGTGGCACAGTCGCAAGTCGAAGATATGTGGCGGTGGACCGACACTTTGGTGAAGCAATCTTATGTGAGGGGGTTGCGTCCCGTGAATCGTCTTTGCATTATACACTGGCATTCGCCTTACAACTTAAAAAATCACGGAAAAGCTTCAGTCAGGTTAGCCGAAAAGTGCATAGCTGAACAACGCTGGCACGAGTCGTTGTGTCGACTTGGCCACCGTTTTGCGGGCAGCCGCAACTGACGTGCTGACCTCAGCCAACTTAGCTTAAACTTCAGACGACCTGTTTCAATCCTTGGTCAGTACAATTATCTGCCGAATTGACTAAATAAGGGGGTCCCCAAGCTAGCAGACTTTGAGTCGAAACTTTATGTTAGGGCTCTGTAGTGATGGGCGAAAACTGAACTCACAATTTCTCGTAAATGTTTCTGTTGTCAATGTACGAATGTGCACCGGTAGCAATGCGAAGACACTTGGATTGAAGGTCTTGCAGCTTTCTGTATGGGCGTGAACAGCGGACATCCAGAGGGCGCGCGTAGTACTTAATTGGGAGTATGAGGTGCTTATGCAGCAGATCTCCATTTGTGATGGACTGGCCTCTTCTGTTGTTTGGAAGAGGACCGAACACTCCCTTTCTCTGGGCAGCTTGTTTTCTAATCTGATCAATATGAAACGATCAGGTCAGCCTCGTATTAAGAGTCGCCTCCGAATAACGCCTATATTGACCCAGAAGATGATTCCCCAAAAATTGTAACGGTTGGGGCTTGGGGATGCCCCTACCGGCTCTTCGAGTGCTCTTCGTGACGTTATTGGCGATCTTCCATTCTCTCGCTGAAACGTGCACTACTACCGTGGATTCAGTATAGCGGGTAGATCACCCACATAAATTCTCAATACACCAGATCAACATTAATGATTTATTTTATAACAAATAGAATAATTCCAATCATTACTTACAGTCTTTGTAGTACACAACATAAAGCATGAAATACGCTAAACCAAACTCGTCGACTGATTACCAGAGCAGCTGTACCATCTCGAAACTTGGTAGTGCCGGTCTATACAAACACCTCCAGACATAGGCACCACCAAGGACTCCAACAATCCCTAGCCGAAACAGAATTTTGATATGAAGGCCGAAACCGGAATTAGTTGCTCGTTGCTCCGTGCCAGGTTGTAGAGTGGTCAAGCAGATATACACCGCTAACCAGGTAAACTCTGGTCGTCTCCCAAAAGTGGTAGGAGGGGAGGAAAGTAACTGAACTTTGCTATAGTAAGGGGTGTAGGGTATCGTCCGGTGGATCTCCTTGGAATGCCGCGAGTATGTCACGGCACATCGCTGATATATGACTTCATGTAGCTAACGAGCAACGCTGGCTTGCGGGATCTTATTTTGATGGCCGTGTCGTCCACGTAAAAAGATAAATCGAGTGGTGGGATGGCGCAGCCCTACAGACTGAAGAGGAGGGAAAACTAGTGCACCCTGTGTTACGCCAGCCCACATATTACGGCGAGTGGATTTGGCTGCTCGGATGGATTTTCGAACATCCGATCAAGTAAGGAAGATAAGATTCCTTATTACAAGGTTTGGGAAAAATTAAGGACCGTTAGCTTGTAGAGGAGACCATCGAACCATACGGAATCGAAGCCATAACATATCCAGTAAAATCGGGCCTGTTAGTCTCTTTTTGTCGAGGTCCTGCTCAATGTTTCAACGAGGCTGGCCAGCTGCAGAGACGTGCTGTGATTGTTTCTGAACAAAACTGCTTATCACGCATGAGCCAGAGCCCAGTAGCGAGTAGGATTTTCCAAACAACTTCCCAATTCTATCAAGCATACTTCTGGACAATAAGACGACAGTAGTGCGCGATTCTCCCGGGTTTCAGAATGAAGATCACGGGGTAATGTTTTATATTGTTGGGAAGTGATGCTTGTGTACAACTGCGTTGAATACCTTGAAGAGAAGGAATATTGCCCCCTGTGGAAATGCTTCAGATCCCTTTTCGCTATACTCTTTGGAAATTGAGCTTTGCCGACCTTGAGACCGCGGATGGCATCCTGGGAGTCGGCGGGTTTGTTAACTTAGTTTGGTTTGCGAGAGCAAAGAGTATGCTCCAACGCCTCGTCAAACCCAAAGACAGCCGGCTCAGACGGGTCGCTTTCCTGCTGAAACTGTGCTTGCACATTGTCAGCCAGTGATTCAGCTGTCTCGGAATCCGCAAAGTCAGTTCCCCCCGGTGTGACCAGGGGAGGTGAAAGGTTGGAAGCTCTCATCGCCCGTCCAGTCATTTCCACGGCAGGTGGTCCACAGCATCAAGGATTGCCAGCGTGTCGTTCCAATTTTCATTTATACACTAGGTCAGTTAGTGTGGCGTTTGGTCTCAGCTTTCAGGGAGATGTCCCAGGTGATTTGCCGTTGCCCACTCAGCCGGTTGTTCAGGTATACGTCATCCCGAATACCTTCCGTCATGGGGTCCGTGGGTCGTCGAATCTTTGGATTAGAAAATGCTAGCTCCTCTAGGATAAAGCATGACAGTTTTTCAAAACACGTGCCGATTACCATATCTGTAGGTATTTCTGGATTGGACGGAATCCTATGTTTCAGGGAAGCCTGGAAATTGACCCAATCTGTCCTTTCTTGAAATCGTGGCGGTCACGTAGGTTGAGAGAGGATAAACGGCATCTTGTGTTTGAGCAGTATAGGCCAGTGATCCGACTTCAGTGCAAAACACGTTTTCAGATAAACTGTTCGAACTAAGTCTGTTGTTAATACAATGTCCAGGGAATTGAGGTTGGCACAACGGTTGTATAAAATGGTGGCGGGTGTGTCCGATCGGTAAATAAAACGCAAATTTTTGTTCGCGCAGTCACGCAGTAGCCTGCCACTTGCAATTAATTTAGAATTCCAGCGCACGTACCTGGCATTCAAGTCTCCCACTATTCGAACTGGAAGCACGATGCAAATTGAGGTAGACAATTCCGATTAGATTAGGGGCAGGGGTGGGTGAGAGTTAGACAGACAGCTTTCACCGGTCCGCTGGCCAAATTACATGTATGGCAGTTGCCTCCAGGCGCCTCGCACTCTTGGCGGGTACAGTGTTGTGATGAATATCCCGGCGGAACTTTATTGCTTTACAGCCTCCCTCTGTTTGCCAATCTGTTTGGTGGCAAACATAGTTTGCAATCCAATAGGCTTGTCCTGGCGTCTCTTTTAGGGGACATATTCGTCTCTGTTTTCGCCGATGAAGTGATCCAGTTTAAACTGTCTAACGCGAAGACCTTCAGCTTTAGAGCAGACCATCGAAGTTCTCTCTGCCCGTTCGTATTCCTTTGTCGCGCTGCTATATATTGTTTCAAAGGAAAAAAACAGTTTTTAGGGCACCGATTGGGTGGGTGGGATCAGATGTGAGCAGCCGTCGAATCAGTTCCACACACTCGTCTAGGGGAAGATGATTAAGGAGATTGGATGCCTTCGGGAGCTGACTGGTTTGGGTGTGGCGAGAGCACCAATTTAGTGGGTATCACGTCTTTAGCTGTAGACGTGGCAGTATTGGCCGTGTTAGATAAAGGGCCTGTTTGGTGGTTTCCGTGACTTTAAACGCAGACTTGGTAGTCTTTGTCGTCTCTTTGGTCTAGGTCACTTGTGCCTCTTTAAGCGCTTCCGTGACCGGCCGAGAGTTTGGTGTTCATTAGGTGTGGGATTAGCCTTAATAACACGACCCCCTCACACAAGCTGGTTCCACCCGACCCCAGACATTCCTGCTCCGCATAAAGTTCCGCACCATCCGTCTTCGGCGTGGCGGTTGGCTGGTTGCGCCGCTCTTCTAGCCACGTTCAGTTGGTACCCGCTTTGAAACCGCTGCTATCCCCTCTTTGCACCTATACAAACTGAGAATTGGCCGTGCGATTTCCCCCCGCAGCTGCAGCATGTAATCTGCAGCTTAGGGATCGAAGAGGTGAGCCTCACCACAAGTAACAGTTCCCGGCGCGTATCCGTAGTTGCGCCGCATTTGACTGAAGCGTTGGCAACGCATTCATTCGAGAGGGTTTTTGGTGCGATGTTTGTCTCCACCGTGACACGCAGGCATCCGATCACGGTCAGAGAAAGCACCTTCGACACATTAGGACCCCTTACCACCAACACTAAAAGTGCGGAGTCAGGGCACGGTCCTTTATCAGCGTCCTGATCTCGGCGCCCGGAGCGGAGACACATTCCTCTTCGGAAACGAATGCCCAGGGCTGCCAGTTTCCTCCCGGACGAGAACGTCAAGAATTCGTCTGCCCAGACTTTTCACCAGCAGGCGCAGACAACCATTCCCTTGTAGATAGAAAGTGTGAAAATTCAAACCCCGCTCCCATGAAGGGACCGCAGTTTGTGATATACGAGGGGCAGTCAAAAAGTTCCCGGAATGGTGGTATTGCACTGTAATGGTAGGCATACGACAACGCTTACCTAATCACCTTCAAAGTAGGACCCTTGCGCACGCACACACACTTGCTCCATCGTTCCTGCCATTGTTAGAAGCACCGGCGGAAGGCTTCTTTTGGAATCTTCCGGAGTTCGGCCGTCGCGTTCGATTTGATATCCTTCATGGTAGCGAAACGTGTCCCCTTGAGGCCAGTTTTCAGAGTAGAGAACAGCCAAAAGTCACTCGGAGCGAGATCCGGAGAGTACGGTGGTTGGGTGATGACAGGAATGTTTTTCTCGGCGAGGAATTGCTGCACAACAAGCGATGTGTGGCTGGTTGCG
This sequence comes from Reticulitermes speratus, assembly GCA_021186555.1. Lineage (NCBI taxonomy): Eukaryota > Metazoa > Arthropoda > Insecta > Blattodea > Rhinotermitidae > Reticulitermes > Reticulitermes speratus. Next base: position 29,372,405 of record JAJKFL010000042.1, on the reverse strand, counting down.
TTATCGTGATGCAGAAACCACTGTCCATGCGAATTGTAGCGCCGCTTTCTCCAAAATGCATCGCGCAACCTCTGCAAAACTTGAACGTAGAAATGACCGGTAACACTCTGTCCAGGCGGTACGAACTCATGGTGCACCAAACCGTCGATGTCAAAGAATGCAATGAGCATCACTTTGTCCTTGGATCTGACGAGGAGTGATTTCTTTGGTCGGGGAGACGACGCTGTGTGCCACTCTGACTCATCACCAGTGACGATCTTTTTGAGAAAGTCGGGTCCTGCGTACTTTTCTCAAACAGATTTCCAGCGACCATCATGCGACATTCCATCTGATCCGTGGTCAGCTGCGTCAGAACAAACTTCGCACTGACACGTCTCATCTTCAAATCGTCAGACAGAATCGCATGAATGGATCCGTGAGGATACCAACTTCTTGCTCGAAATCCGGGATGGTAATTCTTCGATCAGATCGAATCAGTTGTCGCACTTTTTCAATCATTTCTTCGGTTCTGGATGTCGAAGGCCTCCGCTGCGCTGGTCATCCTCCAACGCCTCCTGTCCATTCTTAAACCGAGAAAACCAGTCCTAAACTGCGGATTTCTTTAGTGCAGTATCACCGTAAACTTGCTGCAGGGCCGGTAGCGTCACTGACGCAGAGTTTCCCAATTTGCACATGAACTTGATATTCGCACGCTGTTCGAACTGCGACATTGCGCTGAATGACCAACACTCACGTCTATCTCAAAAGGAACAGTAACGACACTTCACGCCGAAACCTGTCCGGACCTGTTGCACCTGTGAGCAGACATGCTGAGCTCCCCACCACAACAATGCGTGCGCTATCTTATCTCTCATTCTCCGTCTGCAGGGGAATTCCGGGAACGTTTTATTTGCCCATCGTATTTTGTCCTTCCTTATTCATTCATGAGTCTTTAACTCAGAATATAAGTCATTCCACGTGTTCTGAGATCATGATCACTGCTTCTTCCTCGAAAGAAGATTAAACATGTAGTTTCTCTATCAGTCTTTTTCATTCCAGAGTTCTTTAAAATATGCCATTTTTATATCAAAATATTAGTTCAGTCTTTTGAGACACATAAATGAAACTGATGGAACATTATTTCAGGAGATCTTCATCTGCCATCATATAGTAGACTAACCAAAGCAGTTTCATCTTTTTTTTTTTTGTCGTGAAGGGCCCCGCAGCAGATGCAACGGACGCACCGCAGCCTTAAGACTTCTTGTGCAAACCTGTGATGAAGATGAAAGATGATAAGTGTTTTCATTTTTACAAGTAATGGAGCACCAGTTGAATGAAATTGACAGGAGAAAACCGAAGTAATTGGGGAAAAACCTGTCCCATTGCCACTTTGTCCACCACAAATCCCACATGGACTGACCCGGGATCAAACCCGGACCTCCGCGGTGGGAGGCCTGCGACTAACCGCCTGAGCCATGGCACGGCCCAGTTTCAACTTTTTACCAGTTCAAAAAAATTTTGATCACGTCAAATAAACCGTAATTTACGTAAAGTAGTCGAGAGAAACAACGAAAATGTCAGTGAGGAGGACTCATTTTTGGACCAACGAACAAATATAGGATCTCCCAAATTTCAGGCAAGTGTTTTACCACCACGGCAAAATGTTAGGTTTCCTAACTCACATTTGATACCTACACGCTTAAAAATGGTATCCTGTTATTCTTACGGAAATATTTATTCAATTTGCTTGACTTTTTCAAATAAATCACCAAAATTTCTCCTTTATGCCTTCATATCATTTATATATTCTTTAAAACTCCACAATCATAAGAGTTCATGTTTCACTCTTCAATTATCAGGAATGTAACTGAACCATGGTTATCCAGGGTGATGCCCTAGTGGTCCTTAGTGAAATTGAAGTTGAATGAGGACCTCCCTGCCTAAATATAGATTCAGAAAACACACCACTCACTCCCGGAAAATACAGAATAAGATATTACTCTAGTATTAATATCCCTCAACATACATCATTTACTAGGAATTAAATAGAAGCATAATCACACATTATTTCCATGTGACATCTGTCACTGCATTGTACTGGAAAAAGTTCATTTTGTGTCTTGGTGCTTCCACTAATAGATTCTTCTTACACCAGGCCATATTTTTCTGTTAAATAAGTGTCACTGAACACACAAATTTAGCATTTACCTGATGGAAAAATTAATTGATCTTCTTCTCTACTGGAAAGCATGCCAAAAGAAGGGACATGACGATGAGTATAAATCTTGTTGTTATTAATGAATGAGTATATATTTTAAGGTTTAGCACACACCATATGATTACATTACATTGTAAATCTTTAATAACGTGCTTGAATTATATATCCAGAGAGTTGCAAAGCATTTTTAGATATGTAGGATGCATGAATGTCAATATGAATAAATAAACTTGAGTTTCAATTGTTTCTTGTAAGCATGGAGGAAATTTAATTTATGGCCACTCTATATGAGATGGAAATATCAGCCTCTTTAAAGGACGCAGTTTTGAGGTGTTTATCATTTAAATATATATCAAGCAGGGTAAGGCTATCAAGTGCAATATACCATAAATAATTCCATATAAATATTCCTTCCTACTTATTTCAAGCTGGAACTCGATTCACGCTGTCCAAATGTATTTATTTTCAAGATTACGCTACTGATAGAGTACCATGAGTCGGTTTGACTAAGAGTCTGATATTTTGCAGCCTGGAGGTTAAATGTTTTAAGATAATATAACTGTGGAAATAAAAGGTTTTGAATTTGTTGGTTTTTAATACAAACTAGATTCATGACTTTTAACAGATAAATCTGCGATGGGTCCAGTAGAGTGGAAAGGTTGGACAATTGTATTACATCATCTTTTTCACCCCAACAATTTGCTTATATTTCGCATTTTTGTCCCTCTTGACACCTGTGTTCGTAAGATATACATATGTGCATATATGATCAACTCCCAAATCCATGAAGTTCTATCAGCAATGTTCCACATTCACATACCCTGTAGAGCATTTATAGAGTGGCAGATGTTGATGGGATGTTAAACCCTTCATGTAACACACCTTGAAACATTTACTCAAATTTACTACATAAAGAAACAAGACAGTTACTGCTGTGCTAGAAAGCAGTGACTGTTCAGCGAGATGCTGCTCTGCTGTGCGTGCTGTGCTGCGCACTGAACGCTGTGCCCTAGTGCTCCTTTGTGAAATCGAAGTTGAATGAGGACCTCCCTGCCTAAATATAGATGCAGAATACACACCACTCACTCCCAGAAAATACAGAATAATATATTACTCTAGTATTAATTAATATCCCTTAACATACATCATTTACTAGGAATTAAATAGAAGCATAATCACACATTATTTCCATGTGACATCTGTCACTGCATTGTACTGGAAAAGTTGATTTTGTGTCTTGGTGCTTCCACTGATAGATTCTTCTTACACCAGGTCATATTTTTCTGTTTAATAAGTGTCACTGAACACACAAAATTTAGCATTTGCTTGATGGAAAAATTAATTGATCTTTTTCTCTATTGGAAAACATGCCAAAAATAAGAGACATGAAGATAAGTATAAATCTTGTTGCTCTTAACGAATGAGTACATATTTTAAGGTTTAGCACACATCATATGATTACATTACATTGTAGATCTTTAATATCGTGCTTGAATTATATATCCAGAGAGTTGCAAAGCATTTTTAGATATGTAGGATGCATGAATGTCAATATGAATAAATAAACTTGAGTTTCAATTGTATCTTGTAAGCATAGAGGAAATTTAATTTATGGCCACCCTATATGAGATGGAAATATCAGCCTCTTTAAAGGACGCAGTTTTGAGGGTGTTTATCATTTAAATATATATCAAACAGGGTAAGGCTATCAAGTGCAAAATACCATAAATAATTCCATATAAATATTTCTTCCTACTTATTTCAAGCTGGAACTCGATTCATGCTGTCCAAATGTATTTATTTTAAAAATTATGCTACTGATAGAGTACCATGAGTCGGTTTGCCTAAGAATCTGATATTTTGCAGCCTGGAGGTTAAATGTTTTAAGATAATATAACTGTGGAAATACAAAGGTTTGAATTTGTTGGTTTTTAATACAAACTAGATTCATGACTTTTAACAGATAAATCTGCGATGGGTCCAATAGAGTGAAAGGATGGACAATTGTATTACATCATCTTTTTCACACCAACAATTCGCTTATATTTCGCATTTTTGTCCCTCTTGACACCTGTGTTCGTAAGGTATATGTGCATATATGATCAACTCCCAAATCCATGAAGTTCTATTAGCAATGTTCCACACCCTGTAGAGCGTTTATACACACTTACATACAGGACAGCATATAATTTTTACTGAGATTCTCAAATCCAGATAGCAGAGCAAACTGTTTCTTTTCCTGTGTACCTGGCCACACAGACCTGTCCAGCAAAAAGTGTGCTGTTGCAACTGCGAAAGAAACCACTGTAATGAGTAATTAACTTGAGACTAAGTATTAAGCAGTAATATCCATTCTCTCATTCTTCATGACATTTCATATTGCATGGTGAGACAAATGTAACCCTACATCACAAGAGAACAAATTGGATGTGTCGAAACTATAGGGCTATTTGTACTGCATTTATATGTCATTTTCATTTTCCACCTTTATCAAGAAGGGGTAAATCATGTCACACGCTACTAGGTTCTTTTAAATTCTCAAAGGACATAGATGATTGTTGTGTGTCATTTGGCCCATATTTATGGAAGTTGTGATCCAGTTCTTTCATACAGTTTTACTTATCCAGTGAAATGTCCACATTATGATGAAGAGTGTGTTATATTCCAATGTCATGGCACATGTGTGAAGGGCTTTGAGATCACTGCCATAACTGTCTAATGTGTTGCCATTCCAGGATTATACTTTGGCTGCCATGTCTATTTCTGTATTTTATATTCCTTCAAGGAATTTTTGCTGTTGTGTAACTTATTTGTATCTCTTTCAGAACCTGAATAACAGGCCCATGTAGATAAACACTGCCACTTTTCACTTTTTAATGGACACTGGTACTTACTTCATTTTGCCCTTTTACTACCTACCTGTTTGTTTATCCCCTTTACACTTTGATGTATGAAAAATTGTATTCCATTTCACTCTGGGTAAAATAATGTTTTACTCTTTGTTACTAAATGAAATTAAGGCTGAAGCAGATGTTCCATAGAACCCATGCACACACATGACTACTGCCATGACTGTGTCCTGTGAAAATATTATATGAGATCACATATCAAAACATGCTGGGTTATAATGCCTGCTGGCGTCCTTTCACTCAAATAAGCTGTCTAATGCTGACACATTATTACACCCATGAGCACAAGTAACACAAAATTAATATAAATACAGCTTATTTATTCATGAGTTATGAAAGCCCAGTAAGTAAAGAGAATGCTGGGGATAATTACCAGTAAGGAACAGAATTTTCCCTTTCTTTTATGTCAAGAAGAGCTCCGAAATTCAATCAAGTTGTGTGAGGCAAGTAGCTATGGCTGAGCGTTTGGGGATAAAGTAGGCAAAATATTATGTTTGCCACTCACCTTGATCTAATTTGGCATTCAGATCACAGAGACCTTTAACCCCAAACCATCCACATCTTCAGGGTGGTAAATAACTGCAGTTACTTGCCTTGGGTATATGGCGCATTTCAGAAGTTTTGTGTATGATTTTATTGTAATAACAAAATACTAGATAAAAATACTATTGATATTCCTGAATGTATATAACATGTCCTCTACTCAATGGAATCATCAGCACTGTCCACACACTTTTCCCATCTGCGTGGTAAACGATCAATTGCAGCTCTGTTTTTGTCCGCGGACGGACGTTTTAAAGAGGCAGTGACAGCAGTGTTGATATCGTCTTCCGACTGAAATCGTTTTCCCCGAACATGTTCTTTCACACGTGAAAACAACCAATAATCACATGGGGTGAACATCTGCAGAGTTAGGGAGGATGTGCCAACACTTCTCAGCCCCAACGTTGCACCAGATTTTGCACATCACGATGGCGATGAGGTGTTGCGTTGTCCTGGAGCAAAATGGCACCACGCTCCAGCAGTTCTGGTTGTTTACGGCGAAGTGCCGGCCTCACCTTATCCTGCAAGAGTGAGCAGTAATATGGGCCATTGACCGTGGTGCCAACTGGCACGGGATGGTCAAGCACAAGCCCATTTTGGCTGAAGAACATGACAGAGCACCGAGACTGCGCCATGCAATTTTCTTCCTCGGTGACATTGGGGCGGCCATTCAGCATTCTGTTGTTTCAGCTGAGGTTGAAATGAATGCATCCATGACTCGTCAATCGTTAAAATGCGATCGAGGAATGCACTGCCTTCATTTCTCCAATGCTGCAGATGGGTGGTGGCGAGAAAAACACGCATGGCTCTTTGGTTATCGTTGAGCACGTGTGGAATCCACTTTGCACAAACTTTTCTTTTCCCGAAGCTGTTGGTGAGGATATGGTAAACACTTGCTGGTGAGATTCCGACTTCCGATTGGGTGAGGCCGGCTCTTCGCCGTAAACAACCAGAACTGCTGGAGCGTGGTGCCATTTTGCTCCAGGACAACACAACACCTCATCGCCATCATGATGTGCAAAATCTGGTGCAACGTTGGGGCTGAGAAGTGTTGGCACATCCTCCCACTCTGCAGATTTCACCCCATGTGATTATTGGTTGTTTTCACGTGTGAAAGAACATGTTCGGGGGAAAACGATTTCAGTCGGAAGACGATATCAACATGCTGTCACTGCCTCTTTAAAGCGTCCGTCCGCGGACAAAAACAGAGCTGCAATTGATCGTTTACCACGTGGATGGGAAAAGTGTGTGGACAGTGCTGGTGATTCCATTGAGTAGAGGACATGTGTATATACATTCAGGAATATCAATAGTATTTTTATCTAGTATTTTGTTATTACAATAAAATCATACACAAAACTTCTGAAATGCTCTACGTATTTAATTAAGCTATGTGTTTATGTTACCTCAGTATGAAATTAATAATACTTAAATAACACGAGAGAGAATAAGCTTTAAATAATACCATGCTTAGCACAGAGTTTAAGTCAATAAACATGTTTATTTGAACTCATGATTTGGTCTAGTGTGTTAGGTGGCTGGCCAAACACATATTCATTCACAAAGGCTGTTGCAGAGGATATGATTAAAGAGGAAACCAAAGGTCTTCCAGTAGGCATACTGCGGCCTTCCATAGGTAAGTACAACGTGTTGAATGGTAACCCTTTCTACACTCAGGAGCTCCAAGTGACCTATGATTCTTTCATGCACAAAACCTGCTCTTTCTGAACATGTCGAGTATATTGTGATAAGTATAATTATGTAATTTAAAATGCATTAATATTATTATGTTATATTAATTTTACCTGGTTTTTAATCAGTTCCCCGTTTATTAGTTTCCCAACAAGCGGATTTGTTTTGTGGAAAAGTTTTATAATTTTAAGTCTTATAAAGCCAGATATGAAAAAAAAATCGTTGAAATATTCACAGAAAATAGGAAAACATATGCTGGTATTATTTTATGAAATATTCTTTCCTTATGACTGTTGGGATATTTAGCATTTACACATTAATTTTAAATATGAGCTGTTCTAGAGTCCAGTCTTCTGGCTCACGACAACGTCCATAATTATAGGTGATTTCAGTGCCACGAAACCTGAAAATATGATGTATGTAAATATGTGAGAAAAATATTTTCTGGACAGAACTTCTCAAAGACACCCGAAAAGTGTTTTTTCTAGTCACTTTTTCAATCAACGTTTGAATTGCTCTGCTGCACTAAATCTATGGATTTCGCCACCTGTTCCTTGTAACATGTTGGAATTCAAGTGTACCTGCCACTTCTAACGCAGTAAAGACACTTTCAAATTAGAATACTGACAAAAATTTGTAGATAACACAATGAACTGCTGATTTAAAAGATAGAGAGAAAAAGCATTTAATTTTGTGTCAGATACAATACAAAACTTTGTATGGATACGTTTGATTACAGAATATTATGTTTCAGTAACCACTAATTACCCCATTTCATCTGTTGGTTTTACAGTGATTAACACGGCATATGAACCTGTAGTGGGCTGGGCCAACAACTTTTATGGTCCAATGGGCATCTCTGCAGGTGCAGGAGCGGGCATACTAAAGACCCTGACTGCAACGGTGATATTAGAGCAGATATGGTTCCAGTTGACATGGCCATCAACAGTGCAATAGCTGTTGCTTGGGATTTGGCACAGCACATGTGAGTTTATAATATTTAATGTAGTCACAACAGGCACAGCTTAAAGATGCTGAAAAGGGCAACCAACATGCTGTCTGAAATCTTGTAAATTAAAGTGATAAATAAGACTACGAATGGCTTGTTTACTTTGAAATTATTTTAAGATCAGTCTTACAGAACAATTTATGGCTCTTTTAAAGGGAACTGAAAAAAGGGATTAGTCAGTTTGGTTGTCCTTGAGATTTGATTCTGTTACATCATGCTAGGCCAGCAATTTATATCTCAACTCATGGATTATGACTGATAAATATGGATCAAATTAAAATGATGACCGGCAGTGGAAAACTAAACTGCTTAACTTCCCAAATAACCACAATCTCCACAAAGCTTCCACGAAACCTGCCTGTGGGAAGGACAGCATGATTTTGTGTCTCTATGTTGGTGGACCATACTTCACAAGAAAGAGCTTTCTGATACTTACTTCAGCTGGCGCGGTTATGTTAGTTGAATCACAAAAGGAGGATCCTAATATGGAGGATTCAAGTCTTCTGCTCTGTGCCTCTGTTATAACCGTCCGGCACACCTTTACTACTCGTATCTCAGTCGGTTGCATGAAACCTAATTTACAGGAATTAACGTGGTTTGAGTGTCGGGAAATTAGCAAAGAAGAACCATTAAGATGATTTAAGTTTTTGTTACTAATCTAAATAATCTTTGGTTTGATTTATTTTAAATCAATGGGCGCTAACTGGTTACATGTTTTGATGGTATACGATAAACGTAGCACGGAGCACTTTGTTGTTTGCCGTTGTCACTGTACATTCACAAATTTGTTAATAGTCATTTGTATGTTCCGAAACCGGTATAAACCACTTAAGTACAATTTAATACACTTATTTAATGATTGTACCTCGCAGCAATAATAATTTCTAATTAAAGAATTCTGTCTGTAGATCTTAGCCGACATTTAGGAGTGATACGATCGCACGTCCTTCCTCTAAGAAAGACAAAATACTTGTGTTTCTTTCGCTATGGCAAGCAAACCTGTTTTCCTTGTTCAAAATCTTAACTACTCTAATTTTCCTAACTAGTCTGATTGGTCATATGTAAATTTAGTAATCCCCCAATAGGTCCAAAACTTTAACATTTTGTATTCTAACTCCTCATTGGTTCCTAATGACTGACGCGTTATCCCTTAACGTAATGCATGTAAACCCCATATGAGCGTCTTATACCTGGACAATTTAATGTGCTACCTTTACTAACACGTACCCACCCCTCGTGATTTACATTTCGAAAAAGTGTCAAACCCTCGAATTTTGACTGACCCAACAAACCCCAAAACTCTATTCAATTTGACATTGACAAATGTGTGACAAGCTAAGTCTCCTTTGTACTAACATGCAGCATCTCCTATAGCTACTACGCTAACCTCTACTTCTCTCACTCGCTGCTCTTGTAACCCATCTTCCTCCCTGCTACCATACTGACCTTCTGTTAACTACCAGATGCTACTGACTTCCCTCCTAACACCTGTATTCTCTATCGTTATATTTCATAAATAACTTTCATTCGTCTAAATAAAGTAAATAATTATATCCAAAGGTTATAGACTCCCCTGTGAAAGGTTAATAACTTTCGCTATGCTAAAGTTAGAAAGTTTTCGGTGCTGCGTCCATTCTACACCATCAATTTTACAAACACAAAATATTACATTTATTTTTTCAACCTTATATATGCTTAGGCAGATTTATGTCTTCCCTCGAGCTTAGGCAGTCTAAGTAAAACATCCGAATACAATTCTCACAATTAGCTGACCGAAACATTGACATTTTTTTGTCCCTTCTTGGGCCTTCTGCCTGCACTGACAACCACCTTAACAAAAAAAATCTCGCCCTAGATTTGTTCCCTGCTTCGCTACTGTATGTCACAATAGCATCTATACCGCTATGCAAAGTGCTCAAATTTCTTACTGATACACTCAAATGCTGAATACCATCACACTGATTGATAAAGTAGAAAGAATATATAAGTAATGAGCAAAACAATCACACAAACAAATCGTGAACTGAAATCTGACATAATCCAATGAATACAAAACACAACTGAATACAAGAATAACCTTTACAAATGCAAATAAACTGCTGAAACACAAGAAAATCAAAGAACACAAACTACATTAACATTCAAACTGTTACAAGTATATGGATATTTGTAACAATGGTTGTCACTGAGTCATTATCCTCAGTTCATGCTGTAACATCGGCAGTTTAAGCTTGTCTGTCACAATGTAATTACTTCTCGCAAATACCAGTATTACACTCGCATTATTTTATTTCACTCGCGTATTTCACTTTATACTCATTCCATTTTCTCCTTCCACCAACGTTATTCATATACCTCGTGGTAAGCTCAAGTACAAAGAGTTCAATCAAGTCAAGACACAGGATTACTGATTCGCCCTAATTAAAATACCTAATATTATATTGGTTACTCATGCGCATTCAAAGACATGAAATTTACTACAATCACCAATATTTCTGTACTCATGACAGGCAAGATACAGGCTAATCTTTCCTCTTTCTTATCTTCCTTCCTTTGCAGACTCAAATTCTCTCTCGTTACACATCACTCTGTCGTTCGTTATAAGACTTAACAGTATCTTACTGAACTATTTTTAAACTGGGTACTTAATCATGGGGTGCTTTTATTACATTATCCCTATACAATTACAATATAAGTAATGTTATGTCAACCTGAGGTGTTTGTTTTCTCTACTTTTCCTAATCATGGTATCGTTTGTACGGAAATTAATCGACCAATACATCATTTATCTTTAACTATTTTCTTCTTCTGCATTCCTTCTCATATCTTCTGCAGTATACATCTACTTCCTTTCATGCCTCAGTACCCGGTTCGACTCTTCAATTGTGGCGTCTCTCTTGTCCTTCTCTCATTTCCTTCTTGTCTTCAGTTCGTGTCCCTAACACTTGTCACCTTTGTCGTTCGCACTCACTTCTAATTCGCCTTTCTGTTCTCCTTCTTCTTTGAACTGTTTTAACTGCTTTTTATTAAATATGCTGGATACCTCAAAATAGATTCAATCCGTTTTTGTCCGGCCTAACGGCCTTATCAGATACACATGGCCGAGAAACTTAATTTCTGGTTTGCAGAATTGACATTTAGCTGCATTAACAGTAAAGCCTGCAGTTGTTAATTTGTGAAGAACAGCACCAATATGTTGTTGATGTTCGGAAAACATTGATGAATGAATTAGAAGATCATCCACATACGTAACCAAGATTTGTTGATTTCATCATCCCCTAAAACTTTTCCAAAGCCCTGATAAATGCTGATAAACTATTCTAAAACCCGTAAGGAACAGTCTTAAATTGGTACACTTGTACACTTTAATTTGAAACTGGAACCCTGTCCATTGTCTAGAAGTTTCTTTAAGTGGAACTTGGAGAAAAGCGCTACTTAGGTCCAAGCTGGTAATGTAACTTGCACCACGAAATTTCTGAAGCAGTTCGCGCAACGTAAAACTTTAGTGCGGTCTGCAATCATTTGCCTGTTAATTCGTCTTGCATCAACACAAATACGAATTTGTTTCGCTTCTCTAACGACCAACGTCAGTGGGTTAATATAAGAGGAAAATGATTCTTCCAAGTTGTCGTCTCTCAACATAGCTTGTATTTCATGACGTACTTGATCCCTCAAAGCAAATGGAATAGGTCTAGAATCGGCGCTATTAGGCATGCAATCTTCTAGCTTGAACTCGTAATGAAACTTAGTACATTTCTCGGGTCGCTTTATTAGATGTTGTTGATATTTAATTTAAACATTATACAAATATTCTTGTTGTTGTGGTGACAAGTTATTATTTTCACTTACTTTGCCTCGTAATTTTTCTGCAGTTATCATCTTGTCATCTGTCATCATTTGATTTATGTCCAGTCTCTGTTGTGTGTCGACAACATTAGTTTTCGAAAAAGTCGTCGTAAAACACAGGCTCCTATGTTTAGCAGCATCATTCATATTCTTCCTACATTCTCCATCTGTTCTGTGCTCCGTAGCACTACGATCGTCAACGATGTGACCTTGCTTGTCGTTTGCAAGGGTACTCAAATCATTACTATGAATCATCCGACATGAACCGTCATGTCTGGAGGCTAACTCCACATATTCATCGCGATCACCTAATCGTCGCGGCATTAATACATCTACTCAATCTTCAATTTGCTGCTCGTTACTTTTCTCAGTTACACTAGTTTCTCCTGTCCCATTCTTAACTAATGTGTCTTCAATTCCTGCCACAATGGGCTCGGTAGGGTGTTGACCTGGATCAGCTTTTAGCGTTAGCAGTTTACGAGGAAAATTCAGCATAAGTCCACAGCTATGGGACTAATGTTCTGGTGTCTCTTCTACACATCCTAACTCATTTGTCCCTTCTTTGATGTTAGTGAACTCAATTTTAGTGCATTCACCATTAATAGTGAGTGTAATACTCCGCTCTGTAAAATTAATCACTGCATTATGATCTACTAGTACGGCATCAGTAAGAAGTTTTTTTTAAATTATTTTGGTTTATTAGCATATCAAATATACAGACCAATAAATTACCATATACACGTTATACATCAGTCGTTCCCAATACCAACTGCCAGCTACCTTCTGGCTTAATTCTAGAGTCCAATAGTTACACAATCAGCTTCGTATCTATAGTGAAAATTATCACACCACAAAAAACACCACCATCTCCTATGGCCATTAGAGCAATCTATGCCTCAGGCGATTGTGCTTGTATTGTTTATACATTAGTTTCAGGCTGTAATGAGTGTAGTTTCCAATGGTTCGGATCAGGGGGTTGTCGTGATACTCGTATATGCACCTAGAGTAGAACCGGGACGCTAAGTGTAATATATGTGGTTGTATATATGCGATACCAGTTCTGTTATGAAGTTGATGGATGGGAGTACTTCGCGTGGAGTTTGTGATTACTCTGAGACACTTGTTCTGAACAATTTGAAGATTTTGATACATGGAGTCACTGATCGCACACCACACTGGGGCCGCATATGTCATAGTAGGTCTTATTATGGATTTATACAAGCGAAGTTTTATCTCCATCGTCAGTGTCGAATCCCGTGCCAAGAGTGGAAAAAGAGTTACTAAGATCCCAATTACTTTTTGCGCCGTTTGTTTGACGTGCTGACTGTAGTTAAGTGTGGACGTGAGTTGAAGGCCGAGGTACTTGACTGTTTTTGTCCAGGGAATCTCCAATCCCTCATGTGTAGAGGTTCAGGGTATTGGGTCGTCTCTTGGTGAAGATCGTTGCAGTTGTTTTTCCAATATTGATTTTTAATCTCCATCGGGTGCAGTATTTACATATGCGGTCCATTGCCCGTGATAGTCGTCGAGAGACCGTATCAATCCGCCAGGACTGTGAGTAAATTGCTGTATCATCAGCATACAACGCCGTCTGGATATGCGGAAAGCGTGGAAAATCCGCCGTGTATATTGAGAATAGGAGAGGGCACAGGACCGCCCCTGAGGTAGATCGGCAGCGGTATACTTGACGGGAGAGGAGGCGTCTGATAATGTTACGGAGAAGGAGCGGTTGGAGAGATAAGAGTGAATAAATTTAATAAGATACGCAGGAAACTTGAAGGAAATCAGTTTGAAGATCAGGCCGTTTATCCATACAGTGTCATATGCCTTTTCCAAGTCTATGGTAATAAGCCCAGTATGTTTCCGGATGTTGTAGCCATGTGCAATAAATTCCGTCAGTCTGGTGAGTTGGGCTGTGGTAGAATGATGTTTTCTAAATCCAAATTGTTCTGGGGGGATGATGCCTCCTCCAATGGCCTGCCGAGATAACCGTTTCGCTACAAGTCTTTCGAGTATTTTACTGATGGTCGGTAGTAAACTGATAGGTTGATATGCGCCGGGATCGGATGGAGGTTTCCGTGGTTTATGTATAGCAACGACCCGTGCCTGCTTCCACATTGCTGGGAAATATCCCAGTTTTAATGCACTATTATATAGTTCGGTCAGATACTTAACCGCCGGTGTGGGAAGGTGCCGCAGTAGGATGTTCGTAACCCCATCGATTCCCGGGGCAGTACGTGGCCGAAGTTTGTGTAATAGTCGTTGGACAGCTGATGATGTGAACACGTGGAATCCCTCCCTCATCACAAGTCCTCCGCTTCCAGAACCTGTCCACCATGCGGTCTACTGCTTTGGCGTGTGAAGAGCCCACTTGTGGAGTAGTTAACTTGTGATTTTCCTCAAATTGTGACGCTAGAAGGTCTGCCTTAAGTGCTGCCGAGTATATCTGGGTTCCCTGATGAGTCAAAGGGGGAATTTCAACCCGTCGGTTCTTACAGTGACGTACCACCCGCCATAGCGGAGTATGGCGTGGATGGAGGGTCCTTAGAAACGTTGCCCATTACAAGTTATGATAAGCATACAGACTATTTGTCGTCATGTTAGTGAGTAGTTGAAGAATATATCCGATCCATGCCTGCCTCGTCCGTTGGTATTGCCGGCGTATGTAATTACGTATCCGAAGGAGAGTGTGAATGTGTTTGGGGATGGAGGAACTTCTTCTATGTGTGGTCCGCTTCGGAATAGTCTGTTCCGCAGCCATCAGTATTGTGGCTGTTATCGTATGTAGTGCTCTGTCGAAATCTCTTTGCCCTTTAATGCGAGGAGGGTTTTTTAGAATTGCGGCCAAGATGTGTTGATATTGTGCCCAGTTTGCCCTGTGATAGTCATAGAATTGTTTTAGTGCCGTGTGATGAGGAGTCAGGCGTACCTTGTATACCACTGGGTTATGGTCGGATGATAGTGCAGAAATAGTTTGCGGAGAGGAGATGTTACACCCCCTATACATAACCATATCCAGGGTACTTGCCTGCCCCAACGGGGGGTAATGTGTGTAATGAAGCGGATACATACGTTTAGTAAGGTGGTTCCATTTCTATTGGTAGTGGCACAATTCCAGGCCCCATGTTTACTATTCAAGTCTCCCATGACAAGCGTGGGTATTTGTAAGTGAAATAGGTCCGTAATATCCTCTCTCAGCAGATTGTTGTTAGGAGGATTATATCCAGATACAATGAGGAGCTGTTGATGTTGCGTGGTGGGTACCATGACAGCTACCGCCTCCAATTTTGACCTAGGTTTGATGTAGTAACTGTCGTGTCGAATCCCATAATGGACCAGAAGCATAACTCCTCCCCCATGTTGGTTGCGGTCTGTTCTGTAAGCCACATATCCCGGTATTGTAAAATGTTTTCGTGGTGAGAGCTTTGTTTCACATATAGCGGCAATGTCTATGCGACTTTCATTTAGGAATGTTTCTAGTTCATATTTACGTCCAGTTATTGAGTTGGCATTCCATTGGAGTAGACGGAGATTCCTTCTTATGGTGCTGAGAAACAGGACATTAGTGATTCTACTATTAGCATAATCTTGTCGAGAGGGTTAACTGCTTAAGTGAGGTTTGTTGCGAGGGATTGTAGGGAAGTGCACAGTAGTTGTATGTTGATCGAGGAAAAAATAGTCTTTAGTGATCCAAGTATGCTCGGCAGTGTGTGCTCTCCTGCGGTCGCGGTGGAATTCGATGCCACTTGTGCTCATGTACGAGTGTTCCGTTGTGGGGGGTGGTGCTTACTCAGAGCCGGTAACTGGAATACGATGCGGGGTGGGTGGAGGCGGTTTACTCGGAGTGAGTAGAGGTTTTCGCTGTCTGGTTGCCAATTGCTTTTTGTACTCCGGGCATCCCGAGTAATTAGCTGGGTGAGCTCCCCCGCAGTTTATACATGAAGGGGGTTCGGTGGGATGTTTGCTGCATTCCTCAGTGGGATGATGCTGCTGGCATTTCACGCACCTGGCCGGTCGTCCACAAAATCGTGATGAATGTCCGTATTGCTGACTTCGGTAGCATTGTTGCATGGGTCGTGTAGCCTTATACCTCTCCCATCGCACTTTGCAATGACAGATCGTGGTGGCTTTATATATGTCATTGACTGACGTTCCCGATTGAAATGTTACTATGAAGACAGGGAATTTGACTAATATAGTATCAGTGGATTTGTCCATACGGACTAATTGTCTGATGCTGTGTACAGGGAGATTACATTGGTTGAGGTCATTTGCTATTTCCTCCGTTGTGACAGTAGGAGGTAATCCTTTCAATGCGACCCTAGGTTGCCGGAGATGGGCTAATGGGTACGTGTGGTACTCCATTTTTGCTTGTTGAATTTCACGAAGTAGGATTTCGTAGTCCGATTCGCGTTTCGTATATATCATTAGTCTGTTTTGTTTTGTTTTGATTTCAACGGGACATTTAAGTTTTGCATTTAGTGCTTGAATTGTCTGAGTATGGTTGGTGAAGTAACTGTATACAACAATGGGAGGTATACGCTCCGGTCTACTCGGTCCGGGAGGTGCTGATTCAGTGGATTCCGATGCTACATCACTATCGGAAAGTATGGAGAAGTAATTTGAAGTTTCAACAGAAGTACTTGCCTGTGCCTCTCTTTGTAGTAGTGTCCGTTTACGTTTTTGACGTTTCGGTAGTTGGAAATTCTCCAGTCAGATTCATGTTGTGGTTGTTATGTTGTTGCAGTTCACTACTATCCGGTGGTACTATCCGTACCCCCGCCTTGACACTGCACTACACTATTATGTTCTGTTCTTCGCTGATACACGTACCACTATGCACACGAATCGACCGTTCCGTGTCACTGCTAGAGAACGACTGTGTAGTAAGAATTTGCGGTGAAAGCAACACGATTTGATTTACTCTTAAATCACCTATGTTTACATCTAACATTGCCTGCTTCTTGACCCTGTTGCCTTTCTTATTAAACGCACTGAGAAGATTTACATCCTGCGATGGTAGCTCAAAACACTTAAGTCCTTCGTGCCGCAATCTATTATACAAATGTTCATTCATAACAGACAATTCACAACCCGTGTCAACTAAGCAAGAATCTCCTGGTCTGCAATTTTGATCAATAATCTTGGACATTCATGGCTCCTGTTCTCTACTATGTATAAAGTAAAACCGATCTCATCTGTTACTGCATTATCAGGTGATTTTTCTTGGTGTTTACCGTTCTTAATTCGAAAAATTTCTCAAATTCAAATCCTTCAACAAGTTCCAAAATATTCCTAAAATTTCTGCCAATATTTCCATCAAGTCTGCTGTCTGATTGGTTGGGCTTAGATACGGAATGATTGGTTATGTAAGTGGACTTGGTCCGCCCAACAATCAAGTCCGTTAGTTGTTTCTTTCTGAGTTGATTGCTGTTCTCGCATTTTGTGGGGCGAATTGTTGTGCGGTAGGGTTAAGTCGGTCCGAGCATTGCCTTCCGCTCTCCCCTGCCTGCGTCCATAAAATTCCCGGTCGTCTGAATTATTATGACGGCGGTTGCTGTAATTTGAGTTGCGTCGGTCTGTTTGTCTGCTCACATATTGGACATTGTTTCCCCGATCGCGTTGTCTATTATCTCGCCCTGAGTTGATTTGTGGTCTCATGTTCGCGTCTCCACTGGTATAGTCGCGTCTAGGTGCCTTGAAACTGTCCCTGTGGTCACTTAACCCTTGAAACTTAGCTAAATACACCAGAACATATTGCGTGCATTTAAAGTTTCCGCATAGCAAACCCTGTTGCACTTTGGGTTCATAATGTGACGTTAATGCAGATAACAGATCCATGTCTGCTGGAGGTGGATCCAGAGATGAAGCAAGATTGGCGTATCGGATATAATGGTCTACATACGACTCGCCTGAATTTGGGGAGTGTTTGTCTAAATAGATTTGACTTCTAATGCCTGCCTGCCGATTTGGATTCCATAATAGATCTGTAAACCCTTTCTTGAATTATCGTAGCTATTCAGCTTATCATAAGTGTTGAAAACCACTGTTTCGCTCTTGGTCCTGTACTGCTCTGAAGGTTAGTGGCAACTTGAGATGGTCAGGTGTCTGGGTTTCAAATATAAGTGTAGGTCGCGAAAAATGCAGCGGAACTTGTTTAGTACTGTCAGTAAAGGAAGGCAACGTCAGTTCACTTAAATCCACACCTTTGCCTTGCACTTCAGGTGTCACATTTACATGTTTGCGAATATCTGAATTGACAGTTTGACTAACTACAGTGTTGCCATCATGGCATGCAGAATTACTACATACATTTACATTATTTATACTAGGGAGTGTGTTGGCCTCTACGCTACTGTCTCTTCCTGCCTGTTGATCTGCAGTAGTAGCCCTGACAATGACATTTCCTGAATCAGCTGATTGAGGGGTGTTGAAATTTCCTGCTGCTAATTTATTCTGTAACTCCCCCACGTGGCATTTAGTTTTGAAATTTAGTCAGCATTCCTTCTAATCTGCTGCATGTCTCCTGACACAGTGCTAAATTTATCATCTACATTTTCTCTAGTTTTAGTCACTTCTTGTCTGATGTTGTTAATGACTCCCTCTGTCTGCTCCTTATGGTCATTTGTGTTAGCTAGCATAGATCTAGAGGCATTTAAAACTTCCTGCCCATGTACGTCTACTGCTTTCTGGTTTGGGTCACATGTGCATTAACCCTCTCGCTCACACTTGCATAAACTTTATCAATAGTAGATGACAACTTACTAATTTCAATTTCATTGTCTTTTCTCACATTCTCTATCCTGTCTGAAACAATTAATATTTCTGAATTTAACATATTAAAATCTGCCCTAATTGTATAGTGTGCAGCCTCAAATTTTGCAGTAAGACTTTTAGCCAACATTACATTTTCTTTCTTAATTTCTGATCTCAAAATCTCTACAGCAATGTCAGTTTAGCAGATTCTGCCTGAAACAAAGCTGTTTGTTTGGTAGATTCCTCCTGTAGGGCTGCAGCCTACTTAGCAGATTCTCCTTCTATGGCCTGCATTACAGTCATGAGAAAATATTGCAACTGGTTTCTGGAAATATTACTGGTTTGTTCATCAGTATTTGCATTAATTATGGCGTTTTCATTGCTTGCACTTTCAAGATTTGGAGGTGATACAGCAATTTCAGAGGCTCGATTTTCTCTGACCGTGATTTCGCTCTCCTGACTAAACATGTAAGGCTATCCTCATCCATAATATTGCTATGAACACTGCCTGCCCTGCTGTCTACCAAATGGCGTTGCCTACGTAACGTCTGCTAGACATTTTTAAAATTAAAATAAATGCCACTAAACTGTTGAGTAATCAGTTGTCACTTACTGTGGCCTACAGTTCCTTACTTGAAGATGTGAATCGCATTACTGTTGTAAAACTGACTGTGGGTTGTTCGTCTGTCAAAATCCAGTCTTCGGTGTCAGCGATCGGTCCCACGGTAGTAACTCGCACCACTCCTACTCCCGTGTAGCCGCCGTTCGTCGTCGGCCGACGTCGTCACTGTAGTCGATCTATGTTTGTTTCTCACTGGGCAACTCCTGGCTCCGGGCGTCGACTCCAGATAGTCAGGACGTTTCGGCAACTCCAACTGTAGTTTTTGGTGAAATTAGTTCCGTCCTCCTCACAACCACACTCCCTTCAATAGTCTATTAATTTGTTGCTCGCTGATGTCTGCTCTCAATTCCAGTGTTGCTGTAGATGTGACAGTTCTTTCCTCACGTTCTCCCACTTCATCTCAACACATCGTGCCGCGTTGGGCAGATATTTTCACTCTCTCTATAATCGTCCGGCTCACCTTTACTATCTCAGTCGGTTGCATGAAACCTAATTTACAGGGATTAACGTGGTTTGAATATCGGGAAATTAGCGAAGAAGAACCATTAAGAATATTCAAGTTTTTGTTACTAATCTAAATAATCTTTGGTTTGATTTATTTTAACTTAATGGGCGCTAACTGGTTACATGTTTGATGGTATACGATAAACGTAGCACGGAGCACTTTGTTGTTTGTGTTGTACTGTACTTCACAAATTTGTTAATTAATAGTCATTTGCTTGTTCCGAAACTGGTATAAACCACTTAAGTAAAATTTAACACACTTATTCAATGACTTTACCGTGTAGCAATACTTTTTTAATTTACTAATTAAAGAATTTGTCTGTAGCTCTTAGCCGACATTTAGGAGTGATGCGATCGCGCGTCCTCCCTCTCATTCATCATTCTGTAGTCTGTCTTACGACAGGTCCGTAGCCTCTTCCAAAGCGAGTCTCCACAGGGTGCGATCTAGTGCTTCTTCTTTCAATTTCCAATATATCTGTCTTTTCCTTAAGGTCATCCAGTAGCTGCTTACGTCTTCTCCCTCGTCTTCCCGTCATTTCTATCTTTCCTTCTAACTTTCCTTCAATCTCGTGTTTTAGAAGGCAGTTTCTGCGCAAGATGTGACCAACCCAGTTAGCCTTTATTCTTTTTATTGTATGTAGAATATTCCTTTGCTTCTTGACTCTGTGTAATACTTCATTTGTCACACTATCGGTCCAAATGACCTCCATTCTTCTCTAAAACCACAATTCAAAACTTTCCAGATACTTTTGTTCTACTTTCCGAAGTGTCCACGTTTCAGCACCATACAAAGCTATGCTCCAAATGTAGCACTTTACTAGTTTCATCCTTAAATTTAAGTCCAGTTTGCTTGTGAAAAGAGTCCTATTCTTGTTGAATGCTGCTTTTGCCATGTCAATTCTGGATTTAATTTCACGTGTACACCTTACATCATTTGTTATCATGCTACCCAAATAATTGCAATATTCCACATTCTCCAATTGGTTTTGGTCTATCATAATTTTCATTGGGGCTGTTTGCCTTGAGATTCTAATTACCTTAATTTTTCCACATTCATTTCCATTGCATAGCGTCTTCCAATTTCAATTAGTCTATCAACCATGCCCTGTAGCACATTTTCTTCCCTAGCCAGTAGCACAAGGTCATCTGCATATTCACAGTGCGAATTACTTGTCCTCCTATATTGAAGTGTCCAAACCATTCAAGAGCTTCCTTGTTAGGTACTCGCTGTATAAGTTGAATAGAATCGGTGACAAGCAGCATCCTTGTCTAACTCCTCTTCCAATCTTCACACTTCTCGTCTGCCCTTGGTCCAGTCGTATTTTGGCACTCTGTTCCATGTACAATTTGCTGATCAATCTTCTTTCGCGCCAGTCTATCCCAATTCCTTTGGGATCTGCATTAATTTGGTCCAGTTGACACGGTCAAATGCCTTCTGCCAGTCTATGAACAAGCACACAATTCCTCATTTATGACCAAGGTTTTTTCTGTTATTATTCTCAGCATCCCATGTTCCTCTTCCTCTCCTAAATCCATACTGATCTTCTCCTAGTGCATCCTCAATTTTCCTTTCAATCCTTCTCTACGTATCCTCGCTACTATCTTTGATGCGTGCGCGATTATGCTGATTGTGCGATGGTCGCTGCATTTTGTAGCTTTTGGGCTTCTTCTTTATGGCAATCATTGTAACTTAAATTAAATCTAGGCCACTCTCCAGTTACATATATGCTGTTGATCAGCTGTGTAATTAATTTGAGACCATCTTCTCCCAATAATTTTATACGTCACCAGGTACATTATCATATCCTGTAGCCTTCTTATCCCTCATCTCCTTGATAGCTTTTTCCACTTCACTTTGCAAAATATAAGGGCCTTTTCGTTTTCATCTACTTCAGCTACATGTTCGACTTCTAGGTGTTCTGGTCGATTAGCTCGAGAGATCTGTGATATGATTCTCCCAAATTTGCAGTACTCGTCTCTGATCTATTATTATATTCCCTTGAGAGTCTTCGATGCCAATATTTTGAATACCATGGTTTTCTTTCCAACCTAGTTCCTTTGTCTTCATGAACATTAGATTATAACGTCCTGTTCTTTGAAATTCTATGATCCCGTCGCATATGCTCTGCAGATATTCCTTCTTGGCTTTCTCCGTGACTCTTTTCAATTCGTTCCTCACTCTTCTGTAGTTCTTCCTTCCTTCTTCGTTGTTGACATTCTTCCATTTCCTTCGTTCATCCATATTACTGGTTTATCTCCTGTGTAATCCATGGCTTTCTTGCTCTCCTCTCGACTTTTCCAACCAAATAACTCATAGTATCTAACACAAATTTCTTGATATTTTTCCACTGCACTTCCACATTCCCACCTTCACATTTGAATGCACCAAGTTTTTCTTCTAGTCTATCGTGTACTACCTGTCGTTGAGCATATAGCTTCTACAAATCCAATCTTGGTTTTCGCTTGTGGAACCTTATGATCTTCTTCAATCTGGTGCAGATCGTTGTAACCAGTAAATTGTGGTCAGAGTCAATATCTGCTCCAGGCAGTGTCTGCAAATCCTTCACACTGTTCCTGAACCGCTGTTTCACTAGTACATAGTCCAATTGATATCGACTCTTATCCCCTGGTGATTTCCAGGTGTACAATCTTCTTTTAGGTTTTTTGAACCATGTTTTGTTATAACAAGTCCATTTCTTTCACAAAGTCAATAAGCATTTGACCTCTCTGATTTCTCCTTCCTAGTCCATATTGTCCAACCGTATTGTGATGTGCTTTATTTCCAACCACACTGTTCCAATCTCCCATTATAATCGTATTTGTCGCACCCTTTCCATCCTGTTCAAGAATCTCTTCAATTATATCATACAGCTCTTCCACTTCGTCTTCTTCATAGTCTCTCTAAGAAAGACGAAATACTTGTGTGTCATTCGCTACGGCAAGCAAACCTGGTTTACTTGTTCAAAATCTTCCCTTCTTTAATTTTATTAACTAGTCTAAGTGATCATATGTAAATTTAGTAATCCCCCAATAGGTCCAAAACTTTAAAATTATTATTCTATCTCCCCATTGGTTCCTAATGACTGACGCGGTATCCCTTAACGTAATGTATGTAAACCCCGTATAAGCGTCTTATACCGGACAATTTTAATGTGCTACCGTTACTAACACG
The DNA here is from genome assembly GCA_021186555.1 of Reticulitermes speratus. Taxonomy (NCBI): domain Eukaryota; kingdom Metazoa; phylum Arthropoda; class Insecta; order Blattodea; family Rhinotermitidae; genus Reticulitermes; species Reticulitermes speratus. The sequence continues at coordinate 29,349,155 of JAJKFL010000042.1, read as the reverse complement.
TATCCACCACCTCGTAATTTACATTTCGAAAGTGTCAAACCCTCCAATTTTGACTGACCCAACAAACTCCAAAACACCATTGAATTTGACATTGACAAATGTGTGACAAACTAAAGTCTCCTTTGTGCTAACATACAGCATCTCCTATCCTATGCTAACCTCTGCTTCTCTTACTCTCTGCTCTTGTAAACTTTCTTCCTCCCTGCTACCATAATGACCTTCTGTTAACTACCAGATGCTACCGACTTCCCTTCTAACACCTGCATCCTCTATCGCTATATTCCAGAATTAACTTTCATTCGTATAAATAAAGTAAATAATTATCTCCAGCAGTTATACTGTGCCAGTGAGCATTTTTGGTCATTTTAAAGTATTTTCGCCATCATCTTGAAGGGACAAATATTTTTAGAACGCTTAACTCCTTTAAGAGCAAGCCATTTTAAATTTGCAGAATATAAGCGTACGGACTCACGTCACCGGAATCATTTAGTTCAGCATACAAAGTGCCAAAAACCATCTTCGTATGGTTTTCCTGCATCAAACCTGATTCTTCTTAATCTCAGTCTTGTATCTAATATTGCATGGCAAGCTGTCAAGGCGTGCTATTTTATTGTAAAACAAATGTGTAAAACTCTAGCAGGGAAAAAATCCTCCCATTAGTGTTATTTAAATGCAAGTTCCAGATAAATAATACATGATTCTGAGATTTGTAGATGGTGCAGTTGAATGTTGACTGCCTTATCATGTGCTTGATATAGTTGAATTTGAACACAGACATAAATGGTACAAATTATGCATATATGCTAAAAATCGCAAAGTTCTTTGCTATGTAATGTAGTTCATTCTCCACATATTTAATCTGTCAAAGTCCAGATAGTACCTCATCACTTTTTTTCTGGATCCGAATACATTGCGTGTGTGTTCTTACATCAAAATAAAAGGCCATATTTGAAAAACATACTAAATATGAAAAGTAAATGAGAAGGCTGCTGTTATCTTAACCCAATAATAAGTACTTTTTAAATTTGTTTTTACATAATTAAATTTCATGAAATAAATTTATGTAGCTGTGCTTTGGTCTTGTGTTTTTGATATGCCACTTAAGATCTACAATGTTCAGACCCAGCTGACCTTATTTTCTCTTTTCAGGGCTGAAACCAAACTGGTAGTACAGTTGAATACTGACACTGTAACACCAAGGAAGTGTGGAGATGGTGTCAATATATTCAACTATGTATCATCAGTTCAGAATCCTATCACATGGAGCGAGTTTAAGACTTTTGGTGAGCCTGCAGCACACTATCCATCTTTCCATCATCAATGGCACTACTCTTTAAGTTTCAACAAGCACAGGCTAATCCACAAATTCTATGCTATATTTCTGCACCTGCTACCAGCTATATTCATGGACATTGGAGCGATGATTATTGGAAAACAACCAAGGTAAGTACATTTGCAAAATCTTTATACAGCTCTTAAATAAACTGTCTATTTTATGACACATTATTATCGTGTAACATAAAATTACCTGATAATGTACCGAACAAAATCACAGTTTATCGAACATAAAGACACTTAAATTTTGGCTCCTGCATGTTTCAGCATGTAGGACCTTCATCAGGGAAACTACTTGGAATATTAGACAGAAGTATTCAATTCATTAGATTTGAATAAAATACTCGTATGTTTAAACATGACCTCATATAAAAGTGCCAACGTATTCTTGTGTGTCTAGAATTTATTTAATACAAGGTTCAGTAAGAAAGTAATGCTTCCTACATTTATCTCCTTATATTGCTTTCTTATGAGAATAACCCGTATGTCAGTGTAGTTGTAGAACATGCTCGATTATGTTGTATTATTCCAACAGTTTTGCTTGACGGAAGGCGGCAGCAGTGTTGATCCTAAAGTGACAGGAATCGACGTGAGTTTGGAACAAGGAACAGTGGCACTTCAAAACTGTCACAAGCATATTTCATGGCATTATGCAATATATGGTTAGCACAATTAGCTTTCACAATACCGTCATTACTTGCCCTTAACAACTGTAAAACAGAGTGATATTTTCCAAAATTTACATTTGCATTATCACCAATTTACGCAGAAATATAGTTTGGGTTCAGGTGAAAAGCCTCAAGCTTTTCTAACAACATTTCAGATATAGAAATAGCTGTTTCATCAGCCCTTTCAACAACAACTAACAAATTATTTTCTATGCTTTTATTAGGATCAAAATATCTAATGCGTATGGAAAACAACTTTCTGTTGCCCTTGTTTGAAGCATCTGTAGCAACACAAAATAACTGACTGCATTTAGTTGGATCATTAAGAATGCCCACAAAGTCTTCTACACTTTTAGCAGCTAGAACATTTTTAACTAACAGTTCTGATTTTGTTCTTCCACAACACAATTTTGTTGCAATATCAGAATCATGGAATAAGGATGATGCCAGTTTGTTACCACAGTCCAAACTATTATAACTATGATTATGTTTCATATTGTGGTATATTAACCCTAGTTCACATGCTGTCACACTGTCGTATTTTGGTTTTTTTCACGCTAACAAAATAGCTTTATAACTTTATTTTGATTTCACCGTGCATTTTTGAACATTAATTATGTTTTACACCAACCAAATGCACATATTTATTTAAAGAACATTAAAATATTCTATAAAATGTTAGATAAAAAACCCCAACATATGTTTCGGCTTATCGATAAGCCATCCTCAGGGGGTGTCACAACTGCTTGTTTATAAAACACGTACACATATTATATATTTAAAAGTGCTTTTAAGAACGCATTTGTTCACGCAACAAGTGGTGGAAGAAAGTCTAGTGAGATATGGCCATGACTATACTCCTCTACAGAAGACCAATATGTGTACGTGTTTTATAAACAAGCAGTTGTGACACCCCCTGAGGATGGCTTATCGATAAGCCGAAACATATGTTGGGGTTTTTTATCTAACATTTTATAGAATATTTTAATGTTCTTTAAATAAATATGTGCATTTGGTTGGTGTAAAACATAATTAAGCTTTATAACTTGTTTACTCCACATTTCCTTTTCTTTTTTTTTTTTTTTTTGCTGATGCCCTTTGTATTTTGCATGCTGCTTAAAGCAAATTTACCACCATGACTGATAGACATATTCTTGTTGCACAATTTGCAGTAGGCACGATCCTCTGAAGAAGCTGGAGCAACCCATGCAAATGTTTCTTCCCACTTCTTTAAGTAGGCTTGCTTATACTGCAATTTCTTCTTTTTTTTTGGGAGGAGTGTTAGGAACACTAATGGACTGTAATTCTTCACTAATTCTATTCAAAAGTTATTCAATGGCATTCTGAAAATAATAATAATAAAATTGTAATATTAATAGTTGTACAAATATCAAATATTGTCTGTCAGCTTAACAATGCATTTCAAATGTGGAGAGAATTAAAGGCACAGTATATAATAATTTGTTAGTCTTACCTCATCAACAAATAATCCAAAGCCCACGTCTCTCCTAGGATCTTGCTCTGAATCTTCTCAATTTGAGAAAGAAAGGACTATTAATAAGAAATAATGCGCACAAGTGTTTTTATATTTAATAATAACAATAATAGCGCACAATATATATTAAATTTCTATAAAGTTCAACATTACCATTTTATGAATTCTAACATGTTGCAGAATGTTGAAGTTATATCAGAAGATCCACAAGTTCACAGATGTTCTTGCATACTTCACCACACAACAGTGGACGTTTAGCAATGATAATGTCCAGAATCTGTGGAAAAATATGAGTCCTGAAGACAAACATCTATTTAAATTTGACATAACACAAGTAGAATGGGAAGAAATTATCTTTAGAGGAAGTAAAGGAGTTAAGCATTATATCTGGAATGAACCTATATTGCTTGAAAAGGCAGCGGCTCGATACAGGAGGTTTGTTTATATCTCACAAATTTAGAAAAAAAGAAGAAAAGAGAACGAAGAGAGAAAATATCTGTAATTTGAGACTCGAAGTATTGACTATGAAGATTACTGTCTTATGGGAGTGAAGCCTTGTAGCTAAGTAACTACCTAACTCCATGGAGCAGAGTCCTTCCTGAGAAGCTAAGATGTCGTCAGCTATTCAAAAAATTCCCGGCATGTTACGGAATCCGAATGTTTATTACCGCATTCAAAAGCGCCCGCCACCTCTCTCTAACCTGAGTCAGAGCAATCCAGTTCATGCCTCCCCATACCACTTCTTGAAGATCAATTTTAATATCATCTTCCCATCTACGCCTAGGTCTTCCAAATAGACTCCTTCCATCGGGTCTCCCAACAAAACTCTGTATGCACCACTCCTGTTCCCCATACTTGCCACATGCCAAGCCCATCTCATTCTTCTTGATTTGATCACCCGACAGATACATACAGCTCCACGTTATATACTCTTCTCCACTACCCTGTCACCTCGTCCCCTCAGCACACTATTCTCGAGCTGTCTCAGCCTATGATGTCACGCTTCTGCCGCGATGTTGATGAGATCTGCGCTCTTCTGGGATATTACGCCGCTTTGTGTGGTAATTGTTTACCACACAACGCCGTGTTATATCCCAGACGAGGGCAGATCTCTCAGCCTATGTTCCTCCCTCAATGTGAGAGACCAAGCCTCACACCCATACAAAACAACAGGCAAAATTACAGTTATGTAGATCTTGAGCGTCATATTTTTTGATTTCAGAATGGAGGACAAAAGAATCTTCAACGAATGATAGCAAGCATTCCCCGACTTCAAACTTCCCTTAGTTTCTTCATGAGTGAAATTTTGATTTCTTAAGGTTGTTCCCAAATATCTGAACTATTCTACCCTTTCAAAGGATGTAATACCAATTTTTATTTTGTGATATTGTCCTACATGCTGGTCTAGAGACATGACCATATATTTAGTATTCTCAGCCTCTACTTCTAGACCATTCTCCTTACTAGCAACTACTAAAGCTATTGTGTTTTTCTTTGCAGTATGTATGCTTCCACCCAAAATATTAAAACAATCACCATAAACCAGAATCTGATATGTGCCTTTTAATTTCGAGCCCTTCTGGTTTGTCTGAACCTTCCAATGGCACATTCTAATGCAAAGTTGAAAAGCAAAGGCGATAGTGCATCTCCTTGTTTCAAGCCATTCTTAATAGGAAACATGTCGTACATAAGTTTGCCTACCCGGACTCCGTTATAGTATTTATTTAGACACATTTTTATTAGCCTTACTAGTTTTATAGGGATACCAAACTCAATAAGAATGATATACAAGGCCTCTCTCCGAAATGGATCATAGGTTTTCTTGAAGTCTACAAGCCTTGTAGACTGGTACAAATTTACTAGTATTTTCGGAAGAAATTTCTGCTTTCATTTTCGGTTTAGAAGATACAACCATGTGAGAAAAAATATAGGGAGGATATAGACTAGTCCCGATCACTGCGCAAACCAACATTAACAAGCTTCATATAAGGACAATTGTAATTTTACCTTGCAAGGTGCATCTTACAAAGGTAGGATGAATGAGACACAAGTTGGATAGCAAACCAGTGGACAGTATTCTTCAAAGAAAATGCTTTTGAAAAGCAGTATCGAAATTCATGCATGTATTACCTTATCCTTAAAATTTCCTACTTCAATGAACAGATACTTTCTGCAGACAGAATAAGTCTAGACAGAAGAGAAGAAGAAGGAGGCAGGTTTATATTGAATATCATTTAAACTCATGTTTCACTTTTTCTGCAATTTTTGTATCTTAAAGACGGCAAGTCATTAGATTCCTGTGCTGTTTTTGTCATCAATTACAACTATCAAAGCAGCTGATAAATTTACATAAAATTTGGTATCAATGTTATGCTGTAGAATCGCACCCCTACCTTATAATTGTCAGGATCCTAAAGACGGTGATAAAAGTATCATGAATCGTGTCGGCATGGCATTAGTAACAGATGTGTGCTACCAAAACTTTAACCACCAGTTCACGTGTTCATTTGTCAATTACCCATTTTTATCAGCACGTTTCACTGTATTGGAAGAGCACCAGACCAAATGGTATGCTTGGTTTACGGCATGTGATTGATTCAATGGCACTGTTAAATCTCTTTTGAATTTGTAGGTTCCGGCTGCAGCAAACCTCTGATTGGCATCACTTCATAGAATGTCTTGAAATGAAGCACATTAATAGATTTCCAAAAGAATATTTTCGGTTCTTTCTGTAAGGGTAAAAAGATCGGCCAACTGAAAAACACGAAAATGTAATATTACCATTATTCGTTGATTAATGTTTATAAGTGATGAATACGAAAATGGGTAGGTGCTCAAAATCGTAGAACCAAAATTTCTACACATTCCTGCTGTAGAGTTCACTGCGTTAAAATATTAGATTTAGGAAAATTCATGTTGCGTGCTGTGTGCTATTTGCTCTTCTCATTGAGTGAAATTTTATGACAATGTGATAAGTTGTCTCCACTGAATCTGCAATTATAAATTTTATCTTCTCCAAATATCTTCGACATTTCTCTTCTTTATTTGTCTTTACCCTCTACGTGACATGGCCTGGGAAACTTCCACCACCTTAACTTATGTTACAGAATTCTATAAGAAAAGTGAGCCATTGAGTTTCATGAACGTTGCAGCAGAAACAATTCTTATTAAAGATTTCATTTTTAGCATATAAGTTATAATGTTCAAAACACTAAATTCTTACTCACAGACAAGTGTGTTCCATTTTCTTGAATGTATTTGATATAGAAGTTACAGCGCCATAGGTTTCATTCACCATCCCGCAATCAAGTATCCTCAGAATTCATTTAAAGTAATGCTCTGACTTTTTGAGATAGAATCAGAGACAGACAGAGTAATCAGAATGACACAACGTACTCTTGTCAGAATATTTTTACCCGAGGAATAGTAGTTTGACTCCTAGTAGTAGGAAGACACTATTCTCTTCTCCTTCTCCGTGGTGTCCACACTGGCCGTGGGACCCACGCAGCCATATATTCAGTGAGCAACGGAGCCACTTTGGATTTTTAATTGACATAATCCTTTCGGTCACACTATGACCCTGGGGTCGACTCAGCCTCTTAACAGAAATGAGTACCAGGAATATTTCCTGGGGGTAAAGACGGCCGGTGCGTAGGGCTGACAACCTTACCACCTTCATGTGCCGAATGTCTGTAAATCTGGGACCCTAAGGGCCTGTAATGGGATTGCTTTATTTTAATGGGGCCACTTTCACCAGGAGCAAAGCAGCCTTTTTGTAATACCACAAACTTGCAACCAGTGCCGAGGTTAAGAGAGAATGAAATTAAACTTCCAATTCTTCATATGTCTTCATGGTGTGTACAAGGTCAAGTTGACCTTTCTATACTACCTAGATTTTAGCGCATATGACAGCACTTCATTGAACGCGATAGTTTGCTCGCAAAGAGCAAAGTGAACATTTATCCTTATGTCGGAACTTATTTTGTGCAGTGTAAAGAAAAGCAACTTTACAACAATGAAATTGTAGATGTAACAACAGTGAAAACTAGTAGTCTGCTAGGGGCTGTGGAGGCCATTTAGAAAGCAGTTAATAAGCGCACAAAGAAGCTGGACTGTTGTGAAATAAAATTACCTTCTATAAATGAATATTACCTACAAAAACACATTACACGGAACATATGGATACATTTCAAAGAAAAATTAAGAAAACGTAATTTGAATATACCAAAGAGATTCTATGTTACACGCCGGTTTGCAATTGTAAGCGGTAATCAAATCTGACCCAAGGAATATACAACTGCATTATTAGGTGCACGTCAATCCCGACATAAATAGCACAGGTCTGCTGGACTCTTGCCAAGGAGTCTCACCTTGAATCAATCTGTTCACTTTATGTCATCAGACACTGTTCTATATATGGACCTATAGAAGATACAAAAAGTACAATTTCCCTTTCCACGTCAAGAAGGCTTATAGGAGTTTAATTTTGGTACTAGATGGACGTGAGTGTTAAACTTCACGATCCCTGGACAAAGAACCGCGTTAACCACTGAACAGAACAATCTGGACGTTTTGAACATAAGAAATATCTATGGCACATAATTATCTGCGTCCAATTTGATACGCCTCTTATGTACATAACTTTCAGGCTTTGTTCACTCATTACATAAGAGAAAATTCAATGCCTCTATAAGGCAATTAATAAATACAAATTTTTGTGTAAACTGTTTTAAAACTTAAGGCAAGAACGTTTGTTGTGGGGGTTGAGATAATGCTATGAAAGTTTGAAACGAATATGCAACTTGCTTTGCTTGAATTTAATTTATACCTCATTTTACCATAAAAAAGATTTAACTTAAATAATCTTGCACATGCAGCAAAAAATTTCGCTTGTTATGGTAATTAGCTGCTTTTCACATTGGTATTTTATTGCAATTCTTGTTTCATTACAGACTGAAGTATCTGCATTACACAGTGGTATACTTATTTCGACTGCTGGTACTGTATGTGGCTTACCGGCTAGCACTTCATTACTGGATCATCTGCAAGGATACTGTATTGGAAATACTACAGTAGAAATCTGCTATTTCCTAGCGAATAGTGGCATAGCTAAGTTCCTTGGCCCTCGGGGCAAGCAACAGCAATAAATACGAACTTAAAAAAAGTTGCAATAATTTATTGAATTTAATTGCATTTGTCTCAATAATTTAAAATTAATTGAGAGCAGAAAATCAGATTGTCATTTATAATACTCATTTTGCACCTATTTTGCCGCCGCTTAGATTCTGCCGCCACGTGCGGCGGCACCACACAACCCGCCTAGCTAGAGTACTATCAGCAGTTTCCGATATAAATACCTTATATGTTTTCTTTTATATAGCCTTTGAACATGGCAGTCTGTCTACATAACACAATTCTATGTAGATTTCTTTTAAGTAAGAATCTGAAGATGAATCTTTCACTCAGCGCATGTTGTAAAATAATGCGTAATATAGCAGAGAATATTTGTGGATATTTTCACATCTGTAACTCTGTAACTTTCTGGCTAATGGCTTAGTTTTATGTCCTGAATGTAATACAATAAAATACCGTATTTTAAAAAAGTTTATCTTAATTTGCTGTGAAATTTGTCAATGGTGGGCGAAAAAAAGCAAACTATTATGAAACTCCAGTTCTATTCTCTTCTGACAACTCAAAAGAGTTTTCGTTTTTGTTTTTTGTCTTTGAAAAATTCGTGTTCCTACTTGGTAAGCTTTGAATACCTTCCAGATTTGTGTGGCTCCTCCAATATAACCTTTACTTAATTCATTCTACGTTTATTCAGGGCATAGTTTTAAGTAATAATTATACCTATTATACGTAATGCATCCTGAGAAAAGTAGACAAACATTTGCACTTCATTTAAGAATAAAGCGTGAAGCCCGTTACTAAAATAGAATCTATATTTTTGAGTCCACTGTAAAGCTTTTATAAAAATTTAAACTTTCTACTTGAGAAGTAATGTACGCATCAGACCTTTCGTGCAGAATGTGCATACAGTTTTGGTGTCTACTCCTAATTTTCTGTTGTTATCAGTCAGGGAAATTTATGCTGTTGAAGCAATTAATAACATTAATTTAACAGTGATAAAAACAAATTTATTTAACCTTCTTACGTATTTATCTCTACATTTTGACCAAGTCCCTGGCAGGAAGAACGCTAAAATGAAAGTGTAAGACTTTATCGTTCTTTCAACAGTAATCCTTCTCATTCCTTCTTGATATTTTAACTCCAGAATATATTAAGAATTATGTTCCAAATAAACGGATGTCATAAGTTTAACAGCACTTAAGTTTAAGAAAAGAAACAGGTATTCGTCGCATCAAGATGTTTCAGATGAAACTATAATGCAATATTTTTTTTTCAATATCCCCACTTACCACCACTATTCCTGCCAAAATTACATGTTCTGCCATTGAGCATTTTCCAGCTCATATATAGAGAGAAGTAGTATGATATCTAGGAAGTTGGAATATGTTAAGTTATGGTATTTATTTTGTCTTACACTGTCTTTAAGGAAAAGAAGGCTTAAGTTTACCAATTCATCATGTCTGTCTATTCATGACAGATTTTGGTACCTGAATAAATTGTAGCCTTTTTTATTTCATTCAATTTAGTGCCAGAAATATGAATGCAACAGATTTATCTGCAGCATTTGCAAAATAACAAGCCGACTACATGGGTGTTTTAATCAGGAAGACAACATTCTAAATCTTTCTTTAGGGGAAAAGAAACAAAAATAATTGAAGTTTACTGAATAGCTTTCAGCTGTAAAACTTAGTGGGCAGAGAATGGTAGCATTCTGTCTGATGAGGACTTACGTTCGTGTGACTTTATGACCGACATCAATCAATTTGTCAATTAATTTTCGTTTTGAGTCCGTGGGAGGCGGTATGAGGGCGGGAAGCGTGGGACATTAATCAATAATTCATTATATTATCATTAATGGAAACTTTAAAACGGCAGTAAGAGGTAATAGAGTATGTAGGGCAACGAAATTAGTAGTGACCACTATTTGGTAACAGCATATTTAAAATTTAAATTTTAAAATTACAAGTACTGCTTTCCACGTGGGTAATATACATTAACAGTAATTAAAAAATTAGAAATACATTTACTTGAACATTGAAGTATCCAAATTCTGTACGACAAGAGATTAAGACAAATAACGGTAGTTAGTAATGAATGTGACATGTTAAGAATGAAAGAAGGAATACCGGAATCTGCTCGAGAAACTATTACATATAACAACTATTAGAAACAAGAAATGTCTAAGGATATGAAACGAAGAATTGAAAGAGTTAATTAAAATAAGAGCCATGAATATAAAATATATTTGCAAACGGGAGACCCACAGGAACACATTAAATGTAAGAAAATAAAATCAGAATTTAGAAAACTAAGTAGAAATATTCGAAAAAATACCACGTTAAGTTTTTGAAATCTCTGAAACAGGATATAACTAATCCATTAAAAAGAGGATTTAAAAAATTACAGAAACTAAATCTGGAAATAAACGAAAAATTAAAACCTGTTATCAATAAAGGATTGGAAGACCCATCACACAAAACTGTGGTTCAGTCTGGACATTCAAGAGGAGGAGGAGGAAGGAATGAGCGAAACATCTGACGAGAAAGAAGAGATAACAGTGGAAATATTAAGCTGGCACTGGAAATGGCAAAGCATAGAAATGAACCTGGCATAGACAATTTAAATATAGAGCTTTTCGAGTACAGGGGTACTTCATTAAGAAACAAATTATTACACTTATTCAACAACATATGTTCTAAACACCCAACACATGTTGCCGTCCGTTGAGGGTCTTGCGTGACAGACTTTGAGTGAAGTTTTGAAGGAAATTCAGATCACAACCACTTAGATGAACTTGTTAGTATGGTTTGCCCTTTATTACCCACAGACTATGTTCACAAATCACTTAGTCACTCCTCTCAAGATGATTAATTACCGGCCACGTAGCACAGGAAAATGAGATCCTTGTTTCCAGGTTTGAAATTTTTAACAAACATGACCCTTAATTCTGCCAGCCGTGGTGGGTCCTTTGCCTTCAGTCTCTTGTCTAATAACTAATGTCCAAATTTTTTATTTCCCTTGTCGTTCTACCCATCTCGTCATTTCGGGTGACACCTTCGACACATTTCTGTCCAGTCGGACAACATAAGACGGTATACTTTAGATGGCTGACAATTTAAAAAATTCTAGTAATTATTATAAGTTGAACCTAATTAAGCCATGATAAGTGGGTCTCTGTCACCACGGCATGACGCGTCCTCAGGTTGCGGATTGAGGAACGGCCTCCGGATATGGAGGGTAGCTGCGAATACATTGGGGGTGGCCCTCCAGCTTGGGATTGGGCGAGGTGCTAACAACTCCTCACCGTAAAAAATTACCATGTTACGAAACATATCACAAAGCCTCGGACCTAGACTGATTTTTTGGTACAACTTAAGCAACGGACAAGGAAGGTGAGATTTGGAACATGGAACGTGAGGAGCCTGAATAGGTCAGGGTCACTTGTGACAGTGGCCAGGGAATTAGCTAGGTACAAATTAGATTTAGTGGGTGTACAAGAGGTTAGGTGGGACAAAGGAGGCACAGTTAGAGCAGGGGATTATACTTTCTTTTATAGAAAAGGAAATGAAAGTCACCAAATGGGAACAGGTTTCTTTGTACATCAGAGAATAGTATCAGCAATTAAGAGAATAGAGTTTGTTAGTGATAGGATGGTGCTGAGAGGTCGCTGGTGTAATATCATTGTTCTGAATGTGCATGCACCAACTGAGGAGAAAAGTGATGACTCAAAGGACAGTTTGTATGATGAATTAGAACAGGTTTTCGATCATTGCCCTAAGTACCGTATGAAAGTACTGTCAGGAGATTTAAATGCAAAATTGGGGAGGGAGGATACTTTCAAACCGACGATCGGGAATGGGAGTTTACATGAGGATAGTAATGATAATGGTGTTAGAGTTGTAAAGTTTGCCACATCAAAAAATCTGGTTGTTAAGAGCACAATGTTCCCGCACCGAAATATTCATAAATACACCTGGACCTCTCCTGATGGGAAGACTCATTATCAGATTTATCACGTATTGATAGATAGGAGATCTATAAACTTATTAATTTGTTCTACGTGTAACCATTCGTATGTTGGACAGACCAGTTGTAATTTGAAACAAAGGTATCTGGAGCATATTAGATAAGATATATAAGAAATAATGATCCACAAACCATGCACACAGCACACATTTTAAACAACGTACACGAGTACGGCAACGTGAACAATAGCATTTCCCTGCTCAGACAGATAACTAAGGGCTCCTCTAGGAACTCCTTCGAACAGTTTTACATTCAGTTGTATTTTTATACTAAGAAACTTGTTCCTGAACAAGGAACAGGAGAACGCAACCCACTTTATCAACTAACTTACGACCTCCAATTACATCACGCTCACATGTGAACTTAGTCCAGCTGTGGTCTACCTTAACCAACCTGACTTCATAGTTTTTTTATATTATATGTACCATGCATTGTGTCATAAATTTAAGTCAAACCAACCAATAATAATTTTTGTGCATTGGTTGGTTTCACTTAAACTTCTGACTTCATAGTGTCTCATCCATCTTGCACATACATAGGGTATCTCCAGTACTTAGGTATGTACTTATATTAGTTACTGCAACTATCGTTCTATGATAATTTATAAAAACTCTTTAAATATTTTAAATCGGTTATACATGTATATATCTTAATTAGTTTAATGATTTTAACATTAATTTGTAGTATACCACAGATCCACTACAAAATCGCCTACATCTAACCTGATCGTCTTTTTACACATTTTACATCTCTTTAATATGCATACATATTGCTAGCTGTGTTTTGTGAAACCGTACTTTTATACGAATCCCTGATGATGATCCCATGAGGGATTGAAACGTGTTGGATTGATTCAAAATATAGTATAATATAAAATATCTGAAACCAGAGTGCATTTTGTTGGACTGAATATTGTGTATTTGATTAGCGACAATGCACGGTATGAACAATAAAGAAACTTTTTTTTTTACTTTGTTAAATACGGTTTCATGGAAAATTTCATTTTACAGAAGTATGGTTAATACTTATGGGATTTTAGATTATAGACCTTATACATACTTGAGTAGTTTCCTTATTAATAATGGTAGGGAACTATGTAATCAGAAATGTGAAACCATACATGTCTACCTCAGCACTAAAGGCAATTTATTACTCTTTTTTTCACTCGTTAATGAGCTATGGCATCATCTTTTGGGGAAATTCATCTCATAGTTTCACTATTTTTCTCCTTCAGAAAAAGGCAATTAGAACAATGTTGGGATGTGGCAATAGACTTTCGTGTAGAAATATATTCAAAGAATTAGATATTTTGCCATTGGCATCACAATATATATTTTCTTTATCGATGTTTGTATTACAAAACAAAACTCTTTTCCCATCAAACATTGACTCTCATACTATTGATACTAGACAAAGACAAAATTTGTATTTACCTCAAGCTAATTTAACTATTTATCAGAAAGGAGTTTATTATGGGGGTATAAAGATATTTAATAAATTACCCATAGAGATTAAGAATACCTCCAATAATTTTAAAAAGTTTAAGGTTGCATTAAGTCATTTTTTTAATACTCACTCGTTTTATACTGTGGATGAGTACCTAATTGGATAACTATTACAATAAAAAATACTAGTTTATATTGTTTGTATTTAGTATTCTGTTTGTTTTAGGTGTGATTATTTAATGTATGTATTTTATGCTTTTATACTTGAGTTTGTGACGTGTTCTATATCCATTTATTGGATTTCTGTAACTTATAAATAAATACAAATACAAATACAATACTGGTTTCCCTGTCCTTCGCTTGATGCTGTATGCTCAAAACAAAGGGGGGGGGGGGGGGGATTTGACACTTTTTTTTTTTCAAGCTTCCACATATATTAACTAACTTCCTGGAACAGTGTCCTTCTTGAAAAGCTAATTATCACACAGCTTCTCAAGACATTTCTCTACACATTGTATACAGAAAATTTTGAAGATATGCTATACAGAAAGAATGTGTCAAATTTCATTTCTGTTTCCTGAAAAAGCCACAGATACATCCAGGCACATTTTTAAAATAATTTTCATAATTTTCCATACCATAACAAGTGATGAGATTCAGCCACATTAATGTCCCCAGTGACACATCACTCACAGTTTGATAACTACCATCAGGGATAATTTCAGTTCTGACCAAGCTTGGTGGGTGCAAAATTACAAAATGCACATATATACATTCAATCTAAATTTTATGTTGTTGTACATGCTGCATTTGATGGTCAGTATCACCACAGATTGTTACACTTCATTGTTATGGGTATTTAAATTTCATCACTGGTACTCACACTTTTTTCTTTTATTCCTAACAGCTGGATAAGTACAGATAAATATTTCAGGGCCCATTACATATTGCATTGCACCATACCTTTATCTTCCAGTCATTCTGATTATCTCCTTGTTTACCTCAAAATGAATTGTCTTGACTTCTGAGCCATTTCAAAAGCAACATTTTTCACATGTGGCAGCTGCTGTTGCAGCTGCTTTGGTACCATCCTTCATATTAATGCACATGCTGAAACATCAATATGGTATATGCATCATATGGAATATTTTATTATATTTTTAAATTAATTTTAAAATAGCTTCTTGATGCAGCTGCAGCTTTGTGGGACAATACAAATTAAATTCAACATCTGTCTGTAATTGAATACACCAGCACAAAAAAAGGATTTATTCACCTTCTCTTGTAGTGTATAAACTACTTTGAAGACTTGTAGACATGTTTCCTTGTGCAATCTGCCTGAAGTATGATAAGTAAACTGTTCTTTTTTAATCAATTCTGCAGTTCCATTAATACCTGATGAAATTTTCTTCCTCTTGTTACAGTTAATATTCCATGTATGCCATGCCTCTGAAGGTTAAATTATGTAGAAAAAAAGGCATTGCGGACTCCGCATTTAATGCAATTCTGTAGATTAGATTAGCACTGATCGTGTCCAATTTGTACTTTGCCTAGCGACAATCGCCACGATGTCCTGTGCTTATCTTAAAAGTCCTGAAACCCTGCAGCAGAACAGTTCCAAGAAAAGACTTTGGCAGCACTTCCTCTTGCAACCTTTCAGACTTGTCAAACTTTTCACTGTACACAATCAGTCATAGGTTCTGCAGTTTGTGAAATGTTAGACGTAATGATTAAGGTTTATTGCTTGTTGCTTTACCTCAACTTCTGTAACTTTTAAGCAGTCAGTTCAGGTCCTACTTGTATTGTGCATATTGCTCTAAATGAATTATGAATAACAACTTCACTGTAACAGTGAGTCAGTTAATGAAATTTATGCATTTCTTTCCATCCTTCATTCAGCAATTCTGGACAGTCACATGTGAGTTTTACTACATATTGTGTACAGGTCTTGCAGACAATCAGATTTTTGTTGGTAACTCTTCTGTTCCTTTAATCTCACACTCCAAGAGGCAGCATATGATCACTTATTGGCTCCAGAAAGATGAGGCTGCTTATTCCACCTTCTGTGAACTGAAAATAAATTACAAACTTTCAGGTGTAATTCACATGAAGATGACTATGACTCTGGCTTAATGGAAGAATGTGACAGACCTCAAACACCTGACAAGTATAAGAGTAATTTTCAAAAACCAATCAGCATTAAAACATTCTCCCCTTTGACTTGATATATTTTATGGTTCAAAAGTATTCAATTATGGAAAAAATGGTTTCTGTTTCTTTCTTATTAGAAAGAAATAAATCAAAGGCCATGGTGTTGTAACAGTCTTCTTCAAATCACTTCATTCAGCACTCGTATATGAACTTCTCAGATATTCAAGTTTCTAAACTGGGCATCAGCAGCATGGAAACTGCATGAACTTCAGTACCTTCAATTTCAGAGTTATAACTGGTAAACTTACATCTATCGATCCCTATGAAACAGAGCCTCCTTGAGAAGCTAGTAATTGCTCACCTGCTCAAGGAATGCCCTGCATTTTATGGAACTGAAGCTACTTTGTCACATCCACAAAATCCCACCACTTGTCCTTATCTTGAGCCAGACCAGTCCTGTCCACACCCAAGAAGAACCTAAGTAGTCACATGAAATATGTGACATAAATATGTGTGAAAGTTAGGCCTACATTGAAAGAAGTCCATGTCATTAATATGTGAACACAGCTATGGCATTAGCATTTTGACATTATTACTGCATATAAATGGCGACAGTTATTAACGGGTGGAAACGCGAAGGTTCAAATCTTCCAGATGTTATGCTGTGTCAATTAATGATAGTAACTGACCTCCAGTCCTATGACTGCTTGATCCTGAAGATGAAGGTGCTATGATCCTTTAGAATGAGAGTAACTACTTATCACTTGACATGGCATACATACATACATACATACATACATACATACATACATACATACACACACACACACACACATTCCATAGATCCATCATCCATTCAAAATGGCATGAATATGAAGTTGGTCACAAAGAAGAAAGGGAAAGAAAGAAAAGAAAGAAAGAAGAGAAGATGATATAGGTTGTGATAACAACCATGTTATGATAAAAGCATACAAGTAATACAAAGTTAACGACACAAATAGACAATAAAATATGTTGGATACAATATCATTGAAGTACAAACCAAAACACACATAAAATTATACAATATACAATTGACAACAAAGTATGAAAACCAAGAATCGATTCAATACAATTAATGAATATAAATATATGCCGTTCTATCAGTATAAATGTTTCAATAAATCTGGTGGCAAGTTGTTAAATATTTTTATGGACGCGTAAATAACACCTCTTTTTTATGGAGGAAAATTTTAACATTGGTATGTACAATTGATTTTTTGTTTCGTATTTATAAAATGTAACGTGGAGTTAGACTGGAAACTATCTGGATTATTAACAACAAACATCATTAATGCATAAATATACAGACTTGGAGCTGTTAGTATGTCTAATTTCCTAAACGCACCTCTACAAGAGCTCCTAGGAACCAAACCTAGCATAATTCTAATAATTCTTTTTTGCATCAAGAAAGCATTGTGCATGGTTGATGAAGAACCCCAAAAAATGATGCCATAATTCACTAGTAATAGAAAGTATGCAAAATAAACTATTCTCAATGAAACAATATTTAAAATGTTAGATAATTTTCTCATGACATAACAGACAGAACTCAGTTTCCTTACTAATACATTTGTATGAGATTTCCAAGATAGGTGGCTATCCAAATGCAAGCATAAAAATTTAATAGTGTCTGTTACAGAAAGAGTTTGATCAGCGCCTATCAAATGTAATGGATAAATTGGAGCTTTGTAAGATAAAAATTTGACAGTATAAGTTTTATTAGTATTTAATACCAACTGATTTATTTTGAACCATTTAGAAGTGAATTGCAGAAGAAAATTTAAATTCTGATTTAGTTCAGCATGATTATTGGATGTAGCAATTATACTTGTATCATCGGCAAACAGTATAATATGAGAGTATTTCCTAATTAATAAAGGAAAGTCATTAATATATGTATTAAATAGCAAGGGACCCAAAACAGAGCCCTGTGGAACACCTCACTTAACAGTGTTCCAACCAGAAGTATAGTTATGTAAATTGATAGATTGCAGATCAACTCTTTTGTTTCCCATTAGCCAGATATCATTTAAGCCAGTGTAGTATAACACCTCTTACTGCATAGAATTGTAATTTACTAAGTAATAGATCATGGTTCACGCAGTCGAATGCTTTAGTTAAATCACAAAATATACCTGCAACATATTCTTTCTTATTCCATGCATTAAAAACAGTTTGAATAAGCTTATGTGTAGCAGTAACTGTTGAAACACCTTCCCTAAAACCATACTGTTCTGGAACTAGTATATTATGATTTACCAAATGGTGCTTTATTCTTTGAGCAGTTAAGAGTTCAAAAATTTTTGAGAATCCAGTCAATAAAGAAATGGGTCTATAATTCGAAATTAGAGATCTATCACTGTTGTTGAATAAAGGTTTGACAACGGAATACTTCAGAAGGTCTGGTAATATACCTAAAGTTAGAGAAGTATTAAAAATATAAGCAAGAGGTTAAATCACTGCATTTTTTTAGTAATTTGTTGGATATTCCATCATAGCCATATGAACCCTTATTTTTTAAGGAAGCAGTTGTACAGATAATTCAGATTCAGGTATTGGAATATTACCCATTTCAGCAAAACCATCAGGAAATGATTTACTAAGTAAAAGACTAGCCAACTCAATATTAGCTTGTTCAATATTCAATTCCTCAACAACATTTAGAAAGAAATTATTAAATGCCTCAGCAGATTGATCTTTATGAATAAGTTTATTGCCTAATTTAAACTCAGATGGAGTATGAACTATAGTGTTCATTTTACCTGTTAATTGTATTCCAAGATGTTTTAGATTTATTATTAGAGGATACGAGCACTGTAACACAGTTGTTTGGCCTTTCTAATTATTTTCCTTAATATAACACAATATTGATTATAATAGGCATTGAACTTAGAGCTATTGCTGATTTTACTAAGAATATACAGGCATTTCTTAACTTCATATGATACTCTTATTCCTGTAGTTATCCAACAATTTTTTTTGTCTGTTTTAGGAGTAACATGTATGAATGTAAAGCAGGATTCAAAAAAATTTAAAAATGTGTTTAAAAATAAATTAAAACTTTTATTAATATCATTTTGAAGAAAAATATTTTCCCCCAAGATTCGTTTTTTAGCATGGTTATAAAGTCAGCCATTGCCTGATTAGTAATTATTCTTTTCCTGATTAATGGTTTATTACCCATAAGAGAAGCAGAGAAAACATTATTTAAATGTAAACACTGCGCATCATGATCAGAGAGGCCATTACAGACTGGAATTACATCAAAAGAATTAACTCTGTGGTAATCAATAAAAATATTATCAATTGCTGTACTGGAGCAAATAGTGCTTCTAGTGGGAAAGTCAATTATAGAATACATAATTATAAGACTGAAAAAGTAAGGATAGTTGAAGCTTTAAGCTAGAGTCATTTAAAAAATTTACATTAAAGTCCCCACAAATTACAAAATCAATCATAGATTTATGTAAATAAGCTAATGTTAGATGTAATTGACTTAAAAGTTTATAGAAGTTTCCGGAAGGAGATCTGTAAATACATATTACTATAATAGAGTAAATACTAGTAGAAGTTTGAACTATACAGGCCTCAAAAATTTTCTCAATACAAAATTGAGAAATGTAAATTGTATTAACTTGCAAGTTGGACCTTATGTAAATACATACACCACCTCCAGAATGGTTTATATGAGAAAAATTAGAGGCTAAATAATAATTTGAAAGATTAACAAACAGAAGGTTTTGTTCAGTTATAAGTGCTAAAAAAAAAAAAAAAAAAAAAAAACACAACACACACACCAAAAACCTGAGGATTCAAATTAATACTAGATAACATACATAATAGCTCACCATTTTTATGTTTTAAACGTCTTATATTTTGATGAAAAATAGTCAATGAACTATGTAGGTTAAATTTGCTGCATAAAGTAGTACTTTGTTTTAAAACCATAAAAAAATCATCATTTCTAGGTGCAGGTATTTTCCTTCTTGTAGATCGTTCATAAGAGGTAAACTGTCTTTGATCAGCATTACATGCCACATCTGCATTATTGAGGTTACTAGCTTCATATATATTAGAGAGATTCATTAAGCTGTGGAGCATCCTCAATTCCTGATGGGCCGGAGATCTTTACTTTGAGAAGTAGTGCTGTCATGTATACTACAGAGAGATTCATTAAGCTGAGGAGCATCCACAATTCCTGATGACTGAAGATCTTTACTTTGAGAAGTAGTGTTGTCACTTAAAACATCCGAGGACAAAGGAATGGGAGAGTTGACCTTTTTCCAAAGAAAATAAAGTTTGAATTTTCTTAGCAACTTTTTCTGCGATCCTAGTTTTTCCAAAAGAGTTTATGTGCATACCGTGACTGGTAAAATGTGATCTATCCACACTCATGTTCTCATGTTTAGAATTTGTGTGTACTGATGTCGTTTCATTACTTTCTGGAGCATCCTATTAAACACAGTAACTTCTTTACTAACACATGAAGTTACATCTAAGTCATAGTGATGGGGAACATCCAACAAAATAATATTAGTGGTTATTGTTCTCTACAAAGCGATTAAAGTGCCATAAACCTTTTTTGGATTAATTTCTTCCAACACCCAAAGTTCCACCACATACCACTAATACATCACTCACAGAGTATTTATCAATCCTAAGGTTGGAAGGCAAGGTTATGGCTTTCAAGTTTGCATTAGGCTTAATAATTCCTAACACACTATATACCTCACCAAGAAGATTCGAAACTTTCTCTGCACAATCTCTTATATGGCTATCACCCAACAAGACAACCTTTGTTTTTTTGTCACAGAATTTTTTGGATTCTTACAAAATGAGGGCTTATGAAATGATAGTTTATGAGTAGAATTACTAGTTGGCAATGCTGATGATGAGTCACATAAATCCATTTGATATTAACATATTTTGTCGTTCAATACAAAATAAAGATCTCACTGGCTTTCTTAACTTTCTGTTTTGGTTATAGATTACTGGCAACCAATTTCCTTCAGCTGAATCACAAACACTGGATTCACTGATCAGAGTAGGTTTCACTGCGTTAGTAGGTCTAGAAGCAACAAGCTTGTTAATGTCCTCTTGAAGTGTGATGATTGCTCGAGCCGATTTCAAATCCATCAAAGCACTGCATAATTGTTCTTTTAATGAAACACAATTTATACAACTAATGCTCAAATCACCATCCAAACATAGGGTTAAAATACTAGTGTTATCTTCACAACCGCAAGCTACTTCTGCCATCTTTCATTCATTTGACTTGTATCTTCAGCTACACTACTGTGAGAACCTCATGTCTATCTGCATCATTTTTCTTCTGGCTTGTCCATACCGGTGGTACACCCAAGTTCTGAGAAAGCTTTACTGTGGTGTATGGTTCTCCTACATTTGTTCATGAAATGATGGATACTAAAACTATGCTGAGGATAAAGAAGAAAAACTTCCAATTGGAGATTTGACTTTTAGGTGAACAAAATCCAATAGAAGTTTCCTGTATTGGACCATCCATTAAGCATACACGAGTGAGAATAGGCTCGACAAACAAAGCTGAACTTCCACCAACAGATCATAATCAAAACAGAGCAATAACATAGCTATTTTAATGTCCTAGCGCCAGGAGCACCGTTCCCATTGGTAGCATCAATGTACAGTGGTGTAGCTAGGGTTTTTAGCACCCATGGCCAGTAATCACAATGGTGGCTTGTAACAGAAATTATGAACTTTAGAAAAATCAAAATTATTTACCGAATTTCTTTGTATTTCGCTCAGTAATTTAAAATTCGTTGTGCGCGGAAAATCAGATTTTTTCACTTATAATATTCATTCTCCCACCCATTTTGCTGCCCCTGGACTCTTGTCACACAGGGCGGCAGCACCCCCCCCCCCCAGCTATGTCCATGTCAAAAAATACAACTTCATTTACTATCATGTAATTTTATTAATAATAAATCATTTCTGTACCGTTTTCATGAACAGACTGTGCTGATGTACCTTTGCGGTCACCAAGATCACAACTTCATCATTATGACAGAACAGTTTAATTTGGATGGTAAAACAGAAAAAATTAAAAAAGACTGGTTATTATTTCTATCATAAATAAATAACAATATTTACAGAATATGGAAGTGCAAATAACAAACTTTGCTATCATAATGGCATATATTTCTTATCAATATTAATTAGACTTGGATTATGTACTGAAAGATATGATCCACATAAGAGATCAACAGTTACACATACGGCAAGTCCACTACAGAATGTCTGCAAAACCAAGCAATGTGCCACAGCTCCAGTAACATAAGGAATATCTATCAACATGACCCACAAAATGATAATGGCTTGGGTTAGAATACTGTCGCCCAAGACCAGAAACTTGGTTCTGGCACACTGTGCAAGAATATGCTCAGCTGATGCACGGATAAGGACACTATTGGATCCACACTATGTTATTACTGACAATTTTAAGGTCACAGCATCTGGTCAGTGATGACCAACTGGCAGTCCAGTACATCTATTGTTTTTCATGACACAATCATCATACACTTACTCATTCATATGACCATATGACACTTCCACCCAGATGGCAGTACAAATCAAACACATGACTGTGATCAGTTTATGTATTATCCACATATAGTAGTAGTCAGAAACTCACTGCCTAAATCAGAATCACCTAATGATACTGCATGCACTGGCTTTTCAGGCAAACACATGTTCACACACAGGGAACAGTTACCATTCAGTCAATGGACAGTAATGCAAGAGTTTAATTTACTGCAACGAAATCACATTATGTTCACTGCAACGAAATCACATTATGTTCTGCATTAACTATAAACCATCTAACATGGATCTTCACATAGTTTAACTACGCCTCTTCACTGTTAGATGTGAATGTTCAGTACAGGCACTATATTTTACCACACGACTCTTCCACAGATACAGCACTGGCTTTCCATCATACAGGCTCTGGTTACATGTCATGTCACTGTGTGTGGAATATATGGTGGCAAAGTTAACAGCTTTTCAGATAAATTCAGTGATCTTTTCACTGATGCTGTGTATTTAGCCAATTACAGTGATAACACACTTTTACAATTTAACCTTGCCCACATGCAGCAAAAGAAATAAGTTTCAGGAGAAATATACTACATACAGATCACCACTTGTTTATTGTAAGCAGTTCAATGGGGTCCCAAAAGATAGATATGACAGTTACATAATTATGAGGCAGTACATTTAACTCATTCCCTTCTGGCTTAAGAGCTGAAGCACTTGATGTTATGTAATGGCAGAACATAAGCAGCCTGCCCTTTGCAGATATCCAGTAGGGGCCATCAAATTGACAAAATAAAATGGAATTGAAATGTGTTCGCTCCACACGCATACAATTCCTTGTTCCTCATGAGTTACAATAACAAAATCAGTCCACGAACTGTCACCACACTATGGCCAACAGTTCAACAGTACTGTGTGACAGGATCCACTTTGATAGGCAACACATTCATATCATCTGTTTCACTACATATAAAATTAAAAATTCCATAACTGCATGGTAAACTTAAGACCTATATAACCCAAGCAACAAAGCAATTTATCCTTCAGTACAGAAGGATGTTTCATAAGTATTAGAGCCATCGAACTTCTTATCCTCGAGTACCATTCATAATGTATATAATGTACAATTTCTTCAAATACACTCTGCACCATTTGCAAGTGGGTGGGAAACACGTTCTTGAAAATTCTGAAGATGGACTGGGTGGACTAAGATGAGAAATGGAAAACAATGTGCTCAAGCCAAATACAAAACTAATGAGAAATGCATGTGTTTGCTCAACACAAACTGCTAGGTGTGTAGGCGTGGAATAAAATGAACTCATAAGGCAATGGACGGGAGGAAATTAAAGAAATTAAAATGGAAAAATTGACAATTATGAAGAATGAGATTTAAGAATCAGAATTAACACAAACAAATAATCTGTCAACACAACATATATTGTAACAGCATCACCAGCCACATGTTTCAGCTACATTAATAGCCATCAAGAAGTTTTTATTCTGATATGTACTTTTTACTTAGATATGCATTTTTAACCTACATCACACAGCTACACTGTACTGCCTTACATGGAATGTTTTTTAAATGTATATACAGCCTATTTTATTTTAGACTATGTATTTTACAATAATTTTACAAATGAATTCATTGTAACGCTTTAGATCTATTACTGCATTTTGCAGTTGTATATCAAAACTTATTTTCTTCTGTACAGCCCTGTGATGGCCATTAATGTAGCCAAAACATGTAGCTGTAGAGATTGTTACAATATATCTGGTGTTGATGGATTATTTGTTGGCTTCATTTGACTGTGAACAGAATGGCGATGAATTGCCTGAAGGCAATGAATATCCTTGGTGCAACATTATATATCAGTGCAAATATTTCCCACTACTCTGCTTACTGATTCAAAGCCATAAAATTAGGGTCTGTAACAGTCTGTAATAGGGTCTGTAACATGTGTTCCCCTGATAAAATTCCAGAAGGTGAATTTACTCCTTACATTAAATGCAAAATGAAGCAGTGAGCACTTTGAAGGCAAAAGCTGCAAAGACAAACAAGCAAAGAAATATTCTACATTTCAGTCTGCATGGGTGCATACAACAATTAGTAACAGAGAAATAAAAGGAATCTGATTCTTATTATTAAGATAACAGCTTCTGTTGTTGTTGCTGTTATTATTATTATTATTATTATTATTATTTCTTCTGGTGATATGTGGATAAATGGTAACAAGTTTTATAAACAAATGAAAGGCTGACAACGTTCAAACCTACAATCACATTCTACTTCAGTTTGTAATTGAAGTTCCATCATTTAATTATCACCACACATAAGTGCCTGCACCTCTGCCCAAGTTCACACACACAAACACACCCATGCATGCAAGTGTGCACATGCACACAGCCTCTCTCTCTCTCTCTCTGATGTGTTGAACATTAATCTGTATACTAATTTGCCAAGCAACAAGCACTTGCCATATGAGAAAGAACTGCACAATTTTGAGGGTTACATTTCTAAACCAGGTTTAAACTTTCTGTTCAAGTTTCACATTTTAAGACCATGTTGGACATTGTGCAATTGTTTGTTACAAATAATCACAATTTCTTTAGTCTTCTTCCATTTCTCCCTAAATTCTAGTGACATTCATTTTCGTTTTTCAAACTGGGAATGGTCTTGATTTTTCAAGTCACTGAAAGTCATTCAGTGTCATAATTCTACAAGCAGCATCAAGGAAATTATACACAGAATCTTTCACGCCAGGCAGTGGAGAATATTACACACAGATACACTATAATCTATAAGGCTAAACTGGTTTTGTCAAGGTAATCAAATCAATTAGATTATGATGGACCAGGCATGTAACTTAGATGGAAATCAAGAAATGCACATAGTCTTTGACTCACAAAACGTTTAGAAGGTGGCTACTTTGAAGACAGGGGAGATAAAGTCTCCCACTGTTTTCAGGCTTGCTTCTCCCTAAACAACTGTTATTACATGACAATTACTTACACTATAATTAAACCTGGATTAAAGTCACGTTAGTAAATATAACATATGGCTAAACAAACTTCACTGAACATCACATACACAAAATACATTAACTGGTCACTATTACTATTTCCACTCACTAAACAATAGCACTGTGTATGTGATCCTAGTAAGTTGGAAAGTATTGGTAGTAACTGTTCTTCTTAGCAGTGGGAATGGTGGGGGACTGCTGTATTGCTAGATGCCATTTAAACCTTTTAAAGAGTTGCTCTCACTTCTTGCTGTAGAAAAATCTGTTGTTCTAATCCAGAGTGTGTGAAGTTGGTCATCCCTCTCCACTGAAGCCTGCAATACTGTAGCCCCTATCAGTTGGTTGGGTCCTGCTTCAGTTCTTCTTGGTTTTAAATACCCTAAAGCACCATCTGTAACTCCATCCCAGAACTACCACCTGAGTGTGTTGGACAATATGACATATGTGTATAGGTCTTGCTTCCAGAATCCATTTGTGAACCTTCATCTTCTGGCCTTTAAATCCCAATGTAACTGCTAATGGCCGGAGTTACTTTCATTTTAAGTGCCCATCCCTGCACCTGAGTGGGACAGCGTTTTCCCTTTTGTCCATAAAGAGTTAGATTTAATGGGACATGGTGGTCCCATTTGGCCAATAAAGGTTAACCTCTTTACTGACTAGGGGGATCCAAATAAATGAGAAATTCAAACTGGGTAGGCTGATGAGCTGATTCCTTACATTTCCTGTACCTGCTGTTGGGCTCTAGCTGAAGGATCTTTCCCACTGCTAAGAAGAGCAGCTATTACAAAATGTTCCAACAGTTTAGTGAGAGAAAACAGTTATATTGACCATTATGTATTTTGTGTATTTGATGTTCAGTGAAATTTGCTGAGCCATATTTTCTAAGCTGTTAATGGAATATGCTGCATTTACTAATTTGACTTTAATCTGGGTTTCATTATGGTGTAAATAAGCTTCAATTCTATGTTGTAAATAATTATCATGTAGTAACAGTTGTTTAGGAAGAAGCAAGCCTGAAGTTGGGGACCAATCCTGTCCCTGAAATGTACTGTACTAATTTCAATATATACGATTGAAAAAGTCTGTAAAGACAATGGGCTCAAATGTCACACACCATCATCAGAATCCTACAGAATATTACTCCAGAAATACAACTTTAATTGATCAGCCACATAACAAAATTCACTCATCCACATTTCATACATATTTTCATACCTAACATCTACTGCAAATCATGCAACTGGTTCCTACCCTGAATTATGCAATTGGTCCTGTACACCAACCTACCCAGAATCATACAACCAGTCCTAAACACCAACCTATCCAGATTCATGCAACTGGTCCTGCTCACCAATGTACCCAGAATCATGCAAATGGTCCTGCACACCAACCTGCCGACCAGGTTATCAATCCCATTCTTAGCCTAGGATATCTACAGAGGGATGAATACTGCAATTTTACTCTCTCTTAAAGAATATACATGTATATATCTTTTTGTTGGCTGTCTTTCTAAGACTAATTTGGAAAGAAAAAATAGGCTAAGAACAAAAAAAAAAAATGTGTGCCTGCTCATTCCCCTAATTAGTTCTCAATAACCAGTTGATGAGGCCAATGATTACTGGGAGGGGCAAGATTTTTTTTTCCAAAGCAGCCAAGACTGGTTCTGGGACCAACCAAACATCTTATTCAATAGAAACTGGGAGCTCTTTCTTGGGGGTACAACAACTGGAGCAAGAAGCTATGACTTCACTCCCTACATGCCTTCAAGTCATAGAGCTTAATTAAGCACCATCACAACTTTCTTACATAACTGGCGAATTCCTGTCACATTCAGTAGAAACATTACGGCAATTAGGTCATGATGAAGACATTTACTTTAGATCTCTCTTTGATAATTCCAGTATGATGGAAAACTTATAATAATTGAGAAACCATGTAATTGTTCAATACAGGACTAATATCTAAATTAGAACAACACTTCTAAAAGGATAAATGTAACTTTTACTAACCAGAAAATTTAATGATTGTATCACAAGTATGTTTTATATTAAACTGATGAATTACAGTACCTCACCATGTAACATTTTGTAAGGTGGCAGATATGATATGTCTATGAATTTTAAATGGAAAAGGTGCACTGTAAATTCAAAGTGAAGTCTCTCATAATGAAAGTATGCATATGTTGAGGCTGCCTAATAATTAATGGCATGTTCAGACAATGACAGTCTGTTATAATTGAAAATTAACACCATCCATTAGATACTCCCATATAGGTGAAAGTTTGTACATGTCAAAGATGTCTGATGATTAACACCAACTGTCAGAACATATAGTTTCTTATAGGTGAAACTATGTACAAACACGTCAAGGCCATCTGATGATTAACATTATGAGTCAGACACTGAGAGCATTTTATGGATAAAAGCATGTACATGTCAAAGCCATTAGATCAGTAATGCAATCTATCAAAGAGTGAGAGCTTTTCATTGATAAAAGTATGTACATGCCAAGGTCATCTGATAATTAATACCGTGTCAAACACTAAAAGTAACAACACCCTGCATGTGTGAATAAAACACACAACACACACACACAAACACTTGTCAATCAACCACATACTGACTCCTGTTTTATATATCACAGATGCATAGATGCACCACTGTGTATGCTGGAACATATCAAAATTGCAGTGGCATAGATCTGAATTTTCAAAAGTACAGAAAGTAAATCTGTTATTTGTTACATTCCACCTTATTTACTTTTCTTTCAGTATTTGTTTTTTGTAAATTTTACATCACTATTTTTAAAGTGTGTCAGCAGTCTCCAATGTATTTTCCTTTGGCTTTAATAAGAGTCAAAAAATTATTCAAAAAGAAGTGGGGAAATAATGGAAGCAGTAAATACAGACGGACCCCGACTTACGTCGCTCCGACATACGTAGATCCGGACTTACGTAAAAAACTTCTTGTGCCACTACCACCACTAATACCACTCCAACCACCACCACACCCACCTCTGCCTCAATTGAATACGACAGTGACTCCAGTATCCATTATTAATTATTATTATGTTTTTTATTCAGTTATTAAAATTATTATTAATTATTATTATATAAATTATTATTATTGTGTATAAGGTATATAATAAAACATGGCTCCGAGTTACATATGAATCGACTTATAAACACAGATTACACATCCACTATAATAGTTAGTTAACATTCAAGAACAAAGTTCACCTCATTTTAACCTTGAATGTGAACCAACTATTATAGTGGATGTGTAATCTGTGTTTATATACTTTGATCCCCCTGATGATGACTAATAAGTAGTCAAAACATATGTAGGGGTATATAAGACGACAAATTGTAGTGCATATGTTGGTTGAAATAAAAGGACTTGACCAAGCCCGGAGAGAAAGACAAAATAATTCTATTATAATAAACTAATTAACTTAAATTGAATGCTACTGAATCTGACACTCATTAAGGTGAATACTATTGGCTGGTGCACTGAAAAGTAGCCCCTACTTGCGCATTCTGTTGTTAAGTTTCAGGCATGTGTGCATACTATTGTTATAACCATCTAATTTACCCCAGCTACGTTCTTTAGAGAGAGAGAGAGAAAGCATAGGTATAACTTGGCTAATAACAACTGGGGGGGGGGGGGGGGGGGGGGCGAATCAACCATGGGTATTAGGAATGTCAAACTCAATAGAAAAAAATAACTATTCTTAGGAATAAAAAATACTGGAGGTGCATTGGCCCCCACCCTCCCCCAAGTTACATATGTGTGTGTGTGTGCGCGCGCGCGCGTGTGTGTGTGTGTGTGTGTGTGTGTGTGACAGCATATGCATGAACTCATTTGCTCAATTATATCTAGGTGTGGGGGCAGGGCACTTCTAGAACCTCCTTTGGGTGAATGATATAGGCAACTTCCAAAAACACCACTCTGATGTGTGTGAAAGTAAAGAGACAGATTTTGCCAACTCTTATACTTGTGCAATGACCAAACTGGATCCTGTCACTCGCATTACCTGTGAATAGGACGGCTTCCTTACAGCCTATAAAGTTGATAGGGCTACTGGGACCCTTTACACACATTATAAACAACCTCAATTTTAAAAAAATGAATAAAATTCATATCAAAAAGGTTTGTGCACAAAAATAAGAATTGCCAGACAGAATTCTTATGTCCACAGAGCAAAGGAACAGGAGACAAGAGAAATATAAAACAGATTAACGAATTACTTCCTGCTCAGTTATGTACAATTTGAGCTTATATCTATAGTAACTATCTACCACGATATGTGATACATGTACCAACAAAATCATACTTATCTAATTGCCCCAGTCATTTTGTGAGTACAAAGTTTCTTCTCATAAAAAAATGTGCACTTATACAATGTACAGAAACTCACTTCTGCTTTTATATAAAAGCATTAGAAGCTCTAGGGGCTTACACAGTTTAGACAAACATTTAGGTCTTCTACATTCATTTACGTTGACATTTCAGTAGTTGGCAACTCATAACAACCAAGTGCATAAAGAATCAAATACTATGGCACAACTGCTCTAGAATATGCATACATCTTTAAACTGGTACATAGTGTTCCTTTTTCCCTCTCAGCAATTATGAAAATTGTACAACCTACCTACCACAATCTTCCACAGGCTTTATCTTTCATACCATATAATTAGTACCAAACCGGTAATAATGAATGGTCTGATCTCATTTCTGATTTGATACACTTTATATTGTAACTCTCCTGTTGGAGTGCTCACTTAGTAACAACATCCATAAGATGGTACAGAATTACGTATCACAAACAGGCATGCTTCATTTACATATCTACATGGAGTTCACTTTAACATTTGACAGTAATTACCTTCAGAATATACTGTATGAAGAACATGGACAGGACGTAACATATTAATTTCATTACAGACTATAGCTTTTGTCAGAGATATTTTCAGACCATTCAACTGGTATTTAAATAAATCTAAAACTGTGTATGCTTTCATGTAAGGTAATAATTTTGTTTCATTATTACCACAAACTCTTTACCCCTTGTGTTTTCATTTAAATGGCCTGCTGCTATGCATAGAGTGATCATTTAACTGTGAACTAGAGGCTGTAAATAAGCGAAACAATATATCAAAAGTAAAACAGTTGCCTCACAAATGCTACCTTCTTGCCATCTGTGAATGACATTCATGATGGAGGCAATCAAAATCATACAAGGGAGATATATTATTGCCAGTATGGACAGCATTACACATAACACGTTTCATGACATTTCCCCACAGTGGGTAAGTACAAAATTTCAGCATGTGGTCATCCTTTTTTACTTGCACCTAGGCTGTAGGACAGACTGGCATATATGTACACTATTTTGTTTGGCCAATCAGTGTTAAAATGAAAGATCTGTGAAGATGAGAAGAGAACAAGTTAAAAATAATCATAACACTATATAACTTTGCTTTAATTAACATCTGAGGTGTCCTACAAAATATTATCAAGAAAGAGGAGCAATATATCATGTCCATAAAGAATGTGAAATGCCTGGTCTCATACAGCCAAAGAA
Source organism: Reticulitermes speratus (assembly GCA_021186555.1). Lineage (NCBI taxonomy): Eukaryota > Metazoa > Arthropoda > Insecta > Blattodea > Rhinotermitidae > Reticulitermes > Reticulitermes speratus. Next base: position 29,317,681 of record JAJKFL010000042.1, on the reverse strand, counting down.
AACCTTGAAATTATGCACCACTCAGTACAGTCAAGGCATAACATACCTGAATCAGTCAGAAAATAAGTTTATAATACACACATTTTGGGTTCTGTCCAACCAGTTCAGATTTCAGTGTACTGCAATCCCACTATTTGTCTATACATATTCTCTGCCCACAAACGGGATACTTATCATATTATGGGACAAGATTTTCTGTTCCCTTTCGATAGCAGACTGTGTTCTGTATTACCAGTCACTGTGTGACAACTGTTGCTGCTTTGCAATCATTTTAAATCTGTGACCACCAATATTTTGCATCAGTGCTGGAAACAGATGATAAATCACTTGTGCCAGATCAGGGCTGTATGGGGAATATTACAAAGCTCCTTACTTACTACATTATACACAACATAAACTAATTTTCTGGCTCGTACACAATTTGACCATTAAATAATGAGACTGATTTCTTTTCTGAGCACCCTGCAAACAGATTAGCAAAATAGTAAATGGTTGTGATGGCTAGAGTGTGCTCTTTTCAACAAGCACAAACTCATCTCTGTAATGTCAGTAGCTGTGGTTTTATTGCCGTCAAAGTAAACGTTTGTTTCGCGTGTCAAAATTTTCGACATGGAGCAACATGCTGTGATTAAATTTTACTTTAAATCAGGGAAAACTGCTAAGGAAATGTGTTTCATGACCTGAAAAATGTAGCTGGTGATTACTGTCTGAGTCGTGCACAAGTCTTCTAACGTTTTCAAGAAGGCAGGGAGTCGCTGGAGGATGAACCTCATCCAGGCCGGCCAGTTTCTGTTCGGTCCAATGAAAACGTGGAGAACGCTTGTGCCATTGTGATGCAGAACAGGCGAATAACCACTAGGCTACTCACTGAACATCTTGGAGTTGGTAAGGAAGTGCCCAGGCAAGTTTTGGAAAGAGATTTGCAGAAAAGGAAGATTTGTTCAAGGTTTGTGCTACACTGCACATTGAATGTGAGTCAGTTTCTTGCTTGTAAATCGATTTGGCTTTGCCAAACTTTTCTCTCTTCCCAAAGGCGAAACTGGCCCTAAAAGGAGAGCAATTCAGCGACATTAGTGACATCCAACGCGGTGTGACCAAGCAACTGAGAGGGGTTGTTGCATTGCAGCACTTCCAGTGTGCTTTCAAGGACCTGTATAAATGATCTCAGCATTATGTCGAGTTGGGGGGAGGGCCATTATATTGACAGTTTGTAACAAAAACTTTTAAATATATTCATTAGTTTTTTCATAATAAATGCAGTCTCATTATTTAATGGGCACATTGTGTATGTGGCATGTAACAGACTGAATTCAGTACAAATATATGTATATATATATACACACACACACACATACATACATATATATCAGAACTAAGGAATATAAACACCGGATGCACAATTCTTAAAGAAATTTGAGACCATTAAAGAATGAAATGTAACAAAATAAAATTGCCTGCAAATGCTTCTTCAAAGCTAGTGGAAATTTTAAGACAATGAGAACTGTCCTTTGCTATGATAAAGCTGAATTTTCACATTGGTCCTGCCCCAGTCACTCTCCAGTACCTCTGTGTCACTTGCCTACACATGTACTATGCTGCAATAAATTAACTAACTCACTATAGGTGAGTAATAGTTCACAGATGATGATGACACTGTCATTCCATCCAAGATTTTTTTCACAGTTACATCCTAAATTTCTCTCAAATACTACAAACATCTTCTACCCTGGTTGCTATAACTAAACATGGAACAAGGTATTACACACAATTTCTTTCAACTAAGTTGGAAAAACTATTAGAGGGGGAGGGAGGATTAAAAAAATACTGACAGAAACATGTGTCAAATTACACATCCAGAAATAAATAACCTGCACTTTCTTTTCCTCCTTCAATTTTGATTATCTATGTGTGATTAGCCAACATATAGCCCTTCATGGGAAAAATTTAATCTTTTTCTGCAGTTTAATAATGAAATACTTGTGATGGTGTTCTTAACCTTCCTATCTGTAGCCTCTCCCCTTCCAAGACCATCTGTGCATGGTGAAGAGCCACAACCTACGGGAGGTGACCCTGTTTGTACACAACACAGCGGATCTAACGGAGTAAACCTTGAAAAACAATCCCCAATTCTACAGTGTGAGTGCCGTGCCTATGCGATGAATGGCAGTGGGTTATTCTGTCGCAAACCGTGCCCCCTGGGATACTAGGTGACCTCCCAGTTGTAACATAGCCTTACCAGGCATGGGGGCTCTGCTTGGCAGACCGAATTTTTCCCCCTTACTCATGGGAACAAGATTGAGAATTTAGAGATTGATTCAGAACTCGAGAAGCACTCCTTGACTGGGGACTCCAACAACAATTCCAGGGGGGCTCCAGTTACGGGGACCCCCTGTGCCCGGAGGCTCCACAAGGGGCAACCGAGCAGAATCCACATTCGCCTGGGACGGGTGACACTCCCGCTAGTCGGGGGGAATGCCTGCTCTCGGGTATGGACCACACTGGGAATCTTGAGGTGTTGACAGAGAAGGTTGGCACCCTAGTCCTCCGGGGTCAGAAAAAGAATCATAGTGGTGCCGCCAAGAAGCGGGCTAGAAGGGCTCGGCTGGTGGAGGCTCCTGCCAGGGACTCTACCGGCGGCCAGCCCCCGCCTCAAGGCAGCCAGATACAGACTCCACAGGGGCCCAGTTTGTCCGGGCCCCAAGGTAAAGGGAGTGGAAAACCACTAGGACAGGGGCCTAGCACATCTGGGCCCAATCCTCAGGAAGGTAGTTAGCTTGTGCTGGGTCCTGGCAAGCATCAGAGATCCTCTGGCAGCACACCTGAGACCGGGCAGGTGAAACGGCCCAGGAGGACTGGGCAGCTGAGCTATGCCAGGGCTGCTCAGGAGGGTCTGCGGATGGCTATCATTTGTGACGGCTACCCAAAGGTACAGGTCTCAAAGGAAAATTTTGTCAGCATCCATCGGGCTATCGGCGGGCTTGTGCATGGGCTCCCTGAAGACGGGTTCACCCCCTGGCTCGTTGATACCTACTGGGCAAAAGGGGCTGCCATTGTGGTATGCCAAGATGAAGAGACCAGAAATTGGCTGGGTAGCGAGGTACCTAAGATGAATGCATGGGAGGGCTCAAGGCTACGGATGATGGGCCTAGAGGCTCTCCCTACTTACAAGAGAGTGGTGGCTTGGTTTCTGGGCCCCGCAGAAGATACAGAGTGCTTGTTTCATCGGCTCCGTAGACTGAACTGGGGACTGGACACCAGTCAATGGAGAGTGTAGGAGTGCAAGGAGGAGCCCAGTAGGGTCTGACTTGTAATCAGCATCGATTCGCAGTCCATGGCCATGCTGGAGGGGTTGAAGTGGAGGCCTTTCAGGGCATAGGACAAGCAGTTTTCTCCCTTCTTGGTGCCAAACTGGAAGGAAAGAAGTAAGAAGAGGGGCCAGGAGGAGTGATATGGTAAGTACCATTTCATTTATACAGGCTAACCTACAGCATAGTATCGCTGTTCCTTGGTTTCCTCTAGGACATTAGCTGTTAAGGGAATATATATGGCATTGATACAGGAACCATGGGTGTGTGATGGCTGTGTTATGGGCCTAAATATCTCAGGCTATACCCTATTCTGCGCAGGTGGAATAGATAGATCGAGAGCATGTATCCTTGCCAGGAACATGAATATATGGATGCTACCAGGTTTCTCTTCTAGGGACCTTGTAGCAGTTCAGATAAAAATACTATGAGGGCAAGGCAGAGAAAAGTTTGGTTGCTTGTTCTGCCTATCTCCCTCTTGATTCCGAGGATCCTCCCCCAACAAGGGAATTTTATAAGCTTGTGCGCTATTGTGAAGAGAAGAACCTCCAACTCATTATAGGGTGTGACTCCAATTGTCACCATACGGTGTGGGGTAGCACCAACTGTAGTGACAGAGGAGTGGCATTTTTGGAGTTTCTAAATTCTACAAATCTAGAAATTGTAAATCAAGGCAATGACCCTACCTTCTGCAACAGCAGGAGGTTAGAGGTGATTGATATTGCCCTGGGGTCTCTTGGACTCTCGGAGAGTATCAAAGGCTGGGAGGTCTCTGAGCCTTCCTTGTCAGATCATAGACATATTCTGTTCAAATTGGAAGACTCAGTACCAGAACGCCTGTTCAGAGACCCACGGGGTACCAAGTTGGACTCCTTTTGAGAGGATCTGAGGGGCAGGCAGGAGCAGGGCCCAAAAATGAACATGAAAGATGAGGCCGGATTGGGGCTGACAATTTATTATGTCCAACAGGCTCTAATCTCTGATTATGAAAACAACTGTCCTCTCAGAGTTGCGAGAACAGGTAAACGCTGTCTAAAGTGGACATCTAATTTAGAGTCCCTTAGAAGACAGGTAAGGTGGCTCTTTAAGATTCACAGAGAAGGAATTCCTCAGAGCTGGGAACTCCATAAGGAGGCTCAGCGGAGATATATAAAGGAGGCGAGGAAGGCCTGTAAAGAATCTTGGAGGGCCTTTTGCAACTCCATCAATGACCTACCTACTTCAGTAAGATTGCATAGGGCTCTCTCTAGGGACCCAAAAACTAAGCTGGGGTCTTTGGTTACTCCCTCAGGATTGCGAATACAATTGAAGGGGGAAACCTTAGAACTCCTGCTTGCAACCCACTTTCCGGACTCGGTATTTACTGAGGTGGTGGTGGCTCCTGCGGTTGCCTGCCGCACAAAGCGGTGTGACTGGCGGGTGGCTGCGGACATTGTCACCTATAGGAGAGTGCAATGGGCAATTAATTCGTTTTCTACATATAAAAGTCCGGCCCTGCTGCAGCAGGGCCAGGAGATTCATTCCATACCTGCTCAGGATATTTCCTGCCTGCCTGGCAATGGGCTATGTTCCAGCCATATGGTGCCAGGTTAAGGTAGTATTTATACCTAAGCCCAGTAGGAATTCCTATACTGGGCCTAGGGATTTTAGACCCATCAGTCTTACATCGTTCTTGCTCAAGACCATGGAAAAGTTGGTAGATAGGTATCTAAGGGATGGGGCTTTGGCTCTTAGACCACTGAATCCCAACCAGCATGCTTATCAGGCTGGAAAATCTGTGGAAACGGCCCTTCATCAGCTCGTGATATGGGTGGAGAGAGTGCTTGACCAGCAGGAAATAGCTATGGGTGTTTTCCTGGACATAGAAGGACCTTTTAACTACATTTCCTTTGACTCCATGTGTGCCGCTCTTATTGGGCGCGGAGTCAGCTCCACTATTGTCCAGTGGGTCAGGGCCACCTTGGAGGGCCGCCTGGCAACGGCGGCTCTTAATGATACGTTCGTGAGGGTTGCGGTGTCTAGGAGTTGCCTGCAGGGAGGTTTGCTGTCACTGCTCTTGTGGTGCCTTGTTGTCGATGATTTGATAGCAAGGCTCAGTATGGGTGGTGTATATTGTCAGGGTTATGCCAATGATATTTGTCTGTTGGCAGTGGGAAAATTCCCAAACACGGTGTCGGAGCTAATGCTGAGGGCTCTTCACACTGTAGAGACATGGTGTGGCAGAGTTGGCTTGTCAGTTAACCCTGACAAGACCGACCTTGTCGTATTTACCAGGAAAAGGAAACTTTCTGGCTTCTTTGAACCTCTTTTCTTTGGAGTTACGCTGCATCGTTCCGAGTCGGTCAAATATTTGGGGGTGATCATGGACTCTCGGCTGACTTGGCAGGAGCATGTGAATATCAAGGTGAAGAAGCACACAATTCTTTGTGGGCCTGTAGGAGGGCTTTTGCTGTTACGTGGGGCCTGCGGCCCAAAGTGGTTTACTGGCTCTACGTCTCTATCATTCAGCCTTCCATCACCTTTGCATCTCTAATCTGGTGGTCGGGCTGTCAGACAGCTAGTGCCAAGAAATGGCTGAGTAGAATCCAGAGACTTGCTTGTCTGGGGATAACGGGGTCTATGCGCACTACACCAATGAGTGCCTTGGAGGTGCTCACTTGCCTTCCACCACTTGATCTGGTGGTTCAGGGTGAGGCGAGGTCAGCTGCGCATCGACTCTGGAGTCTGGGATGCTGGTCTTACCTACACCCCAATTGTGGGCATAGTAACATATTAATGCAGCTTCAAAAATCAGAACCCATATTCAGTATGGGGAACAATATTATGAGGCCGGCATATAATTTTGAACCCAAGTATTGTTGTTATATTGACTAGAGAAGAGTGGGCCAAAGGACCTGGGTCCCCACCTGTGGTAAAAGGACTTGTCTGGTATACAGATGGGTCCAGAACGCAGGCGGGGAGGGCAGGGGCCGGTGTCTATGGGCAATCCTTGGGTACGAGGCTCAGTATCTCTCTAGGAAAATATGTGAAAGTCTTCCAGGCTGAGATATATGCTATCCTGACTTGTGCCTATGAAATTCAAGCTAACGCTAGATCAGAGAAATACATCAGTATTTGCTCTGATAGTCAAGCAGCTTTGAAAGCTTTACAGGCTGCTAAAAGAACATCTCCATTAGTATGGCAGTGCCAAAGGGCGTTGAATAATATCTCCACCTAATACCGTATATTCTCGAATCTAATCCGCACCCGAATCTAATCCTCACCCAGTTTTTGGCGAATTCTTAAACGAAAAAAAAAGTTAGTTCGCGATTCTAATCCGCACCTTTCCTTCAACCACCCCTTGCCCACGGGGCGACTGATTGAATAATATTGGATGTTACCAATGCGTTAACCTTTAGCGGCCGGACTTATTTCTCAGCTTTGCCCTTTAAATCGAGATAAGTGGCCTACTTTACGGCACAAGCCCTGTGTGATCGGGTCTGCGGTCCCCGCGTTGGCCGTTTAAACTTTTGCGCTATCGTTAGAAAAACTTTAATATTATTTTATCTGGAAGAGATATAATGGTGGAATTACTTCCATTTTGTAGAAAATGGAACACGCTTTTAGCAGAGCACTTTAGAAATTCAGCATGTATCCTTACTGCCTAAATAAACAAAATGCAATTTCATATTCTTGTGAATTTGAATTTTATGTCGTCATTTTTGTGTAAATAATATAATAAAATAATAGATTATTGTATTGTATTGTTCTTACGTTGTTTATTAATTACGTTAATTACGTTATTGTTATATTGTACAGCAGCTCAATCATTTTTCCAAAATCCAGCTCTAGACCGCGAATCTAATCCGCACGCGAATCTAATCCACATCTGATTTTTTAGCCCTCTAAAACTGTAAAAAAGGTGCGGATTAGATTCGAGAATATACGGTACTTTGTGGGACTCTTTTGGGTCCTCTGACATTCTGGAATATGTGGAAATGAAACTGCCAATGAGCTCGCAAGGGAGGGTTCCGTTCACTATTTTGTGGGACCAGAGCCAGCTCTGGGGGTCTTGAGGCACAGTATAAAGAAGAAAATTAAGTACTGGTTGGACAAACAGCACATGAAACTGTGGCAGGTTCTTGCTGGCACTCAGAGACAGGCTCGAGAGTTGACCTCGGGCCCTCGTATTGCCACTAAGACCAGGCTGCTGTCCTTTAATAGCACGCAATCCAGGGTAGTTATTGGCCTTCTTACCGGACATAACACCTTGAGAAGACACCTTCACATTATTGGACTGAGCGACAGTCCCTTGTGTAGGAAATGCGGAGCAGAGGAAGAAACCTCAGCTCATGTCTTGTGTGAGTGTGAAGCCTTGGCGACACACACACACACACTTGTCTGGGTTCCTTCTTTTTGGACCCTGAGGATGTCAGTGAACTAAGTCTGGGGGTGATCTGGAACTTTAGTAAAAGGACAGGGCTCTTATGACTTGGACTTTAGCTAAGGGGCACCAAGGGCCTGTCAAAGGCCTACGTGCATCAGGACCGCAAGGGCTCGACCCATTATTTACTCATTACTCATTACTCAACCCTCCTATCTGTGAATTGTCAAGACAATCTGAAACTGTTTCATGCAGCTGTGGTGGTGAAAAGGAGAAAAAAAGTAGTTAAGGCTGAAGCATAAATTCTTTTGGATAACAGTTATAACAAGTAAAATTACAGAGGTAAATGGTCAGATGAAAATGGTTCAGCCAAACCCACTTGCTCAGATTTTAAACTATGAAGAAGTTCCCAGAAAAGCAGAATCTAATTTTAAAGTGGCACAAACATACGGGGTTTATAAACTGCATGTATGCAGGACAGGATCAGTGACAGAATCAAGAAGGTGAAAAAGTAATTTTCTGGGAAAACTTTCACTGTAGGTTTAACTCCAATACATTCCATACCTGTTGCATCACTGATTATGTTTGTTGTACCAAATTTCATCAAAATTAAATCACAGTAGAATTGTTCATGCAGAAAAAAATATACATACCGAATTTGGAATACACACATCCTATGAAGGTGCTTAAAAAGAATAAAAAGCAACAGCTTAGGTAAAATACTCAACTCAAACTACCATACTGTTACTTGCTGTTAGATAATAGTTTAACTTCATCCCTTCAGCATTTTGACTAGTTGCCCTTGTACAGGTATTACAGAATGCAGTCCCTTAATGCTTTTATAATTCTATCTAGTTCATTTCCTTCTTGTTTGAAATTACCACTTCTGCAAGGGATCCTAAGATAAATCATTATTCTAATGTGTTCATTTTAACCTTACCCATAGATAAAAGTAAAGTAACATAAAGTGCATGCCATGAAGGCATATGGCAGAGTGGAGGCATAGATCTAATCATTCTTAGCCTCAGCACTAGATGGAGGTCAGTGGCCAGTTTCTAGCCCTGGATGCTTTACCTCCAGGTATACAACCCACAATACCCACTGAGCAGGAGACTGTATTTGCCCCTGAGCCAGTCTGGGCAGTTTCAAGAAGATACATATCTTGCCTGTCAGGAATGGAATAACAGTTCCTTGGATGTCCAGCCCATAGCCTGTCACTGTACTGACCACACCATACAGGCTCATCTCCATCAATAGTATTGCATAAAATTGTTATAACTGTGACATTCTTTGACGTCCTAATGACACACATTTCACCGTGCAATTACCTCATGACATAATTCTTATATACAGTCAATACTTCACTGCCATGATGTCATTTTATAATTATTTATACATTCAAAAGCTGACATGTTTTCAAAACTGTGTGTCTACAATATTAACAGAGCTCACATTATAGACATTCATCCATTGTCAAGACTGGTATTAGTATTTTCAGATACCACACACTCACTGTGCCTGCAGACAGAATACACCACACAACTTGCCTGATATGCAACTCAGAAATCTAGCTGCTGCTGTGTGAAGTAATCCCAACATTTGTACACAATCACGAGAAAACTTTTCAAACTTTGCACATCTCTCTCTATGCTACAATACTGGCAACACATGCCTTTATCATGGCAGTTCTTGTTGACAAATATGACTGAATACACACATGCATATCAAAGCCTCTCAAAAATCATTCTGGGGAATTATATTTTTATGTTAACAATCCTCACATTTTGGTTACAGTTGTAACTGTATTTACATTTTATATATCTTTTCAATAATAAAAATAACACATAACAATAAATATTACAAAACCAGCAGCAGAACATCATTTATCTGACTTAATTGTGAAAAACAAAGACACAGTAACAAAGAATGAGAATAATTATCACTGTTCAAACACAGCAACATTTGGAGTACATGTAAAGACTGAGAAAATAACTTTACAAAACTGAAAAGAAAGTACAGGATTACGAACAATGTTTGGGTGCCAAAACTACAGTACCAAAATGGAGCAATATATGAGGCCATGTAACATGTCTAACAGTCCAAACAGTTGACAAAGCACGCTGCCTATGGAGAACCCTTATTAAGTCTTATGCTCAATGAAACTGACCTGACTTAAGAGCTGGATAAGTGATGCCCTGCAACTTACCCACACAAAGTTGAACACAATGTGACCACTGAATTCTTATGCATAAAAGAAATGAAAGGACAATTTCCTATCGCACTGGGTTGGCAGTGGTGATAGCACTATTGTGGAGTGCATGAATGTCACTCGTTTCACCCAGATTGGAGCTGGACGTGGTGCAACCACCACCATTTGCAAAAGCATTCCCACTCCCAGTTAGTGTGTGATGGTGCTGGCTTGAGTTACTCAGGGCGTTGTGGCAAGATGACTTGGAGGTGGGGTAGTTGGGTTTGGCATAAGCTGGAGTGTCATCTGTGTGCAAGAAACACAACAATGTAACATGTTACATCCACAGCAGAATGACAAGAAGTCACATGCAGCTCTTCATTTTCTGTGAAAGATGGATTTTACTGGGAAATGGATAATTGTATTATTTCTTACTTATCATGGCAGATTGTACTTGATTTCTCTTGGGAAAAATGTTTTGAAATATTGGGATACATTTAAAAAATTTACTCAAAAAATGCACATCTGTGGTGAGCAACCCACCCTTCATATATAGCTGGAAAGGTACTTTCACAAATACATGACTAATTAGAAGTACTAAACCTAAAAGTATCAACAATAACAAAAGGTTTAAATTAAATATTTACTTTTATAAACCAAAATTAAATACTTACAAATTCTAGAATAGTGGATAACACTACAGTAGATCTTGTATGCATGACAGCTTGCATGCACAAAATGCACATGGGACTGCAAAATCATCGCAGTGCAAGAGTTAATCAGAACCCACTACTTCATTACTGCATGCACAATTACTGCCCTTTACAGCCAATTCAGTAAACATTCATTATTACAAGCATGTAACCTCTGTAGATATGACGGCCATACCAGAAGTCATGAGCAAATTCATTTCACAATCGAGGAAAGATATGAATAGACAAACACCATGTCAGTCAAATCCGTGCATTGTATTCACTTCTCTACAAAATCCCCATCCTGATTGATGCATTTTTGCCACCATTCTAGAAGTGTGATGATCCTCATGATAGAATTCAATTTCAGCAGGACACAAACAATGATGAATGGCTTCCTGGACTGCCTCACTGCTCATGACGCTCAGAATAAATCTGTCACCTTCAAGAGCATACTGTTCCAGCAACTGTGACGAAACATTCCTTGCTGAAGTTTTGCTCCTCCATCAGCAAGCTAGCAACCAAGCAGGCATAGACTTCCTGGTATCTCAAACTTTCCATTTTCTGGACAACACAGTACCCTATTCCAATCTATGCCGCCATTTCCCTGTCATGTCGCAAATAATAAAACTATATCATTGGCACCACAAACCAACATTTTACATTAAATTGATGAGCTCATTGATTTTTTCCTTTGTTTCTCTCAGTAGAGGCAATCTGTGGGTGACTACCACGGGGCTGATCAGCAATGTCTGTGTTCCCATCTTTAAAATGCCTTACACATTGTCTGCCCTGCTAGTATCCATGCAGGTGTTTCCGTATGTAACTTGAAGTTGTGTATAAATATCTGATGTGGAGATTTCCTCCTTAAGAAGAAATTATATCAGTGTACAATGCTGAAATAACAGGCCCTCACCAGCCATTTTCTTTCAAATATGACCATGTGACTGCAGGAAGGCAATGTGATTTTTTTATTCTGGTGTTTGATGACAGAAGCAACTAGTCACACAATCTGCACATTGCAATACTGCTGGGCATTTGTTCATAATTCCACAATGCTCTTGACTTTTGGTGTGACCATTGTATGAAGTTCAGTTCTTTATTAGTACCAAATACGGTTCAAGCATATTATATTTAGAATTTAAAAACTGCAGAAAATTGTGGATTTCAGAGAAAGTTGACTGAAGAGCACTTCCTTATTTATATCAAGAATGATGATCATTGCTCATTCTCCAGTTGTTTTTTACAAACTAAGATACCAAGATGTATCACCAGAGTTTAGTGGCAAACAAGGTCAATTAATAACAAAGTTAAATCATGTTCAAAAGAGTGCAGCCCAACAGCAAGAAGACACATAACACTCACATACAGCAACATGCATCAGTTGTGTGGTCTCTGAAATTTTAGTAAATAAAGTTACACTTTCACTGACTGCAAAATAATACAGCACTAAAGAAATATGAGATATAATGTTCTTGTAAAGATGAATAATATTATTACAGGTTTCTAGGATGTGACACCACATAGTACAGTACATTTGAAGGGACATGCTACTCCAATCTTCAGGTTAGAAGACAAAGAGGCAGCAACGTCATCTGAAATGTTGGTGCCTATCTGACTACATGGCATCACATACCAGAGACCTGTAATCTTAATATCAAACAAATCACAAAGGTAACAGCTGTTATTTTCAATTGTTTGCTTTAGCAATTGATGACATGACCAACACAGCAGAACTTGCTGGGTTAATTCCTGGAGCTTATATAAATTTCAATAAAATGGAAGAATTAGGTCTTCATGCCTATGAAGACAGGTTACAGGTAAATTTGATTGAAAAATTGGTGCAATCCATTTCTGAGAAGAACCACAGCATTTCTCTGCTTATCACCAATGCAATGGGCCACAGTCTGATTGTATGT